>JAJHZJ010000482.1:3670911-4400240 GCA_023548195.1 Bettongia penicillata ogilbyi | reverse complement strand
TTCTGCACTACGCCCTGAAGCCCGGTACCTTCCGCTTTAGCCCTAAGTTTGACATCAGGACAGTTGCAGCAGTCACTGTAATCTGCCCCAGGAGAGTTAGGGAACATGTAATCACCACAACATGCAGTCTGGCCCTCAGCCATATAATCAGGGGCTGGAGTTCAAGAGATAAAAAAAGCAGTATGGAGTTTTAGGAAGATCATCAAAACTATACTGGCTCTAGAAATTCCTTCCATAACAATGACGGGAACAGGTTGTCCAGCCACCAATATTCTTTCTGGCAACTGGAAATGGCCCTAATACAAATCAATATCTTTTCAATTCAGGTAGGAAAAAGCTGCAAACAAAGAACTCAAGTTCTGCTATTTAGGACTGATGGAATTTAAAAAAAAAAACTATTCTAAATCATGACGGGTGAAGCTATAAACTGAAATTCAATTATGTTGCTATGTAAAAATAAACTGCAAACACCTTCTCCCCCTATTCAGCATTTAACAAAAATTACCTGTGACTGAGATAAAGCTCCAGACCCTTTGCTTTCCTGGGAAAGGAAGAAGCGTACTGACATTAGGAGCTCCTGAATGCAGCATCGGAATTCTTCTTCATTTTGTCCACCAGTGGCAAGAGAAAACAGCCTTCGAGATTGAACTATATACTTAAAGATATATTCCTGTGCCTAAATTTGAGAGGAAAAAAAACCACATACATCAAAAGGAAACCCAGGCACTTTAACAAATGGCACAGCTCCCACTCCCCAAGAGTCCATTCAAAAGATTTTTTTTTCAAACAAAAGAGAGTGAACATTTATCAACACTTGTTTTAAAAATTAAGGCCCAATAGATATTTTGAAGTTTTTCATTTCAGGAAGGACTTTCCCCAACACCCTCACAAGATGAAAAAAAGGACGATTACCAGAAAGGCTATATGATTCAGCCTGGCAAAGCAAAGAGAATGCTGAGTATGGAATGTGAAAGACCTGGTTCAGCTCTCCTTTCTGGCATGCACATTCACCTCTCTCACTCACTATTTCCTCATTGATAAAATGGAGATAAAAGCTGCAGTATTGACTTCACAAGGCTGCTCTAACACTCAAATGAATTGATACACAAAAAGCACTTTGTAAATTTTAAAGTTCTAAGCAAATGTCAGCTATTATTATCAGAAAAACCAACTTCTTCAATTGAATTTTATTTGGGAATATGAAATATCAAAAGGGAATAGATAACATGAACATTGTCTGGAATATATTTAACAGAGAGAAGTTAACCTTCTGTAAATGATTGTGTCCTCATTGCATTTTTATTTAACTTAACTTTTGGTCTCTTTGTTCAATACTCCTAAATGTTAATTTTGAGTTTTATCTTTGACTTTACCTTTGACTTTATCTTCTAATATCAGACAGTACAATATGACTAGGAATACTACCTTGTCTTAATTTGGAATATCATTCTTTAGATAACCAAAAAGATTTTAAGATTGTATTTATTTTAAAAAAGGCTGGGGGGAGGATGTTTCCAACATGCCTCTGAGTAAGGAGTTGTCTTCTGCAGTTTTAGTTGCCAAAAAAAACACAAAAAAATTAGGCACAGAATTAGTAAGTGAACTGTGTGAGTTTATATCCAGACATTCCAATGGAATGGTTGATAATCACACATCTTCTTTCTCCTCGCAAATTCATCCTATTTGATGTGAAAATTCTGAGTCTAATAATTCCAGGATGGTTCCATCAGAGGAGGTTGGTGTCTGATTAAAGAAATAAACTCTTAATATGCCTCTGTATGGTATGTGGGCATCACCACTTTTCTTATATTCTTCCTTCCCACTAATCCAAAATAATCAGTAGATTCTGGGAAAAGTGGGGAGAAATAAACGCTCAAAGAAGATTTTAATTTTTTAACTCTCTGTGGGAGCCATAATTTCAAAATCCCCAAATTAAATGCCATGAGCAAGAACTTTATTAATCTATCACCACCAGTCCCTTTGCACCAAGGGAAAAATTCTTTGGGGCATTTGTTACTTGCATTGTATTTACCTTTAGAACTTCCTGGATGTGTTCCTGCCGTTCCGCTTCCGTTATTCTGTCCACATACCACTTAAGAACTTTTATAAGATCTCTAAAAATAGAGGGGAAATATGCAGTGCATGGATATTTTTTCCTAATTCTCATAATAATTAATAATCAATGTAAAAATCAAATACTCAAATTAAATACCTACTGTGATTGTTGGAAGCCTTTTTTTCTTGTCAGGAATATCACTAATTGATGACTGTGGATGATTATAGGCCTTAATAGACCTTTAATTTTAGATCTGTCATGTTGCCAATGAGTAATAACCTCAATTTTCTCCTGCCTAACTTTGCAACATCATCATTTCTTCTAAAGCCAGGAAGGAAAAACTCTATCTTAGCTTTTGTTTTTTCCTCCTGCACTTTCTTTATGTCATTAATTTAAATTATCTTTTTTAAATACTGCTTTCAAAACATTTATAGTCCCATAATAGGACAATGGAAGGAATGCTAGATTTGTTTACCAAGGACTTCAATTTGATTCCCAACTCTGGCACCTGTTCAACCTTAGCCAAATCACTGACCTCTCTGGACCCTTCCCTAATTTATAAAAATGAGAGGACCAAACCTCTAATACTCCCTCCAGCTCTAGACCCCTGGCCATTCTTGTGGATAGATTGTGCTAGACCCCTTTGTGCTGTCACTCCAGTAATGTACAAGCACTTCATTATCACTGTGTGCTCAGGGGTTGAATTCGGTATCTTCCTTGCTAAGGAAGCTGTTCCCACAGGTGGAGGGATGGCCTATTTTTCTACTTCATTGAGTCATTTGGGAAAAGTAAAATTAAAGTAACAAAAAACAATTGACCTCATCATCTCGGAGGACTGAGATCCCAGGACTCTTGTTGCTAGGACCCTATCCAGGACCCAGATGCCGGTGACTGAAGAGCCAAGGACATCGTTCACACAGAGGGTATCTTGACCGTGGTTGTACATATTCCCTACATGTGGGCCTCTCTCCTTACGGTCTCTACCTGTGAACATTTTTCTGATTCATGTGGGGTGTATCTGTGGAAGTGTAGACCCCAGATTTATGGGGAAAATATTTTCATGCTACTTTTATTACTATGCCTTTTCAGTAAAAATATTTCTTTAAGCCAACTATGCCCTCTGGCTGCCTATTAAAGGTAAAAACATCAGTGAAGGTTCACAAGCTACAGTTTTAGGGATGTAATTACATACAGTACCCCTTCAATATGAGGTAGCCATCCTGTGGGGAGCCCATACTAAATGTGGGGCTGGGAGGAGCCTGAGGGTTAAACTGCCATTTCAGGATAAAATAAAGAACTGGCATTGAGTGTGAGTAAAGTCATAGCCCTAGGAATGTAATCACCAGGGATTTACCAACCAGTTTTCTTGCTGATGCAACTTTCTTTTCCTGTCAATATGAGACAAGAAGAAAAAAAAAAAAAAAACAAAAACCTGATCCTTTCTGCTATAACCTCAAGGTCAAAGGGTAGAATGCTCAGTCATCTGCTCTTTTATTCAACATATGGCTAGCAAAGTCCCACCTCTTCTTCCTTTAATCCCTGTGGTTTGAAGTCACCATGTCCCAAAGCTTCCTCAGTTACTACTCCGTCAGGTCCCTCTATCTCAAATTCATCTCTCCAGCCTCCCTGTTCTCTGTTCCTCAGTCTCACTACTTTAGTTGGACCCCTCTGATCTATGAATAAAACATTTCCCTCTGTCCTAGACATCTCCCTCTTATACATTTTCCATCTCATAGTATCCATGGAAAACTGGCCCTCTCTTGATCTACATAGACCCCCAGTCAACCCCTTCTAATGGGACATTTCTGCTCTCTTCTCTGCCTCATCCCCACCCCATGTCAACAAACTAGTAGCAACTACGTCCTTGGTCTTCGTTGCCAATTCCACACTAAACTTTTCTTGCCATTCTTTAGCAAACTCCCCACCTTTGAGGTCTCCACTGTCCATATTATCCAGAATAGATCCTTGCTACATTTAACTATTAAACATCAGGTTATTTTTATCTCTCTTCTCAAAAAGACTCCGTTTTCCTCTCTTCCTCAACACTTCTGACTTAGACTTAAATTTATGTATGTTGATATATGTTCTAACAACCTGACTGATCGGTCTTCTCAGCTCCCACGGTCTGTATCTTTAATCCATCTCACCCACCCCCCAGGGATGATCAAACTTTTTAACTAACTATGACCCATAATAATGATGCTACCTCCATGACCCACAATTCTGAGATTCCTCTCACGGACCATAATCTCCTGTCCTTCCATACTTTATTCCTCCTGTTCTTCATCCTCAGAATAATCTCCAGTTTAATCTCAATTGGGCCCTCACTGATGCAATAATCATTTTCTTTCTTTCTTGAATGACTTTCTATAACACTTCCTATTCTGATTGCCCAAACTTTCTATTCCCTCTGCAAGCCCCCGGAACAACCCTCCCCTGTTCTCTCTTCGGAGAAAGACTTTACCTCCCATTTTACCAATAAAAGAGAGGGTCTTTCTTTCATGAGCACTTCCTTTGCCCCTGATCTACACCTTGAAACCATTCTATATCACTCTACTTCCTATCCCTTTGCTTCAGTTTCTTGCCAAGACTAACTCTTCTATTTTTCCTTGAGCTCTGTCCTCCCCTCTTCTTGGAGACATAATCCTCAAACTCCTCAATCCATACATACAGCCTTCAAACTTGTATATTTCTCTTAAGGGTACTGCCATTCTTCTTGTCAACCAGGTTCCTAACCTAAAAGTCATTCTTTATTTTTTTTCTTTTCACTCATACCATATCTCCAATCATTTGTCAATTCTACCTTCACATCATTACTTCAATCCATTACCATCTTTCAACACTGCCACTACTGAGTTCAGCTTCCCTCACTTCTCTCTTGGTTTATTACAATGGTCTAACTGGTTTCTTTCCTTTCAGTTTCTCCCCTCTCCAATCTATCACTGCCAAAGTTTTCCTGAAGCAGAGGACTCACTGTTACCTATCGGCTCAAGAATTTTCAATGGCTCCCTGGAACATCTGGGAATGGAATATTAATTCCTCTGTTTTGAATTAAAACTCTCTTCCAACTGTCTCCAACCTTCACAGAGCTATTTCAAAAAGCTTCCCTTCATATCATGTGTTCCAGACAAACTGGCTATTGACCAGACTCTGGTGTCTACCTCCCATCTCTGTGCTTTTGAATAGGCTGTTTCCCATAATTGGAATGCTCTTCCTCCTTACTTCTGCTTCTTAGAAACTTAGTTTCCTTTAGGGACTAGCTCATTCCTTCCTATTTGAAAGTCTTTCCTGATGTGCCTCTAAGATTTTTCTCCTCCCTTTAACTTTTATTTATTTGTGTACATGTTGCATGCAGCAGTACCACAAGCATCTTGAGTTTCCCATTTTTTTTTGTAATGTCTTTCACAGTGCCTTCCACATAGAAATGAATTAATGAATGTATATCAAATTGAATTAGATAGTAAAAAGTCACTCATACCTTTTGTTCTCTGCCTTCAAACTTGGGCTCACTTCATTTCCTATGCCTGGAAAGGCTTCTTCATGTCTACATCTGATAAAATTTTACCCATCCTTTACAGTTTGGCTCAATTTACAATTACTCCATGAAGCCTTTACCCCCAGGCCATACACTTTCCTATTTACTGAGAGGGCCCATTAGGTACTTTAGGAGCATGAATTTCAGTTCAGTTTAACAATTAAGGGGATATCTTCTGGAAGAAAAGCTTGATGGATAGTCTTATAATATGTGGTCCAGCCTTAAGATACAGTCCTAAAAAAGAGATGTACCCTAGAAATTGTGTGGGGTGAACAATGAAATCTAGAGGCATTAAGTATGTGTATGTCTCTGTAAAATGAGGTACAGTATAGAAGACAAAATTTTTCCCAAATGTATTTATTTCCTCCATGGCTTTATGACAGCACACAAATTTATAAGAATATTGGACTTGATGCCAAAGAATGAGCTTACTCATTATCACAGAATTCTAATAGTGCACAGAGAATTAATTTTCACAGAATCGAAATGTTTTGTCCAAAGATACAACTTTGGCCAAAGACATAATTCTGTTTTATTAAGGTCTCTCAAATTAGTTTTTTACCTTGAGCTGGAGTGGTCACAGGATTTTAGATTTAGAGAAAGAAGGAAACTTAGAGGCTGTTAGACCAAATCTTTCATTTTACATATAAGGAAATGGTGGCCCAGGTCACTTCAGAGACTTTCAGAAAGTAACACAGAGTAAGGCAGAAGATCCAGGATTTTATCCTGGGTCCTTTGACCCCAAATTCAATGCTCTTTCTGCTTGATCAACACAGGTGCTCTAGTCTCAAGAGAACACACAGGTCACACAGTCATTCAAAAAGTCAATCTCTTCCCTTGCAGTGAGGAGTGAATGAATGAAGATGCCCATAGGGCAGAGAGCTGCTGAAGGGGCTATTTTTAAGACAAGCTGTTCCAGGGAGCTTTGACCACCCACAGTCTTATAAGATTCCATGGTACTTATTTGTCTGGTTAGGAATGATTGGCCCGCTACCTCCCTAGCCAATCTGAAATGTAGGTAATTACACTCCTGCTCTCTAAATTCCAATTCCAATTTGTGCTTAGGCAGGACAGTCGAGCTGCGAGAACACCACTGACCTCTTCCTGATGCTGTTGCATTTCATACTGGGCATGAAATCACATTGACAGTGGAGCAAGCCATTGCCCACAGATTCAGTTAGACACAAAAACAACTCACCTAATGTAAAGATTAGAGGGGCAAATCTCAACACATAAGCCAGGAAATGGTCGAACCAAAGGTACCCATGTGTCATTCACAGTATTCCCATTTGCAATGTGTACTATTTCTTCTGGGAAGCAAAAATGTGCTGTATTCCCCCATAAGGTAGAACAGTAAAAACAAAAGAGTCTCAGTGTTGTTTTGATGCATAATTTAAACTGGAAGTATATGTGTATACTGAACAAATTGGGAAGTAAAAGGTAAACTCCAGGTCATACAGGTGCATGTCTTACAGCTGTAGAGCTAAGAACTTCAGGCTAAGGTCCACTCCCTCTCTGCTTTTTTCCCCTTCCTTCTTTTCCTTGCTACTTTACTACCTTTCCCCATCTCCTTCATTCCTAGGTTCTTTCCTTTCTTCCCTTCTCCTTTGCAGTTGAAATGACAAATTTCAAAGTCTGAATAGAAGACAATGCCTTCTAATTAACAATTATCCACCTAGTAGGGTGGGTGAAGCAAATGCATTAAGAATGTTGGCTTTGGTGCAAATCTCTTAGCTAACATATGTGTGCCAGAGTGCCAGGCCTGAAGTCGGGAAAACCCATCTACCCAAATTCAAATCTGGTCTCAGACACTTCCTAGCTGTGTGACTCTGGGCAAGGCATTTAACCTCATTTGCCTTAGTTCCTCTTCTGCAAATGATCTGGTGAAAGAAATAACAAACCCTTTTAGTATCTCTGCCATGAAAACTCCAGATGGGGACACCAAGAGTTGGACATAACTAAAAAATCAACTGAACAACAGCACTGAAATTAAAGCTTTAAATTGTATTAAAAGTCAAATAAACACTGTACTGAGAGTCAAAAGTCCTAGGTTTGGGTCCCACATCTTCCTCATTAGTAGTGTGCCTCAGGTTAATCACGTCATCTTTCCCAGTGGCAGTTTCCTCATCTGTAAAACGGGAAAGGTTCAGACTAGATGATCTTTAAGGTAGCATTCAACCCAAACAGTCTAGCAATTTTCAGGTAAAGAACTATGCTAGATACTGAAGGAGGCATTTGCTACTTGATAGCCATTACCAATTGAGATAGTGAGGGGTAGAGGTTGGTCAAGATACAGCTTTTCCTTGGCATTTATTTATTGTGTGCTGTAACTTCTAACTGAATGAGAAGGAATAAAAAATAGCCCCCTCACAGCTACCTAATTTACTTAAGCAGATGTAAAAAGTTTGAAAAGCTTGTTTTTCCTCTAGAAGTTAGTCAATATTTTAAAACTGAAAGCAAGTATAATTTCTCATAGTCAAAGAGGAAAAACAATTAGCTACCTTAGATTGTAAGGTGATGAACTAAAAAAAAGGGAAAAATCGTTAAAGCTTTAGTTTCACACTATTTTCAAGACTATAATTTGAGAAGTTGTTCTTTTCATTGCGAATTTAAATAAGATGCAATCAGATTTTTTCATGTTTACTGTTGTTTTACATCAGACTCAGATTGTGGGAATGTTACATGTGTTGTCCATCATTTCTTTCTATGCTAACTTTTAAATTTATTTTAAATAAATAAATTTAAATTTATATCCATAGCTGGTGTTGCTTGGAAGGACTGAAAAAAGGTTTCAAGCCAATTAAAAGATAAAAGACCTTACCTGTATGCAAGTGCCCCAGCGAAATGACTTTCAATGTAAGTGTCCATTACAGGTTTGAAATGATGAAATTTGCTATCTTGAAGTAAGTTTATTATGTGAACCTAAAAGAAAAATTGAGCTTTATTAAATTGATGCAAATCAAGTTCCTTTTGTTATCTGTAATTGAACCAATATCCTCTTAATTTCGTCCTTCTGAAATGCTTTTATAACAGTCAAGACTGAGAGGCAAAATGATTAATATGCAATTAAGAAAAAATTTATACTCACCAAAGAATCAAACACCTTTGACCCATATTTTTGAGAATTTTCATCTAAAATTCCAAATAAGGTATCCAGAGTATCTTGCAGAAACTGTTTTGCAGATAAAAATAAAATTCATAAAATGTCATTTTGTTCTTTTATGTCCCCTCCATATCCTTTTCATTTTTTCTCCGAATTTCTTGAAAAGTGGGGGTGGGGAGAGATTGCGGAGGGCAGAGTTTACCTTTACTATCTCTGAGCCATCAATTTCTTTTATTTTGGAGAGGCAGCCTGTTATCTTGTCTGGATGAGTTCTCCATTTTAGAAGATCAAGCATATCTCCTATACAAAAAATAAAAGAAAGATAAATAGTGACAGGAGATCTTAGCCTACTCAAGTGAAACATTCAACTGTTAATAACCTGAAACCCCAAACAAGCCACAACCAAAACACAGAAACCAATGTAACAATGTTGTCAAGTCTAACTAGAAGTCAGTTAACACATCCCCTTTCTAGGACCAGGTGCTTTGCAGCAACATCCAAGTAATCAATGTCATTTAGTGGAAATGGTTCTTATATCCACGGGCACATATATTCACCAATCAAACATCTGTATTTGTGGAGGGAGAAGGAATAGTTCTAGCCTCGACTGCGTGAGTGAGTCAGTATTTGGAAAGCTAGACGATAGAAGGTCCAGGCCATTCTGTGGCTACATTTCCTTCATTAATCGAGTGAATAATTTTTTCCCTGATCTTCTGGCCCTCTCTGGTGGTAGCAAGGCAACCTGGTGATTGATAACATGAAGTTAGCAGTTTAAAACACACATGCACACTATATATGCACGTGTGCACACACATACCCACAACCTATCTGAGATGTAATATAAATGCACAGAGTGCAACAGAGATGTGGAAATATTGCGGTATGACTGACTGACCTTTTGATCAACATGAGAGGGGAGGAAACCATTTTAGCATTCAGTAAAACTGAATGAACAGAAAGGTTCACAGAGCAGGATTCAAAAAATCCTAGGATTGCTAGGATTCAAAAATAAAACCCACATATAAGTGAGAAATTTACTTCAAAGCATTTGTTTCAGGAGAAATCTAATGGGGACTCCTTGAGAGCCCGAATGATAACACTAAGAAAAGGGGAAAAAACCTGGAATACTTAAGATTAAATAGGAAAGTACATGTAGTGAACAGAAAGAATGAAAAACAAATATCTCAGAGAGAAGCCACACAAAATAGCCATGATCTCAAGCAGTTTCATGGAAAAACATAGAAAAACATGAACAACTTCACAATGAGCTGAAAATCTACAAATCTGATACTCTCACCGAGGAAGAGAGGAAAAAGTCCCCCAGGGATAACAAAGGAATTAGGCAAACATATTCATTTCCTAAATTACTGTATTTTAAAGAAGAGATGAGTTTTCTGTAACTCCAAAGCATTTGAGCTATATTTTTAATATGCATGTCTGAACAATCCTGGGATTTTGACCTAAAATCTTCCTTATAAGTAAATCATCATATTTTGATTATTTTATATTTCCATAATATGCAAGAGTGCTAAAGCTACAAAAGCAGACCCTTTGTTTTTCCACTACTCTGCTGTCTCCTTCCATTCCCTTTATGGTACCTTTTATATTTGACCCCACTTTTGGCTTACAAGTATACTGTTAAAAAAGAATCATTCTACACTGTCATATCCCTTTACTCTATCTTTCCTTAGTCTATCCCTCTCAACGACTCTCTTTTCTTTTTCCTCTATGCCTTGTGTGTACTACCAGCACCTCTTATTCATCAGTCAAGGACTGTCCTGGACAGCCCAGACACTCTGTGAAAGGATGTTCCATATAGATGGGGTATGGGCCAGTCAGTGCCTGGCACATAGCTCTTAATAAATACTTGTTGTCTATGATGGTTATAAGGGAGGAGGGAGGAGTAGAAAGGCAAAGTGTGACTGTCCCTTACCGGGATGTAATGAAATGTCAAAAGTGCTAAGTGCATCCAGGGATGCCTAAAAAGCCATTTATAATGATCACAAATTCATAGTCTCTAAAAACAAGGGGAAAAAAGGTACTGAGAAAATCATCTTCTGGGACCAGAGGGAGGGACAAAAGGGAAAATCAGAGGATAATGATAGTGATGCAAGGAAAAAAAAGGATCAATAAGACATTTAAAAAAAATACAGAAGCAAATTAATGAAGGGATACCAACAGGGCAGTTTGGCTCCTACCATGCTAAACTTAGTACACACTAAAACACTTATATATAAAAAAAGTGCACAGCCTTATACATAATCCTCTTTTCTGTTCTTTGTATGTTAAAAATGTTTGTATGACAAATAGAAAACAAAAAAGATTTTTTAAAAAAGAAAATAATCTAGTGTAGTTCCTTCTGTTTACAGATAAGGAAAGGAAACTCAGCAACTGTAGGACCTAGGACATGAACTTGGGTCTCTTTCTGCCACAGCACAATGAAGTAGGATACTAACAGAATGTTCACTCAAGTGACATTTTTTTTAAATATTATTTTAACATGACACATGCAGAGTATAATGAGACTTGCACCTAAGTCAATATTCAAAAATCCATGATCTCTACTTCAGTGACTGTCACAAGATATCTGTGAACTAGAGGTCATGATCTACCACTCTAACAGAAATTCATCAGTTCAATTCAATTAACATTAATACTTCCATTGCAATACATACTAGACAGCACAGAAAACAATACAAAATTATGATGGGGTCCTTGCTCTCAATCTTCATTTATAATCAAGGCAACTGGGTGGCATACTGGATAGAGTACTGGCCTTGGAGTCAGGAAGACCTGAACTCATATTCAACACCAGACACTTATGAGCTATGTGACCTGGGACAAGTCACTTTAACTTCTCTTAGCCTCATTTATAAAACTGGCATAGTAATGGCACTGATCTCAGAAAGCTATGATGCAGATCAAATGAGATAACATATAATGTGCATTGCAAACATTTAAGTGGTATAAAGATGTTAACTACTCTTCTTGCTGGAAGAACAGAAACCACATCTAGCATACTTCCATGTATCTCGAAACATCACTTAAGTTTTCCATAATAGTGCCAAGCTATTAAATTTATTGGAAAATCTACATGACTAAGAGCATGTACTTCTATCTTAATTTACATAATAGTTATTTGTGTACATGCTGATCAACTGTCACCAAAAGGTAGATATGCCTTAAAACCTTGGAAGTGACAAGATCTTCTCCCCAACTCAGACCACGGGTCCTGTTGACAGTCCAATTCCTGCAAAAATCACCTGGGCAACTAATTCATGAGGAAAAGGGATTAACTATCCTTACCAACTGCTGACCACTTCCTACCTGTAGGCCTAAGTAAGCCAACCTAGCTAAGGTAGCAGAGTACCCTGAGGAAAAGACAGAAGCAGCATAAGCCAGAGAAATCACTACCAACTGAACAACCCCCTGCCCTTGGTTCATGATAAAGACAGTTGAGGATCCTGAACCCAAAAGCCTTATAAATGGTAGTGCCCTCCAAACCATTTTCTCCACTTCCTGACTGAGCCCCAAAGCCATCACTGAGGAGAAGGGCTCTAGTTTCCTCTCCCTTATCAACACCAAATGCTAACTAATTGCCAGTGATGGAAGGCATAGCCAAAAGCCCTGGGAGTAGCAGCATCTCTGTCCTCACTCCCACTTCTGCCCCAAAAGAAACATTGTCCTGTTTCTAGTCCAGCAGCTATATTCACCATCCAAGGAAGCAACTTGCATGGAGATGTGATCTGGCAACTGTAGGTGCCATAACTACTGAAGGCCCAGAAAAGAAAGTTCTTGAGTTTAAAGTCCCCGGCACTGTGAATTGGTTCTACATCAGAAAACTATGATTTTATCTGTAGAAATCACATCAAAGATGATGCATTGCCATTTGCACCCTCAGGATCAGGACACTGTTCTGATTTATAGCTGAAAACCTCTATGTGAAGTCTTCCCCATTAGAATGTGATCTCCTTGAGATCAAATGAAGTGATATTTGTAGCACTCGTAGCAGAGTATCCAACACACAGTAGGTGCTATATAAGTATTTATTCCCTCCTTCCCCCTTCCCTTCCTTAAGAATAATGCCTATCTTAATTTTTGATTTATATCCCCAGTGCTGAGCATAGTGATTTGAACACGGAAAGCATGAACACAGAATGTTTTTTTCATTCATTCATTCATTCATTCATTCATTCATTCATTCAATCATTCCACCATTCCCCTGATGAGAATGCAAGCAGCAGCAGTCCATATTTCAGTTATCTTTGTCCCCATTACACCTAGTGCAGTGACATGATAAATGTTTAATAAAATGTCTGTTTGGAGTTTAATGCTGTAAAGAAGATTTATTTATTTCCCAAACATAGTAGGATTAAATGTGAAATTGTTTCATGTTAACATTATTCCTATTCTTATCATTTAAATAGTATTAAATGAAACAGACAATGGCATTGAGGTATACATTCTGCAAGATCACCTCCCTTCCCCCTTCTAGTCAAAATATATGACTCATTTCCTGTTTTTTTTAGCTGGTTGTCCTCTTAAATGATCAAGTTTAATTAAGGTCAAAAATGATAATTGAACATTTGTAAGGCTTCAATTGTACTAAAAATATTGTATTAAAAACTGACTCAGCCTTCAGCAGAGGCAGACATCTAATACTTTAATTCCACCTATCCCATATTATGTTTACATCTCCTTTTAAATATTGTTTTCCTCTTATAAAATATAGCTGTTAATTATCAGCCCCTGGTGCTCAGTATCTATCTAAAATACTACCATTAATATCCTCATTCTAGAAATAATCATATATAGTCCTCAGTCATTGACATTAGAGAATTGATTATTGGTGAAGGTATTTCTAAAAATCACCAATATGTATGAGGTTAGAGGTACTTTATAACTCTTTACTGGGAAAAGTGTACAATTTAATTAAATGCCAACTCAGCCTAAGGGACAGCCACATGCTTAATTTGCCTGGGATGAACAGATATGCTTTGATGTATGAAGTAGATAAAAGGGTGATTCACTCTATAACCTTCACAGGGGCAGACTGATGGCCCTCATAAAAATTCATGAGCGATGGTAAATGTTTTGCACTTATTTACAAAGTTGTGCCAATGGAGATTTTAGTAAATTAGTAATAGACCCTGAAAGGAATCATGGCATCTTAGATAAAGGGTCAGCCTTGGAGTTATCAAGACCTGTATTCGAGTTGCTCCTCTGACAGACAGTCATGTAACACATCAATTCTTAGGACTCTGGGCAGCTCTAGAACATTGTAAATTACAGATGATTTGAGAGAGAGAGACAGATAGAAGACACTTTTCATGCAGCAGATTTGGAGAGAAATGAATAACAAATGTAGAAAACTATTTGTATACCAATATTCTGCACTGAAATGGAAAGGCAATTTGAAGTTGCTCAATACTGTAGCATTATGTTTCATCCTCCACCCTGCCAAACAGATAAACCTTTTTTTTATAAATGATGGATCACAGAACAGGAAAAAGATAAAAGAAAAAAACACCAATACTTATACATAGAAGTATTTTTAAAGAAAATATACCTTATAATATGTGGGTTCTTTTGTCAACATAATGAATCTGCCTTATTAGCCTGCCATTAGAGATGGAAGCCGGACATCAAAAGCTCAAAAATAAAATTCATTTACCTGTTTGAGTATAGACATTGTTTCCATAATGATCTACCAAGAAGATGGGCTTGCTTAAAAATTAATCATAACTTGCTGAACAATCAATGACATAAAAAGTAATGTTAGAACAGAAAAGCAATATCCATCTAATTAAACAAAACCAGCCTTTTCTTCAGAAGCCAGCAATAAGCACTAGATAAAGAACCATAAAACAACAGATTAAGGTGATGCCTCCTTTGTTTGTTCTCTCTTGTTTTGAAGCAGCTGGGTTTTGATGACTTATTCTAAGGATTATACATTTGGTTTCCAATGTTGAGCTAATTTTAGAGCCATTCTTAAATTGTATACACCCAATGGATCATTGAGTCCCAGTTGTTTCCATCTTATTAGAAAAGAGGCACAGACAAAAGGAGCAACCAGATTTTCTAGTGCAAAATTCTTCAATATTTCAGTGTTTATTTGGAAATGTCATTTATAAATTCACTGGAATAAATAGCTTTCAAAAAACCCACCTACCATTCTGTGTGAGTTTAGTGGAACAGAGGAAAGATGTGATCCAAAAGGACTCTTTAGTGGCCTTTATTGCTTGATTACTGGTCCCAAGGAGACTGGCCTTGGAAAAGGGATGTCTGAGGTAGCGGCTAGAATCCTGAAGGTTTGTATTTTCTTCACACTGTTTATAAAAAAAAGAAAAAAAAAGAAACTAAATAATTTTTTTTCCAAAGTAGAACAACAAATGACATTTGGCTTATAAAAAAAAAAGACATCCCTTCCCCGAAAAAAGTACAGCTTGTTTTACCATGTCTTCAACAATTAACATAAAAGGCTCCTAAAAAATTCTTCTATCCTGAAACAGCTAATTGACTTGGTGAAAGTTCAATGATTTGTGCTTGCTTTGGCAGTACATTTACTCAAATTTGAACAATACAGAGAAGATTAGTATGGGTTCTGTGCAAGGATGACATGAAAATTTGTGAAATGTGTTCTATGTTTTCTT
Source organism: Bettongia penicillata ogilbyi (assembly GCA_023548195.1). NCBI lineage: Eukaryota > Metazoa > Chordata > Mammalia > Diprotodontia > Potoroidae > Bettongia > Bettongia penicillata. The sequence continues at coordinate 4,384,893 of JAJHZJ010000482.1, read as the reverse complement.
AACGGGGGGCAGAGGGAGGAGGATGAGAGAGAAATTGGAGCTGAAAATAAAGTTGAATATAAAAAGAAAGAACTTAAATGATCTGAAGTGTAAATTTTACAGGCTTGTAATGAGACTAGCTCTTTAATGAGACCCAATTACTGTATAAGAAGAGCACATCTGTGTGTAGATTAAAATTGCTTTGGAAACATTCAGTCACAATAGAATCAATAACAGTTTAAGTATGGAATCTCCTAAATGTCTCTGGAACATTTGTACATATTTTAAAAATATCAGTACATCATGAACATTAAGTCTTTTCACTAGTTTCAAAAACTATGCTCAGAACATTACACATCAGACACTTTGCCTGTAAGAATGAAAACTTACTATTTTATTAAGCTATGACTCCTCCAAAATAGCCCGTGTACTTTCAAACTACAACAGCAAAAGACCCCAAGGGGCAGAAGGGCCCATTTGGAATAACTCTGTGTTGGCTTAGGTAATTTTTTGAAAATTGCTGGCCTAGCTTGGGTCCTAAAATCTTGATAATTTCCTATTAATTGTACAAAATTCATTCATGGTTTTATAAATGATAAAAGATTTTCTTTAGGTGAAAAAAAATCATCCTATAGAACTGGTATACATTCTGACACTGAGAATTAGAGCATAAAATAAGAATAACGGGGAGTGAATTCAGTTCTGTAAAGACTAAAGAGATGAAATGTTCATTGTGCTTTTGAGATTTAATGAAGGCTTTAAAAAATTTCTATATTAGTCATGTTGTGAAAGCAAACAGACAAAAAAGAAGAAAAATAAGGAAAGTAAAGAAAAACTATGCTTCAATCTCCATTTAGACACTGACAGTTCTTTCTCTGGAGGTGGATATTTTTCATCATAAATCCTTTAAACTTATTTTGGATCATTATATTGTGGAGAATGGATAAGTTGTTCACAGTTGATCATCATACAAGATTGCTGTTGTTATATATGGTGTTCTCCTGGTTTTGCTCATTTCACCTTACATCAGTTCATGGAAGTCTTTCCAGATTTTTCTGAAATTGTCCTGCTCGTCATTTCTTATAGCACAAAGTATTCCATCACAATCACAGACAGCAATCCATGCCCCAAATGATGCACATTCCCTCGATTCCCAAATCTCTGCCACCACTAAGAACTGCTATAAATATTTTTGAACATATAGGCCCTTTTTTAAAAAAATCTTTCTAGGACATAGACTTAGTAGTACTATTATTTAATCAAAGGATACACATGGTTTTATAGCCCTCTGGGCATATTAAATGAGGTTTTTGAAACCAAAAGCTGAACTGTAAATCGATAGTTAGGATAAGGGCATCAAGAATAGTATAGAAGGTAGCTATAATTATAAAGGGCATCAAGAATAGTACAGAAGGTAGCTATAATTATAAAGGTTAGATATGAATTGATAAAGCATTTAGAAACTACTCACTATGAGCCTGCCACGTAGTTAGGTACTGGAGAAACAAATATAAGCAAAGGAGACCATCCCTATGCCCAAGGAGCTTCAGTTTTAATGAAGAGAGAGAACACAAAATAAAGAGCTAGAAAGTAAAAGGCTGGAGTTAGGAGAGGAGGTTACTTAGGAAAAGCTGTTAGCAAGTGAAGGGAGAAGTTTAGAAAAGCCGGGAGTCAGTAGTGCCATGACCATGACCTGGCCACCCCAATAAATGGTGATCTTGGCTAGAGAAACTTTCCAGTTAAGAGAACAGGCCTTAGGATGGAGTCATGTCCAAGGTGAAAAGGTTGGTGCCAAGAGGGTAAGGGCAGAGAGTGAGGAGTGCAGTTGGGAATGATGGAGAGAGGTTACAAGTGAAATAATTCCTCACTTTAAATACTCACAAGATCTGGTCAAGATGTACAGAAAACATAGTAACATGACTCATGTGCTATACACCCGAATGTGTTTCCTAAATGGCTCACAGAGACACTGGAAATTTATTAATAATCACCCCAATACCACAGTTTTTCCATGTTTTTGGCTCTAATGGATTTAAAAAATATCCATGTGGTATTCTGATAAGGCATTCAGTATTGGGTGATTACGGAAGGCCATGATAAACTGTTCCTGACCCAAAGAGGTAGTTGCAATTGTGAAGTAGACATATACATCAGGGGCTAGAGTGGTCTGTGTCCTAATCTCAAGGTCTGTCTCAAGCAACTTTAAAACATAAGATAAATGTCTGGAAATTGCCCTGCAAGTGCAAATATATACTCTGAAGTGATGAAGGTAACATTATAAAATGAAGAAGTAGCTTACATGGAGCTATACTGAGTACGGATGAATGGTTGTATGATAAATGAACAGTGAGAGACAGAGATAGATTAGAAGAGGAGGAAGTGGAGAGGCAAAACTAGAAAAAGGTGAATAAGGATAAATGAAAACTAAAGACAGGGAGATAGTAACATGGAGACCTAAGATGGTAGGTCTAAGATGAAAGGACCACGGAGCCTAACGTTAGATCATCCCTTGGACAGAAAGAAGAAAAGAAAATCCAAAATGCATTAATAAAAAGAGCATGGATCTTGTCATAAGACAAGGACAAGGAGAGGATAAGGTGATAGGACTGTCAGGAGTTAGGGACAGAGATAAAGGAGCCATATGCATGAAGGAGAAGGCCATATCACTGAAGTTCTTATCCAGAGGTCAGAAGAATGACCTCGGAAGCCAAAGAACCTTAACCCTTGAATGTTAAAAGACTTACTAAAGAAGCAGATTAATCTAGGACTGAAGATTACTGAGGGATTCAGCTAAGGAGACGAAACGGGAAGTATGGGGAAAACCTTCATACTTCTACACATGATCATTCAGAGATGCAGCACTGGGGAGTGCTTGCAAATCTCAGCCTAAACTGATGGAGCAACACGAAACCCTATCAGTGGTAACCCTCAGTGTGTACGGTTACTTCATCATGCTACAATCATGTTTGGGTATGTACCAAAACTGTCAGTTTGCTGGAGACGAGTGGCAGGGAAGGGAGACAAGGATAAATAAACCAGATAGATTAAGCATTTATTAAGCTCATACGGCATAGGAGGTTCTACATTAAGTGAGGTGAATACAAATAGGGGAGGGAGGAAAGAAGAAGAGAGAGGGAGATAAGGAGAAGGACAGATAAAGGAAAGGACAGACAAAGAGTAAACGGGAAGAGTATTGGGTGACGGAACAAGAGTGAAGGAAAGGATAGGGAGAGAGGGAGGGAGATCAGAGGAGAGAGAAGCAGTGCTTGAAGCCAAAAGATGGATTTTCATGGGATGAAGATCATTCTCTTCTGTCTTTTTTTTTTTACATGCTGGATGTCAGAAATGAAGAAGTAATCCATGGTTACACCAAGAGCAGCCACTGAAATATGAAATCCTCTTTCATCACAAAAGCACTCAAGTTAAAGATTTGTTCCTGTGCATGATTAACATTAAGAAGAATGCCACAGTTTTATGGATTTTCTTGGAACTCAAAGAAATCTTACTCTTCTGGAGACCAAAGGGAGACTACAGTTTGCTAGAGCCAGGATGGAGGCTAGTCTCCATTTTGATTCCATATTTACATAATCTCCTTAGTAAAATTTCTAAATGCCTCCTCTTCCCTGGCTCTTTGTTTCTGACGTGTAAGAATGCAACGGATCATTTCTAAAGCTCCGATCCGTTATTTTGGAAATGCTACAAAACAAAAGAAGAGAAACACCTATAACAAACTAGAGTTATTCATTCTAAGTATACATATTAGGGGGAGAAATTTTAATCCACATTCAAATTAATTTAGCTATTAATGGATTTTAATCAAAAGTGGGTAAAGTTCTGTAAAACAATTTGGAATCACACAAGAAAAGGTACTAAACTGTTTATATTCTTTTATCCAGATATTTTCTTGGGGAGACTATATTCTAAGGAGGCTGTTGACTACCATAAAAATCCATGTGTACAAAAATATTCAGAAATGCACTAGTAATGGTTTCTTAAAAATCCAGGGGGAAAATATGTACTCAACCATTGGGCAATGTCTAAAGAAATTATAGGACATTATGCAATGGAATATTTCTGGAACATAACGAATAACATAAAAAGAATCCAAAAACATATGGTAAGAGTTGCAAGGAGGGATATAAAACAAATTTGGAAACTAGAGCCAAAGGTGCAATAGGAAAGAAACAAGCATTAATTTAGCATCTACTGTGTGCCAGACATTGGGCTAAGCACTTTACAGTTACTGTCACATTTCACCTTCACAGTAACCCAGCTGAGGAAACTGAGGCAAAAAGAAGTTAAATTCCTTGCTCAACGGTAACACCATTATTATGTGTCTTAGGTTGAATTTGAAGTCAGGTCTTCCTAATAACAGGCCCAGCACGTTGCCATTACCATCTATTTGCCTAATATACAGCTTATAATGATGATAATAAGTCATCACTAAAAGGATACATTACTCCTGTTTCATAAATGATAAAATAGTTCTGAGAAGAATGCATAAGGGGTTATCAGATGTTTGTTGAAAAATATCTTCTGTATTGAAACAAAGTACGTAAATAATTTTTTTTAAGTTTTTAGAAAAAGTGGATTGATGGTAATATTTATTAGCCATTTTCCAGACTGGCGCATAGGATCACAGATCCAGAGCTTACCTGGAGTGATTGCAGAATCACAGATTTAGATTGAGAACGGACTTCAAACATCATTGAGTCCAACCCTCTCATTTAATAGGTGAGGAGACTAGGACAAGAAAGGCTAAATAACTTGCTCAGAGTCACCCAGGAAGTAAATGGTAGAGTAGGGATTTGAACTTAGGTCCTCTGATTCTAGACTCAGGGCTTTCTGCACTGTGCAACACTGCCTAAAACCTACTATAAACTCTTGGAATTGGAAAGGGTCTTAGCTGTCACCTGGTTCACAGACCCAATTCCCAGTTTGGCAATAACCAGATTAAAATGTAACTAGGAAACTTTTTTTAAAAAAAAACAGTGAAACATAGATAATGCTAATTTGTGGTTTTCTAAGTCAATTTACAACTTGCCAGGATCCATTTCTATTTTGAATTTGATACCATTAATCTAGACCAATCTCCCTCCCTCTAATAAAGATAAAACATTAGTATTAAATTTTTTTAAGAATGTTTCATGTAAAGATACTTTTACTAAATTCTGTTTTTCCTAATAATCTTTCCAATTAACAACCTGATAACCTGATATTAGAAAATTTATAACTTTTTCCTTTTGCCCAAACACTATAAGAGAGATTTATTTACTATGGCACTGCAAAAAGCTTTAATCTACAATGATGATTTTACAGTTCTTCACAGGTTATTAAATTCTAACTGACTGTACCTTATGTACGATGAGCTCATGTGTGCCATCTGGAAGGGTCCTACCATCTTCTTGCATCAGAGGAACAAAAGAGAAGCCAAATAACTTTTTCTCACCTTTCTCTTTTGCTGTGTAAAAAAAAAAAATAAGAGGAATTATACACCTAAATAATTCAGCATAAGTAAATATCTATGTGTCCAGACTTTATGTTTATGGACACATAATTTTACAAAACCAATCACAGAATCATGAAGAAGAAAGGGAGATGACGACCCTATTCCGCAAGGCCATAGGGACCTTTATTATCCAAACTCCACTCCTTCACTGTTGTACAGAAATAAATGACTTCAATGCTTTGAGCCACCAGCTTGGCTGCTACTAGCCTAGGCTGTGGCACAGAATTTCTCCTTCACTTTGGAACATGAAAGGACAATAAAACAGACTGTTGTCAGATAGACATTATATTTTCATAATATGTTAAGTATGCCTGGAATCTTCATTAGTGCCATGGTTGTTGCTGTTGTCATGTCATTTCAGTTGTGTCTTGACTGTTTATGACTTCATTTGGAGTTTTCTTGGCAAAGATATGTAGTTGTTTGGCATTTCCTTCTCTAGTCCATTTTACAGATGGAGAAACTGAGGTAAATTGGATTAAGTGACTTGTCCAGTGTCACACAGTTAGTAACTGTCTGAGGTCAGATTTGAACTTAGGAAGATGAATTTTCCTGATTTCAGGCTCCAGTCCTCTATCCATGGCACCAAATAGCTGCTTCAATCATATGATTTTGAGGCAATATGGGCTCAGTGGAAAGAGTAATGATAAGAGTCTAAGGACTGGTCAAAATCCCTGCTCTACTACTTACTGCCTGTGTGACCGTGGGCAAGTCAATTAACCTCTCTGGACTTAGTCTGTTTATCTTTAAAATGAGAAGGCTGAATTCAATGATCTCTATGCTCCTTTGAAGATTTAAGTCTATGATCCTATAATTACTCTAAACAAACTCTGAAGGCCAGAAAGAAATAGTGTGTTTTCCAAACATGCCAAACTTCCTCCCCAAGATAAAAAAAGGATTGGAATAATATTATTTTGTGGCCATGGTTTCTCCTTCACTTTCTGGTACATAAAGAATAATTCTCCAATGCATAAGATGTTATCAGAAGAATTATTCTCAGAGTTACTCTCTCCAAGTTTAGTTACAGTCATAATTTAATTTAGCAGATGTAATAACAACATAGTGCTTATTATGTGCCCACCACTGGACTAGGTGCTTTGCAATTATCTCATTGGGAGCCTCACAACCTCCAGAGAGGCAAGTAGTATTATTATCCCCATTTTATAGATAAGAAAACAAAAGCAGAGATGTCCAGATTGACACAGTTATTCTCTGAAGCCAGATCTGAATGTGGCTTTTCCTGACTACAACCCTGAGTTTTCATCTACTATGCCACCCAGCTCCCTTTAAACATGTACTGAGCACAGTCATGGCTGAGTGAGAAACAAAGATGAATAACAGACAGCTCATGGTTTTTAGTAATTTGGCAATGGGGATAAATCACGGTCACAGAGAAGCATGGCAGATGCATGAGAGACACAAAGCGCTATGAGAGTTCATGAGAGGAAAGGGGCTACATTTGGCTACGGGAAACCAAAATTGACATTGATAAAGAAGTGGTATTGGAGCTAGATGACAGGGATTTCAAACAGTGGAAATATGGGCGGAGGGTAATCTAGGTTCATGGGCAACAGGACCATCACGGGCCATAAAACTGGAAAAGCATGGACCATGTTTAGGGAATGTGGGGCAATTCAACTTGGCTTTTGTATACATCATGTGAAAGAAAATAACATGAGATAAAGTTGAAAAGGTAGGCTAGCGTTAGATTTTGGAGGGACATGAAGGGTACGGAATCATTGGCTCCACTAAGACCTTATACTGATGCCTCATGCAGGTTACCCTGAGTTCTTAAAGGCTCTTCCAGCTAAATGCAAGTTCTGCCAATCCTTACTAACCTGAAAATCACAAACACATTAACAAATTCAAGCCTGTGGCCCTCTTAATTCATAGAGGCTCCTTCCTCCCAGTTTAGTCTCACAAAGACCACATAGTGAGGGGTGGCAACCTCTGCTAGAGGAGAAAGTTCCCACCATTGAAGAAATTACATATTTTTAAAGTACTACAAAAAGATGTCATTGAAGATGTTTAAGCAATAGGATTGGATGATCAGAACCACATATTAGTAAGATTATTCTGACAGCAGCTGGAAAGACAACTCAGCTGGGCAAGAGATTGAGCTAAAAGGTTATTACAGTACAAGATAATAAGGGAAGCAATGAGAGGTAATGAGAAGGAAACAGATAGGAGACATGAAGATAGAGGAGATGAGACAATGAATGAATATAAGAAGAAAGGGAAAAAAGGAGTAAAAAGATAGCAAACATTCAATGAATAAGCGGGTAAATGCATCAGCTAACTGATGCATTGTGTATGAAGGGCCCTAAAACAAAGTCTAGAGAGGAATCAAGATGTAGTAATTAAAGAACTGACCACAGAAGGCTCCAGTTCAAGTCTTCTCTTTGAAAAACATTGGTTGTGTCTCCCGATAAATCACTTAAACTCTCAGTGCTCTGGGTGATTCTCTAAGAGTATAATATTGATAGAAGAAGCTTCCACATTAGGACATTGCTATATCAAAGAAATTATTATATCAAAGCAATTACAGGTACTATCCTTTTCCTTAGACTGAGTTAGTTCTTTAAGGTTTAGTGATAGTACACTACAACCTTGATATTTAACCACTGCTGTTCAATCATTGTTCAGTTGTGTCTAACTCTTCATGACCCCACTGGGGACTTCTTGGCAAAGATATTGAAGTGGTTTCCTATATCCTTTTCCAGATCATTTTCCAGATGATGAAACTGAGGCAAACAGAGTTAAGTGACTCGTCCAGGCTCACACAATATTAGCGTCTAAGGCTAGATTTGAACTTGGGAAGATGAGTCTTCCTGACTCCAGGCCTGGCAAACACAGAGTGGCACTTTGGAAAAACTTCTCACACAGTATTCAGCATAATTCTATTAAGTAGTCATTTTGAAAGGCTGACTTTGTTTCCTGGAGCTTAAAAATTCCAGAAAACTGGAGGTGAAATAAGATTCCACTTTAAAAAACCAAAACACTAATTTCCCCCATTCCATATAGACAGGATCAGAAAGAAATAAAGGCAATAAAGTTAACCAGATCCACAAAAGTAAAGTTCTCTGGGGAGATATTTCTACATGAAATGATATTTTCAGACACAGAACTTCTGATTTAGAAGGGAAAGATTTATTGAGATGTAATTTTAAGAGTGTACTCTACCAATTAACATTTTCATCTTTTATGACATGCATTTGACCCAGATATTTTTTAAATAATAAAGGTATCAAAGTGAGGAAAACTAGCAAAGAGATTACATGAAGGTTATAAATGGCTTCCTCATATTTACTATCCATTCTTTAAAACAAAAAATCAAAATTAAGGAAGCAAATTCATTAAAACAGGACCATAATTCTGAACAATTATATGAAGGCTTGATAAATGAGGGATAAAGAGTCACTCTTGTTTTTTTTTAAGTAGCAAGAATCCAGTTCCCTAACTTCTGAATCATTATAAACTTCTATGTAGCATTATGCCTGCCCTTCTTTCCTACCTAATCAGGAGGAAATGAGATCCTAGGCAGGGAGAAAATGAAGATGAAAGAGAGGGCAAGCTCCTGGAAGAGACAGGAGGGACAGAATTGAGGACACAAATAGAAAGTCAAAGACAAGGGCCAATCCTTCCTTGGAGACAGGGGAAGAGACAAGGATAAAGATCTAACAGAGTTTTGAGGGGTGGAGAAAGATATGATTGAATTCACAATGAATAGCTTGAAATTTCTTAGGAAAGCAGGAGGCAAAGACATCTGCTGGTAGGAGGGTACAAAAAAGAGACTTGGAATATAATAAATATATCAGCAGTAGGAAATATTAGATAATATGACTCTTTATTGGACCCCATCAGCACTGGGATATGATTTCTTTCAATGGTCATCAGAAACTAATGCCTGAAAGCAGAGAATAGTGGGGGTGATGCGGGTTATTCAGGGTAGAAGATCAGTGAGCCAAAATGGTGCTAGGGTAAGTGGTTAAGGATGGAGCTCTACCTGGTAGGTTCTACAGAGCATGTTCAGATATTCCCTGCTTGGTTTCAGTCTAATATGTGGAACTTCAGAAGCCTGTTTTGAAATTTTGGAACACCAAGGGATTGGTATTATAAGATGACAAAATCTACTTGGCTGTGAAACTGAAAGAATCAAGAGTCAGGAGGTGCTGAACAGAAACTGGGTTCAAATATAGAAGGGATTACCCCCAACCTTTCCACCACTGCAGTGGGCTGCCAGGTGAGGGCTGGGGGTAGAAAGATGGCCAGATACCATGTCATTCCCTACTAGAGGAGCTCACATTCTAATAAAAGAGATATCATGTACATAAGATATACACAGAGAAGATGGAAACATCTTAGAAAAGAAATAGTAACTAGGGGCCTACTATAAGAGGTGGGATTTGAGTTGTCTTAAAGGAATCCAGTTATTCTAAGAGATAGAGGTACAGAGGAGAAGGATTCCATGCATGGGGACAGAAGATGGAGTATCATAAAAGAACAGAAAGAAGGCCACTGTAGCTCATTAATTAAGTACATGTAGAAGAGAATGCCAGAAAACTGAAAAGTTTGGAAGGTACCAGGTTATGTTTGGCTTCAAAGGCCAAAGGGATGACTTTTTATCTGATTCGTGAGCTAACAAGGAGCCACTAGAACTTACCGAGGGGAAGAGTGATGCACAGGGTCACACAGATAGTAAGTGTCTGAGGTCAGATTTGAACTAGGAAAGGTGAGTCTCTGTGACTCCAGGACCTGTGCTCTCTACACTGCACCACCTCACTGCCCCATCACTTTGGCAACTATGTAGAAGACATACTGGAGAAGAGAGAGGTTTTGAGGCAGAGACTCAAACAGTTATTGCATCAATCCAGAAGATAGGTGATACGAACCTGAATTAAGGGGCAGTTATATGAGTGGTAAGAAGGGAGCAATAAGAGATGCTGTGAAAGGAGAAACAGCAAGATCTGATAATGGACTAGACACAGGAACCCCTTCCTTCCGCAAGGGAAAGTGAAGTCATGTCGGACACTGAGGCTATGAGCTGGGGTGATAGAGAAGGTGGTAGACCCCTCAATAGTAAAAGAGAAATTAGGAAGAAGGAAAGGTCTGGGGGAAGGGTGGGGGAAGAACAATGAGTTTTCTTCTTTTTCTCAAGCTTGAAAATTCATCTCTTACTTCCGTACATTTCTACATCCATACGCTGCTGCCTAATGCCTGCAATCCTTCCCCTTCTCATTTCTGCGTTTTAAAATCTTTGTCTTCCCCAAATCTCCCTTGATTCATCCTGCTGTTAGCATATTCTGGGTACTGGTTGCTGCCCATTGCTACCTGGCTGCTTCAGTCGAATGAAGGCTCTTTAAGGGCAGGCGCTTTTCCAGTATTATTTTGGTAGCCATACCACCTAGCCGACTTGCAAACAGTAGGCACTTAATAAATCTTCAGTGAATTGAACTACATAAGGAACTTTCTTAAGCATAGCTAGTGATACATATTTTTCCTTTTATAATCATCATCACATCCATCACGCTGTCATTATAACACACAATATAGTGCAAAGTATTTTACGTATTGTATCTGATTTGTTGCTCATGACTGTTACATACATAATACATGCACATTTTATAGATGAGAAAACTGAGGCGCAGAGGTTAAGTGATTTACTTTAGGATCACACAATTACTAAGTTTCTGAGGTGGAGATCAAATTGGGGTGTTTCTGGTAAGGGCCTTTTCAGGGGCACACCCACATTTAGGGAATTTCAGGAGAAAGAAGATCCAGTTGAAAGAGACCAAAAAGGAGTGCTGAGAGAGAGAGACAGAAGTAGACCAAGAAGAGCAAAATAGGAAAAGTTCCAAGAGAAGAAAGTATAAACAGCATTAAATGAGCTGTTGCTTATGTTCTCTTTTCCTATAGACTAGATCAGGGGTTCTTAACCTTTTTTTATGTTATGTTATGTTATGTTTTTATGTGATATGGAGCGTATGGACCCTTCCACAGAAAGTTTTTTTAATAAATGAAGAAGATGTTCAATTCTGTTGAGAGGTTATTGAAAATAAAGACACAAACTCATTGAAATCTAGAAATTCCCCTCCGGGAAAATCTGTGGCTCCTAAGTTAAAAATCTCTGAACTAACTAGAAACTGTTTCCATCTCTAAGACTATGGATTTTTAAATTTCCCTAGCTTTATTAATTTGTAAAAGTAAAATTCTTCATAATTATATGTTTGCATCTATACACACACACACACAGTATATGTCAGGGAAAGCTGAGGGGAATGGGCTATAAGCAGAATAGATTGTGGATTAGGAAAACAGAGGAAAATAATTAACAGTAATAGCAACAGAGACAAATTATTCAGTCTTCCTGCGTTTCATCTATAAATAGAGGTTTTTGGACAACAGGATTTCTAAAATCCTTCCAAATCCTAATATGCCATAATTCTGTCATTTCACTTTCAAAAATGACTAGGGAAAAATTGCAGAGCAATGTTGATGTAGCGGTAATGGTACTAAAAGTAGAAAGTAATAGTAGTAATAACATCTCTGCGGCATTTTACACTTTCAAAGCCCTTGTATTATTCATTTATCATCACATCTTCATAAAGTAGGTATTACTATTACCCCACCTTACAGAAAACAAACTGCTTGGATTTATTTAAATGACCTGTCTGAGGTCACCTAGCTCCTAAGTCTCTTAAAGGACATTTGATTTCAGTTCTTTCTGATGAGAAGTTAAGTGTGCACCCAGACTCTCTACCTTATAAACAAAACCTAACCTTATAAACTAGAAGAGACGCTCATAAAAACCTCAGGGGAGACCATTAATCATGATGGTTGCTGCATTAGCACTTACTCTGGCATCTATCAAATCACTTAGAACTATGCAACTCCAATCTTGTTCTTATTATTTTATATTGAATCTGTTTCTTTCGGTAGGATGATGGGTGGTACTAGTAATAACAGGATGTATTTACGCAGTCCTTTAAGGTCTGAAAATGCACTTTACCTATCTAGTCTCATTTTATCCTCACATCAGTCCTGGAGCTAGGTGCTGCGCTAGTCAGTCATACAGTTCAGTGAAAAGAGCGCTGAATCAGGAGTCAGTGCCAATCATTTTTTTGCCACCTATTCACCTGTGTGACCTTGGGAAAGTCAGTGAAATTATCTGGGACTTATTTTACTTATTAGTAAAATGAGGAGGTTGAACTAGTTTGCCTTTAAGGTACCTTGTAGCTCTAAGTCTATGATTCTGATTTTCTCCATTTGATAGATGAGGAAACAAATTCAGAGAAGTTGTATGACTTGCCCACGGTGACACAGCTAAAAAGTGTCAAAGATAGATTTGAACTCACATTCCCCCACTCCAGAGTATCACTCCTTCCACTTTTCCACACGGCTTCATGGTCACTCTGGAACTATCACACTGTATGACCTGACTGTACATATCTAGTCCCCCACTATATATCTGTTCTCTCTGAACCTCTCCACAAGTTTCATGTTTCCACAGATTGAAAAGTTTGGGAATCTCACCTAGAAATAAAGAGCCCTTCTAAATAAAAATCCTTTTTTCCCAAGACACTTGCCTTCCTCCCACCCTGCCTCAGAGCACTCAGTTTCCTCACTCTGCAGACTGCCCTGACAAGACAAGGCAATATAATTAATTAGACTCAATTCTTACTGGAACAATGTCGGAACTCAAAGCGGATGTGGGCGCCTCGGAATTTATCCACAGGAATGGGGAGTTTCAGCAGCTCAGACCATCTGGGACTGTTGTTGTGGTAAAGTACAAAGGAGTGGAACTCATTAGCTGGTGGCTCACCGGAGCCAAAGGAGATAAAATCCTAACAAAAGAAACCAACAGTTAAAGACAGCTTCATTTTCAAATGACTTTGAAGTCAGTAGAGCAATTACTTTCCTCTATACATGTATCTGTTTCCCATGTGCTCTTTTCATGTAAAATGACCTTCTTCCTTTGTCAGTAAAATACCTGCTAGCACGCTGTGTCTGCTGAACCCTACTGAGTAGAGGGCCACTGTTTTAAAGATGTGTCTCATTTATTCATATTCATCTGGGAATTCTTTCTGTTTTTGGTATCATGGAGCCCTTTGGAAGTCTGGTAAATAAAGCCTGTTGCCACCTTGGTGTCATTGGATTATTCAATTGTGTCCAACTCATTATGACTCCATGGACCCTAGTATGCCAATACTGTCCATGGAGCTTTTTGGCAAAAATACTGGAGTGGTCTGCCATTTCTTTCTCCAGTGTATTAAGGCAAACACAGGTTAAGTGACTTGCCCAAGGTCACAGAACTTGAGTGTCTGAAGCCAAATATAAACTCAGTTCTTCCTGATTTCAGGCCCAGAGATCTATCCACTAAGCCACCTCACTGTCTCCCTTTAGCTGGTAAAGCCTACAAATCATTATTGAGAATAATGTATTTAAAAGCCTAAAGTTTCAGAGAAAATAAATTATACTGAAATGAAATTATCAAAACTTTCATATTGAAATATATTTTGCATGATTGCATATATGTAACCTATATCAATCTGCTTACTGTCTTAAGGAGGAGAAAAGGGAAGGGAGGGAGAAAAGGAGAAAATTTAGAACTCAAATTTTTAAAAAATGAATGTCAAAAATTGTCTTTACATGTAATTGGGGGAAAAATAAAATATTCTTAAAATTTTTTCATAAGTACACAGACTCTCAATTAAGAACTCCTACATTAAAAAAAGACAGCACTGTATTTGACCAGCAGTATAACTACATATACTATGTCATTATCTAAAGGAGATGCTTAGAAATTGATGATGCACCTCAGTTGGTAATTAGTAAGAGGCTAAAATAGTTCTATCATATGAATAAGTAACGATAGTCTCTAATCACATAGGGATTACTTTTAGGGTCCAGGTAAATGTTTCTTCCAATAAAGAAACTCTAAAATAAAAAGAGACAGATTATCCTCTCTATTCGGGAAAAGTAACAGAAGAGTAACGTTGATAGATTTTTTAAAAAAAATAGTTCTGGGGTTACAAAGGTAAGTCAAGTGTCTATCTGTGATAACCATGAGAAAACAAAGCACAGTCAAGGAGTGAAGAAATTCATGCCCCTAAATAACTAAAAATAAGATGTGTTTAAGTAATAATTGTGACATAAACTGGAACCTGACAACATGAATAAAATAATTACTATACAACATATAATTATGAGAAGAAATTAAGGAAGAAATCTTATTTGAACCTTATTTTATGAATGATATAAAGAAAAAAATCTGCAGAGTTAAAGATGTAAAGTTCCATAAATTTAAAAATGGAGATTAATTCAAAGCAATGAGAATGAAATCAGTTTGTATAAAAAGGGACGAGTGACATCATACCTTTAAGTTCTGGCCATTGCTGTCAATGATATACATGGTCACTTCCACATTCCTGGCCACACTCTTCCCTCCTTTCTCAAATTCTCCCCTTTCTATGGTGATATATAAATCATTCCTCATCTCACCTATTAAGAAAAGACAACAAAGCAAAACAAAAGTTATGTTAGATATCACAGAGAGATAAGGATTTTTATGTACTACTCTAAGAGACACACAATCTGGCACACATCACACCATAAGGAGGCACTGTAGCTTCACTTTAACGATGAAAGATGTAAAACCTAGCCCTTCCTTCCCTTCAAATAATATCGAACATTTATATACTACATTATTATATTTATTGTATATTCTAGTTATATACTATATATTCTATTTATACACTACATTCTACAATACTATATTGCTACAAAAAATGTTATTGTGACAAATTAGCTGGACAATTTTGAAATTCCTAGGGCTCAATTTCCTCATCCACAAAATTCAATTTAATTCCACAGGCATCTCACAGAGGCAGTTAGGGACTCAGTGCTTTATGTGAGTTCAAAACCAGCCTCAGACATTTCCTGGTTTATAAAAGAGGGATAACATATCTACTTTTTCAGGATTGTTGTAAGGATCAATGAGAAAATAGCTTTAAAGAGTTTAGCACAGCGCATAGCACAAATAAGTACTTATATAAATGTTAGCTATTGTTATTACTGTTATTAATTACTGGTATTATGTGACTTGCCCAAGGTCACCAAGTTATTAGTAGGTACCAAAACCAGCATGAACAATCAGGTCTTCTTAGCCCAACACCAGGGCTCTTTCCAATATACTTAATTGCTCTCCAAACACTGCATCTGCAATGCTGAAAGGTGAATACCTTGCCTCGGCAGTTTTATCTAAAAATGACTAGAAAAACATTCCCACATTCCAGCATTCTTTGGATATGTTACAACCCCATCAACACGGTGTGACTAAAATCATGAGACTTATGAAGATCAATCTCATTATATTACATTTTGAACATAACAGTTGCTTATTTAATAGGCTTTGGGGCTCTTTTAAAAAAAATACTCAGTATTTTAAAAGTTCTGTGGGCAAAATTAGCTCACTGCTGCTAGAATGCTGGGTCTTCATTTCTTTATATACAAAATGAGAGACTTGACCAAGGTCACCCCTAAGGTCCCACCCACTCCTAATAGTCTATGATTAGGCTCTAGTGTCAAGGTGTAACCATGCAATCACATCCATTCTAGGACTTCACGTACCATGAAGCTACAGGCAAAATGAGAAAAGTCTCAATTCAGTGACTTATGCTACATAGAGAGAGGGAGAGGCGAAAAGGAGAAGGAAGAAGGGGGGAGGGATATGTAAAGGAAAAAGGAAGGAGGAGAAGGAAATAGGGTGGGAAAAAAGGGATGGAGAGGGTGAGATAGAGAGAGCTCACTATTTTTCAGTTGATTATTTAATGAAGTTGAATATTTTCTTGTCTCACCTAATCACCTCAACATGTTATTGGTAAACACAGATGCCCAGTGACCACAAAGAAGTGCATGTACTCACATTTTATTTCAGATGCTCTGTTTTGTCATTTTTTACCTGACCTGTAAGCTTTTGGAGGGAAACTTCTACCAATGCCAGATAGGCACCTTCTTTGCAACTTTTAACCATAAAGAGTTGCCTGAGGCATAATCAAAATTATTTGATGGTAAAGATGGACATTTTATTTATTTGGATTTAAGACAGTTCCAAATATGTGAATTATTATTATTTTTTGTAAATGAGCAAGAATCCCCCATGCCTACCCTTTACTACTAAGATCATATTAATGAGAAGGTAAATCATCAGTGCTTTTGAGTGATGGTGGTAAAAATTGGGGAACTGGTAAAATCACATAGCCAGGACAGTGTCCAAACATATAAAAGAAATGACTCCTTGTTCTTCAGTGTTGCAGGGTATCCCAATAAATCTTGTGACATTCTTCCATGAATATCCAGCTTATTCTAGCATCCTCATCCACAACAAAAAAATAAAACCCAACCACACCACAATGGTATGAACACAAGTCTGGCTGACCAGGAAACAGATGGTTCATCAAACACGGAAAATGACAATGCCATGTAAAAGAATAAACCACATAGAACAGAACCTTTATTTCTAACACAAAAAAGGTGGAGAATAGACTCCAAACTCAGTCAGAAAGGAAATTGACAATAATACCCTGTGAACTGGTGAATGGCAATTCTTTCCTCTGAAATCACTGTCATTTCCAAAAAAGAATTTGTGTGCTTTCCAAATGGTTTTGTCCTTACCATGTAAAATCTTTCAAAGAAGAGGAGAGCAGTTTTTATTATTAACTTCCTGTTCAGACAGGAGCTTTAACTTCCATACTCAGGTAACTGTTGCTAAATGAAGGTTATAGAACAGAGTTGGAAGGGACTTTAGAGGACCACAAATCTATCTTTCTCATTTCACAGATAAAGAAACAGGGATCTAGGAATTTAAATAACTTTATTAGGGCCATAGAATCAAATGTCAGAGGTAAGATTTGAACCCAGGTCTTTCTGATCTAGTACCTGACAAACCCTTAAGAGAACAAAGCATCATGGTGAGTTTCCATGGCAAAATTAGTATTGTTTTAGAAATACAGGAGTTAACTTAGAGAATATAAAAACACCCAAAAAAGAGAGAATTCAATTTTTAAAAAATGACAACACAAACCAGAAAAAAAAATCAAAAAGGAATATTTCTCTGAATTTTGTTTAATTCTTTTAAAAAAAAATTCCCATGAATACCAAAAATATTTCTTTTAGCCTCATATTTAAATATCCATACATATGTGTCTTCCCAATAACACAATTCAACATTAACAACATTAGCACATAACTGTTTTCTACATTTTGGCGTGGGAGGTGTTCTTTATCTAAAAATTTTGCCACTCAAATGTGCACTTGAAAAAAAATCAAGCACAAATATTATGGCATAAAGGACTGGTTTATGATATGCCTGGAATGTCCTCCCTCTAACCATTTTGTCCCTTTATCCTGGTTTATAGGCATCTCAATTTCTTTTCACCCTTGAAAGTCCAACTCAAATATCATCTTCTCTGTATGTAAACCCTACCCTACTCCTTTTGGAAAACTCTGACATAATAAAACTTTGTTAAGACTTTCTTATGCACTTGTGATAGAATTAATATCTACAGGAATTCCTCCCCGATATGGATTAGGAAAAGGACACAAGGTCAGTTCTTGAATGGCCTGAGAGTAGACCAAGTCTAAAAATGTCATCCCTTGTTGTAGGCTTCCTGGTGGCCTCTAGAGGTGTAGATATGGTTTCCTGATCCTTCAGAGGTATAAAAGGTCCCCCACCCAAGTGGGGCCAGGGCCACCCTGAAGCAACACCCCCTAACCTGCTAATCAGATAAACAGGCAAGTGTAGAAAAGCTAAGAGCCACTGGAACTTCACCAAATATCAGCCCTATGTTGCTGTTGTGTGGTTCAGTCATGTCTTCATGGTCCCATTTGGGGTTTTCTTGTCAGAGATAATAGAGTACTTTGCCATTTCCTTCTCCAGCTCATTTTACAGATGAAGAAATATAAGCAAACAGGGTTAAAAATGACTTTCTCAGGGTTATTTGGCTAATAAGAGTCTAAGGCCAAGTTTGAACTCAGATCTACCTAACACTATCCAGGGCTTTATCCACCGTGCCACCTCACTGCACTATGTTAGGGCTAAAAAAAACCCCAAAAAACCTCCTTTGGTTAACTATTCAATGACGTAAGTCATAAAAGGAGTGACTTACATAGGTGGCATATCTCTCTTACTGGATTCTAAGTTTCTACGGTTGGGGACCATTTCTTATTAAACTTTTTATTTTCCCTTAAGCACTTAGCAAAGTATCTACCCAAAGTAAACCCAATAAATGGTTGTTTCAATAGCTTTCCTATAGTCCTTGAGGTAGGTAAACTTATATATTGACTATTAATGCACTCTTTGAATTAATGAATAAATGAAAAAAAAATCCTCATTAAGCACTTACTCTATGCAAAGCACTCTGCTAAGCTAGGAAAGGAAAAAACTGCTTTCCTCTAAGAATTCACTATTCTAATAGAAGGAGACAATACTCACAGGAGGTCTCAGTTTTAGGATGGAGGAAAAGACTTTTTTCCTTAGAATTCAGAAGCAGGAAGCAGATCATAATGCATTTTCTAGAATGTCATTTCCATTAATAAAAGTATATGAGATTCTGTTGTTAAATCATTTAAGAATGCTGCTGGCAGCAAGAACCAGGACTTTCTCTTTCTGGCCTTCAGTAACTTTAACTGTTGAGGAGATAGGGGCTGCAGTACCTGTAAAGGAGGCTGCCAGATTTCATCGCCACTTAGGTTGTTCCTTTAAAAAATGACTATTTACAAGAGTAAATATGATAGACATAGTATATAAAACTGATTAATGAACAGGCGTTTGTGTGACTTCCACCATTAAAGTCCTACTTTGATGCTTCATGGTGGCAAAGAGATAACCCTGGGTCGCTGAAAACTAGGATATGGACTGAAAGTTCTGGCAAACTGTAAAACAAACAAATGATCCTATGAATTCCCCTAGCTTCAATTATCTCTCATCGCATGCAAATAACTTTCAGGTATATTTGTCTAGTCTATCCAATTTCACCAACTGACTTTTAGACATCTCCAACTGTTTATAGACATTTTGAACTCAATACTTCCAAAGGTGAACTCATCTTTTCCCCCAAATCCTTCCCTTTTCCTAATTCCATTATTACTGTTGAGAGTATCACCATTATCCTAGTCACCCAGGCTCAAGACCTAGGTATCAGCCTCAGCTCTTCACCCTCTTTTTACTTCCCACATCCAAACATTAATTCCTGCTTCTACCTTTTTAATATCTCTCACGTATGTACCCTTCTCTTCTTGGACACTGCTAGAACCCTAGTGCTTGCCCTTATCACTTCATGCTTGGACTATTGCAGGGATGGGAAAATTTTGACCTGGAGGGCTCTTCAAGTGCAGTCATTTGACTAAATCTAAACTTCACAGAACAAATCCTTTCATTAAGGGAATTTGTATCCCTGTTCTTAGAACAAAGCCTGCTACTTAATCACTAAATAAACGCTAGCTGACGACTTCATCAGTCACGAAGTATTCATTCAACACCTGCTGCTATGTGCCAGGTATTCTGTTGGATAACCAAGAGGATCACAAAGTCAAAAGAAACAATTTGTTTCCTGTTCTCAAGAAGTTTTCCTTCTACTATAATGGGAACACAACATATATACATGTAAGTGTATAAATAATGTGTACAAAATGAATACCAGGTGATCGATTATGAGAAGGAAGGCACTTAGTTTAGGAAAGGGCACTTAAATCTTCAGGGAAACCTGATATCATCCTTGATGCCCAGACATAAAAGTTCCATACTATGTGGAAGAAGTGGGAAAAGTTTCACTTCTCTTAGAAAATTACTTTCTGTACTTGAGACAATGATTACCGTACTGAATATGCAGATGGAAGGGACTTGTCCTTTTGTCTAACTTACTATCTTTTAAACATTAGAAACTGACTCCTTCTTATGCTTTACTCTTAGTAAATACATTTTTAAAATTTTTTTATGACCCACCAGTATCTTACTTGATTCATTCAAGCCTGAATCACCGCATTTGCCTAAGTTAGACCCGGCCTAGAACAACAACTTATGAAGAGGTCTGTTGTGGCATATTGGGAAGGAAGTAGTTATACCAATGGAATAACAGATTGCTGAAGGGTTGGAGTATTGAAATGCATCTATCTCAGGCACCACCCAAATATGTATGCACATTTAGTCAGTCCAAAACCACACTGGAAAAAGTTCCCTTGAAATTCAGGAGAGTGAGAAGTATTTTTTCAACCACTACTTTCCTTTTTCACCACTTGCCAGCCAGAGATCGACTGCTGTAGTTTTAGCAGGAAAAAGAAGAGACAAAGAAATATTGATGGTACCCCACCTAGCCACAATTAACTACGCATCTTATATTGCCCTGGACTTGGAGTCAGGACAATTTAAGCTCAAACCTGGCTTCATTTAATAGCTATGTGATTGTAGGCAAGTCAGGCTTTCAGGCTCAATTTCCT
This sequence comes from Bettongia penicillata ogilbyi, assembly GCA_023548195.1. Taxonomy (NCBI): domain Eukaryota; kingdom Metazoa; phylum Chordata; class Mammalia; order Diprotodontia; family Potoroidae; genus Bettongia; species Bettongia penicillata. Next base: position 4,363,916 of record JAJHZJ010000482.1, on the reverse strand, counting down.
CAAGAGTATGAGAATGATAGCAATAAAACCTAATTCCTGGACTGTTGTGAGGATCCAATATTTGTACAGAACTTAGCACAATGTCTGGCACTCATTAGGAGCTAGACAAAATGCATATTTCCTAGTCTTTCTTTCCTCCCCTCTTATTCCAAGTTTGCTATGAATGCTACTGCTCTGATTGAGAAGGGCTGGTGGCAGTCAGAGATGCATGACCAGTGCTACTGAGTCTCCTGCCTCTGTCCTTTGGAAGAAATTCTCTTAGAAACACGCTATAAATGGTAATTTGCACCTGAACTCAATGCATTACAAGTTCCAACCAACCAACTTTAAAAAGGAGTTTTTAGAATATAACATTTCATACCTTGCTACCTGTGAAGCAATAAAAATGAGTATTGCAGAGAGGGTAATGGAAAGGCTCATGGAGGTTGTAAGCAGACTATAATATATATGCCACAAGGTACTTGTATGTTGGGTGGATTTATGGATAACATGGACAAAACAAGCAGGCATAAAGAGTTGGCCATCTGCATTACTGTAAGACCCTCCTCAATAGGGGTAGTTATAAATTCATTTTCATGACATACTCATTTGAGAAACGTTTTAAACACCAATAGCTGATTTTCTTTATGCACGTGATTGTGCTTTACTATTTTGCTAGCCCCTTTGCTTCGATCCTTCTGAAGTTGTGACTCAGACAATGTGATGAGACATTCCCTCTGGTGGAAGGTGCAGACTTGAAACCAATCCAAGTTCTGTGACCCTGCACCATACTTGTTCACGTTCTCCCATAAATACTCCAAGGAAGATATATCCGATGTACAGAAAGCCTTACCTTAGGACCTCTAACATTCATTGGGCACCATGGCTACATCTGTTCTGACTTACTCTTCCTACTTTATGTTGCAAGCCTCTTCTTTCATCAACCTCAATTCTATGAGGAATCTTTAATGACTACTGTGTGCAGTGCAGCCTTGAATAGATTCAAAGTTTAAAGAAAACTCCATGCCTGTCATCCCTTGTTAAGGACCCTGAATATGTGACCTTCCCTATCATTGACATAATTATATTTGATATCAAGTTACATTTCTAGCTATTTGGAATGGGGAGAGGAGCACTGCTTGGCCAATACAACAGGTCTCAGGGAAGGGGGCTAGTCTGAAAAGGGGATCCCTCTGATCCCCTTATTTAGAAGCTGTTTTGGCCTTCATCCTGTGAAAAGGTACCCCTCCCAAGGCCATTCCTATCATAATGAATGAACGAAAAAACACTTATTAAGTGCTTACTAAATGCAAAGCTCTTAGCTAAGCACAGAAGATATAAATAGAATAAGAGCTTGCAATGTAGGAGGTATGATGTTGCCTCCAACCATCAAGGTGAGGCATTACAAAACAACCCCAAATTTAGCAAGAAGGAGTCTAAGGACAACTCCAGCACAGACACATTATCAGATGTTTTTTTCTTTATCACTAGAGAGGGTTCAATCCAGAATGAGATAAGATTTGAAATAAGTGATGTAAAGACAAAACAGAGGGAGAAGGACTGAACCTCTGGCTTCAGTGATATGGGGGAATTCCTACCAACGCAGGGAGGCATGTTCTCTGCAAGACCACATTTGCCTAAAATAATAAAGTTATTCTGCACTTTAAGATTTGCAAAGAGCTTTAGAGATATTATCTTATTTGAATCTCATTTAAACTGAGGTCATTCTGACTCTTTGTCTTACTACCTTGAACCTCGTAATAATAGGTGTACAAAGCATTTTATAAATATTATCTCATTTTGTCCTCACAAAACCCCTAGCAGGTGGATGCTGCCAACTTAGAGAGGAGGAAACTGAGGTAGACACAAATTAAGAGGTTGACTTAAAAGAAGTTATTTGCCAACAGGTCACATGGGATCTCAGGACCCCATGGTCTAGGATCTCATAGCTAGTAAGTGTCTTGAGGACATAACTGGACTAGGATCTACCTGACGCCAGCTCCAATGCTCTATTTGCTGCAGCTCTGGGCTCTAGTACCTACAGTAATGATTCTCAAAGTGTGGTTCCCAGATTCCCAGGAATCCCAGAGACCTCTACAGGAATTCCACAAGGTCAAAACTATTTTCTTGACAATATGAAGGCAATATCTGTATGTTAAATACTCCTCTTTTTTCCAATTACAGATTCATATGAGGTCAGACTTTCTTCATATTTGACAACTAAAATAGCATATTGCAACAGATTAAATGCAGAAAATAGATATTAGTATCCAGCTGTCTTTTATTAAGCCAGACACCAGATTTATAAAATATGAAAAATTATGACTCTTCTCACTATTTTTGTTTTGGAAAATGGTGCTTTTTCATTAAAGATGTTATTTATACTAATACAAAATGGATTTATTGCAATTTTTAATGAATTAGTAAATATTTTAGAGTATCATCAATTTAAATTTCTAACATGGTAAATATTAATAGATATAAATCACATGAACAAAAGCTTTTTGTGGTCAATAATTTTTAAGGGTATAAAGGAGTTCTGAGACTAAAAGTCTGAAAACTGATAGCCTATAGCATTAAGAAGTTAAATGACTTGCCCTTCATCATAGGGCTAGTATTTGTCAGAAAATGTGAATCTAGCTCTTCTTGCCTCTAAGGTCAAGTCTCATTCCATCATGCCTCCCTCATTGCCTCTTGAAAAACAAAGACATCAATAACACATATTTTTTAAAATGTGTTAAGGCACTAACCAAAAACCCCTACATTTATCTAAACTAAAATAAATCCACCATCATCTTATTTTCATATCTTACATGTTTAGGGTCACTGTTAAAAATTACATTGTCAATTCACAGATAATATTGTGCAGAATTTTAAAATTTATTATCAATTAAGAATTTTCCTTAAAGTCTACATATTTCCTAGAATCAATTAAATTTTCTCCCTATTTTCACTATACCCTATATCTTGTTTCTTTCCCCTCTAAATGGGGATTACACATATCAAGCATCCTTTGAACTTGGGGCATATGCTTGCTGATTGATCATCCAGAACTGAAAATACCTGAGATTGAGAGAGAACTGGTCAATATTAGCTTCCAATGAAAAGAAGTGAGCTCTCTTTGTCATCTAATTCAGTAGAAGAATAGGGCAATGCCCTGTTGAGCATGTTTATTCTCTTGTTTGCAACAAATCATTGATTATAGGATTGTTACAATTTAGGGTCAGATGGGATCCTTAAAACCTATTTAGTACAATATCCTCATCTGACAAATGAAGAAATTGAGGATGAAAGATGTGAAATGACTTCACAGTCACAGAAATTATAAATAGTAGAGACATGATTTGAACCAAAGTCCTCCAGTCACTTGTGAGATGAGGAACATGGACAGATAGAGTACAAAACAAATAGCAAGAACTTCAGAAAAGTAGTATGTGAGACTGGGTGGGGAATAGGGAAAGGAGTGATAGGCCATTATCACAAGGGGAAATAAGGGAAAGGTTCATAAAAGAAAGAGATACCATTTTAATTGGGTTTTAAAAGATAGGCAAGTCTAACAATTAAAGAAGAATTAGGAAGGATTGTTCAGGCTTAAGGAACCATGGGAGCAAAGCACTCAATCTGTGAGTTGAAAAGGACATCAGTAGACATCTAGTCCAGCTTTTACATGAAATTAATCTGCATTTTAATATCCCAAACAAATGGCATAAAATAAGGAAACCACAGGACTACGTGGGGACGTAGAGAAGTATACAGTTCAGCTACGGTGCAGAGTGTACTGAAATTGTTGATACTCTTTATCCTTGTTCTCAAGAAGACCAATTACATCAGGGGGGTTTTGTCTTGTCTTGCAAGTGAAATGGATTTAAGTGAGGAAGAGCTGTGCAGTCATCAGCCTCCCTCTCTTCTTCAGAGTCACTGGAGTTCAGTAGCAGGACCTAAGACAAGATGACTGGAGATGGCCCAGGACACAGTCGGAGACCTTGTCCTTTTAAAGCTAAGGTCTTTCCCAGAACTCAGATTGTCTGAGTCAATGCCTCAGGGAGGAAAAAAACAGGAGATAAACATGGAAAGGTAGCAAACTTTAAGAACTGCTGAGGGCCCTGAATGCCAGGTGAAGGAATCCAAACTTCACTCAGTCCTCAATGGAAAACCATTGAAAATTTCTTTACATGACTAGATTCATATATAAATATTATTCTGCTAGTTTTATTCAGATAGGATATGAAAAAGGGAGAAGACAAAGCAGTTAGGAAGACCTGCTAGAAAACTTCAAACCTTTAAAAAAAAATCAAAATATGACTTCTTTCAAAGAAAAACATCAGTGATGAGATCATGCTCCCAATACTACCCTCCATATGCTTCTTCCTAGGAGTCTCACAGCTTGTTATTTGCCACTACTGCAAAGTGCCATATTTTTGCCAAAACATTCAAGAGTACAGAGTTGAAATAAGTGCTAATTAAAATCAACACATGAGATTGGTGCTGAAGACAATGAACAAGCACAAATAAGAAACCTAACCAGGTAATTTGGAGAAGAAACAGAATAATCTTAGTATATAATGGAAAAATAGCATCAGTAGGAAAAGAATTTTCCTGCCATGTTTATATTCAAAATAATTCAAAGTAGCAATTTTGATGGAAGCAGGTAAAGTTTGCCTTTCCCTTTAAAGAAAGATGGGAGAATTTATGTAGCTTTTACTTTCCTAACATCCTGGCTACTCAAAGCCTAAGGCAATCTTTTCCTCCCCTCCACTCCAACTACTCAGGCCTCAACCCCTCTACCAATGCCAACCATCTGGACCCTCCAACTTTTTACTCTTTCTAAAATGTAATTGTCTTCCACTATATTCCCTCAGGGCTTTGCATTCAACTAGCAATTCTTTATAAGGCCATGGGACCATATGGCAAGGAACTCAGAGGTCACAGTGTACAATGCCGTGAATTTACCAGTAAGAACACTAAGATTCTGAGTGGACATGTAAAGTGCCCCAAGTCACACGGGCAGAAAAACAGCAGACTAAATCTTCTAACTGCAAACCTGACATCTTTTCAGTGGTAGCACCGGTTCCAGGGAAATGTACACTTCAATAATTTCCTAGGTATCTGAAGAGTGAGTTAGTAAGCAGTACTGTGGTATCCTGACTCTTTCCTCTTTATTTCTTACTTTATTTTGGAGAAGAAGGGGATGCATTTTATGAATAAATGTATATGTCGGAGGAGCCAAGATGGCGGAGTAGAAAGACTCACGTATGCTAGCTCCGAATCCACAGGCCAGAAATTTTCTGTAAAAAGAACTCGCCACAAATTCTGGAGCACCGCAAGCCGCGCAGAAACACAGTGGAAGAGACTTCTGTTCCAGAGAGCCCTGGAGGGCCATCCTCAGGGGTCCGTCACGCTCTGGAGAGTGGAGCCCACCCCTGCACTGCCCTGGCCACACAGCCCCAGAGGAGCAGATCCGAGCAGGCTTCAGGGACGGAACCTCTGGCAGCCACGAAGGTCTCTCCACCCACAGGCGCTACAGGTCAGTGAGAGAGACTTCTGGGCTGGCCGAGAGGGGAGCGGGGTGTCTGTGACTCGGGCCCCCTTGGGAGGCAGTGGCAGAAGCAGTGGCAGCGGCGGCAGCCTGGGACTCCCAGAGCAGGGAGGAGCTCAGGGCCATTACCGAAGGTCTCCGCATAGAGCCCCTGGGGGAACTGAGCCTGGGAGGCAGCCCTGCCCCCACCTGAGCACCAGAACTTAAGCTCACATTGAATAGTAGCCGCGCCCGCCACTGAAATGCTTACCATCAGCGAAAGACGTGGAGGTCGGGGCCTCTGTATCCCAGACATCCAAGGTGGCTATCTGGTGGGCTCAGGCCATGGAAGAGCTCAAAAAGGATTTTGAAAATCAAGTTAGACAGGTGGAGGAAAAACTGGGAAGAGAAATGAGAGAGATGCAAGAAAAGCATGAAAAACGGGTCAATACCTTGCTAAAGGAGACCCAAAAAAATGCTGAAGAAAATAACACCTTGAAAAATAGGCTCACTCAATTGGCAAAAGAGGTTCAAAAAGCCAATGAGGAGAAGAATGCTTTCAAAAGCAGAATTGGCCAAATAGAAAAAGAGGTTCAAAAGCTCACTGAAGAAAATAGTTCTCTCAAGATTAGAATGGAACAGATGGAGGCTAATGACTTTCTGAGAAACCAAGAAATCACAAAACAAAACCAAAAGAATGAAAAAATGGAAAAGAATGTGAAGTAACTCATTAGACAAACAACTGACCTGGAAAATAGATCCAGGAGACACAATTTAAAAATTATGGGACTACCTGAAAGCCATGATCAAAAAAAGAACCTAGACATCATCTTTCATGAAATTATCAAGGAAAACTGCCCTGAGATTCTAGAACCAGAGTGCAAAATAAGTATTGAAGGAATCCATCGATCACTGCCTGAAAGAGATCCAAAAAGAGAAACTCCTAGGAACATTGTGGCCAAATTCCAGAATTCCCAGGTTAAGGAGAAAATATTACAAGCAGCTAGAAAGAAACAAATCCAGTATTGTGGAAATACAATCAGGATAATACAAGATCTAGCAGCTTCTACATTAAGGGATCGGAGGGCGTGGAATAGGATATTCCAGAAGTCAAAGGAACTAGGACTCAAACCAAGAATCACCTACCCAGCTAAACTGAGTATAATACTTCAGGGGAAAATATGGTCGTTCAATGAAACAGAGGACTTTCAAGCATTCTTGATGAAAAGACCAGAGCTGAAAAGAAAATTTGACTTTCAAACACAAAAATGAGAAGAAGCATGAAAATGTAAACAGCAAACAGAAGTCATAAGGGACTTACCAAAGGTGAACTGTTTACATTCCTACATGGAAAGACAATATTTGTAACTCTTAAAACTTTTCAGTATCTGGGTAGTTGGTGGGACCACACACACACATACACATGCACACACACATGTACACGTGTGCACGCACATACAGAGACAGAGAGCACAGAGTGAATTGAATAGGATGGGACCATATCTTAAAAGAAATTAAGGTAAATGGTGAGAGAGAAATGTAGTGGGAGGAGAGAGGGTGAAATGGAATGGGGTAAATTATATCTCATTCAAGAGGCAAGCAGGAGACTTTTTAGCAGAGGGAAAAAGAGGAGAGCTGAGAAAAAAACAAGGTTTACCCTCATCACAGTAGACTAAAGGAAGGAATAAAATGCACACTCATTTTGGTATGAAAACCTATCTTACAATACAGGAAAGTGGGGGAGAAAGAGATAAGCAGGGTGGGGGGGATGATGGAACGGAGGACAATGGGAGGAGGGAGCAATTTGAAGTCAACACTTGGGGAGGGACAGGATCAAAAGACAGAATAGAAACAATGGGGGACTGGATAGGATGGAGGGAAATACAGTTAGTCTTACACAAGAGGACTGTTATCGAAGTCATTTGCAAAACTACACAGATATGGCCTATATTGAATTGCCTGCCTTCCCAAAGGGAATGGGTGGGGAGGGAGGGATGGGGAGAATTTGGAACTCAAAGTTTGAGGAGCAACTGTTGAGTATTGTTGTTCCTACTAGGAAATAAGAAATATAGGTAATGGGGAATAGAAAGTCATCTGGCCCTACAGGACAAAAGAGAAGATGGGGACAAGAGAAGGGAGGGATGACAGAAGAGAGGGCAGATTGGTGATAGGGGAAATTAGAATGCTCGGTGTATTGGGGTGGGGGGAGGGGACAAATGGGGAGAAAATTTGGAACCCAAAATTTTGTGAAAATGAATGTAAAAAGTTAAATAAATAAATAAATAAATGAATGTGTATGTCTCACTCTGCACCCTGAATTCATTGCTTTCCTGTCAGAAGGAGGTAGGCAGCATGCTTTACTTTATCCTTATATCCAAAGGAATCATGGCTGATCACTGCATCGATCAGAGTTCTTGCATCTTTGAAAGTTGCCTGTATTTATAGTGCTCTTAGTACATAAATTGTTCTACTGGTTGTGTTCACTCTCTGTCAATTTATACTCTTACTAGGTTTCCCTGAAACGACTTAAATAAATTTGCTCAGCCGTTCCCTAACTGACAAGCCCCTTCTATTATTTTACCTCCACAAGAAGATACGTTAAAAAGATTTTTGTACATGAGTCCTTCACTTCTTTCTTTGATCTTTTGGGATATAGGCTTCATAGTAATATAACTAGGGCAAAGGACATAGGCAGTTCAGTGTCATTGGGAAGACAGTTCAAAGTTGCTCTCCAGAATGGCTGAACCAATTTATGTTCACCAACATAGAATACCCTTTATAAACCTGTTTCCTCTGAATACCTGTAACATTTGTTATTAACCTTGGGTTTTGTTTTTTTGGTCAATTTTGCTAATCTGATGGGTATTAAAAGGAACCTAGCTATTGTTTTAATCTGCATTCTCTCTAATTACTTGCGATTTGGAGTTGTTGTTTTTTTACTATAGTCGTAGATCAACTGGATTGTTCCTTTGAGAATTACTATTTCTTTTAACCTTTTGTTAACTGGGGAATGACTCCTTATAAATTTGAATCTGCTTCTTATAAAACTGGGAAACATTGCCTTTATTGAACTAACATACTACGTACCATGCACCAAGCTTTCGGAATTGCTGAGGACCTTGAATGCCAGGTGAAGGAACCCAAAATTCACTCAGTCCTTAATGGGAAACCACTGAAGATTTTTGATCATAGGAGTTCTATGACTAGATTCATCTATAAATATTATTCTGCTAGTTTTAGTAAGATAGAATTTTAAAAAGGGAGGAGACAATGCAGTTGGGAAGACCTGCTAGAAAACTTCAAACCTTTAAAAAAAATCAAAATATGATTTCTTCCAAAGGAAAACATCAGTGATGAGAACATGCTCCCAGTACTACCGTCCTTCCTCTTCCTAGGAGTTTCACAGCTGTTATTTGCCACTACTGCAAAGTGCCTTATTTTTGCCAAAACATTCAGGAGTACAGAGTTGAAACAAGTGCTAATGGGTGGTTGGGGGATTTTCTGGGTATCACTATGCCCTTCAATCAACCCACTACACAAATCATTAGGTCTCATTTTCTTCAAACATAAAATAATGAGATGATGTTTAGGGGTCCCTGTCAATACTAAGTTTCTAAGAGACTTTAGTATGATCGTTGAAATTTATTCACTGAATTCTGAATGGCAGAAGCCATTAAAAAAAACTGTTAAGTTGTGTTTAGGGTAACAGACTCAAGAATTAGCATTCATACAGAGCTGTGTGGTCAGAGAAGTTTAACAGGAAGGAAACAAGACCTTTAACATGGTGAGATTTTTTTCCTGAGGGGTAACCAATAGGTTACCACTTCCTACACTCTGTGTTAATACAACTGCCACAAAGTACGCTAGGCCAAAAACTTCATTAATCTACATTTTACCCTGTCAAATATTCCTGTAAATATTAACCACATTGCTACTTTAAATAGTTTATTACCCAACAACTGATTTGCCACAATCTGAGAGCAAGACATACAAGAATATGACATAAACTAAAGTAAGTCTTCTTAATCTGGTGTCCATGGATAGATTTTAGGGAATCCTTGAATTTAAACTGGAAAAAAAAAAAATCCTTCCATGTTTTTACTAACTTCTAACTGAAATTTAAGATTCCTTTCAACTATTAAAAAAATTATTCCACAAAAGAATCCAGGAGCATTACCCAACTGTTTGCACTTTGGCAAACCTTAAAATGCTTCATAAATGTTGGGCTTTACCCAACTATCAAAAGATTGTATGACCCCCAAAAAGGTTGAGAACCTCTGTGTTAAAGTCTAGAACTAGGGAATCAGAAAGGAAGCAAGAAACTGACAGAGAAGGGTCAAAAAGGCCAAAGAGAAACTTTCCATGCCTTCACACAAACATGTGCTTTTCTTGTTTTATACTTTATATGCTTATCTTTTATTATTGAGACAGTGGGGTATTGTGGCCTTTGACACCAGAAAGACTTAGGTTCAATGACCCTGGACAAGTCACCTAATCTCTGAGTGCCCCCAAAAAACTCTAAATTACAAAAAAAAGATGTTGATCTGTATTAGGAGAAAGAGTTTCTCAACAGGAACTTCCCACATCAATAAAGTCATGGGTCCAATTTTTAAAAAAAATGCATCATTGTAGTCTTTTAATATATTTCAATTCAATGGCAACTATGTGGCACTACCATCCATTAACGTATAGCTTGGATCAATGTTCCTTGAGCTGCCAGGCCATGGTGGTATAGTCCAAGGTATAAAAGAGTGCATTTGTTTCCTTACAAATACATCCTGGAAAATAAATGTCTAATGAGACATCTACTGCGAGACTACTACTAAACCAGACTGCTGCATCAAGACACAAATGTAGTTGCTATGCAGACAGTTCAAGGATTTGGCTGGTTCTTCTTGCCATCTAGTGTTCTGATTGATTCAAATAAAATTAAGGAAAGAATGATTTATTTTCCATTGACTTTTCTATTAAAAAAACATTATGGCCTTACACTATATTCTGAGATCACATGAAAGTGTTCAGTATCTGTCTGTTTCTTGTCCAGCTTTGGAGAAAGAAGAATTCCATTCTATAGGAAAACCTCATTCCTGTTCTTAAAACCACCAACTGGAGAACCATATACTCATCTAACCCTTTACCTATCAGAATGCTAATGGTACAAACTGAAAATGAAGGACAGTTATAATTCAAAAAAGTAGGAGATTGAAAAAAAATATAGGACTTACATATTCTGTGTCAGGCTTTTGATCTAGGTGGAATTCATTATTCAAGGTGTCAGCTACAATTCTTTTAGGACCACTGAGGAGAGTTAATTAATCGAGGTTGAAAGCAGGATTTATAACAAAAGAAAACATTATTACTCTTGGATTTTCCCCATCTGAAAAATTCTACTTAGTTTTGTAATTTATTCCAGCTGTTGAAACACACATAAACACAAAACCACAACTCTCTTTTTCTAGAGGTTGAAAGGGAAAAAGAAAAAAAAAAGAAAACAAAGGAATGACCTTTAGAAAAAAGCCCTCGTTTGCTGCCTATGAACTGCAGTCAATTTCACTTCCTAAAGCAGTCCTTTATGGCAGTGCATCCTCCTCATTACTGTGGGAGGGGGAGGAAAAAGATGAGGAGACTGATGGTAGCTCTAGAGAAATTTCATTTCCATCATTAAAGCCAGACAAGAATTGCATCAGAATAGCACAGCCCAGACAATCACTGAGCTGATGAAGTGACATGCTGAAAAATTCTCCCTCCAGATTTTTTCCAACTCTCCAATGAGTCTGACCAAAGACTGAGCTGTGGAATTTTAGCAACAGCTGGTTACATACCACTCTTGAATGTTTTTCATATTAGCCAAACACATCAGTTTGTGTCTTGATGGGAACATTTCTGTTGTTTTCATGGAGGAAATACCCATTATTTTTAGCAAGTGAAGGAAACAATGAACAGTTGCAAGAGTCACTGAAGCCAGAAGTAAACAGTATTGTAAATAATGATTTCCAATAATAGTAGGACTGTGTAAATTCAGCTAAACTATATTTTCCAAAGAGGTTACCCTCTCTGGAACCATTTTCACAGCCTTTAAGCTTTCATTCTTGAAAGACCACTAATTGTTATATCAAAACAGATCATTACAGACAATCCTAGCCAGCTTTCTTGTCATCTTTACTTGTTCCGTCATCCGATCCAAATTTCAAATACAACAGCACACACAGCTGCACCTATTCTTTTTTTTCCATGAAAAGAATTTCAATAGTAGCTTTCACATGCTTGTTTGGAAAATACTGTCAATTAGTTAAGATTTCACCCTTCATTTCACTTTTACTCTTTCTTTTTTGGAAAATGAAAATCACCTATTAAATTATCTGCAAACTTCTGTAGTTTTCTTCTGAATCCTTGCTCTTCACATATAGGTCAGTGTTGGGGAACCTGTGTTTCCCAAGAGAGCCACAGGTCCACACGACTAAAACGTTCGAAGTCCACCAGCAGCACACTGGACCCAGCAGTAATGGCCTGTTAAATTTTCACTGTGAGCATTTACACCTCTGAAATTGGATCAAAGCTTGATGTACAGCTGTGTTGATGGTCTAGACTTCAGAAAGTGTTAATAATGCAGATTAAACCTGTGTTCTGAGTACATTTCCCCCTCTCTCCACTCCCAGATGGTTGGTAAATATTTCCCAGTATACCCCTAAAGTCCATAAACAAATAAAAAACCATTTTATATTTTTTTTCCAAAGAGAAAATATTTCAAGTTGAACAGACAAACCTAAAATACTCCATTTCACGTGCTTTTAAATTAGGATGTGCATAAAATCATTTCATGTCTTTAAGATTATATGTGAAGTTACATATAATTCATAATATCAATCTGCTTCTTTATGGGGGTGTAACATCCATTAATTAAGTTCCTGTTATTTTCATTTTCTGTTGTGTGCTTTACAACTATCTCATTTAATCCTCACAGCAGCCCAGAGTGGAAGGTAATATTATTTACACCATTTTACAGTTCAGGAAACTGAGGCAGACAGAAGTTAAATGACTTGCCCAGGGTCATACAGCTAGCAAGCATCTGAGACCAAATTTGAACACAAGTGTTCCTGACACTAGGAAGACTGTATTCTGTCCACTTTTCCATCTAGTTGCCAAATATATATCCTACACAATGACTACAAGAAGTCAACACTAAGATGCTCTCTATCCACTGCATCACATAGCTACCTCAGTAAAGTCCATTGCACTTTGGCAAACCTTAAAATGCTTTAGAAATGTTAATCGTTACATACATTTAAATTCTCTATTATAGTTAATCAAAGGAATAGAGCAAGGGGTCTTAACCTGGATTCAGTGATTTTTATTAAAAAATGATTGTGAAAACTGTAAATAATTGTAATCCTATTTTTTTTTAGTTTTTTATTTTATTCTTTTAAAAATATTCTAAGAAGGGGTCCATGACATATGCAAAAAAACCCCAAAACCTTAAGAACTCCTGGAAGTGGGAAAAGGGAAAGAGAAAAGAGAGAAAGGGAGAAGGAGAAGGAAGAAAAGGAGGAAAGAGGAAGAGACACACAGATACTTGAGGGAGATTAAAAGATGTGAGGAGGAAGGAAAATATGGAGACACTCTTTAGGTGCTAATGTGAGGGTGCCAGTTTGAAGTGAACCATCTTCCCACCCTCTGCCCCCCTCCAGCTATTTCCCGGAGCAGCCAACATCCCAGTCAAGTATTCAAGTGACATGACTACATTTAGGAACCTTAATTAGCTATCCAATATTCTCAGTCCTGAAACTAGGAAACAGGTCTGAAAGACAGAAATTTTTTTAAAAGGTTTATTTTCTTATGGAATTCAGAAGGTTTTATAAAGGTAGCAAGGACCTCTTAAGTCTTAGACACCTCCCTAGTAACTTTAGAGGTGTCAATTTTCTACCCGACCCTGAAAATTCCTTTGATATTCAAAAGCTGTCAGACAGTCTTATCTTCCTCATTGAAAAAGATTAGGTTGCTAGTTCTCCCTGAAAATAGTAATCATTTAATTATTTTGTGCCTTCAACCTGCTCTACCTCCAAACTAAATCCAGTCTTTATCTTTTCCTGGTTTTTTTTGGGGGGAGGGGGGTTATTTACTTCCTTAATCAGAATAACATGTGAGTACACCCATGCTCTCATATGCTGCAGGTGTGTGGGTAAAACACACACACACACACACACACACACACACACACACACACACACACATGCTGAAGGGGGTGAGGAAGTCTTATGGGAATAAATTGCTCTTGTCAAATTTTCATCTGAATGACCCACGAGGAGGTACATTATTCCCAGGGCTAGACCTCTCATTTCTATTTGTCTTTTTACAGATGAAATTAAACCAAGATCCTGAAATTACTTTTCTTTGTTTTAGACCTAAAGAATCCATACTGTGCCTCTGCTGGTTTTACTTTTGTCATTCAATGCTATGACTCATTCCATTGCCTTAGATTGTACCAATTGTTCTCCAGTTTTATTCAACAATCATGTACTAAGAGCTTGGGCCACCATGCTGACACACAGAGATCAAAAAAAAAAAAAATATCCAGGAACCACACCCCATTCCCTGCCCTCAAACTAAGGACATTTCTCATACATTAAAAAAAAAAAAAAGCACAGAAATAAAAAGCAGTTCACCACTTTTGCTTCTTCCTTTTACCTACCAGGCATAATAATATTGGAAAACCCCAGCTTCCTTGTAATGGACACTCCATGAGTAAATACTGATGAGTACTCTCTTCTGATTTGTTCAATATCTCCATGCAGGAGTTGAAGGGAAACAGCTAATCCTAGAATAAAAGAAAAAGAATAAAAATAAAATTCTATCATCAGTATAAGATGAAACCATAATGTTACAAAAGATTAAATTCAAAAGTTTCTTCTTTCAAAACAAAAATGAAAAAGATCTGCATTTAAAAAGTTTTGACAAAACTCCCAACTGCAAGTCACCCACAAATTTATTCCTCCATAAGCAAGAAATCAAGATAATGAAAGAATGCCTCAGCAAAAAGCAAAGCATATGATGAATTGAGCTACCATCCTATTTACAAGCTTCATCAAGATGGATACCATTACTATACTCCCTTTTCAATTATCTAGAGACTGCCATGTTGGTCTAGAATATTTCATTCTAAAAACATGGGGGGAAAATTTTTTTTCTGGAAGACTTAGAAGCAATTTGCTATTTAAGCATCATAGGGAAAACAAAAGCTGGAAAAAAATGAGGCTTATTTTCACAATATTATCTTGAAGTATCAATATCTGTGTTCATGATGAAATAAATAGCAATCCTTCAATATTCTATATATAATGGAAATTCACAATTAGCTTCATTGGGCAATGACTCAAATATAGTAAAAAAAAAAAAAAAAAAAAACTGACTCCCTCTGAAACTTATTCATACAGATGGTAACCGATATCATCAAAGGATATACTTTAAAAGAACTTTTATTGAGGTGGTTCTGTAAGCCCAAGGAAGAAAAAAAAAACATATTTCTACTGCAAAAGTGGAAAGACCATGGGAATGGTCTTAATGTAATTAAAATCTAATTACATAGTCTGACCTCACCTACGCCATTTCCTAAGTAACTTTGGATGAATGACAAACCAAAGTTTTCTTTTCCTAATATGAAAAATAAAAATAGTAATTCTTAGTTACTTGGCTTGCAGACTTTTTGAGAACATATATAAATATGTTTTATAAGTTGCAAAGGCCTGACAAAGTTAAGGCACTATCACAGATTCCCAAAATGTTAAAACTAGCCAGCATCAACCCATACCCATAAACCAACAGCCCCACCCCCAGCCACAACATGCCTAAGAAGTGGTCATGCAATGTATAAGCAGTATCAGATTGCTTGCTTTCTTGGGGAAGGGAGTGAGGGAAAAAAATTTGGAAACTCAAAATCTTATTTTAAAAAATGTATGCTGAAAACTATCTTTACATGTAATTGGAAAAAATAAAATACTATTTACAAAAAAAAAAAGTGGTCATGCAACCTCCACTTTTGAGACCATCAATAAGAGACTCACCACTAGACCAAGCAGCCTTTCCAGTTCTGTACAAACCTAGCGGTTGGCAAGTTTTCCCTGCCATCAAACCCAAATTTGTAATATGACAACTTCCATCCACTCCTCTTGGTTCATTAATTTCAAAATGTTTTGCTTTTCCCTGTTTTCTTCTGAATTTGTATCATTTCTCCTCACTCTAATCTACTATAAACTGAGTTCTCTGAGGGTAGTTATTGATTTTTACAAATTTTCTTTGTATCTCTAGCACTTAGCACAGATCCTGGCACTTAGTTGGTGCTTAGTAAATGATTATTAACCTGCTGACTTCTTTGTATTTAAAAAAAAATGTTTCAATGACATCTTTCTTTTGTCTTGTTTTGTTTTGTGTGTGTGTGTGTCTCTATTACTAGTTTTGTTATTGTCATGTCCAACTCTTCCTGACCTCATTTGAAGTTTTCTTAGCAGAGATATTGGAGTGGTTTTCCATTTCCTTCTCCAGCCCAATTTACAGATGAGAAAACTGAAGCAAAAAGGGTTAAGTGACTTGCCCAGGGTCATGTAGCTAACTATCTATCTACTCTTCTATTGCTAGTATCTCAAATATAAAAAGAAAAACATCCTTGTAATAAATAAGTATATTTAAGGGGCAAAAATGCATATATTTTCCTTCTTCAAAACTGTCTTTTTCTATATCTTGATTTCATCATTTGTCAGAAGATCAAGAGTATGCTTTCTTCATTGATCTGTTTTCTGGAGTCTTAGTTATTCATTGTCTTAGAGTTCTTAGGTCTTTCAGGGTTATTTTTCTTTCCAATATTGTTTATTTTATAAGTTGTTTTGGTTCCACTCACTTTCCTCAGCTTCAACTCAAAGAACTGGAACACTTTGACTCTCCACCTATCCTGCCTCATCATGAGGCCAGTCAACCCTCTCTTGCCATGTTGGTGGTATCTGTTATTCCTGCTCTTTTTCCATCATCCCAAACTTCAGAAAACAACAGCCCATGTTTATGAAAATCAAAATTCTACCAGTGTAACTGTAAGGCATGGAACATAACAGTCTCAAAAAAATGGAAAATAAATATAACACAGAAAGCCATGTAGTGGCATATGAAGGCTGTGAATAGCCTATGGGATATAACCAGTAAGGAACTTCAAAAAGAACTTTGAAAGAAGAGGTTGATCTGAAACAAATAGGAACCCAGATAGGAGAGGGACAGATCTGGAAGGCGATCTTATTTTATTTTAGAATTGTGTCAGAAACAAGAGAATGGCAAAATTTAATATGGAAGGTTCTGGAAATTCAAATTCCCAGGGGAGATCATCTCACAAGTCTCATTTTCAAATGGTCCAACTTCTTCAAAAGAAGAACTAGGTGATAGAGAAACAGAGACAGGTGGAATTAGAGAGTCCTACACACTTGCCTTGTTCTTGACTCATCCCCATGCCACCAGACTCTTTCACAGAACAAAAACAAAATAAACATACAACAAAGGAAACAGCAACAACTAAAATCATGGGTTTGCTTAATCAAGGAAAAAGAATAAAAAATCACAATTGCCAAACGGCAGACATTGTCACTGGATATTTTGTTACAAAGTAAGGAAAGGGCCCACAGGTCACGAAATTGTTCATTTAAAATCAAGATGCACAATCTCTTTCAAACAAAAAAAAAAATGCTTTTAAAATAATATTTTTGAAAAGCACTGGTGCTAAATCAGTATTACTACAATCAACAATTTTGATGAACAAGAGCAAAAGAAAATCATGTATTAAGTCTGAGGAACTATTTGATGAGGAAAAGCTCTTCCGCAAATTTTACAATTTCAGCTTTCTCATGAAAAGTCCTTTATTTCAGGATCAAGAGGGGTTAATGAAGTTGGCAGTGTTCTTATTCATTTCCCGATTTTGTTTTTTCCCTATATCACCCTACATAAATATCACCCTATATCTATATCTAAAATATCACCCTATATAGATAAATCCCAGACCTATATCCCTAGACAGTACTGATTACTCTCTCTAGAGCTCAAGTACCACATTTCCAACTATTTTCTGGAGATCCTGTACTAGATATTTACCAGTGTGACTGATGTTGATGGGTATGTTGATATCTCAAACTAAAAATTGAATTTCCCCTCTTCACCACACAAGGCAGATAATTCTTTCAATTTCCTTATGTATGTTAAAGGTACTAGCACTTTTCTGAGCTCTGAATGAGGGAGTTATAGGATGATTCTTACTTTCCTTTGAAATGGTCTTTGGGTTCTTTAATCCACCTTATTTTCCTTAGGAGAATGGTCTCAACCAATGGTAGCCTGTAGTTCTCTTATATCTGAGTAGAGAGGAAATTTACATTGATCAGGGCAGTATCCTGATCCACTTGATGAGGGAGATGTATCTTTCTATAAGGAGTATAGATGTCTATTGGCATCTGGGAAGATTAAGGATATCTCCTAAATTCCTAAGACATGTATTGACATTTGCATATCATTGAAGGTAAGTGACTAAATCTTTGCAGTAGGAGATAAGTTGTGGTTCCAAACTTGTCTTTTGTTCTGAACCTAAGGCAAAGCAGGTCCCCTCTGGAAGATCTCCTAACAAGTGCAGCACAGCAGAGGGCAGCAGAGCTAAGAGCAGAGACCTAGTTACAGAGGGGGCCAGGAGCCAATGCAGTTAATGAGAAAGACAGGAAGTGGCAAATCCTTTCAACCAAATGACTCTCAGAAAAGACTGAGAAAAAGGGCCAGTTTCCTACCTATAGAAAGGAGGAATTTTTGAACAATGTAAAAATCCTGGAGAGTTTGGGAATCCTTCCTTTTGGGGAAGGGCCAACTTCTTAGAAGAAATGGAAAAGAACTGTACTGATTACTTATGGGGTTTTGCATTTTTTCTGGTATAAAGTAAAGGGTGTCCTATTATTGCCTTGAATATTGATATGGAAGCTGGAGATCCTTTTACCCATACCTGTAAAGATGTATACGTTAACTATGTGCTGAAGCTCCAGAAGAAATCTTTGGGTAAAAGCAAAATGAGGGGCACAGAAATAACTGGGGGAACCATCCTCAGCACAGAACCTGGTACATATAACTCCAAAACTTGTGGTTATAGGTCATGGGGTCATACTTACCAATAAAATATAGAGATAAGTTTCTATCCTTACTTCTCTCTTCCCTCTGCATTCTACTAGAGAACAACATATTTCCAATGCATAACCATGAAGTGTTTAATAATCAGATAGTTTTTTACTGGCTTATTCTTTTAGAGAGCCTTCATGAAGTCCTATGCTTGGAGTAAACAATGTAGCTACTTCAGCATTGTTGGCAGCAAAATTAATTTGTGAATACATCAGCAACTGTTACCAATAAACTCAGTAATAAAAAGGGGAGTATTTTCACCAGTGCATAAATAAAATCTAGTACCCAATATTAGTATGTGCTATTATTAAAACTATTTATGAAGTGCTTTGTACATGACCATTTCTTTCTTTTTCTCCATTTCATGTTTTATTAAAAACTTAACAAACACATTAATAGGGACAACTAAACTTGCTGAGTGACTGCAAATTAATTTAAACACATAATCATAATCTTAATTTTGTTTCTCTACAAAAATTCCCACAGAATTTTCTGCAAGGCTATATTGTCTTATTTTACGTGTTCATCAAAGTACAAAAAAGGAAATAATTGTAGCTTAACCACAGATCCAAAAGGGTCCAAAGTTTCTCTACATCCCTCACATATGATCTCCATTTTAATAATATGATCTCCAGGCTTTCAAAAGCATCAGTGTGTTAAGTCAAATTTATTAAAATTGCACAGACAAAAAAAACTTACTTTACTTTCAAAGGCAGTAAGAATTTAGAAGTAAAAATACGGGACTTTAGAGATTAATGTGAAAATGCCTTTGTTTAAGAGTTACCTTCATTAAGTGAGGATAAAATAAGCTTACAGTTGATGAATATGTCAGAATATATGGTGGAGCTAGTGAAAGGCTTGGGCACAATGAGCTTCGGGAGCCATGCCCAATTAAAGCGAGCTGGCTGGCTAAGGCCTTGAGGAAGAGGTAGATTTTAAAGTTTGATCCTGAAAAGAGATGAGGGATATGATTGCATGGGATAGCAAGTCTATCCTTTGTATGCCTGCACCTGAACAGAAAACTCAGAACATTTTATAATCACAGATTTAAAGTAGGAAGAGACCTTAGAAATCAACTCCAATTATCTGATTTTACTGATAAGAATGGAAATTTTGTCAAATTTTTCTTGGTGAATAATAAAAGTCAGGGAAGGATTTGACTTCAGGTTGTCTTGACTGTATGTATCCACTAGGGATCACCAAATAATGAACGAAGAGATTTACCTCCCTAGAAGAGAGATGTGGGCTTGCATACAGATTATACACATTCACCATATTCCTCTATGCCCCAGGGTTACCTTCTGACTAAATATTCCAACTAGTCCTCATATACCATGGAAACAAAGATCTTCTACTATCTTTGATGTTTTCCTTTTAATTGTTTCCAACTTAGCAGAGTGATTCCTAAATCACTGTTCCCCAAGCTGAACATAATATTGCAGATGTGGCATGACCCTGCTAGGCTAACACCTTCTGAAAGGTAGGTCTTTAAAATGGGGTGCCCCAAAAGTCTTAGTATAATTTTATGCCATTAAAGCTATGTGAGCTATTAAAACTTAAAACTGTACTAAGATTTTTGGGACAACATATGCACAAAGTTCTATTACTGTGATTCACACCTACTTTCTTCTTGAAAGCTATGCCTTTTTTATGTGACAGTCATTCTTTGTACCAATAAAACAAAGGAATTGTAGGGGTAAGGGGGAAACTGGATGTACAGTGGCTAAATTGCTGACCCTGGAGTCAAGAAGAGTTTAATCTGACCTCAGACACCTCATTAGTTGTGTGACTCTGAGCCAGTCACTTAACTTGTCTGCCTTAGTTGCCTCAACTGTGAAACAGAGATAAATACCAACACTTAACCTTGCGGAATGGTTGTGAGCATGAAATCAAATAATATTTGTAAAAGCACGTAACATATACATTGCCTAACACATAGTAGGTGCAACAGAATGCTTATTCCCTCACTATCCCTTTCTTCCGTCCTTTTCCCAGAGGAAACAAATTTTTTTAAAGGTAATTTAGATCACCATCATTAAGAAAAAGTGTTTATTAAACAAGTTAAAGAGGCTCAGACATTAACTTCCCTCTTACAGTCTAGGATCTCATGGGACCTATCCAAAACCTCCTTAAAAAAAAAAAGCTTATTTCTACTAAGAGAGACAAGTAAATAGTTAGAGGGTAAAAAGAAGTACAGTAAGCACCTAAGATTTATTTGATAAAAGTCTCTTTGCCAGCAGCACAATAAAAGTTCCCAGAGGGAAAATATAATAGTAATGATTCCTAGATATAATTCCCTATAAACATTTAAATTATAGCTTTCATTCATTAAGTGCAAAGAAAACTCTCCGACTGTTTATTTATTCTTATGTAGACATTTTTTAACATCACACTTACTGAAGCCAAGTTTTAAATGGCTGCCCTGAGTTTATAAACATCCAGAATTAAAGTACATAATCCCAAATCACAAACTAAAAAGCGTAAGACAGTCAAAATGTTTACCCCACAGATGTTATTCAAGGCGGAAGAGACTCTCTATGTAAATAGAGAAGAGAAAGGATATGTAAGGTAGTTAATGCGCTCCTTCTAAGTCTCAACTAACATCCCATTTTGCACAGAAAACTTTTCCCAAGCCCTCTTAATTCCAGTGCCTAACCTTTTAGTGGCCTAATCAATTTGTGTTGATTGACTGGTGTCCTGTATGTGTTAAAAAGCACGTAAGGGACATTTTCCCTCTTTGCTCAGGCTTGTGATCCTATTTTTCACTTGAGGAGGAATCCCCTGGACAAATGCAGCAACTACTCTAGGCTTACAGACTTTAAGAGTTGCAGGAGCAGAGAGTCTAAAATGGCAAGTGACTTGTCCAGGTTCACTCAGTCAATTTAGGTCATGGTAGAGTACGAGTCCATGCTATCCAGATTCTAAGACTAATTCTCTATCTAGTATATTACACATCTTCTCAAAGAATATCTAAATATCACATTATACAAAAAGAAAATTGAAGTTAGTAATTACAACCAATGGCATTCATTCACTGATCTATGTAAAACAGGAAAAATAGTCTTGGATCACATTCTTTTTTTTCCTATTTTTCTAATTGTAGATTTTTCACAAAGTTTGATAACTAAGGCAAAAAATCATCATCTTTATCTGCTTCCAGTACTTTACAAAGTCTTGTGATAGATAATCTGAAGAACATAAATCTTCTGGAAAAAAAGAAAAAGAAAAATGGTACTATTGTCCTAAGTACCAATTACAGCCAAATATAGAAGCCTAAATTAGACAGGAACCAAACTTGCCCAATTCATTCAAGAGGTTACTAGGTTTTATTTCAGAATGGTAGAAAAACTGGATTATCTGAGAATCAGAGGGAGACAAGATGGAAAGGGGAAGGAAGGGAAAGGGGGGAGAGAAAGGGAGAGAGAGACAGAGAGGAGAAGGAGGAGGAGGGAGGGAGAGAGGGACAGAGAGAGACAGAAACAAGAGCTACAAAAGATACAATTCGTTAGTCTACATGAGAAATATAGGACATGCTTAACGGGCAGAGAAGGTTTTTAATTATGGCCAAGAAATGTAGAAATATAGAAAAAAGAACCTAGTCAGGTACATTGTTTTGGTATTTTAAGAACAGGACAGAGAGTATGAAGCAGTATGGATACGGAAGACTTAATTTTGTTTGTTTTTGACCTTTGAGGTTTGCTGATCACTATCTCAAACAGAGTTGCTATATCATTAACTCAGTTTCCGGAAAAGTTATCATGTAGACCCTGCAGTGTTACCACAAAATAACATGCCTTTTTAGGTATGTGATTTTTGTACTATCACCAGTGTACCACTATATCTTGCCGGTAGCAATTCAAATTACAAAGTATTTGCCGAAATAGGTCACGCTTATGAAGTACTAGATTTTTGCTGGTTTAATGAAAAAGGAAGCAGACAATCCTTTTCCTTGGTCAATATAAATGTGTCCTCATATATTAAAAAAAGATGGGGGAGGGATAGATAGACACACACATACATACACACACATGTGTGTTCATCCTTTGTTGCTGAAGATCATGCCATCAGAGAAATGATGACATGACTTGCACTCGACTCTGTTTTCAGTGAGGGAGGGCTGTGCAGGTCACCAGCCTCACTTCTCCTCCAGAGCCATCTGAGTCCAGTGACCAGATATTCATCAGGAAGACTGGAGATGACCCAGGACGAGGCAATTGGGGTTAAGTGACTTGCCTAAGGTCACACAGCTAGTGAGTATATGTATATGTGTGTATATGTGTGTGTATATTATCTATATGTATATACACATGTATGTATGTATGTATAAGGAAAAAGGTGACCAAAAGCTTAAAAAGTAGCTCATTCATGGTTCTGCAAAGAAATAACTATAGATTGAATGGTAATACTAATTAGTAATTGCTATGTGAGAAGAAAGTACAGTGAATATGGCATGTGTGTGTTATGTGCATGTGTATTTATGTTTGTGTGTGTGTGTGTATAAAATGCTATCACAGAATGTCAGCACCCAGAGCAATGGGGCTCTACACTGAGTCTATCTTTTATATGAACACTTGGCTACTGCTGTTTTTGCTAGATGCTGCATATAAAGCATGAACATAAGCAAGTTTCTCAACAACTCAAAAATACCTGAAAGCTTCATAAAAGTTATATGAATAAGAAAATCAGGGGACTTGGGGATATTTGTAAAATACTTTAGTCTTTAAAAAAACAAAAAGGTTTAGCATATGATTTCCCCATCACAACTGAAAATTGAAAGAGACCGGGACAATTCCACCTGTCTTGACCAAATCTCTAGAGAAGAAAATTGAACTGAAAGAAGGTCAGATAGGTAGTAAGTGGCAGATTCAGAATTTGAACCCAGGAGGGCTCTTTTACTCCAAAATGAGTGCTTCTGATGAAAGGTTCTTCTCTTTGACATTGCAGTAAGGAATTCTAGGAAATTATGGTGTGTCCTGGCTATTTTCTAAATGTTAATGGTTCTGCAAAATGTTTCACTTTTCTTCTCTTTATCTGAAACTCTAAACAATGCAGAGAAAGAAACCTATGCACACACACATGTGTACATGCATGTGCCCTGGAGAGTAAACAGAAACTGAATGCATCTAGTTAGCCAGTTTTGTTGTTTTTTTCTGTATAAATGGAGAGTTAATGCCTAACAGGCATAGATTTAATGTTTTAAAATGAAATTATATTCTATGAATAAAATGGACTCCTGATTATACTCCAAAAATGAGTAGCATTTATATACTGACGATAAGTGTAAAATGGTGAGAACTGATTTCTCAAACAGATTATCTTAAATTCAGCATTTCTAAAACCAAGAGTACCATGATTCTTCTAGTTCTATGTCTCAAAAGAGAGGTCTAGAAATTTCTGCACTTCAATTTCTTTAAAAATGAAAGATTTGAACTAGATGACCAGTCAATGGTCCTATGATCCCAATGATTGCTTTTTAAAATAACCACTTCATTAACTTGCTGCCAATCATCTGTCCTACCACTACTCTCCAACAGCAGAATAGCAATGGCTAATTTTAGGATCTAAGAATAATAGATTTAGGGTTAAGAGGCACCTCAGAGGTCATCAGTTCAACCTCCTCATTTTACAGTTAAGAGAACTGAGACTTATAAAAATGAAGTGACACTCTAGATACTATCACCCATTGATTAATAAAATACATGCTCTTTTAAATCTTCTCTGATAACTTTTTGTCTTCATGTATTTTATTAATTGCAACAGTTTCTACCTAGCATATTTGAAAGTAGTGTTCTGCATATATGTGTGAGAAATATTATTAACTCATTCCACATGGATTTATGGCTCCCTTTATAATAACTCTTCAACCCTAAGAGGCCCACAATCCACAAATTGGTACGCTCTATCTTACAGATTTTTCAAATAAATTTCCTTCTCTTCTTTGTTTTTGTTTTGTTTTGTTTTTTTGGAGGGGGAAAGGCAAGGCAATTAGGGGTAAGTGACTTGCCCAAGGTCACACAGCTAGTAAGTGTCATCTGAGACTGGATTTGAACTTGGGTCCTCCTGACTCCAGAACCACTGCTCTAGTCACTGCACCACATAGCTGCCCTTCCCTCTCTTCTCTGTAATAATACCCAAATATAGTAAGTCATTAAGATCTTTCAATCCCTCTTGTAAAATTTTCTTCTTTATTCTTTTTGCTACCATTTCCCTAATTCTAGGCCTATCAATCAAACAAGCATTTATTTAAAATTCACTACATACCACACACCTTTCTAGGCATTAGAGATACTTGGAGTCAGGAAGACATGAGTTTAAATATTGCCTTGGACACTTGCTGGATGAGTGATCCTGGGCAAGCTGTTTAATCTGGGTCAGCTCAGTTTCCTCAGTTCCTCATAAAAACTGGCAGAACCAAAGCATCCCAGGGGATCAAAAGAAATAAACATAATGCACTTTGTAAATCTTAAACTACTACATAAATAATAACAATAACTATTATTAATATAAATAATAATCCCTACATCAATAATCTTATATTCTATCTGGTGAGACAATTATGTACATAAGTATAAAGAGATAAAGATAAAAGAATAAATACAAATAAACATGAGATAATTAAATACAACATAGAAAGGAAAGGCATTAGTAGTTGGGGGGAATCAGGAAGGACTTCATGGTAATGAAAAAGGCAGTTAAAAAGTAGATGAATCTTGAAGTATATTAGTGATACTATGAAGTGGAGGTGGGGAGGGGATCCAGTCAGACAAGGGGGACCAGAGCTAATAAAGGAGTTTATGTTTTATCACAAGGGCATTTGAGAGTTTGAGAGTCACTGAAGGTGGTGGAATAGGGGGAGTGAAAAAGCCAAAAGGGCCTTTAAGGAAGATCCCTTTAGCTATTATGTAGAAAGGCTTGAGGGCAGGGAGACCAGTAAGAAGGATATTGACAAAATATGAGTGATAAGGAATGGGGCCTACAGCAATATGGTTGATGCAAGTCTAAGTGGAGCTGTGGTTCACTCCTAGCAAATGTGTTCAACTCTTCGTGATCCCATTTGGGGTTTTCTTGGCAAAGATGTAGGTTTGCCATTTCCTTCTCCAGCTCCTTTTACAGATGAGGAAACTGAGGCAAATAGGGTTTGTGACTTGCTCAGGGTCACACAGCCAGTAAGTACCTGAGGCTAGATTTGAACTTGAGGAGATGAGTCTTCCTGACTTCAGGACTTGCACTCTATCTACTGGGCCACCTAGCTAGGGATCAAATGGAAGCAGAGGAGTCAAATGTTGTAGAGATAAAACAAGGAAAGATTTGGCAACTGAGTAGATAGGCAGATTGAAGGAGATCGAGAGAGCTGAAGAAAATGCCAAGAGACTAGAAGAAATCGTAGTGCCTCCGCTAGAAAGAGGGAAGAAGAGCTTCTGTTCTCAGACCTGTAAACACAGGACAGAAATCCAAGGATTGGCGGTAAGGAGAGGGTTCTAACACTGGGAGGATCATGAAAATTCTCTTGAAGGATGGAGCAGTTAAGCTGCACAGAGATGGGGGCTAGGGATTTCAAAAAGGCAAAGGTGAGGAAGGAGAGCTTGGGGAACATCCCATGCAAAGGGCTGGAGGCAACAGATATGGTGGAAAATAACAGTGCCTCATTTCTCAATTCTTAGTTTTTTTCATGATACCCCCTAACTCCCAGATTATACCCCACCTCATCACCTCCAATCAAATCCTGTCCCTTCTTTGGAACCAAGAAAAAAGACTACCTTCTTCTTGACGATCGCTTTTTTTTTCCATAGATCTCCTTTAGCATCCACACCAAAAATCTGGCCTTCAATAATATGATGCTTTTTAAAGTTCTCCAGCTGCTCCATGGATATGAACAATAAGCTCTTCCCCCACAAAGGTAGATCTTTAAGGAGAGAGGATCATACCTTCTCTTCCTTTTAAATTGGCCACTGCCTCTGACGGTGCCATAGTTGAATGCAAAGTAGAGATTAATTCATACTTCCTGACTAGTGGTACAAAAACAAGATATCAGGCAGCATACCTCAGTGGAAAGAGCATTGAAATTGCATTTCAAGTCTTTTCCTTGTCTACTTTTTGCTTCTCAATCATGACATAACATTTCTCACTGCCATTTCTTTGCCCGGGCTATCCCCATGCCTGGAATGCCATCTCTCCTCACTTCCACCTCTTAGAATCTTTAGCTTTTTACAAAGCTCAGCTCATTTCCTTCAGTTTAAAAAGCAATGAAGAGGTCATGAGTGGAAAAAGTTTAAGAAGCCCTGTGAATGATGCCTTTCCTCATTTATCTTAGCTTAGTTCCTCAGCCCAACCCTTGTCCGACCCAGACCCAGACATTACTTTTTACTTTCTCTGTCTCTTACCTTTACTTGTAGGGGTGTATGTTGTTTTTCAAAGATAATGCAAAGCTCCTTGACAGCAGGGACTGATACATTTTTATTTCCATATCACAAGCATCTAGCATCATTGTGTGGCACAGTGGTCACTTTATAAATGTTTGCTGGTGGATAGGCATGTGACCTTAAGTCCTTTAACTCATGTGATCTTGTTTTTTCAGCTGCAAAATGGGATCATACCTAGCATCTCTACTTTACAGGGTTGATGTGAAAATATAAATGAGAGAGAATTAGAACTTATTACTTGGGAAGCACAAATTCTATGTCATCATTCAGTCATGTCTAACTCTTCAGGACTCTGTGGTCTCTACTGTCCATGGAGTTTTCTTGGCAAGCACACTGCAGTGGTCTGCCTTTCCTTCTTCAGGGGATTAAGACAAACAGAGGTTAAATGACTTGCCCAGAGTCACACAGCTAGTAAATATCTGAGGCTTCCTTACTCCAGGCCTAGTGATCTATCTATTGAGACACCTAGCTGCCACATCTACTACGTACTAAGCAATTTTAATAAATATTATCTCATTTAAAACATATAACTCAAAAGATGACTATGAATAAAGGGAGATAGAGGTATAATGTGGCCTAAAATTAGATGTATATTTATTGTCACGTATAAATATAAGTAATTATGCATATGTATGATCTATTCTACTTAATCCCATAAAGGAAGCATGCATACATATGCCTGAGCTTGTAAGAAATTACAAATAAGACGTATGGACAATAAATTAAATAAGGCAAATACATTTCAGCATTTTCTACCAGTTTTGTAATATTGGGAGTGTTGTCACATATGGCTTCTTCATGTATAATCTGATTTTCCCTCAGATTTCATATGCTTTTCAATTGGCAAGGAGCTCACCTGCTTCTTTTAATACAGGAAATGAATGTCCACCAGGGCAACTTCTGCTACTTACTCTCTTTTCAAGTATTCTCAAGAACTAAGGTTTTACAACCTGATACTCAAAGACAACAGCCCCACAACATTCTAAATTCGTAATCATTCTTACAACTAATTGTGACACATTGGAATGAATTTAGAAAATGAATGAAATTAGAAAAACAAAAGAACTGAATTTTAAGGAAAAACTGTTGCTAAACAACATATTTTTAGGATAGCTATAAAAAAAGTTAAGGAAGGAAGGGCTTGAAGACAATCTAAAAATAGCAGAAAAAGTACTGACTGCCAAAAAAAGGAAACGGAACTCTCAGGACAGTATGAAAGTATGCAAGGGATGTAATTGAAAGATTTCCAAGAAAAGAGAGGGAAGAAAAACATTCTTAAAAAGTAAATAGGAAGAAAAATGTTGCGACAAATGGTAACCAATAGATTTCAATTCACTTAGAAATAATATTTCTTGATAATAATCTGACAAGAGGATAACAGGCAAAACACAGTATGAAGGAGAGGTAAGCTTCTCATATTGCAACATCACTAACTTCCATCGGGTGTCAGCAAAACTTCCCAAAGATAGAGGTTTTTGTTCCTTTAACAATTATTTTCTAGCTTCTAAGTCATTTTGGTGAAATTTGAAAACTGAATTTACAATACCTCTGCTATTCCTAGAATGTTACCGGTAGCATGCAAGGATTCCAATCCCTTATACACTATTAATTTACACAGAGATATGCCAGTTTAGCCGCACAACAACGGAACATTGAAGTCAAGCCTGCACAATAACCACTGCACTATTTGCTAAAGGATTTTGGTTGGCCTGGGAAAAGACAGATCCTCAGCAAAACTGACTATGTGAAGTTCCCTTGGGGAAGACCTGCACAACATAGGGCCACTTGAGTCTGTCAAAGGATTTCATTTGGCCCACAAAAAATGTAGAGAATGCAAAAGAAGCCTGTATAACCTCCAGATCACTTTGGCAGACTACAAGCAGTCTGCAGACCTAATTTAAGGTATGAATAAGTAAAAACAACTTCATTAGTTTAAAGCAAGGTTTCAGTCATTTTTGTGTCAAGGATCCCTTTGGCAGTCTGGTGAAACCTATAGATTCCTCTTCAGAATAAGGTTTTAAATAACTGAAGGAAATGTTAAATTTCAGTTAAGGGTGAGTGAAAATATTTTTTTTCCCCTATCCAAATTCACAGCTCCCTGAAACTGGATTCATAACCTCCCCCAGTCAAGAACTGGTTTAAACAGACACATGAAAACATGATATATTTTCAGTCCCTTTGCAATATAACCTCCTTGGGAGGTTACATAATTATTCCAGTTAGGCTGCCATTGTAGAAAATATTTTTTGAACTCTGATGAAATCCTGAGGGATATGAGGAGTTTCACAAAAGTTCTGAGAAATGGTGGTATCATTGGAATAAAGTGAATAGCCTTCAAAGGCAACTACTTTGAACTGAATATAGAAAGTCTACTACAGAGTTTACAGTATAAACCATACCATCATTTTATAGTACTTGTTATTCTGTATCACATAAAAAATTCAACAAGCCATTGGGATTTCCAGGTCATGACTCTCCTAAGACCAGTTTGCCTTCTTTTCTGTGATGACCCAAGCCATCTCCTTTGGCCAGTCCATGGCTAACCACCGGAAAATCAGTAGATGCTCAATAATCCGTTTTTCTCCAAGTGATCAACAGAACACATAGTATCAGTGCCCTTCATTTCACCTTAACAGAAAGAAAATGTGCTGAGTAGTTTTTTTTTTTTAGCAGAAAAAGTCAAAATTCCTTTTACTAGAGATCCTAATTATTGCACATAGTATTGTTTGGCGAACAGAACCACCATTGCTGAAGAGTTCAATTAAAAGGAATAAATTATTATTTATAGAAAAAGATTAAGAAATGCAATTATAAAAGCAGTGCCTTATAATGCTGAGTCTTATGCTGGGCCTTTCTTAATTTTCATTTTAATCATGAATGCACTCAACTGTGAAGCTTCTTCTCTTAACAGAAATCCAATTAATAAGGGCAAAAAATTAACACACATTTTCCTAATTCATATGATATTTGACTGGTCTTATAAGAAGGTAACATTCTTGTTATGAATATTTTATAAATATGTAGTTTCTGAACAATAATCACTTATATAATCTATCTCTTTTGTCTACATGGCATAGAAAGAAAACAGGCTATGAAGTGAAGAATCCTGGGCTAGAGACTGAAGTACAATATCCACTATCTTCCTGACCATGGACCCATCATTTTCCATTTCAGCCTTGGTTTCCTCATCTATAAAATGGGAATAAACATACTTGTTCTATTGATTTCACAAGAATATAGTGAGGAGAGTCCACTACAGAATGCAATGCAAATGTGAATTATTATTACTGACCAGGGCAATGGGACTATATGGTCTTACAGAACACTCTTTTATTAGCAGGCTTCATTTTATTTTTTAATTTTGCTAATATAGGTCATAGGAAAATGGATGTGGAGCTAGTAGAGACTTCAGCAGCCATCTACTCCCTCATTTTAGAAATGAGGAAACTGAGGCCCAGGAGAATGAAATGACTTGCCCAAGAACACAAAGGTAACAAATGTGAGAGATTGGATTTGAATGCAGGGTTGTGGATTCCAAAGCTAATTCCACCATACCATGATAGTTCCCTAATCTGTTAGGTTTCTTATGCAAAAACCCTAATGCAAAAGATAGCAAATAAGAGGTTATTAAAAAAAAAATCAGTACAGAGTTTCTCTTTAACTTGATTTGGCCTTCAAATATTTGATACAGCATCGTCGAGGGTGAAAACAAGGACACCAGTAGGGTATAATATGTCACCACTCATGACTAATATGTAAAAGTTGGAGTAAAAGATATTGCCAGAGATATGTATGACTAAAAAAAGCAGGTGATCTTTTCATATACTGAGAATGAAAGACAACAAATGAACTGTCCAAGTACTACTTTGGTGTCTTTGAGACATTGAGAGAGTGGAAGAAGGTCTCCAGAGCAAAGAAGGGACCCTATATGAATATTTCATAGAAAGATATGAATTAAGTACTTCAAAAAAACCAAATGGCATAAATGGTCCTAATATCTCCATAGGGTGAGGGAATTCTCACCCAAAAAAAAGGGGATCAAATATCCATTAAGACATCACTTAAAGTAAATGCCCACACTTATTTGTTCATAACTGGCGGTCCAAGCTGGCTTCTTCTCTGTGCTCTGCTTCTAGCTATATATGCTAAACTTCTGCCAATTACCACCTAACTACTCTTTTTGCTTCAAGATTTAGAGATTTAACTTCACTAAAGAAGTGAAATAATATGAGTGCAGGCTTCCACAAATTAGTACTAGACTCTTTGCTACACAGGCTGAAACTTTTGTCATGAGGACAAACTCATTTACTAGAAATCCTCAGCTCCAACTCAAAGAGTTAACAGGGATAACTAAAAGAAAATTAGGGTTGGTGAGTTTATTTTGATGTTAATCATATTCATAGCTCACAGTCAACATTTGTGTGAGCTTCTTGAGAAACCATCATTTTAGTACCAAGCTCTATGCTTCCCTGTATCCCAACTGATTTCCAAGTTACTTGGTTTTAAAATTTTGTTGTGGGAAAAAAAAATTGTACTGAAATAGTCTATCATGTTATAGTAACAAGAACATGCAATAGTGAGGTGAGTGATGTGGACCCACTGGGCTTGGACTCAGAAGATCTGGGTTCAATCCCTCCTTTAAACACAAGCGGTGTAAATATGGACAAATCACGTAGTCACTTAGTCTGTTTTGGGCCTTAGATTCTTCAACTCTAAAATGGGGGAAATAGTACTTATGCTCTCTACCTCACAGGGGTGATGAGAGGAAAGTATTTCTGAATCTGTAGGCAGCATGTAATTATGAGATTTTAAAAGTAATCAGGGTAGAACTTAAATTGTATAATTTGATTTTTGATGATAAAATTGAAACTCTTGCCATTTACTATGTATTTTTCCCATCTAATAAGGAACTCTAAAGTTACACTTCCAAAATTAAGAAAAATTCACCATGATTTCTGTTCATTTGTGTCCAAGATTTTTCACACTAAAGAAACCATTTAATGGGTCTCATATCTCACTTACATTTAATTTGTTTTTTCTTTACAACTTGGACTTTCAGAAGCATAGATTTAGACACGGAAGAGAACTTAAAGGTCATTCAGAAAAAAAATTTTTATTCTGTAAAAGGGGAAACTGAGACCCAAAGAGTTTGAGGACCCTGAAAAGAACCTGGTTTTATTATTAAGAAATACAGTGATAATTTTTCATTGTATATTTCAGGCCAATAGGTGGCATCAGTAATTCCTACATTACTCTTAATTATATTTGGAAAAATGATTTCCAAACTGAGCAATTTAAAGTCAAAGAAGTTAATATTAGGATTCTAATTATAATGAGTCATTGATAAGGAAGGAAAAAACAGCATGTTTTGGACACAAGTTCATGGGGTTAGCATCCATTAAGAAATAAGTTGACATCCAAAAGCAATCTTCTGCACTACCATACATAGCAGTATTTACTCCTGCACAATACTATGGATTCCCTGTGCCTTCCTGAGCTTTAAAATAGAACCTTGAGCCAAGAGTTTATATATTTCTTTACCAATTCCTTTGCTTTTTGTTATATCATAGCTGCTCACCCCTCCAAAAAAATTACTAGGAACATAACAAGATTACAAATATAACATATCTTTTTGAAGACAGAGATTCCTAGAGAAGCTTATTTCAATAGTAAATTTTCTAATTTTGGATTTTTGTACTATAGATATCATAGGTACTAAAATCTGATACATGTACAGGTAAACATGATAATGTGACAATTTCTGTCATAACTCATAGTTAATGAGTAGAATCTAATAAGCCCTGGAAGTGAATTCTCCATAGTCAATCTAATTGACTTAGTATCACTCTATACTCTTAAAAATCTAAAATTCAGCTTGATCCTGAAGTTTGGAAATGGCATAATAGCCATTTGCTCAAAGTATATTAAATATTTTTGTGAATATTTTTGATGTGGATAATGACAGGGACTGGGATTAAGTTTGGCACAGAAAACTCCCAGGTAAGAAAAGTTCTACTAATTAATGAAGATGACATTTTGTTTTAAAATGAGGACAGAATTCAAATTAAAATGCAATTGGAAAGTATTTAGCAAAATAAAAAAAATACAACACAATGAAGATCATGTTATTTTTTAGTTTTGTAGAAATTCCTTTTTATTTGCATTGGACCCTACTGTCCTACCTAGCACCTTGCCCACTATCACAGACCCAGTAAGTATCAGAGACAGGACTTGAATCCAAGTCTTCCTGGCTTTGAGACTGACTCTCTATTCACTACGTCCTGCTACCTCTCTCCTTTTGATGTGACATATTCAAAATATTCCCTTTGTATCTTAATGTTGTATCTTGGTGGCTTCATCTAATAATTATAATAATAAAAATCAATAATTGATGATAATAATTAACGTTTATATAGCATTTACTATATGCCAGGCACTGTGCTAAGTGCTTTACAATTATAAACTCATTTGATCACTTAACAATAAAAGTTTAACAGTTTACACACACCCTACTCTCCACTATGTATTCTTCAGTCTGGTGACATTGACCTCAATGTTTCAGGAAAAAGTCCTCCACACCAGGAATGTTCTCCCTCCTCATTTCTGCCTAGGGGATTCTCTGCATTCCTCTGAATCGCATCTAAAATTCATCTTCTAGTGTTTTTTTCTTTTAAATTTTTTTCTATTTATCCTGTAGGTGTTTACTTATCTGTCTCAGCAACCCCACTCCCATTTAAATTAGGACAGGATCTGTCTTTTGTCTTTTTTTTTTTTTGTATCCCTAATGCTTAGCAAAGTGTTTGGAACATAGTAGGTGCTTAATAAATGTTTACTGACAATTTTAGACAGAAAATCTGATCAATTCATTCTATGAATTAGTCAATAAATACTTAAAATGTACCAGCAGCAATGCTACGTATGAGGGATACAAAAGAAGTCTTAAACAGTACCTGCCCTGAGGGCATTCTAATGAGGGAGACAGGCACGAAAATAGCTATATATATATATATATAGGATATATACAGAGTAAACAGAAGGTGATCCCATAAGGGAAGGCATTAGCAACTTGATTAGCAACCAAGAAAGACTTCCCATAGAAAATGGAATTTCATCTGAATCTTCCAAGAAGTCAAGTAAAGCAAGAGGTGGAGATGAGGAGGAAAGCACATTCCAGGCACAGGGGGGCAGCAAGTACAAAGGAACAGAAATGGAAGATGTTCAGGGAATAGCCAAGAGGTTGCTGCAGCTGGCTTGGAATCAACACATAGAAGAATAAGAGGGTGGCTGGGTGGCACCGTAGTGTATAGAGTGCTCAGCTGGAGTTAGAAAGACTCCTCTTCCTGAGTTCCAGTCTAACCTCAGACACTTAATTGTGTGATCCTGGGCAAGTCACTTGACCCTGTTTGCCTCAGTTTCCTCTTCTGGAGGAGATGACAAACCACTCCAATGTTGCCAAGAAAATCCCTAATGGGGTCATGAAGAGTAAGACACAATTCAACCAAAAAACACAACAAAATATAAGAAGTATGGAAAGGCAAACAAAAGGGGGGCCAGTGTAAGAAGAGATTTAAATGCAAAATACAAAATTTTAAATGTGATCATTGAGATAAAAGGAAGCCACTGGGGCTTACTAATATGGAATAACATGGTCGGACTTACACTTTAGGAAAATTACTTTGTCAGGTGAATGAAAGATGCACTGAATGCCAAGAGTCTTGAAGCAGGGAGATCAATCAGAAAAGACAGCAACAGTCCAAAGGAGAGGTGAGCATAGAGGTGAGCGGGGCTGAGATCTACGGGACGAAATCTGGCAATGAACTGGAGATGTGGGGTGAGTGAGAGTGAGAAGTCAGGCATGACGCCAAGCTTGTGAGCTGATATACAGGAATTCCCTACCTTAGACTACATTTTTTTTTTGCATTTCCACTATTTTCAGAGTTTTAAGGGCAATAAGTCGGTCATGCACTCAATAATATTGACAAATCACCCACTGCCCACAGAGACAGGTATAAGGACAGAGACAAGATGCCAGAGAAAACAGATGCTATCCTTGCCCCTGGGGAACTGAAATCCAAAGGAAAAAATACACTAATCAAATAAGCAGTCATTTATTTCAAACATCTATTAAGTGACTGCTGTTTACGTAGCACTGTGCTAAGTTCTGGAGGAGACACCAAGGCATTGGGGGTATTAGACTCAATTTTTGCTCAAGAGCTTTAATTCAAGAGGTGACTGCCACAAGGTTCTAAAAAGGGAAATGACATATTAGAGCAATTTTTGGAGAGGATGATTCTTACCTCTCAGCCTAAAATAAATTTGAAAAAGAGGAGGAAGATCAGGGATCACACCAGAGGCCAAAAGAGAAAATTATTGCCTAGTAGTTTTATTCAGGAAAAGAATGATGGAAACAGAAAATCAAATAGCAAGTTGATCAACCAAAGTCAGGAAATCTGACAGCATTCTGCAAATAAGAGGTGAAAAAACAGAAGTCAGAAGTGAACTCAACAGCATGAAGAAGAGGACCTGGGTTCAGATTCTGTCTCTGCCACATACTCTGTGTGCCTCTGGAAAAAAAATCACTTAACCACATTAGATCTTAGCTCCTTCAACTGTCAATATGAAGGCAATGGACTGAACAGACTCAGAGGTCCTATCCATTTCTAAATCTATAAGTCAATGGTCTAAGATCAAGATATGAGGGGAAAGAAGAAGGAGTCTTCTGTTAATAATAGGGACATGGGAATGTAGAGGGAAAGAGACATAACAGTTGTTTTCAGTCACATAATCTGTCAGTCTCTGGTTTCCACTGATCTCTACCTACCTACTACTCTCTGTCTCTGTCTCTGTCTCTCTCTCAATGTCTATCTCTTTCTCTCTTCATCCTGCCTTTGTATTGGCAGTATTGACTGTCTTTAACACAGTCAGAGTTATCCCTATAGATAGTATGATATGGGAGAGGAGAGAAGATGAGGTAAATTTGTCAGAGCTGAAGTTCTACAGTAGATAAACAAATAGGCAGATAGACAGATATGACAGAGAAAAAGAAAGAAGTGGAGTGAGCAGTTATTAAGTGCTTACTACACACTAGAAATTGATAAATAATAGTTCAATGGACCCATAATGTGCTCTATGTAGAAACTCCCTCAAATGGCGCAGATCACAAAGTACTAAGGCATTCTGGTCTAGGACAATTCTTGTTTAGGTCTTCTGAGATTTTTCTGTAAAATATCTTCTCAATACACTTGGACATTCTCCTAGTTCTTTTAATATTTTGTGGTGAGAGTGCAAGTATGAGAATAATTCACATCCTGGTAGCAGCTGGATACACACAAAAGAAGTAGAAAAACAGCACTGAGGAATGACTTTGGGGACATATCCATAGCCAGTGGGTGGAGGAGATGATGAGAAATCAGCAACAAGGACACACAAGTAGAGGCTGGAGATGCATGGGGCAAATAACACAACCCAAGAGTCTGTGCTAAGATGTTTACAGAATAGAGGGGGAAAGGTGATTAAGAGAAGCAAAAAGATGTAGAATTAAAAGACAAAACAGGTTGGCACTCACAGGTCAAAGGACTTAGGGTGATGAAAGGATTGAAGAGGCTTTTGAGTTCCTCTACTGGCTTTTGTTTGTTTCACATCAGGTCTGTGATTTCATTTCATAGGGAATATCAGGTGAAAAAACTCCATCTACCAATTCAGATTAGAATTATATTTGCAACTTAGAGTATTAGGGCTGCCTGGGGCACTGGTAGGTTGAATGACCAATGACATCATGGGGTAATATCTTGACTCATTCATGAACTGAATTTAAATGAGTCCAAGCTATACAGAATCCTCAACCTCACTCTTCAAAAGTTATGGAAGTCCAATGTCAGGACAAAAATTAAGATGCTTGGATGCAGTGGATGACCTTGGCATCTTCAAGGTCTGACCAAGATCCAAGTACTCCATAGAAACCTGGTTCGGCCACTTTCATGACCAACAGAAAAAATTCCACTTCCTCCACTGGGGAAAGTCTACACATTTTTCAGATTGACATCCCCATAACTCATCAATGAGTTTGAAACTTGTTGGCTACTCTCAACCTTGTTTAGCACATCTGCTGAGACACTTCTACCAAGGTGTGGCTACTGTACATGCTACAGTTTTGGGGAGCCACAGATGAG
This sequence comes from Bettongia penicillata ogilbyi, assembly GCA_023548195.1. Lineage (NCBI taxonomy): Eukaryota > Metazoa > Chordata > Mammalia > Diprotodontia > Potoroidae > Bettongia > Bettongia penicillata. The sequence goes on along the minus strand of JAJHZJ010000482.1, from coordinate 4,326,663 downwards.
AGTCGAGTGCCAGATGGACACCAAAGATGTATGAGCTGCCCTGAAAATGACTCGGCAAGCCCTCACCAGAGGGGTCAGTCCTCCCTAAACACCAACTTTGTCAGAGGTAAGACCTGAAGCCAGGGCTTAGTGACCCCAAGGTCAGTTCTCTGTCAATTATACTGAGTTACACCTCCATTGCTTTTATGGGCAGGTAAATGATGATACCATTAACAGAAATAAGAAAATCAGGAACAAAAAAAAATTCATTTTGAAGGAAGAGTGAGGGCAGGGTAGTAGAAAACCCTGAATTAGAGGATCTGCTTATGAATTCTGGCTTTCACCCAAATGAACTGTGTTACCATGTGTAAGTAAGCCTTTTGACTTGTCTTGGCCTATTGCCTCACCTGCAAAAGGTGAGGGTTGCACTAAATGATCTGTAACATTTTTATTGGTCTAAATGCAATGATCTCCATCCCCTTATTTAATAAATGATCAAGGCTCCAAGAAGCAAAGTTTGCATAGGGAGTAAGAAGGATTTGAACCAAAGTAGGTTCTATACTTTCAAATCCAGTGTCCTGATCACTATATTCTTGTATCTCCAACTGGGCAGATCTTCCAAAGAACAAGTTTAAAGAAGTGTACAAGGAAACAAGGATTGGAAAGGAGCATGATAAATTTATTTTATGTATGTGTATGTATATACACACATTTGCATATTTATACAATGTATATAACATATATGTTATTAACATAAATCTAAAGGAAGTTGCATTAAAGTTTTATGGAATCATGTATAATGTTATTTCTGTTTTACATTGTGTGTAAAAATGTCCTTTTTCTTTTCTCTTTGGTGTTTGTAAAGTTCAAGGGAAATTTTTTTTTTAATTTCTTATTTTTCATAGTATCAACATAGGAGACATTTACCAAGTTTTCTCTGTCCTCCAAAAGAGGGGCAACAGATTTCGATCATCTGATAATGTATTGTTGACTTTCATGGAGTCACACACTGACTCTTTAGATTTGCAGTTTCCTGTACAATTATCTTTTCCATTGTGTTATATTATAGAACTGCTTGTTTTATTCCACAAATTAAAAATAAAATAAAATAAGAATTTCTAGTGTGAAATCATAAAGCTTCCTGTTAAATGTCATTCAACTGATTTTTAATATTGATTTTCCTGAAAAAAGAATGGCTGAGTATTTTATAATTTGCGAAACTATAATAGAACTGATAACTGTTTTCAACAGTTGTTTTGCTTTATTAAGTCCCTTCCTACTTCCTTCAAGGATATCTCACAGCAGGTGCCCAGAGTCTTGCTCATGAATATTTTCAAGAGTGTGTTGGGTTCCAGTTTCAAAAGTATGATGGACATCATTACTAGGTCAAATCAAGGCTTCCTCCCTATCTCTTGGGAAAGGGAGGAGGTAACTGACCTCACCATTGAAAATAATCTGGAATGTTGTTTATAGCAGTCAAATGAAATACATGTAGACACATCTAGCTTTAACTGAATTAAGTCCCAGTGAAAACTCATTTCTATCTTCATTTATTCTTTCATTTGATAATAATATTGCATAGCAGAAAATGAATTGGACTTGGATTTAAATGATCTGAGTTTCCAGTTCTGACCGGACCACTACTTACTATATGATCTTGGGCAAGTGATCCAAGAGATTCAGTTTCCTCATCTGTAAAATGGCTATTAAGAAAATGTTCATACTCCCTACCACACAGGATGGTACTGAAGATAAAATGAAAGAGTGAATACACTTGGCCCTTTGTTGATTTAAAACATTAAATAGATGGAACCTAGTATTGTTTTTTAATGGCCACAGTCTGATAAGGTAAACATTCTTCCCTAAAGTCCTCCTCTGATACCTAATTGTGGCAGTGAGGTGACCCTGAGTAATGAACGGTCTTCAGAATTGAGTGAAATTTCTAGCAGATCCTGCCAAGATGAAAAAAGATTTCAAACGCAGTCCTTTAACCTCATGTGTTGTCTGAGGACCAAACTATATAAATGCAGCAACATATCATCAAAGCTGGTTTTAGAGTGATGAGGTTTTTTGCTGGTTTTTTTTGTAGGCACAGCAACCGCATCCATGAAGGAAAGGCCGATACCAATGAGAGTGCAGATCACTGAAGTGTTAAAGGTAAACAGAAAATTGGGAGTCAAATTTCAAAATTTCAAGTTCAAAGTTCAAATTTTCAAAGTTCAAAGTTCAAATTTCATTTCTTCTTTGGGGCTGCAAAAAGAGCCCTATACTCGTACACTCAAGAAACCTGAGTGTAAGCATTGGCTCAGAGACTTTCGTGATCTTGCTAAAGTCATTTTAACTCTCTGTGTCTCAGATTCTTCATAATCTATAACAACATATAATAATCTATAAATGGGGTAATATATAATAATATAACATAATTATAATTATATGCATTATATATATTTATGTACATATAAAATGACATAATATGTATAATGATCTATAAATGGGGCAATAACAATTAATTACTATATAATATAATATAAATAATAATTATAATTATATAGAAATAACACCAACTTCACTGAGTTGTTAAGAATCAATAAATTAATCAACAGACATTTATTAAATACCTACAATGTGTCAGGCTTTTTGTAAATGTTCAAGTTCTCTAGGAATTCAGGTCATCATTATTAACAATTTTCCTTTCCTACTAGATTTCTAGACTGCTAAATCAACAGTATACTTTAGATTCAGTTTACACAAATGTTAATAAAACATTTAAAAAAGTCTTATCTCTGTAGATAAGATATAGAGATATAACGCTAGATAGGGGAATTTGAAACCGTCTGAATGGCTACACCAAAATGGTTCAATATCAAGCTGGAGAGACGTTTCTGGTTTGAGTGTCCCAGGGATCTAACCGTGGCTCTGTGCCATTTAACATTGATATAAATGAGCTGGATGAAGCTACGGATGGAATGCTTATTAAATTTGCTAGGAGGGATTATTAATATATTGGATGAGAGTCAGTATCCAAAAAGATCTTCACAGGTGAGAATGACTGGCCAAGCAGCAAATTCTAAATTCAATATTTTATTTTCTTTTTCTCATCGTAGGAGGCACCAGGGAAAGTTAGATCTGTTCTACCTGACTTTCTTCATGTGATGTATCCATCAATCTACTGGCATACTCTCTCTTCCCAAAGATTGAAACGTCCTTCTTTTAGAATAAACATTACTCTCCTTCTTGTCACATCTTGACAAATCTGCTTGTCTTCAGCTGCAATAAAAATGTTTTGCTGGCAGCCAATGATAGGCAGTGAAAAAGGTTTTATTGGGCAATAATGACAGATTTCGGTTTGAAACACCAATTTCTACACAATAGCTGTGGACCCAAGACTATTTCTCATTTAGCTTTCAGTTATATCCATTTAGATCTCTTAAGAACCATGGACAAGTTCAAGGCCTTTTGTCTTCTTTGATAGATTTTGCAATAATTTGGCAGAGATCTAGGAAATAGGTAGATAATCATTAAAATTTTAATAATTCTTTTCAAATGGAATGTAAGGTTAACACTTTTAGCAGGAAAAACACATAGTTAAAACAACCAAAGTTCAGGTATATGCTTACAACATAAACTCACCTGCATTAGAACCTGTCAAATTATAGCGGGCATTAAGTTTCTTGATGATATTTTCATGGATTTGATACCATTCACTCTCTGTGTTGCACCTATGAAAACAGTGAAACCCTGTTAAGTCTTAATGATTCATGACAGCAAGCAAGTTCTTAATAGGTGATCTGACCTTTCTAATAAAAACAGGACCTGATCATAAACACTTCCTTCTTGCCTCATCATTGAGACAAGGTCTATGTTGGATTTTTACCATGATGTTCGTGATAACTGTTCTGAGAGAAGCAAGACTCCCTATGAGAGCCCCTGGTCCACTTCTGCTACAAATTGAGTCAACAAAAGAAAAATTAACATTGGCTACTGTGACATTGTCTACACCAGTGGTTCTCAAAGCTTTGTCTGGGGATTCCAAGGATTGCAGAGGTAAAAAATTATTTTCATAACAATATCATAGCATTTTAATTTTAATAGGATAAATAGATATAACCTACATAAACAAAAGCTTTAGGAGGGTCCTCAAGAATTTTTAAGAGTACGTAGGAGTCTCTAGACCAAAAAGTTCCCCAGTCACTGGTTTCTACTGAAGTCAGTAGTCTTGATAGGTTTCTATTACAATAAAAATTAAACTGGATATCAACCTCTAATCACAACCTTCAAAGCAAAATATATTCAGAATTTATCAAAAGGAATTAAACTTATATACAAAGTATAATTCAATTCAGAAAATGTTTCCTAGAATGAGTAAATCTTAACTACTTAAGCCCAGTTGGGACTATTTTTCTCCTCTTCTAGTACAATCACATCCTTAACCAGGGTTTCATTCAGGTCATCGTCTCTGGCCCTTGCATGTATTCCCAAATAAGCTGCCACCTTGCATTAGCCACTAACATTCCTCTCCATGAGCTGGGAAAAGGCAGCCTCAGTGATTACAATGAACTAGAATCGAAATTATTCCCCTGTTTTATCTTTTCCAACACTCTGAATCTGAAGTTGCCATTTTATATTGTACCTATTTTGCCATTCACAGGTATTTCCATGATGGACACTATTTGTCACACATATAACTTTCTTAACAGTAGGGCACCAAATAGAGCTTTTAAACTTGGATGACTAAAAAACTGACATCAAATAAAACCATTCTACATGACCAGTTGTAAGAAACAAAATTACCTTCCAGAAGAATTTGCATGTAGCTTTTTTCTTCCTTTTTTTAAAACTCAGTGTGTTAAGAAGAAAAGATGATTGACATCTTACTAGGTACCTAAGCAATATCAATGCTCAAGTCTTTTTTTAACTAATAAAAGCTAAAATGAAACTAAGGCTTATTCTAAAAAGTCTAAGGCCAGAATTTTCGGATCACAAACCAGAACTTCAAAATATTCCTTAATATTGTGTTTGAGCTCCAGAACAGCATGGGATTTGGCAACTCCTAAAAGAACTCCCAGACTCATCAGATTTGCTGTCAGTTAAGAAACTTTAAGAAACACTCTCTCTCTCTCTCTCTCTCTCTCTCTCTCTCTCTCTCTCTCTCTCTCTCTCTCTCCTATTTAAAAAAACAAAAAACTAAGGTTCCTATTTTATTTTCTCTATTATTTCTCCCTAGCTGACAGTTCTCATAAAGACTGTCCATAGTCAATATTTCTGAGGCTTCTCTATACTCCCTGGAATTACCCAGTGCTCTCACTTGATGATGAGAAAAATATAGCATTAAGACATGTTCACCAGAGAGGTCGTAGGCCATATGGGCAATGCAAGGACCCCTGGCTTTTACTCTGCTTTTCACATGATCAAAGAAAATATACTTAGCTGTCTCTCCCTCGGTTTTCCCTTAAGCAGGCTAGATGTAACAGTTGCTACTTACACTTTCAAATAAAGCTGTGAGCATTGCTGCCATTATGTTTCCTGAGAATTTCAGTTCCTTAAAAGGGCAATGTTGAAAAGTAATGCTTTTGTTGTTTTACTAGGGAACCAGGCAAGATTGGACCTGCAAATGCATTACTTGGCTCTAACATGTTTCAGAGTGAATTTTCTTTGAAAGAGACCAGGATCATGAATTTTAGCCATATTAGGGAATGGCTTATATGGGTAAAACATTTAACTTCTCAATGCTCTAGGAAATTCTCTACAACTGAGTTGCAAGAAGGTGTCCATCTTCACTGGTAAAGGAAGTTTTCATATTAAGGAGCTCCTTATGAAATCATGGGCCCAGTTTTTAGCCCTGCACTGAATTAAAGGCAAAAAACAATATGGTAGACTAGACAGAAGTGGTTGGTTTTAGAGTCAGGAAGGCTTGGATTCACATCCTGTCTTTGACACATCCTGGCTATGTGACTGCGGACAAGTCCCTTCACCACAGTGGCATAGTTACCTAAGGCCATAAATCACAAAAGAATTGCTTATCTGCACCATGGAAGTGGTTCTTGATACAGCACTGGAGAAAGCATAGGTCTGAACAAAAGCAAACTAAAAGCATTGACATGCCCCCAAAACAGTACAAGTATTTATGTATTTTAAAACAGGGTCAAAGGTTTCTACATTCTTAGCTCTCCTTGCTTAAAAACCTCAGTTTACCAACCAGCTGGTAAATGTGTGATACTGTGAAATGGAGAACCAAGAAATCATGGATAATAACAGGAAATCTATCCATGGTAATGGGGGGAAATGTGTTAAGTATGTACCTATACAAAAGTCTTACATGAATGACACATAAAATGATATGAATCAAATAAATTAAGATAATTACTAGAATAAACTGGTGTAATTTATGGCAGGCATGGATAAGTTTCAAGAGCTGACTCTGAGTCCTTGGAGGCTATCTGGGTGGGAACACAAGTTCTGGCAGAACTCTCCAGGATGAAAAAGCCCTAGGTTGGGTGTGTTGGATATGCTCAGAGAAGAAATACGTAAAAATGTCATTTGAGAGCAAGTTCAGCTTTGAATAGGCTTATTTCCAGAAGTTTGACCACCAGCTGATCAAATTTACTGGACATTCCAACCCCTAGAGATAGTCTATAAAGTAGGGGTTTACCTAGTCTCTTTTTGTTATGGAATTTCTTTTGCACACTAATGAAATCTATGGACCTCTTCACAGATTAATGTTTTTAAATACATAAAATGAAATACATGGAATTATAAAGGAAACTAATTTTACTGAAATACAATTATGTGCATGTGCATGTAAATTTAGAGTATGCACCTCAAATGTTCACCTGGACTACCTGTGCCCAATCTGTGGTAGAGCCTTCTGAGCTCCTGTTGGTCAGATCAGCCACAGTTGGACACAATGAAACTTGACTTTATCAGTGATGTCATTTTGGTTCTCTCTGACAACGAATGACAACGATCAAACGTGTGTGTGTGTGTGTGTGTATAAAATTCATAGGTTCCAGCTTAAGAATCCTTCATCTAAAACATAGAAGGTTTGTTATCTACACTAGTAAAAAGATAACACACCAATGAAATCCCAAATCTTTGAAATATTCAGTATTTTCAGAGGGTCTCCCAGAAATATTCTGCTCAATAGTCAAAAGTTTCCCACAAAAATTTTCTTAGAAAATAAAAAAAATTCAAATTTAATGCAAACAGCTATAAAACACACTGTGTATTTTGGGGATGGGGAGATGAAGCACATCAAATGGCTGACTTTATTAATTCTAATTTACTGTTGAAAGCAAGTTCCCCAGTATATGTTGTGTTACTGTTTTGGCCTCCTTCAAGATTCAGGAGACCCCTAATATGTGAACTTCCATTTTATGAAGGAAGCTAAACCCTTGTTTAACTTGGGTGACTGAGACATATACATGTGTGTATGCAGGGATATTATATATATACGTGTGTGTGTGTGTGTGTGTGTGTGTATATTATGCTATTATTGGTGACAGTGGTGCTAAAACTCTAGTGGTGATAGCTGTTGATTACAAGATACTTTACATACTTTACTGACTGGAGCTTCATAAAAACCCTAGAAGCTCTTTTGAGTTATTGTCTCCATTTTGCAGATAAGGAAGCTGGGACAAAAAGAGGGGAAGTGAATAATTCATGGTCAAAAAGTTGAAAGATAGTAAAAAGTGTGATTCAAATCCAAATTTTCTGATTCATTCAGGTTATCTGTCAATTATAGTAAGCCCCTATACCTGTAAGCCCCTATACCTGTGTTTGGGAGCACCAAATGGTACCAAAAATATTTGTAATATTTTCACTTGTTAATCCCATTTTCCCAGAAACTTTTGCCAATGTATTATACAGAAAGCAGTTAAAGGAATTCTGCAGAGCTATGAAGAAAGTTGTATAAATTAACACTATAGTTGGACATTATATGGTAAGACAGGTTTTAATTTATTTAATATTTTGATAACTACACTAAATGCATTTCAGTATATAATCAGTTTCCAAAGTAATGTATGTATGTTATTTCTGCATTAATAAACATTATGCTTAGAAGGGATCCAGAGGTGTCAGCAGACTGCCTAAGGGGCCCATGATGAGAAAAAGGTTAAGAATCCTTTTGCTATAAGACATCTTCAATATAATTGTAATGATATCTCCTATTTATAGAAGATTTTTAGTACAGATAGAAATGTTTTCATTAGGTAACATATGCACACATATATTTATATACTGTGATGCTTTCTGCTTGCTTATAAAACGTTCAGTAGCATTTGTGAGGGCATTTGTTATATTTCTGGACTGTGGGAAAGGGCTTCCTGTCCATGCTTCCCTCTCCTCACCCTTCAAAAAGAGACAAATAGAAAAAGGCAATATACCCACAAGGTCAAGTAAGTGGGACCCACTTCTATGTGGGTAAAGGCTAAGCTGGCCATTCTTTTTATTGCATTGCCCAACTATAACAACCAAATATCCCAAAGCATATATTTGGAATAGAGGAAAAATGCTGCCACTTGCCTACCTATTAATTAGAAGGCTGCCAAGTTCAAACCTAAGTACCATAAAAAAGAGATCACCCTGTCCTGTTGTTTCATTCAATGAGTTTCACATGGACCTTGCATCAGCATGTCAGTAGGTTATATAGGATCAGAGGATTGACAGAAACGGACAGAATATGTCACTCTCCTAGAAGACCTAAGGGTGCCCTTCAGCAGATGAGTTTCTTCCACTCACTATTTAAGATTTCCTTGGCTATAGTATATCCTTGAATAAAAGCTTTTCCAGATAAGTCACTTGTATATAGGATATATATTCTTTTATTTCCTTGGAGGCCTTGGACTGATGTCATGAAAATCAAATAAAAGGTAATCAAATAGCCTCTGACTAGAGACTATTAACTTGAAACAATGACATTTACTCGGGTTACTATTAAGCCTGATTTGCCTATAGTCAATCTCTCTCTGTCGGTCTATCTCTTTCTCTCTCCCCTTCCCCACCCTCCCTCTATGACTAGGTCTCCTCATCTTGCCCAGATGGTAGTATAGCGGCTTTTACAAGGGCTCAGTCCATCTTACTCAGCCTGGGGCAGCTGATTGGCTGTCTTTCTGACTTGGGTCAGTTTTACCCCTTTTTAGGTAACTTTATGCCCCGCCCCCCACCTGGACATGTACCATATTAATGTTAAACTTCGTCCAGATGGTTGATCAGTTTGCCAGGGTAGCTCACAACTTCAGAGCTCAACAGATCCATCAGCTTGTAGCTGGGACGTGCCATCATGCCCACTTATCTAATTTTTATTCTCTCAGAATTTACTAACTGATGTTCAGGAAAGTGGTCTAGAAAAAAATGGAGGAAGCCATCTTGGAATTTTAAACCTATAGTAGAGAAGCTAAAAAAGGTGGGCCATCAATATTCACATTCATTGAGAACTTACAGTTGTCATTTGAAAATTACAGTGAATGGCAGTTAGCAAGCTTATCCCCAATACACTACACAAGTTGAGCCTCTCAGGATGAACCTGTGAAATCCACATTTTATGTCCTATCACCCATAACTAATACCCGCAAGAGCCATTCTCTATTCCAGCAGGAGTGGATATAAGTGGTCTCACCATCTTTTCCCCAAATACAAATGCCTGAGCATGTCTTACATGTATACTTTCAAGATGAGGTCATCCTTGGTTTCTCCAGTCAGCAGGTCAGCAATACTGAGGACTGCACAGCCAAAGGGCCTCCGATATTGCACACTGCATGCATTCTTCTTCTCTCCAGCTCCCATCCGACCTGTCCAGTAAAACAATAACAGGACATAGCCACTTGACTGGAGACATCCTCATGAGTCATGCCCAACTACATGGCAGTCCAGAATTAAATTAATGCTGATTGAAAGGAGGATTGGAAACTTGAATTCTAGCCCGACCTCTGATCCTAAGTACCCACGTCTTGTCACCTAACTTCTCTGGTCCTGAATTACCTCATCTGTAAAATGATACGATTAGACAAAATGACTTCTAAGGACCCTTAGCCCTCTAAGGTTCTAGAATTCCACAGAAGTTCATGGGATGTTCTTCAACCATCTTTGCCTCATTCATCTAGGTTTGCAATCAAGTAAGAGAAACATAACTTTCACGACAGCTTGAGAAGATTCTCAAATGAGTAACATTTATAGGCTGTTTCTGTCACCACCTCCCATAAAGCGTAACTCTCTTTGCTTCACAACACTTAGATGTTGACAAACTCAATTTTAGGTCTTCCCTTCTGGCTCTGTCTCACACACTACAACACTGATACGATTACAGTGCTCAATTGACTGGTGCTGTCAACTCTAGAGTTCTCAACTCTCTGATTAAGGAGAAGCCCAGAACTCCAGTCATATTTTTAGGAAAGGCCCCTAAGCAAGAAGAAAGGGGAAAGGAGAGTAAAGGAGAGCACCTAGCAACAACAGGCTATTTCCAAAAATTAAAAGGATAAAGAAATGAGAGTAAAAGAGGAATAAAAAGGAAAGCAAAGAAGGGGACAAGAGATACAAACTTTTAAATTTTCTTTATTGAGAAAACATGTTTTCCTTTCAGAATCAAAGACCCAATCTTAAACACTGAGAAGCAAAGCAGTAAATGGCAAGGGGTATCATATCTCATTTTCCCCAGCTAGTGCTGGCCAGCACCCCCTTCTCACCCAATAAGAAGATGCCTAGGACACTTTTATAGAAATGAAAAGTGCCTGGCTCTTAAAGATAACAATTCCTTCTCCCCTTCATTTCATCACATCAAAAGAACTAACAGAGTAAGCCCAAATTCTTCTTACAGTGCACGCTCCAAATCTAATTTCATCTCATTCTCAAATGTTTAACCAAAAATCTCTTGACCTTTTTGGTAGGTCTTTCAATAATCCCAATGAAGATATGCATTCATTGAAAGCTGGGGGGGATTAACTGCTAATTAAATGTTCATTTCAACTAATTAATATCTGTGAAATACTTGATAAAAAGAGATAACAGCTATTAAACTGTTATATATTTGAAGCAAGCATGGTGCCTATTAAAATCTCTTGGCTTTAATGGGTCTGCTCCAAATACATTCTCTGTCATCCCTCTTTAAGAAATGGGAAATATTTTGGATCTTGGAGGTGGAATAGAAACACTATCTTATTCCTCTAACTACAGAAAATTCATAAATAACCATTATCAAAAATCTAAAATGCTACGAATGATATTATTAAAATTTAAAAGACTTCCCAGAAAACTACCTTCTTCTAGATTTTGTAGCATCAAGTTGCATTATTGATTTGAAAAAGACAACAAAGGAGTACGTATATAAGTAGTTTTCACTCTTGTCACTTTGCTGGCTTACTGAATCTCCCTCAAAGAAATATATTTCAGTATTCACACTAGCTTTTCTTAATTCATCAAAAGATTTCCTCCCCAAAATGTTCCTATGTAACCATTTAAAAAGAAGACAAAAAGGAAGCAAATCGGTTGCTTCTCACTTCTGCTGTCCTTCAAACATAAAAAGACAAAGAAATTCAAAAGGGATTTGGGAAGGGATTATACACACACAAAAAAAGACCCCACACACATTAGTCTGCACTGAAATGACATTATAAACTCTCCTCTCTCCATGTGCAATGCAGATGTTTCATGTGGACAAAAATAAAATGAAGATCAAATACCCTGCGTTCTACATGGGGGCTCTATAATCCTATAGAACAGCACCAGGACTGAGGAAAAAACAAAACAAAACTATAATCCTAAAAGAAAAGGGAATGAATTTCAAATTCCAGCTCGTCAGTATCAATAGAAAAGTCATATGGCTTAACTAGTTCTTGTTTTACTTTATGCTTCCAACCTACAAAATCCCTTCATTTTAAATCATTTACTATGCTGGAATAACACAGGGGAAATACATGCTGCCTGATTTATGCATGTGTAATATAAAGAATTCATGAATCTGTAGGAAATCTCGCCCCAAAAGACCACTTCATACCATCCTCTAAAATTAGGATTTGGCTTTTTTTTTTCACTTGAATAAAAAAATAAACTTTAAAGACAGCACTCTTGTGGACCTACCTTCCCCCGCTCCCCCCAATCTTGCATAATGACAGAAAACCTCTCATTTATTTTTTCTCCCAAGGGAGAAAGGAAAACCACCAAAACACCTGGTTGTCACTGACTATTTAAAAATAAAAGAATTACCAATATACTTATCTCCAATTATAATGGGGGGGGGGGAGGTGCACAGGTAAGGTTATTCCCAGATCAGGACTAAAAACCCATAGGTTTAAATTGTCAGTACTGGCACCAGAAAAAAACAAGTGGTATTTAGAAGCAAAGCACAGGTAGACTTTCCCAAATGTATTCAAACATATGGAATTGAAATGCATCACATCCATATCCAAACTTCATTGCCTTTCTTTCCTAGCTACTTGCACATCATTTGCAAATGTGTTATTAGGGTTGGCAGGCTGCCCTACTCACCTATTCGAATGATGTGCACAGTGATATAGATGTCCTTTCTTAGCTCACTGCTACCCAGATCCTGCCAAAGGAATCAAGGAAGGTCATTTGACAGCCACACATGAAAGAACAACATTGAAAGGGTATGGTGTATTACTTTGCCAGTACATGGCAAAAAATAGGCACTTAATAAATGCTAGTTATTCTTATGGAAGTCATAGCCCCTTGTAACATTGTTTCATCTAACATCATGTTTTCAGAGAACCAGTTAAGGATATTAGACAGTCTATTATGTATGGAAAAATAAATAGTTCAAAATGGAACTAGATTCCTAAAATGAAGTTCTGTTGTACTCAATTATCAGAAGGAGAAACAGATAGATGGATAGATACATACATACACACATACGTACACACATACATATGCACACACAAACGGAGATAAGAGAGAGGGAAACAGAGAGACAGAGACAAAGAGATTAAATCATATTGCAAATGCAACTGGAACTACAAACATGGCTCCTTTTAACAAAGAATGATTCCAGGTAACAACCAGTAGGCTACTTGCTTCAAAGCAAAGGTCAACAACGTTTTAGTGTAGCAAATGAATATTCAGTTTTCAATGTCACTCTAACAGGATTTGACCCACATAAAAAGGAGAAAAAAAATATAGATTTATGAATGTTACAACTGATACTACATGAATGGCCAAATTTTTGAATCCTCATAAGATTTATGAGCTAACTAGCAATCTTAAGCAAGAACCATGTCTTCTACTTATAACAACAATTTTATTTCATTTGAATAAGCACAATGGAAAAACGTTTTCTTGCATATCAAAATAAGGCACACTCACCACAAAGAGGGAACAATGTCTTTCAGGCTTCTCTGGAGACTTTGGCAAACCATTCCTATTTAGTCTCAAAAAAAACCTCTCACTGAAAGCAAGAAAAAAAAGTTTTCAATTTTAAGAAGTTACTTTATTTTTTTCATTCTTTTAATCCCCTTTATTCTCAAACTTTTTCATTCTCAACTTTTATAATTTTAGTAAATACTGTTCTAAACTATGGATTTTACATAAAACTTACCTCTGTAAAAATTAGGCTAACACCTAAAATGAGGGCAGCTAGGTGGATTGGCTGGTAGAGTACCAGGGCTTGACTCAGAAAGACCTGAGTTCAACTACGACCTCGAACACTTAATAGCTGTGTGATCCTGGGCAAGTCACTTCACCTTTGCTTACTCTAACCCACTGGAGAAGACAGGGTAAACCACTGGATCTTTACCAAGAAAACCCTAGTCAGACAACAATAACAAAGCACCTGAAATAAAAAGAGTTTGCTTCTCTCAGGATAAACTCTGCAAGTCAACAATCCAGAAAGGGAAAAATATAAGGGAAAAAGAAATGCCTTTCAGAGAAGTGAAAAGAATTTAAAGTTCATGCTTTCATTGTTTTTCTTTCCAAAAGAATAGCCAGAAATTAAATAAATGAAGAATGAGTATGAATCCAAGTTTCATTTTCCTGTCCTTACTGGAGTTCCACATGGAGCTTGCTAGTCTTTTCTTTAAATTAAATTTTATTTTTAATCACTAAAAATCTGCTCTCTCTTTCCCATCTCCCCCCCTCCTCCATTGAGAAAGAAAAAATTATTAAAAAGATGTACAGTCAAGGAAAACAAATTCTTACACTGATCTTATCTTAAAAAATTGTCTAAATCTGTACTCTGAGTTCATAAATGCCATGAAGAGCACGTTTCATCATGAGCTCTCTAGCGAAGTGGTTGGTCATTGTGTATGTAGATCAGTCTCTAAGTCTTTGAAAGTTGCTTATTACAATGTTGTTACTGTATCAACTGCTCTCCTGATTCTGCCTACTTCATTCTGTATTATATCAGTTCACCATGTCTTCCCAGGTTTTTCTGAAGCCTTCTCCCCCACTCATTATTTTTTGGAGCACAATAGTATTCCATCATATTCATACACCATAATTTGTTCAACCCTTATTCAGTTTGTGGGCTCCCTGCCAAGTCTAATTTTTAAAAAATACTTCTGTTTCTTAATCATCTACAGAAATGCTTAATAAAATTAAAATGGGTGTCTGGTTTATGCTTTCACAAATTCAGAGATGAGTATTCAGTAAAAGAAGGCACTTCTAAGAAAAACAAAAGTCACAGAAAATATCAATGCATAAGAAATGAATCATTTCACAATGAAATAAAAGAATTTCTGGACCACCTACTCCATTTGTCAGTGGAAAAAAAACTTGCCACAATTAATGAATAAAAATTACTTCTGAATAGATATTTTTTCAGGGGTGGATAATAAGTGATCAAAAAAAAAGTAAAGAAATTCAGTTGGGGCAGAAAAAGGGCTACCTGATATTATTGTAATATTCTTATCTATAAGACATTAGGCAATAGACCACTCCAGTCCCTGGGACTTCACATCAGTGGTCTCCAAACCACACTGAAACAATCACTGTACAATGAATAAGAGCTTTCTAGAGGTAACTAATTGTTATTCTTGGCCTAGAGCTAACCTTGACATATGTGTTACAAGTAATAATTGTTTTCCTCCTCATATTATGTCAAAATAGAAAATTGAGCCTACTATATTATTTCTCACTAGTTTTACTCATTAACATGTATCATGCTTCCCAGAGCCAAGTTTGACTTATGCCTAAATTCAGCACAGAATATGACTTACAAAGCAATAAAAGCCTCAGCTGACTGAAGTGTTCCCTCACCAGCCTGGTAACAGCACCTGGAATTTTACCTCTGATCACACCTTTGTGTTAAGATAATCCTGCTTATGAAAAAGCCTTGTTAAAATGTAATTAAGTTTCCTGGGTTGGGTAACAAAAGAATGTTGGATTGTATATTTTTCAAATGTTTGGACAGTTACAGAAGTTTATCATCCCCCCACCTCCCCAATCATATCACATGAATGAACTCAGATCAGTTTAAGGGAGGAAGCAGGCTGGTAGGGGAAGGATCATGGGACTTGAAGTCAGAATTGGGTTACCTTAGTTTGTCCTGTCAATTTGCATTGTAAACACAATATTCATTCAGCATTTGTTCAGTCATTTCAGTCTAGACTGACTCTTTGTGACCCTATTTGGGGTTTTCTTGGCAAAAAATACTGGAGGGGTTTGCCTTTTCCTTCCCCGGCTCATTTTAGAGATAAGGAAACTAAGGCAAACAGGGCTGAATGACTTTCCCAGGATCATACAGTTAATAAGTGTCTGACCTGAGATCTGAACTAAGGAAGATGAATCTTCCTGATTCTACACCTGGTGCTCTATCTGCTGCACTGCCTAACTACCAACACTAAGCACCTATAAAGTGCTATTGCAAAGACTAGGTCCCTGGCTTATGGGACATTTTTTTTTACAGGCATGGGGGTGGGAGATGATGGGAAAGAGATTAGGAAGGTCTAAACCTGGTAGCTGCTTGGCAGGGCCAGGTGAGGTCACCTTAGGACAGACAGAGGAATGATGACGGATGCAGCCAGAAGGACCTACCGGACACCTGAGAATGGAGAAACGTAGGAAGGGAAAAGACAGGCTTTTGCCAGCTTCCCAGTTCCGCCTAAGACTACCTTGCACGGAGTGCCTAAACATCTAAATAGGTTATATATCAAGAAATGGTGAGGGATGACAGGTATGCATTAGGCATGGAACATTAGAAGAAGAAATGCTCTTGTTGTTATGTTGTGCTGAATTCTGTGCCTGGATGACTGTTCTTAGAATCAATAGATGTTGCTAGAAACAGGGACAGGGACTCTTCTGGAGCTATGATTTCACTGGCACAAGGAACTGCCTACATGAGGAAAGTGCTTCTATCAAGGCAAAGTGGCTTTTTCCCTGCCACTTATAGTCACAGAAAGTTACCAGAGCACCGAGAGGGAAAGGAACCTTCCCAGGCTTACAAAGATAGGAGGCAGGGTTTGAATCCCTACCAGTCCAAGGCTGGCTTTCTATACATTGTACCCTGCTGCATTATGATTAGTAATAAAATGAGATTTCATGTGGTTCCCTTGCACCCCACACTCATCCATATCCCAGTTCCTACAACTACCTCTGTAGCCTAGAGCACTGCATGAGAACTAATCACTACTTTACTTCAACCTGGGAGCTCTGGGGGTACAGCTTTCTTGCCACTACTTGCTTAGGAAAGTAAAGCACAAAATCAAAGGCACAAGACATAAGATGGAATTTTTTTGGAGGGGAGGAATTCAGACAAAGAGTGAAATATGGACTGTGGGGTACTATGGATTTTCTTTCCTCTTTTCAGTTACCTAACAATGGTTATTGAACAAGTAAGGATGTAAAACTCACTCTGCCCACCTCACTGCCTTCAGGCAAATGAGAGGAGTGGCAACGCTGTTACATGGATTTGAAGAACACACACACACACACGAGCTGAATGCAGAAATACATTTCGCTCAACGGGGAGACAAAAGGAAAAAGGGGGGATTAGAGGTAGGGGAGGGTACATTAAAGGAGGGATTAATTTTAAGCAAAAGAACATGAGACTTCATGACAGAAAGTCTGAGTTCAAATCTCTGGGGACCTGCTACTTTCTACCTATGTGACTTTGGGAAAGTCACTTATCTTCTTCAAGATCTTTGTTTCTATGTGTATAAAATGAGGAGCTTGAATCTCCAAGGTACCTTCCAGTTATAAAACCTGGGAAGAATTCAGTCTAATAAGGATAGCTAGATGGTACAACAGAATGACAAATCTGGAATCACAAGGATTTGCGTTCAAATCCAGCCTCAGACACTTATGAGTCATGTGATCCTGGATGTCATTTAACCCCTGCTTGCCTCAGTTTCCCCATGTGTAAGATGGAGCTAATAACAGCATCCACCTCCGAAGGAAGCAAGCAAGCAAAAGAAATAAGGAAGGAAGAAAAAGAAAGAAGGAAATCTGGCCCATAAACCCCAAGTTAAGTGGGCGTCCTCTGGCCATCCAAATTTACCTTCCTTTGGAGAGAAGAAGGAAGGGGGTTGGGGGGCAGAAGGGAGTGGATGAGCTGAGTTACCCAGCTATCTGGGTCCCCATTCAGGCAGCTCGGTCTACCCACAGGTCTATGTTCATCCTTCGTTTTCGAAGAAGATCATGACATCAGAGAAATGATGACATGACTTGCACTTGACTTTGCTTTGAGTGAGGGAGGGCTGTGCAAGGTCACCAGCCTCACTTTCCCCTCCTAAGCCATCTATGATATGTAGAAAATCATAACTGATATGCATACCAGAGAAAGGCAAAAGAAAATATTTTTTGAAGTTCAAAGATCATAGCTATAGAGCTAACGGATATGAGAAGTCATCTAGGTTCAACCAATTCATGCAATCAATGTAAATGAAAACTAAAAGCCCAGGGAAGCTAAAGTGAATTGCCCAAGGTCACACAGATAGTAAATATCAGAGGCAGAATCTGAAGCCAGATCCTGGAACTCCAAAAAAAATGCTTTCCCCACCCTGTACAAACCAAAGGTTTTATGAATAAGGTCACATTTCAGTATGGTTTTCAAGTAGTGGTATCAAACTCAAATAGGTCCCCAGATAGAGCCTTCCACCCACCCACCTTCTGCTGCATTAGGAGCCACAAAACACATACATAAAGATTCCTGTGGGCTGCAAATTGACTTAAAAAATGGCATATAAATATTATCTATGTTCCATTGCATTTTAAACATTTTCTTAAATATTTCCAATTACATTTTTATCTGGTTTGACTTCATTTGGGAGTAGAGTGGGCAGTACTACAAACAAATCTGACCTCTGCTATAAAGGATGGGTAGAAATTCAATAGATGAAGAGAGAAAGGGAAAACTTTCTCAACACAAACACAAGGAACTATGTTAGCAGAGGTATGGAAGAAGTTCAAGAAACATAGTTCTACTGAAGCATAGAATATATGGAGGTAAATGAATACAAGACAAGTCCAGATGTGAAGGGCTTTGAATGCCATACAAAGTAGCAGTTAACTTCATCAAGAGTGAGAATATTGAGAAAACAGAAGTGGACCAAAGACAGAACTTTGGAAAGCCACTAGGTAAAGGTGTTGGGAAGAGACCAAAAAGGTGAGGATAGATAAGGAAGGAACAAGTAGAAAGGTGGGAGAAGAATCCACAGAATGTGGAATCTCTGAAGCAAAAACAGGAAAGATTGTCAAAAAAAAGAAGGCATAATCAACAGTGCTGAACCACAGAGAAATCAAGGAGAACCAAGACAGAAAAAAGGCTACTGGCTTTGGTGATCCTTGAGATGACAGTTTGAGTAAGAGTCTAGGTGCAGAAGCCAGGTCATAAGTGGTCAAGTAAAGACTAGATGATGAGGAAGCGCTCAGCCTCAACAGAACTGGTTGTAGATAACACTCTTCCAATTATCTAGCAAAAAATGGGGAGGCAGTCAAGGACCAACCAATAACTACATGACGCCAAAGGGTCCAGGGAGGGGTTTTTTTCCTAGCATTTGAATGAATTGCACATGTCTGTGGGTACATGAGAAAGACTCCCATTCAGGCTCCTTCATAGTGAAGCAGGATAGATTAAAGATACAAGAGAAAATGAAATTATGAGATGAATATCTTGGAAGAAGCAGAAGGGGAGCCTGATCAAGGGCACACAAAGAAGAATTAATGAGTTTTATTCAGAAATGGACAGATCACTGACTTTGTGACCATAGAAGACCATACGCAGCAATACCGCGAAAATAGATATCCTCTGTATTTCTTACTAGTTCTTTAATGAAGGGTAAGATTTGGAAAACCAAAAAGGAGATAGATTTTCTGGACAAGGGGAAGGGAAGAGGGAAGGGAGTTATAGGGGGTAGAATGCAGGTTCAAGGGGCAAGGAAAAGACAAATTAATGCATAGCTGTGTTCATATAGTGCATAATGGGAGATAAGTTTGGGGGAATAGGTAGGAATCAAGTTGTGATAAGCTATAGGAGTTTGGACTTTATTACAGAGGTAATGGAGATCCATCAAACGTTTCCAAGGAGGAACAGGTGATATTTTCAAGACTGTGCTTCAGAAAAAATTAATCTGGCAGCAGTAAGCAGCAGGATGAATTGGAGAGGTGGTATCCTGAAATTATCTTTACCTACTTAATTTAGAAATAATTATCTAATCAGTCTTTGAAACTTGCATACATTTTCTTTAATGCATGATTAATGTTTGACATAATTACCAATGTACTAAGAAAAAGGCTAGGATATTTCTAAGGAGGCAGATCATATTCTTCAAATAAAAGGTAACTTCAAAATAATTTTTTCTATATGAATTAACGCATACTATATGTATGTCCAAAAAAATAAAATTCAGAAAAAAAAAGTCCAAGAATAGTTAACATGCCAGCTACCTCTGACTCTAAGTCCTAAATAAATTTCCATGAGTTAGTACTTATAATGGAAGCACTGAAGTGGCTGCCTCAGGCACTGAGCTCCAAGTCAGCATTCAAACACCCTGCAATCATTACGAAGTCTGAACTCTGTCACTACCATTTTGGTGCAAGGAATTCAGAGGGAAAAGAAGTTCAGGGAATTACCAAAATGCTTTCAAGTCTCTCAAGTCATTATGTCTTTTAGAAGTCTGTCTCTAGGAGTTTGGACATGATAAGTTATTCAAGATGAGTTAGAGGTAAGCTTTCTTCAGGTATTTATCATTATTCTGTGCAAAGTTATTTGTGTATATATCTTACATTTCTCTACTAGAGTATAAGTACCATGAGGGCAGGGGAAAGGTTATAAAAACTCTGTATCTTCCTCAATAGTGTTCCACACATAGTAAGGGCTTAATAAATTTGTTAAATGTAATTGGAGCTACAAGGAGATCTCCATGGCAAAATTACGTGAAATATATATATTTAAGGCACATGTAGAATGTTTTGAGGGCTCCCCCTGGATATGACCTAAAATTTTAAGGGCATGTTTAGCTTCTTAGTCTACACACCTTATTTCATATTTTCTTGTGCCCTTTCAGATTTTTTTCATAGAAGAAGCAACCAATGTATGCTTTTTTACAGCACAGTTTCTACACTGGTTTGAGCATTCAAGAACAGGGAAGGGGATGAAGATCTGGAGGGGAGAAAGGGAAGGGGAAAAAAGATGAGAAAGGAAATGGAAAATAAGGATTACAAGGATTCTGAAATGAAACTTGAAGTCTCAGATCATATCCTCCTAAGATGGATGTGCTGTCATTCCATATAAGAAACACTGTCCCTGACAGAAACAGAATGATGTCACCAAGCTAATTTCATCACACTCTATTTAAAATGACATAATTGAAGAATACAGGTTGCATTTTTCTTCACCATAAAAGAAAGCTCATCTCTTCCCATTTCAAGCCTTGTGGACAGTGACAAAAACAAAAATCACTCTACAGTTACAGGTTTAAAGTATTTAACCTAAAAATTAAACATAATAAATATTTGGAGAAGTTAAGAAATACTGAGTGCCTATTTTTTCATTTCTCTTTTATACATTTGAGTGAGACAGACAGTGTGGTATAGTGCTTAGAGCTGGTCTCAGAATCAGAGAGGCCTAGATTGAGTCTTGCTTCTATCACATACTGGCAGGGTGGCCCTAGTTAAGTCACTTAATCCCTTCATGCCCCTTTTAAGCATCTCTGTACTACTCAGTTGCTAAATCTTGGGAGACAGGTGGCATTATTATTTCCATTTTACAGATGTTGAAATCTAGTCAAAGGTTAAGTTATTTGCCCAAGGTCACATAGCTAGAATCTCAGGCGGGATTCATATTCAAGACTTCCTTCCTCTAGGTCTAGCAGCTCTCACCTAGCTGATAAATAGATAGATTTTCTTAAGAGACACTGAATTAGACATAACAATTGGATTTAAAGTAGTTTCTAAGATAAAAAAGCAGGTTGTCAGCTATTGCCCCCCTTACCTTTGTATTAGCGGCTAGCATGCTGATCCATTATCCCCATCCCCACACACATCCCCTACATAAGCTGTGCTATATGGGGTGAAGTACAAGGTGTGGCTGCTTCTATCCAGAAGCTATAGAGGAGAGGGGAGAGTCATTTTAGTAACATTTCTAATTGCCCTTTCTTCATCCCATCTGCCAACAAAGACAATCCCAGCCTTGGCACATTACTTTTTAAAGGTTGCTAAACACTGATTGAAAATGTACTCTTTAGAGCTTCTTCCAAGAAATCAAATTAGAAATGAGACTGGGAAAAAAAGAGATCTGTTTTTACCAAATGGAACATAAAATGCTCATCTGAAAAGATCTAAGAACTTGATTTCAATTAACAAAAGCTCCTGAGGGTTAGAAGGAATACTTTCCTCCTTCCTTTTTAGCTGCCAATCACAGAACTACACCACTTATTCATTAAGAATGCAGCCCAGACAAAATGGTCAAAGATAGGATATTAAATTTTACATTTGTTAGAGAGCATTGGTGATTGGTACTATTGAAACATGTAAAACAATTTCTCATTTGTCTATCTTCTGGTAAACCAGAATGGCATAATGAAGGCTTTTGAGATCAATATAAATGGTCCAAGAAAAGACTCTGGAATTTGAAATTATTCATCACGTGTATGTCACAAAGCCATGGGTTTGCCATTGACCTTGCCAAGCAAGATCATCCCAACCTAGTCTATTTTTTAGAAGTTTTAAAGTGGAATCAGTATCACTACTTTAATTCCAGTAGTCTAGACAGATTTCCCTGCTGTGTGATTTGGAATACAAATCTGGATCTGCTTTTTCTATTAGATTACATCATATTCTGTGGCAGAAAGAATATCAATATATATTAAACCATAGCAAATAACAAATCCCTTTGCCAAACATGGCTCAAATGGGAAAAGAAAGTAGATTTAAGAGCAGATAGCTAATATATAGAGAAATGTGGCAAGTAATTAGCAAACATATTATAAATTAACCATCCTTGCTTAACAAATTGCATAATGGATAAGCAAGTAATTCTTCCTTTAAATATCTTAACAGTTTAGGGGGGGAAAAGTCTGTTATCTCAACCTGAGTGAGCCACAAAAATCATTGTCATTCATTTGATGCCCTAAGGTTGCTACAGAGATTCATCATTTTCTCTTTAAGTAGGTACAGTAACATCAAAACTAATCAGCAAATGGTTTCCGGGGGAGGGGGAAGAGTCACTGTATTTCAAAATCATTTGGATTAGAGTAGTGACATATATAAAACACATGCCTGACAACAAGGCCACAGACAGAGTGGAAAAACGGAGCTAAGATGCCGCATCCAAAGCCATCACTGATTCTCTGCCTCCCAAAGACCTTTTTAGAATACACCTGAGGCATTTCTGTACCCACAAAAATGCATTATTTTATCAGTGTGGACACTCACTCAAAGATATAAATCTCAAGATAACGTCACGTAAGGCAAAGGGCTGAATGTACAGACAGAACAGGTTTCAAATACAAATTCTTGTACTTAGTACTTCTGGGGCATTTAGTTTAGTCATTTAATGTCAATGGACCTCAGTGTCTTTATCAGTAAGTAGGGGTTAGACTAGAAGATCTCTGAGGTTCCTTCCAGGTCCAAGTCCATGATCCTAGTTAAGAGTCAAGATCCTAGTTCAAGAGGCTGAGTCTTGAACTCCTCCATGCCTCAGTAACCTATCTTTGTAAGTTTCTGTAATGATCCGTTAACAAATAATTATCTCATAGCCAATCTGCTGGTAAGGAGTCTCTCTAAATTTACCTAGGACAATCCTCAGTCTATTTATTGCTTGCTAGTTTCCAAAGCTCAAAAGCCTTTTCAGTCAAAAAGAATCAGGCAGAACTGGAGCACAGTGTGGCAGGAAAAGTCCTGGATCTGGAGTCACTAGAATTGAATTCTGGTTTTGCCACTTAAAAACTATCTGTGTGACTATAAACTAGTCACTCCACCTCTCTGGGACTGATTTCTTCAAATATAGTGAAAGGTTTGGACTCAGTGACCTCCAAGATTCCTTCCAACTCTGACTCAATATTCTTCGAGTTGTGGATGACCTCCTTGGCTACCAGGATCAGGTGAGCTATCTGAGATCTCTGTAAATATAAGAATTATACCTTTAAGAATTTTGCCTTCCAGATGTCAGAAAAACCTGGAAAGATTTATATGAATTGCTGCTGAGTGAGGGGAACAGAATGAGGAAAACATTGTACAATAGCAGCCACAGTGTGCAATGACTGACTTTGATAGACTTAGCCCTTCTCAGCATTACAAGGGCCTAAAACATTTCCAATGAATGAAGAATCCAGCTTGATGTGAGAAAGATATGTTGGAGTTCAAGTACTACCTGTGACACCTCCTTCCTGTGTGACACCAGTATCTTAATTGTCACTTAACTACTCAATATCCTATGGAACTCTTTTAGACCATGCAGTTACAGAGGAATTAATGATCTGCAATAGTAAAAAGAAGTTCTAGACACTAAGAAGTGCCTATGAGTTGGAGAATGGCTAAACAATTTATGATACTGAAATGTAATGAAATGTTGTGTTACAAAAAGTGATGTCAGAGAATATTTCAGAGAATTTTAGAAAGTATGAATTGATGCAAAGTGAAGTGAGAAAAAATACGAGGACTTTCTATGACACTGTAAAGACAAACCAACTCTGAAAATCTAAAGGACTCTGATCAAAACAATGAGCAATTTATCTCCAAGGAGTCTATGTTGAAGTTTGTTCCTCACATTTTGAAAAAGAGCTGATAGATTCAAAGTGTGGAAAATGACTACAGTATAGATTTGTTTTGCTTAACTATGTTTATTTGTTACAAAGTATTTTCCACCTCTTTTTTATTAGGAAAGTGAGGGAAGAGTGGAAGTGGTGATCCCTCCTGACCCACCCCCCCAAAAAAAAAAGAGGAAAGGAGAAAATCCATTAAGACCTTTTGTGCAAAGTTCATGAAGGACAACATAAAGTGGTTCAAAAAGTAGCAGAAACAAGCAGGACATTTTTGAAAGAACATGTTAAATTTATTATATATGTTTTTTATAAAGCAAATGGCATGGAAAAGATTCTGTTTCAAAGGTATTCATCTTTATGTGTTCTACTTTGCATGTCAAAATCTCTATTTTTTGTTTTGTTACATTCAAATTATAAAAATTATATAAAAAGAAAAATAAATTAAATAGATAATCTTTGTATCATCACTCATAGTTAGGAATCGGTAAAACATAAGCCAAAAAGAGAAGGATCAAGGATAATTTAATGGCATAGTTTGGTAAGAAGAATGCTGAACCTGGAATCCAGTACTGAGCCCCCATCTTACTTTACATTCTTCTATTTCTGGCTCCCAGAGGGAAAACTCAAATTCACTTTAGATGTACTTACACTTAATCCACATGCTCTTTCTCAGCTACTTGATTCTTACAGATACATTCTAAAGAGTATCAGACTATGATGGGTTGATGAGGAAAGCCTCAGGAAGAAGATGATGTAGCTTGGTGAGAATCCAGTTCCTAGGTTACAGTTGTGGATATTACTTACTCCCAAGGCTAATAAATTTACATTAGCTCATGCTAACCTGATGTATAAGATAAGAAAAAATAGGGCATGGACAAAAGAAAAGTTAAAGGAATAGGAAGGTGTGACTTGGAACCAGTCAGGCAACCCTACAGATATATTATGACATACTATAAAGTAGCAATGATTATATAAAGTGTTTGTGTTAATGGCTAAGTGGGCCAACCAATCCTCAGGAAGTTTCCTCTTCAATATGGGCATTTTGGTGACTGTTCTCTTAACTCTATGACCTTCAAACTTGAATGACTCATTAACGTCATCTTCCTATGTTGAGGAAAATATATCAGAGGAAATGGCAGTGTATTGGGGAAGGGGACAGAAAGAAGACAAGGGGGAAGAACAGAGAGGAAGAAGAATGAACAGACAGGAACAGAGAGGGGAAATAGGAGGAAGAAAGAGGGAAGAAATATTTGGGTGCAAAAGGACTGGAAATAAAGAAAGGTGCTTAGGTGGCACCACAATAGCAGTCTCTAAATATAAGTAAAATTATTTTGGAAAAAAATGTAAAGCACTACTCTACTGACACCCTTTGTTCCTAATTGTGATGTGGATACGACCCTAGGTTCTCAAAGTCTATACTGAGAGAATGGAAGGTCAATTGGTTCTTCAAAAGATGAAAGAACAGCAATAAACTTTGGTTTTCATTTCAGAAACAGCCCAAGTCTCCTATGATGAGGATAAAGAACCAGGAGAGACTAAGATATAGTAGTTTCTGCATTGTTAGAGGAACATTCACATCTATAATATCTTGAATCATTTAAAATATTATGAATATTACTACTGAGTTTCCCATGATTTATTCTGATTCAGGTTGCAAATTCTGAGTTTCCTTCAAAATGACCATAACAAATGTTCCCTCTAAAGAATAAGCACTCTCGTTATAATTTATTTTTCTGGTGAAAGCAATGAAGCACCAGCCAAGGATGAGGCTGTGGCAGGTCTTGGAATTGCTATTATATGGCAGGCTAGATAATCATTACAGTAACAGCAGCAATAAAAACTCACATTGAAGATTTGCAAACTACTGTCTACATATCTGACCAACCAATCCTCACAACAGCCTCTGACGTAAGTTGTTTTAGGACTCTCATTTTAAAGATGAGAATGCTAACACTGACAAATGGGACTTAAAGGTCACGCAGCTATCAGCTTAAGGAAAGATTTGAATTCGGACATTCCTCACTCCAACTGCAGTACTCCATTTGCTATGACATCTGTCTGGCCCAGAATTGCAATCATTTGTGGTTGGCATACTAGTCCAAGATAAAGATTTATTGCTATTTTTTAGATCGTACAATGGCACAATGGTGGTGAGAGCTATGGACCCCGGTCCTCGGTACCCACTGTGCACAGTATATTATCTTCTCCCCTTGAGCTGTGGGTGATTACCAGAAGACAAGAATGGTAAATAAGGGACGATGACAGATCACTGGGGGACAAATCACCACATCTGGGGACGAGCACATAGCTGAAACGACGTCCCTACTGGGCATTTCATGAAAATCACTTCTCAAGGAGATCTTTGTAATTACAGTTATTAATCAATCTATCCATCAACAAGCCTTTAACAAACATGTTAAGTAAATAAAAATGTAAAACTACTAAACTGAATTAAATAAAGCCAAACACGGTGCAAGTTACTGCAAAAGTGAACACAGAGAACAAAAATGATCCCTTCTTATGCTAAGCTTTCATTCTAATAAGAAACGCACGTATAGGACACGCATATATAAAACACACCCATAGTACAAATATAAAAGAGTAGTTAAATACCAGGTATTTAGGGAAGGGAGGTTCTAGCAAGTACAAGGCGTTAAAAAGATCTTAATGGAAAAGCCTCCTGAGTTTCACCTTAAACGAAGAACTCTACAGGGAGGAGATAAAGAGGAAATGTATTCCAGGAACTGGGGAAGCCAAAGCAAGGTTCTTTTATTTAATAAGCCAAGGAAGGTTGTGTCTGAGGAACAGAGGATTTGGTTTCTATTCTTAAACTTGCAGGAACATTAGCGGTATTCTGATTTAAAAGGAAATTTAAAAAGATAGAATCTTCATGATAGGCTTTTCCACAGATGAGCATCATCAAAAGAGTAGCCATTGTCTGAGGTTTCTTACAAATCAACACTAAAAATTCATATGACTGAACATTTTACCCAATTGTTTCCTTAAATACTACTCCATTGAAGGATTTAATTTGAGGTGGATTTTATAAGAAATGTTGGCATAGTAAATTAAACTCTAAATTAAAAGGAAAAGTAAACTCTAAATATTCAGCTTATCCATTATGTGCCAAATTTTAATCCCAAATTGATTTCCCCTGGTGATCACAGTGCTTCTGAACTATTTGGATTGGTTTCCATTGTTGGGAAGGGGTTTTGGGGAAGAGGACAGAAGCGAGAGAGGGAAAGGATACTACTTATTCTTATCACTAATATGCTAAGTAAATGCAATTATTAATTTAAAAAAAGGTTATTTGGAAGGAATATTCATTTCTGAGAGGCAGGGGCAGGGTAAGACTTGATAGTTTTAGATCATCTAGGCTTCTGATTGAGCAGTTAGGTGGTACAGTGAATACAGTGCTGGGCCTGTAGTCAAGAAGACCCATCTTCTTGTGTTCAATTCTGGCCTCAAACAGGTTGTGTTTGCCTCAGTTTCCTCATCTGTAAAATAAGCTAGAGAAAGAAATGGCAAATCCTTCTATTACCTTTGCCAAGAAAATCCCAAATGAGGTCATGAAAAAATCGGACATGACTGAGCAAAATGCTTCCATTTTTCTATTAGACCAAACAATTAAGCTAGGTGTTACATTACACACAAAATAAGAACATGTTTTTTAAAAATATTATTTGAATAATTCACTTGAGATAAAGGAGATGTGAAATAAAAGTTACCCAAGAGTTGTTGAGATGAAAATCCTGACAAATCTCTCCCCACATGTAACTCAAGCATAATTCTGAAAATACCACAACTGTTCAATGTACTATATATTACACAGGGTGTCCAAAAGACTTATTCTGACTTTAAACTATTAATGTTTAAAACTGACTCTCAGACTTTTAATAAACCCTATATAGCAATTTAAGGGGGAAAATAGACTGACTCCAGCTGTATAAAATTCAAGAATACTAGATATACATAAATAACATCAAAAAATACAGTTAACACAAGTTCTACTGTTAGCTAGAAAAAGGAGGTCCTCAGTGTTCAAAACAGGAACTGGAAAACAGCAGGACTTGGCCAAGAGAAGCAACCTTGCGACAATAAACCTTAAAAACAGTAAGATTATGTGAACCTCCATCCACGGAAAATTTACATAATGTGATCATTGCAAACAGTGCATCTTTGACATTTCCAGATACAGTAATCATCCTGATCTACAGACAGTAATCATTTTGACCTTTGTAGCAGTGAATCCTTATTAAGGACAGCATCACTGACAGGGAACCTTTAAAGTAAAGTTTAAAAAATAAATCTAGCAAATAACAAAGTACTAAATTACACTCCTGGTCTGTGAATGAGGTTTCTGAAAAGATCAAGGGTAAAGATGGCCCAAATGAGAGCAAAGTAAATAACAAAAAAGTTATAAAGGCCCTACACCATATCTTTCCATTACGAAGAGCTAATATTATACACATTTGACTTTCAAAGCTAACTGCTATAATCGTTCAAATACTTGAGTGTATTCTGGGAATAAGAATTTATTCTTTTGTTGCATTTTATAGGAAGCATTCTGAACTAAAATTCCAAAAAATTAAGACCTCATAGAAAATAGTTATTAATCACTTCAATTGCAAAAAGTGAACCAATCTAAATGGGGCCAAAATACCATTTTTCGGGTTATGCAGTAAAGGATACTGTTCCTAATTGAGACAAGCCACTGAATAATCATTAGGTATGGTCTTAGTTTTCTACAAAGAGGAATTTAGAGTAATTAATATCTAGTTTATATGAAGCAAGATACATGATGTAGCTGATAATTTATTTGGCAAATATGTGCAATATATACATACATGCACACATACGTATTTGGAAATTCTAAATATGTGGAAAACACATGCTGGAAGATGTACACAAAAAAAATTCTGAAATGGTTTTTTTTTTCCTATGGACAGTTGGTTTCAGGCAGGAACCCTGGTTCACGTCTAGCCTCTGAATCCAAGTGACTCTGCCTAAGTCACATCACCTCTCATTGCTCTTTAAGACTACAAGTTGCAGACAAGACTTTTGAACACTTTGAAAATAGGTATATACTAATTATATACAGAACACATCCAAGGTAATTAGGGAATCGGAAGGAGGTTCTAGCAGCTGGAGAAGAAGAGAGAGTGCGAGTGAAATATTCAATATTCATTTTTAAAGTGAGTTTCTTCACCATGCTATCTGATCAACAACTATATCACAGATTTAGTTCCCACCTCTATGATGACCCCATATCCTTTCCCTGCTTACATTTATCTTCTGGCATAAGGGCGGTTAAAGTGACACTAGACCAAACCCTAGCTTTGAAGTACCAGTCTGCCTACCCCTTTAAACACAGGCAATGCTTCTATGGCTTTCAGAGCAGGATCATGGTGGTGGGCAAGAACAAGTGCCTCACTAAAGGTGGCAAAAAAGGAGTCAGGAAGAAAGTGGTTGATCCATTTTTGAAGAAGAATTGGACTCAAGGAAGAAAACTTGCTTCTGATGGTCTCAAGGGTCGAGTTTTTGGGTGAGCGTTCCTGATCTGCAGAATGATGAGGTTGCTTTTTGCAAGTTCAAGTTAATTATGGAAGATGTTCAGGATAAAAATTGTTTGACTAATTTCCACGGAATGGACCTTACCTGGGACAAGATGTGCTCCATGGTCAAAAAGTGGCAGATCATGATTAAAGCCCATGTAGATGTCAAAACTACTGATGGGTACTTGCAACCCCTTTTTTGTGTTGGTTTTACCAAAAAATGCAACAACCAGATCCGTAAGACCTCTCATGCCCAGCACCAACAGGTCCATCAAATTCGTAAGAAAATGATGGAAATCATGACCCAAGAGGTGCAGACAAATGACTTGAAAGAAGTTGTCAATAAACTAATTCCAGACAGCATTGGGAAAGTCATTGAAAAGGCTTGCCTGTCCATTTACCCTCTCCATGATGTATTTGTCCAAAATGTCAAGATGGTCAAGAAGCCCAGATTTGAATTGAGAAAGTTAATGGAACTGCATGGTGAAGATGGTGACTTTGGAAAACCTTCAGATGAAATGGGCACAAAAGTAGAAAGAGCTGATGACTATAAACCACCAGTTCAAGAGTCTGTCTAAATTATGAACTTTTTAAAGATTGAAAAACAAAAATTTATCATTGTAAAAAAAAAACAGCTAATTATGGGAAGAATAATCCACTTGGCTTTGATTCTAACATATTGTACCCTATAAGGGAAGACAGTTTCTTGGTGCTCTGGGGAACAGAAAGTTGGTCACCTGACTGCCACTTCTCTATGAGTATTCTAATTTCCTCAAACCTGAATGTCTAGCCTACACAAAAGCTGAAAACCTACAGTAAAACCAAATAAATATGTTATTTAAATGTGACAGAGAGATGGTCTCTTACTTTTCATTTTGAGCTTGGCCCTCCTATGTATAAAGGATCCCATGATCCTTGTTCTTTAAGAATTCAATCCATCTTGCTGATCTATTTCTCTTTTAAAATCACTATCCTCTTTAATGACATTACCACTGTCTCTGAAGCAATTAATTTCTATATGACTGAGATCTGTGACTTAAATCAGGCATAAACTGCAAAACCAGGTTAATTCTTCAATGACAAGTATTCTGATTTTCATGCAAATGACTGAGCAGAGGAAAAAAGAGAAAAAGCAATATTCCCTGTAAAGAGAAGACTGGAGGGAGGGTCACTGTGGGTCACTGATATACAGCTACCCCAAATGAAATCCATGCCAAGTTCGTCTAGACAAAGCAGGAAATGCTCTGTAGAGAGCAGCTGATATTGCCAAGCTCACAGAAGAATCCCTTAACACCCTCTTCATCTATTTATATTCTCAAATAGAAATGTGTTCTCAAACAAGATGTCTGACCAGTTTTCTCTACCCTCCCCCCAACTTAATTATTCTTTTGCTTTTGGAGGAAAAAAAGAAACACAATTTTCTATTAGTTCTCCAAGACTGCAATAAAATCAGCTTCCAGCCAAATATGCTTAATTTTCAAAACAACAGTAAATATCCCTAAGTTATGTAAAATATACATGCTGAATTTATGGGACCACACTACAATAAGTTGTAAATGATGTATGAAATGAGAAATTCTTGCACAGTGCACAGAGAATTAAAAGTCAGTCCCTTTGCTGTCTCAACACTGCTTTGTGCTATGTAACACACACAATTGAATATTGATATTTCCATAGGTCTGGGATGAATGGACAATCCCCCAAATCTCCAGTACATTCTTTCTCTAACAGTTTTCATCAAATACCCAACAGAATCCAGAAAAGAATCAGAGATGAAGAATCTATCTAAAAATATCATCTTAAACATCTTAAACTATTTGCTACATTTATACTGGTACCTAAAATGAAAAATTGTGTGGGCTAGGATTGAGGGAATTGAGGTAGATCAACATAAAGTCCTATGACATACTGACAGCCAGCTGTCTTGAAAGTATTAGAAGGAAGCCTAGTGTAATACAGATTTTCAGGGCAAATGAGCTAATCAATGACTATCATTTATTGTTTGTAATTGTTGTCGAATCATTTCACTTGTGTCAGATTCTATGTAACCCCATTTTGAGTTCTTCTTGGCCAAGACTCTGGAGTGGTTTGCCATTTCCTTCTCCAATTCATTTTACAGATAAGGAAGTGAGGCAAACAAGGTTGAGAGACTTGCCTAGGGTCATATATATAGCTTGTAAGTGTCTGAGACCAGATTTGAACTCATAAAGATGAGTCTTCCTGATTCTGAGCACAGTGCTCTTTCGAATGTACCACTTAGCTTTCTTATTTAGTATATCAATAAATATTGAGGATACAAAGAGAAAAATAACATAATCTTTATCCTCAAGGAGCTCACATTTTATCAAGGGAGACCATAAATACAGGTAGGGTGTCCCAAAAACTTAAATAGTACTAGGATTTTTAATACCTATATAGATGTATGTAATTCTTACATATAAAAAATTCTCCAAGGTAACAAGAGAATGGGGAAGGAGACACCAGTATCTGAGAGAAGGGGAAGAATGTTAAGGATCATGAAGCAATATCCACAGTAGCACTTTTTTTGTTAGCAAAAAAATTAGAAACAATCAATTGTCCACAGGCTGGAGAATAACTGGAAAAATTGACATAGGAATGTGGTGAAATATTATGACAAAAAGTATGGGAAGATTTACATGAACTAATGCAAAATAAACAGAACCAAGAGATTAGGAAATTCAGTAACTACAAAAATGGAAATTGAAAACAATACCAAAGGGCAACTGAACTCCGATGAATGGTAATCTTGGTTCAGGAGAACAGATGATGAAACACAATCTGCTCTTCCAAGGAAAGTCAGAAGATTACATATGAAGATAACATAAAATATGGTGGTTGTGCTGAGAGAGGGAAGTATATGTTGGGAAATAAAAATAAATGATATAGATAAAGTTTGGGGTTTTTTAAGTGTATAGGAAGCATCAATTTCCTGAGTGCCAGCCCTAGAGTTATCAGAATGAGCGTTATCTCTCTGACTGCCTAGCCCTAATTAAGCAAGCCATATCATTAGAGAAGTAAAATAAAATTGGCTTATTTATAACAGGAATATAGTCTAACCATCAATAAGAACAGCATATTTTTTAAAAATAGAATGACCTATACAATTCAAAAGTGAATGAAAAAGCATTTATTTATTATATTCCCAAGGCTCCTGTGTACTTTGGGTAATATTCAAAGGTCCCACAAGACCATGTATTGAGTGCTGGAAGAGACCTCCAAATCTATGTAGTCCAATGTCTTCATTTCACAGATGACAAAACTGAGATCTAGGAATGTTAAATGATTTCCTCAAAGTCAGGCAGGAAGTAAGCATCAGAGGAAGAATTAGTAGGGTTATGTTCACCGAGGATGCAAGGTTAGGGAAAGGATGATGTTTAATATGGAACTTCAAAGAGGAAAGAGATTTTAAGAAATATAAATTTAATATGAAAATACATTTCAAGAAAAAATAAAAGTTTAAATGTAGAAAAAGGAGAATAAGAACCTCGGAAAATTCATGACTGGAAAGTGAATTTTAAGTTGTGCTTAAATTCTTGATCTATTTTTCCAGAGGTAATGCCGAGCTGCTCTTCTCTAAAGTAAAACCAATGCCAACAGCATAATATGCATGAACTGCCTCACACTAAGCAATCAATGTGCATGCCACAAGAGAAAAAGAACTCAGTTAACTAGGCTGCTTTCAGTTTCACTGGAGCTGAGACAATCACACTGTGTATTAAAAACCATGTCCATGCTACAAAGTTCCCGGACTGAGCCTTTTAATGGCTTTTCATTGGTAGAATTAAGGAATATTAAGTATATTCTCTGATAAACAATGAAATACACTACTGGATTATTCGTCAGGCAAATTTATGACTTTAATTAATGAAGCCTTGGCATACAAAAGTAAAGACAGGTAATGAAACTTACAAAGGATGACTTCAGCCAGTGAACCATATTATTTTTACGTGGCCACATTAGTCAGCCTGAAGTTGTGTTTAGTTGAAGATTAAGTACGGTGCATCATCACAACAGAGATAAGAATTAATATGCCAATTTATTTCCACTCACCCTGAATAAAGGCCAAACACATTTAAAATTTATAATGCCACAAAATAGAAGCTTCGACAATCAGTATAAACTGAAAATAGAATGAACAGAAGAAAACTACTTTCACACACAGTGTGTGTGTGTGTGTGTGTGTGTGCATCTGTATGTGTATGTTCATGTGTGTGTGTATGTGTGTGTGTGTGTGTTAAGCCAGAAAGCCTGAAACCAGAAGATACAACTACAAAAAGATGACTAAATAGAAGGAGAAAGGCTTGGTAATCACCAGAAGCAAAATCTAGGAAAAATGCAGGTAATTATAATCCCAGAGTGCTCAATTATTATTTATACATAAATGTGCCAAGTATACTCAATGAATAAAGTGAACATGATCTCAATTCAAGGAGATGAATTTGATGTCAGGTATCATCGAGCCTTGGTAAAATGTGATATGTCTGAAATGGTGCAATGGAATGAGATGAGGTAAATGGGTTACTGGAGTCGTTATATAGAAAAAAAAAGATTCACTCACTTGAGGGAATCCAGGAACCAGGAGAGGAGAACATTTGGGTGAGGATCAATGGTACAAGAAAGAGAACTGGCATTAGTGTAGATATCAATGAGAAGAAAGAAATGGATGAGGAGTCACAGAAACAGATTAGGAAGCTGTCATGGAGGCATGATTATAGTAGGAGTGATACATTTACTAGCTATGTATCCCTGGGGATCTAGGTGGCACAGTGGGCAGAATCTGGAGTCAGGAAGACCTGAGTTCAAATCTGACTGTGTCACCCTGGGCAAGTCACTTAAACCCTGCTTGCCTCAGTTTCCTCATCTGTAAAACAAGCTGGAGAAGAAGATGGCAAACCACTCCAGAATCTGTGCCAGGAAGATCCCAAATAGGATCACAAAGAGTCAGACATGACTGAACAACAGTAAATCACTTAACTTTTCAATATCTTAGTCCCCCCATATAAAAATGAGGGAGTTGGATTTTAAGAACTCTAAAATCCTTCCAGCAGTAAACCTATGAACAATTATTCAAAAATCACCCAGAGATCTTTTCTGGCTACAAGAAAAGCAGGTGCTAAATTCTGGACTTCTCTTTTAAGTCAAAAGATAGAATGGGAGATGAACTGAATCTAAATCTGTTGATGGAATAGAAATTATAGGAACCAAGGGAAGAAGTAACTTCCATTTTAGTATTCCCAATGGATAAGGAAATAATAATAGCAACTTGAATTTGTATAACATTTTAAAGCTTATTTACAAAGGAGAAAAATCAGACACAGATATGCGCAAAAATTTCATGATGATAGATTTCAAGTTTAGAGAAATTAATCAATAAACCTTTTTTATGCACAGAAATAACAGACATGATTTCATGGTCTAAAATTTGCTATGGGAAGTCAGTCCAAGAAAGGTGGGATGCCATCCATACCCCTTACTAAGATAGAAAATAATAAGCTAGAAAGTGGTAAGGAAAAGTCTTTGTCAACCTTAACAGACTATAAAAAATATCTGAGTTATTATAACCTCTGGTCCATCCTGGCTTTGAGATCAAGATCATAGGATCATAGACTTAGAATTGAGAGGGAACTTAGAGGACATCAAGTCCAATCCCCTCATTTTGCATATAAGGAAACTGAGGCTGAAGGTAGTTAAGTGACTTGCCTAAGATATGTGAGGCTCAAATTGAACCCAAGACTTTTCAATTCCAAGCCTTGCCCTTTACCCATTGTATCAGAGACTTTTATGGCAATTCTAAAGCTAAACTACAGATTATGTAGTTATATACTATATTATACATCCATATAATATATGTTATACATGCACATATTTACATGTACAATATATACATATATTAAATATGTATGCATATATAGACATACACATATACATACTGTAAGTATCTTGAAGGCAGGGACTGTCTTTTGCCTTTGTGTGTGTGTGTGTGTGTCCTTAGCATTTCACAAAAGTGCCTGACACCTAGGAGGCACATATAAGTGTTTATTGATTGACTTATATTTATATATCTATCCATATCCATATTTACAGCTCTATTTATCTGGGACAAACTTAGGTGAAGAAGCTCTATGGAATAAAGAAAAGGTGATTCAGATATTTCTCTGACTATACTGATTGATGAAATATAGATTCAGAGAAGTAGCTTGCTGGGGTCTCCATTTATAATTCTATTTCTCTTGACTCGCCCAAATCAATTTTAAGCTGATCTACTTTGGCAAATATGTTGCTAATTAAAATACTTCCCAGAGATTAATCATTTTTTTTTAAATGCCCCTCTTCTTCCTTCTCCTGGCTTCCTTCTTCAAGCTCAAAATCTATTTTTGCCAAGAGAGTTTATCTTATCAGTGTAAGCTTGCAATTGGACCTTCAGCCAACCTTCAGGTCAAGCTGCTTCATAATCAATTGAAGAAAGTAGGTTTTAAAAGACTGGGTAAGATTTTTTGCTGACAGAAAGATATCTCAGAAAATATCTTAATCCTAAAATTGTAATAAATTGTAATAGGTATCTACCATGAGCCCCAAAGGTCCTAAGTTTAGAGATTATCTTCAGGCAGCCTCAATACTCATTTCTAAGCATTATTAAGAGCTTAAGTGAAGAGAAAAACTCAGAGACAGAGCGTGAACCACAAAGTTCCCTCAGGTAACTCTGCAGATGAACTGAACTTTGACTGACCTGAAGTTTTCGCTGTAGGAAAAGATGCATCCCTGGTTTTGCTAGATGAGGGAGAACTCCAGTGGTTTTTCAGGTGGGAGGGAGGATGAGGACAGGGGAGGGGAAAAAAAAGACTCTAATGGATGATTAATAAAAAATTCAATAAAAAAAAATCAATAAAAAAATTCAATAAAAAAATTCAATCAATAGGATTATGAGGGAATTACCACTGTCATCATCAACAATGACAAGAATTTATTAAGCATCTGTTACATGCCAGATATTGTATTAAATATGGGGAATCCAAAGAAGGCCAATGCATGGCCGTTACCTTCAGATTTTAATGAGGAAGACAACATGCAAACTACAATGAACATGTAAAATATTGATAATTACGAGGGATCGTAGAGAAGGCCTTGGATGCACAGGGGTTGGCAGGAAAACCCTCTTGAAGAAGTTAAGATTTAAGCTGAGCCTTAAAGGAAGCCATGGAATAGCCAATAACGAATAATAACAACAAACTTTTTTTTATATCTTTAAGGGATACAAAACATTTTACAAATACTATTTTTTTTCTTTTCCTGACAGCACTGAAAGGTGGGTGCCCTTACTATCGCTATTTTATAGATGAAGAATCTAAAACAGATAAAGGTTAAGTGACTTGTCCAGGGTCACATAACTAGTGTCCTGAGTCATACTTGAACTCAAGTCTATTTAATGCCAGGTCTAGCCCTCTTCTCTACTGCAGCTTCTAGGCAGAAAGAAATTTAGGCAGAGGGAATTTAGTACAACCCAGCCATTTTACAGATGACGAAATTAAGTATAAAGATGGTTAAGTAACTTGCCCAAGCTCATACAAACAAATACAGTAAGCACAAAATAAATGCTAGTTGACTTCACTTGCTTTCACCTTAAGTCTTTTTCCCCCACTCCCTCCATGCTCTATCTCTCACTGAAACCTGGTAGAAAGACAACAGATTGTGACCACATAAGGAAATTTCAGAAATCCATAAACAAAATGAAACAGTGCATTTGTGGGAGATGGTAGGAACAAGAATGTGATCATCTCTATGTTTGGCTGAAGTGGGTTGGAGGAGTAGGTCATGGGAAATGAGTGAATTGAGGAACTGGGATGTCAGTGTTTGACAGAATATCAATATGTACATTTAAGTCCGCGAGTTTGAGGACAGGATTTGGAGAGGAGAAATTTAGATTGTGAGTCAGGCACTGAACTCGTGAAAAAAAGGAAGTATTTTGCAGCTCATTAGAAAAGAGCTACCAAAATTTTGATTGGATGGTAGATATGGACTGAGTAGACCTCAAAGGAAGAGAAGTCCCCGAGTGATGGTGGTAGAGAGTGTATATGGAAGTGGCAGTGGAAAGCAAGAAGTATTCTCACTCCCTCACTTCTCCTTTGACCTTGCAACTCCAAATCTGATTTGTCATCCTCACTGCCATTTGTAATCCTTCAACCTTTTGGCTCTTTCTAAAGACATCACTTCTGCAGTGTTTATGCCCTCTTCCCTTCCCTATCTTGATCCCTTGGTGAACAGTTCAACTCTACACTGTTCTCTTCTTTTGAGTCTCTTTCCAAGCTTCAACCTTGAAACACCTTTCCCACCATTCACTAAATAAACTACATAAAATTCATAAACCATGTTGAATGGATCCATAATAAATTTGTTTTACCCAATCTCAGTTGGGCACTCACTATGACAAGGCAATTCTTCCATACCTCTCTAACTGACTCTATCTTGTTCATCACAGTGGCTTTTCCAAATTTTTTCATCCATTCTTCCTTGAATCTCCTTTAGTTCCCCCTCACCATACCTTTTGCCACTCTCGCAGCTGAGAACCTTGTATAATTCGCTGAAAAAAATGAGGCCATTCTCCATTTGCTCCCTCTTTCCCCCTATTCCTCTCTCATATCACTGAGACACACTTTTAACTTTCATCATCCTTCACAGGTCTCACATGTCTTGACTTCTTGCCAAGACAAATCCTTCTATATGTACATGATCTCATTTCATTCTATTTTCTTTAGTAAACTGACCCTTCTATCACCTCCACTCTCTCACTTCTGTTCAGTTTCTCCTTGTCTAATGGTCTATTGATTCTTTCCCTATAAATATGGCCTATCCTCAAAAAACTTTCACTTGAGTCATCCATCCCCACTGGTTATCAACCCATTGGTTATCTTCTTTTGTGGCTAAGCTCCTTAAGAAGGTGGTCTATAAACAATACTCTATCACCTTTCCTCTCACTGTCTTTGCAATCTGGTTTCCAACTTCATCATAAAATCAAAACATCACTCTCCAAAGTTACCAATCTTTTATTCACCAAATCTAATAACCTTCCTCAGTCCTCAGTGTTCTTGACCTCTCTGTAGCTGGTCACCCTCTTCTCCTTGAAATCTTCTCTCAAAGTGTCTGACACAACTCTATCCTAGTTCTCCTCATCCCTAATGCTCCTTCTCAGCCTCACTTTACCCCTGACTGCACTCCTTTAGACTGGATCCCTTCAAGATCAGGGCCCAGGAACCTCACTATACTGTCAAACTGCATGAGCCTTGGTATTTACACTTCATCAGCAATCTTGGAATATATTCTGGTTCTCTGACTGGAGCACTGAACAAAGATCTATTAAGGATGAATCCCAAGCCAGCTTCCTCTTTGTTTACCACCTGGCTCTGCCCCTTTGGGCTAGAATCTATTATGATCATGTTTCCCACATAAGGTACTCAGGTACAAAAAAGAGAAAAGGAAAAAAAGGAAATTTTTTTACTTCCTTTTTTATGGTATCTTCCCTCATTAGACTGCAAGGTCCCTGAAGGCAAGGATTGTCTTTTTTGTTGTTGGTTTTCTTCCCCTCATTTGTTGCTGTTTTATCCTTCAGCGCTTAGCAGAGTGCCTGGCATGTAGGAGATGTGTTATCAGTTACTGACTGACAGACTGATGGATGGATCATTATTTGGATCATACCTGTTAACTGCCCCTGGGCCCTCTTCTTTTCTACCTCTTCTGCCTTTATACTATTTTGTCTGGTGATCTCATCAGCTCTGGAAGATTTAATTATCACCTCTATGCAGATGACTCTCAAATCTACTTATCCAATTCCAACCTATCAACCTCCAGTCTCAGGTCTTCAACAGCCTTTTAGATTACAAACTATTAAACATCTTGAATTGTAAGTTCCATAAACATCTTAAAATCAATACATCCAAAACTGAACTCATTATTCTTCCCCCCAAACGCAGCCTTCCTCCAAATTTCCCAGTTACTATCCAGGGCACCACTATCCTCTCAGTTACCCAGGCTTTCAATCTTCCTATCATTCCTAACTACTCATTCTCTCTCACACCAACCCCCTATCCAATCACTTTTTAAGTTCTGTCATTTCCACCTTATAATCTCTCACCTATATGTTCCCTTCTCCCTGAAACCAGCTCCATTCTGATACAGACCCTCATTACCTCAGTAAACTGCTACTTGGTATCCCAGGCACAAGTCTCTCCCTAATGGAGTTATATTTTTCATAAAACTATCAGTCATCTTTCTAAAGCTGCAAATCTGATAATCTTGCCATTTTAATAAACTCCAGAACCTCCTCCTCACCTCAAGTCCTAAATATAAAATCATCTATTTGGCTTTCAAAGTCCTTCACCACATAACTTCCTCCTATCTTTCCAATCTGTTTACACCTTACTTCTCTCTCTTCAGATATACTCTGTGATCCAGTGATTTTGGACTCCTTACTGTATCACTTAAGGCATTGCATCTCCTGAACCGGTTGTATCAGTAAGCACCCCAACAGGCACAAAGCGGGCTTGCTATCACAGGTTCTTAGATCTGCATTCATAAAAGGAAAGGCAACATTTGAGGAGTTAACAATCATTTTAATCAAGCACATATATCATTACTTTAACAAAGTACACATATCATTCACCAAGTTCAGGAGTCAGCACCCTGAACTTCAAAGAAAATACAGAGAAATCAAAGATCAACAGACATGGCTTCCTCTGCCTGAATTCACTGGAAAGTTGGACCCCAGAGTTACCAGAGAAGGAAGCACTGACATCTGAGTTTTCAAAGCTGGGGGATTCCTTTAGTGGCTTCCCAGAGTCCTCATCTGGCCAAACACTTTCAGTCAGTAAGCTCCTGAAGTAAAACCTCACCTCAGAGCATTAATACATTTTTTGGAGCCAGAGGGCATCCCAACCTTTGAGAATAAGT
This sequence comes from Bettongia penicillata ogilbyi, assembly GCA_023548195.1. Taxonomy (NCBI): domain Eukaryota; kingdom Metazoa; phylum Chordata; class Mammalia; order Diprotodontia; family Potoroidae; genus Bettongia; species Bettongia penicillata. The sequence goes on along the minus strand of JAJHZJ010000482.1, from coordinate 4,286,027 downwards.
GCCTCATTAACAAAAGGTGTAGGCCTCCCTTAGGATCTTCCCTAATCAAATTCCCCTTAATAGCATGCTCATTAATGGGTGGGGAAGATCTTTAATCACATTAACAATACAAATACATACACTGTTTCTAGTTAAAGAAATTCTTGTTTCTGTACTCTACTCCAAGTCAGAGGCACTTGATTATACTAAAACAAAAACAGTAAAAGATCTCACTTTGCTTGCCATTACACTCCTTGTCCTTTATGAGTAGAAATCTCTCTCAACTCAGCTTGGCCTCCTGGTTTCTCTGCCCACCTTCAAGTTCCAGTTAAAATACCATCTTTTCTACAAGATGCCTTTCCTGATCCTCTTTAATGCTCCCGACTTCCCTCAGGTAGTTACTTGTCTATATTTTGTACAGTCATTTGCATGTTGTCTTCCCCTTAAGACTGTGAGCTCTTGAAGGCAGGAACTGGGATATTTCTGCTGTTGTTGAGGTTTTTGTGTTTGTTTGTTTTTTGGCATTCCTCTGTATCTCTTAGCACTTAGCGCATTGCCTGATACGGAGTAGTCACTAATCAAATGTTTACTTGCTTAACAGATAACAAATAGGCAAAACAAATACATACTTTATATTAAAAGGAAAGGGGGAAAGGGAGAGGGAGGGATGGAAGGAGAAAGAAAGAAAGAAAGAAAGAGAGAAAGAGAGAGAGAGATATATATATATATAGAGAGAGAGAGAGAGCCATCCATTTTGTAATGCAGCATTCCCTAATAATTCCTCTTGAACTTGGATTCAAAACATAAACTTTGTAGATACAGGATATGGGAAATCTGCCTTAATAGTAGTTGCCAGTAAAAAAAATTCAATATACAACAATTTAAGTAAAAGAAACAAACAACAAAACTCTGAATTATTATAATGAACAAGTTTGGCTTCAAAGAAGAGATAATTATCTCCCTACTTCTTTCTTTGTAAAAGGGGGTGGTAGGGTGGGGGACTAAGGAAGTGAAAAACAGTATATACTGTCATACTGAATTGATCTATTTATTTGTTTCTAATTCATTCTCGTGCTAAATCATCTCAGCTGAAATTTCTATTAACATTGTTACTACCTTGGACATAGGAAGAACTTATTCCTTTAAGTATAATGGAATTTGACTTATTCTAATTGGCCTTATTTACCCTAGGACTTAATATCTCCAAAACATGGAGTTTTACAAACATTTAGGAACTGGCTTGTTTTTTTTAATATATATCTAACTGTCAACTAATATTTCATGACTACCTATCCCATGCAAAGCACCAAGGGAAATATGAAGAAAAATGTACGATGTGGTCTCTGCCCTCAAGAAACCTTCAGTTTAAATAAGACATACAAATGAAAAGTAAAGCAACAACATAAAGCTTGAATGTTTCAAGACAGCATGAGAAGAGATGCCACATGGTTAACTATCCAAGCAATGGTACAGGCAACAGAAGAGTTTAAAAGTGGGTGTTAGAGTGCAAAAGATGGAAATGTTCACTTAAGGCAAAATAGTTATAGAAGACTTTATGGATGTCACCTGGATTTTGAAACTAAGAATCTGAACAGGTAAAATAAGGTCAAAATGGTACAGAGCAAAGTCTATTACAATTCCAAAGAAGTGTATAAATTCTATTTCTCTTATAGAAAAATGCCACAGTATTAAATATGGTTGAAATAAGTGGGTTGCAGTTTCAGATTTGGAAATCTTTTTGTTACTATCTGGTATTCTTTCTTGAAGAAGACCATGCATGACATCAAAAAGGTGATGTCATGACATGCAAGTAAAATAGATTTAGTGAGGCAGGCTGTGCAAAGTCACAAGCCTCACTCTCTCCTCCTGAGCCATCTGGGTCTAGTGGTAAGATATAGATCAGAATATATCAATTATAGACTGGAGATTGTCTCAGATGCAGTGGGAGACCTCGGCTTTTTAAAGCTAATATCTCTCCAAGGTCTCAGTTTATGCAGAGTTCTTTATTATTATATTCCACAGAATCTTAGATTTAGAGCTGGATTTTGAAGGCCACTGAGTCAACCTCTTCATTCTACACATGAGGAAACTCATGGTTCTAAGCGGCTGAGTGATTTTACCTGGGTTACACAACTAGTAAGTGTATGAGGTGGGATATGAACCCAAGTTTTCTCAGTCTATCTTCCACACCAGTAATGTCAAACTCAAATAGAAACAGGAGTCATTCAACTGTACATAAGAATTCTTGCAGTTACATATTGACTCAGAAACCACATATTAACATTATTCATGCCTTACCCTATTTTTATTTAATTAAATATTTCCCAATTACATTTGAACCTGGTTCTAAAAGTGCTGGGGAAAGTTGTAGACCAGAGGCAACCTATGGCAACATGTTTGATATATCTGTTCTAGATCACTCTGCCTTTTATTCACTGAAATATGATTTGACTTGCAATTTGAATAATCAACAAATGATAATAAACAAGGATTAATAAAACTATGATGAACTGCCTTAATTTCTATAAGTAAAAATTTATCCCTTTTCAACACTTAGCATTTCTACTCAATTCAACTAAAATTCGGCTAACATTTATTTAAACATTGACTCCATTGAAAGCACTGTTCTGGGAGAGCTACTGAATTTTAATAAGACATGATGTATGCTTTACACAGCTTAGCATCTAACAGGGGAATAAGACACATACATAAATATAATATATTATGCTTACATCAATAAAATACAAAATAACGCTTGCTAAAATACATCAGCACTCCAAAGGAAGTGTTACATGAAGTCTAAGGGGAGGGGGGAAAAGATCATTATTACTGGGGGAAGTATAGAAGCCTTCATAGAAGAAATCACATTTGATATGGACTTTAATGGGTTTTTGGAATTAAATAGACAAAAGACTGAAAAAAGAATTTCAGATGTAAGCATCACTATAAGCAAAGACAAAAAAGCATGACATGGATAGGAGTATAAAGTTTGGCTTTGAGGCTTAAATGGGCAAAGCATTGGGAAAGTTTCTCGGTGAAGTAACAAGCAGGATGTTTTCAGTAAAAGTTGAGAAGACTTACACAAATTGACACAAAGTGAAGTGGGCAGAACCAGGAGAACATTGTAAACAGTAACAGCAATACTGTACAATGGTCAACCGTGAATGACTTAGCTATTCTCTGCAATATAATGATCCAGGACAATACCAAAGGACCTATGAGAGGAAGAACTGATGGAGTCTGAATATAGACTGGAGTCGGAAGATAGATACTTTTTTTACTTTCTTCTTTGCTTTGTCAACATTTTCTTTTGCAACATAGCTAATATGGAAAACTCTTACATGATTGCCCATGCATGATCTGTATCAAACTGCTAACCTTCTCAAGGAAGGAGAAGGGAGGAAGGAAGGAAAATAATTTGGAACTCACTTAAAAAAACTAATGTTACATGTAACTGAGAAAAATAAAATTTGAAAAAGAAACTTCCCAAAAATAAAATAAATAAACCATTTAGTTGAGAATTTTTTAAAAAAAGAAACTTATTTGTGGTGGAGATTCAGAAAGTGGGAGGTGGGAGGAAGGAGACTAAGTATCATTTCTTGAAAGGATTCATCTGTATACAAAGTGTTTGGAATTAGAAATATAATAATACTGATAATCAGGTCAGGGACCAGACCTATAATTTCTTAGATATAGGCAACTCCTCAGTGAGCAAACTCCCTCTACCAATATAGCTCATACCATTTCTGTAACTTACAGTCTCAGGAAATTGCCTAGAGCTCTGTGAGAGGTAAAGTGATACAAGCAGTTCAATGATGCCATCATGCATCTCTTTTAGTAATAAAACTTACCAATTTGGATAGCACACCTCACTAGCTTACTGACTCTGGCACACATGGAAAGCAGACTGAACTTCCGGCTTTCGAGGATCATAGATCTAGATCTGTATAGGATCTCAAAGAGTGATCTCTAGATGTCAGATGATCTCTGAATTATCTTCCTGTTCTATAATTCAATGAATATGCTTCAGAAGTCAATTAGTTTGAACAAGTATAGCATATTCATATTAAGCAGAAGTAATTAGCTTGTAGACAAATAATAAAAGTAGCAATTTCTAAAAAAAAAAAAAGCAAAAAACAACAGACCTTGTTCAAAGAAAATTAAGCAACCCTTTATGACTGGTGCCTATTTTTTATTCAATAAGAAGAAAATTTATAATCCCTGGTGAGAGGCAAAAAAAGCAAGTTAATAGCAGGGAGTTCTATTGCATATGAATTAAATGAAAGGTGTCCAACATGACTATTATATATTACAAAATCAAAATCAATTAGGTACTCAGTGTGAAGTACCAGTAAAAGTGAAAATGCTTACAGAATTGCAAAGAATAATCTGAGAAACGCATTTTTTATAATATCCAGATAACCTGGCTTCCAATTCCATCTGTTTATGGGACTGGGAAGTTACAAATGTCCATGTCCTAATGTGCTATTGCAACTCCTAACCCTGGTACCAAGGTGATGCTGGGTCACTTGGCTCTATTTCAGTGTAGCAAATGTTCTAGTAGGTTAAGATGAAAAGACGTCAAGTACAAGTTAGGATACTACAGATATCTGTTGTCCATGATTTATCCTAGCTATGTTCAGAGGAATTTTTGGATCCTAAAGTTCATTAACAGGTAATAAATTTTATTCATCTATAGCATGAACATTGACCACTAAGGCAAGTATAGGAGTAGAGAGAGTCATTTGAATGAATGAAAGGACACCCCACACTGAGGAAATCAAGAGTCCTTGAAGTGTTGAATTTAACCATAAAGCTTAGCTTTTCCTCACAGGCTTATTAACTGAGACGTTTTTCCCCCTCCTTCCTTTCATTGTCTGATTTCAGCCAATTTACTACTCACTAGTGTCTCCACAAATTGGTGGGTTAGATAAAAACAAAGAAATTGAATTTTGGCATTTTAACTATGATGATAAGTCTGGTAAAAGTTTTCCTTTGGGGATGAGATTAGTATTATTGGTTAAAAGGAAGTTTGTGATATGTGTATTATAGCTATTGCCAAAAATTTATTAAATAACTGTGTGCAAGTTATTATATAGGGTATTGGGGTTACAAAGATATCTCTGACAAAAACCTTGCTCTCCAGGAGTTTAAAATCTAATTAAGGGGGGGAATACATACAAATATAATTACAAAACATAGGGGAGTGAGATAATTAATATTTACACAGTCTTTTCAAAAGATACACTCAAGGAAAATGCTAGAGAAATCTCAGTATAGAACACTTTCACCTAAGAAAAGACAGAAACTGTATGTGTTTTCTCATAGTTTCTCCCATTAATTCTTCTATGCAACATGACTAATGTGAAAATGTGGTTAATAAGAATGTATGTGTAGAACCCACAAAAGATGACATGCTTTCTCAGGGAGGGAGGGGGAGAAAATTTAAGATTTATAGAAGTGATTGTAGAAAACTGAAAACAAAGTAATTAATTAAAGAAAAGAAACTCCACGTGTGTGTGTGTATGTCTGTGTGGCACAAGTATTTTTTCTCATTAACAATAAAAACTTGATTGAATAAGAATTTAATCAAATTTATATTGCTGTTTTAAAATTTTTTATTTTATTTTAAATTATAAACTCTCTCTCAACTTCCTCTGACTCTTCTATCCACATGGGAGTTTTTTAAGTTAAAAGAAATTTCCTGCATAGAAACAGAGTCTAGTATTGAGTGGGGAGGGTACATTCTATGAAGAAAGATGATATACTGGAAGTCATTGATAGGACAGAAATTGAAAAATAGTGAGACACAGAATCAGACCAAGTCTTACCATTAGGAAACTACCTGGGCAAAATTATTTAGATATAAACCCTTACTACCTCCCACCCCCATCATTTCTTTCACCTCTAGCTGAAGCCTAAAAACCTTTAATTTTTGTCCCCTTGAAACGTAAAACTTTCTGGGACAGGTAACACAACTTTGTTATTCTTGTTCGGTCATGTCTAAGTCTTTGTGTCCCCATTTTGGGTTTTCTTGGTGGAGATACTGGAGTGTTTCACCATTTTCTTCTCCAGCTTATTTCACAGATAAGAAAACTGAGGCAAACAGGGTTAAGTAACTTGCCCAGGGTCATACAACTAGTGTCTGAGGCTGGATCTGAACTCTAGTTTTCCTGACTCCTGGCTTGGTGCCAGCCTGGTGGAGTAGAAAGTACACTTCTGGAATCTGAGGAACTAAGTTCAAATCCAGCCTCTGGTGCTTCTTGTGAGGTTTCTAGTGAGCTACAATTTCTGGGTATCAGTTTTTTCATTTGTCAAATGAGAGGTTTGAATCAGATGGCCTCTGAGGTCTCTCCCACATTAAGATCTATAATCTTAACTTAGATCACTTTCAAATTATTGTGAAGGAATTTATCAGATTATTTCCAGAGAGTGGAGAGTAAATTTGGTGGGGATGCAAGAGGAGAGAGCACCATGAAATCATTGACCAGTCATTTGGGAGAATAATAGGAGGCTTAGAAGATGAAGGATTAAACAGAAGAAAGATTTCTCTGCCAGAGCTGGACTGATAGATTAAATAGGAAAGGGATAAAACCACTATTTGGAGCATGAGACAAAGGCAGAAACTGCAGAGTAAAACTAAAACGGGATGACAAAATTTAATCATTTCCAATTTCTAAAACTATAAACAAATATCAAGTAAAAAGAGTTACTCACTAAATGATGCTTCAGTTTGTTATTAAATCATATATTGTAAGTACTGTGATATCAATAGTAGAATCTAAACTCATTGAGGGCAAGGGAATACTTCTTTTTCGTTTGTTTCTTTTGTTTAATTTTGTATTCCTTGCACCCAGCAGACCCAAAATAAATGTGTGTTTGTTGAATTGAATTAATCTAATTAAAAAATTCTCTAAGAGAGATTACCCTAGGTGCTTCTTAAAAGTAAGTATTTTGCATAATAAGAACAAACTAAAGATTAAATTCATTTTTCCTACTCTTTTCTACCTTACAGTTAATTATGAAATATCTCCAAAAAAGTCATATTTCATATACACAATTGAATTAAGATTTTGTTCTTTTTAATGCCTTGCAAACTAAGTCCTCAAACACTTTGATATTTTAACAGGTTATGCATATAAGCAAAAATATGCTCTTTTTTTTCTTTAGCAAAGGGCAATGCAGATTTTTCTTCACATATCACAAGCTTTTAGTATAGTATCACTTAAGGTGCAGTTTAAGTCATTTTTTCTTCAACTCTAATTTCCATTTTTTAAGTCAGCTGATTTTTTTAGGAGAGAAAGGACTTCCCCCCAATAATGAAGGATTATTTTGTAGCTGTTAAACACAAAATAACAAAAACAAAACTACAAAGAAGATAGTACATAGTGAAAGCAATACTGCAAATACTTGCAACAAAGACTCTGAATTCCAAGAATATGAAATGTAAAGGTTTTTTTTAAAGTGCTAACCAAAATTTAAAATACAATTCATTTGAAAGCCCTATATTGCAAAAGAAATGTTTCAGTATTAAGAGATTGTACTCAATACAAGGTAGAAATAACACAAGTTTCAAGAAGTATGAATTTGAAACAAATTAAGACATATAGGCACATACACGTATCAATTTTTTTAGAAAGAACAAGGTATCACCAAGTAGCAATATTAAATCCTCTATAAATGAACTACATAAAACCATTTTTATCAAAGCATGGCTATCAATGCCATACTTAAGTTTGAAAGCCTGTCATTCAAACACATTTACCATTATAGTATTTAAAAAAGGTAAAAAATACAGTCTTAGGAGGACACCATACAGGTTACCTGATTGGGCGATTTTCTTTGCTATCAAAAAGTGAGAAGATGACTTCCAGTTCTTCACCTAAGTTGGAGCACATCAGACTCTTCATCTGTACAAAAAGGTGGTGGCTGCTCGCCTGTACGGGAGTGTCTTTCTTCCTGTGTCGGTGCTCCATCTGAATGATACCCACCCAAAGAGAAAGGAGGATCAGAACAGGCCAAGAAAAGTCAAGCGTCCCATCAGATCAAAGGGTAGGCACAGAATGTGAAGCAGCTACAGTTTCCCAATATAACATAAAACATGTAACCACGAAGGACCTAGTCAGAAGAGAAATTCCAGTTGTTGTTTTTTTTCTTCCAGTACCCAAACTGGTTTAATGGAAAACCAAGAGCTCTTATTTATGTGTCAAAATTAGGAATAATACAACTCATTAAAAAAGTTCTTGGATCATCAGCCAACACTTTCAATCAGGTATTTCATGTGGTGTTATTAAAAAGAGCACAGAAATTGAGGTCATGGGAACTGAGTTCAGATCTAAACTCTGCTACTCACTACCTGTGGGACCTTAGGCAAATCACTGGTCTCAGTTTCCTCATCTGTTAAATCAAAGGGCTGGCTTAAGGCTTTGACACTGCTCCCAGCTCTTGATCTGGGTTCCAGGATCTATTCTGATCAGTTTACTTGCAGAAAAAGTGACATTAATTAGGTGATTTTTAGAATAACCAAAGAAAAACAACAAAAGTCTTCAAATCTCTATGATCACTCCAATGATTATAATTTGGAAGGGTATGCTGTGAAGGAACTATACACTAAAAACCTAAGGAGTAAAATATTTAAATTATAAGTACAAGAAAGGTATGGTGTTTCTCTGAGATGTTCTGTGGCAAATAACTGTGCAATTACTGGAATTTACTGAATACTTTCTTTTATCATACTTGACAGGTGATACAGTGTACTGTAATTATCTACGGACATCTATATCCTACTGAACTTTAAGCTCAAACTAGAGGAAAAGGCTTAAGTGATGGTATCTGTTTTATCTAAACTCAGTACCTTCACACACATCCATGTCAGCGCTCTGCATACGGTAGGTGCTTAATAAGTGTTTGCTGACTACATAAAGGAATCACACCACATTAACATGCAGATTATCCTAGGGACCTCTCTCTTCCATTCACCAAGGTAACTCATAACAAAAATGATTAATAATAAGAATAAAAAATAACATTACAATAACCTATTAGGAGAAGAAATCATTGGTGGCACTAAGAAACATGAAGACAGGAGACATAAGCAGTCTTGAGAATACAAAATCTTACTCTACCTGCAAAAACAATAGCTTACACTTACACTGCTCTTTAAGGTTTGTAAAGCCTTTTCCAAATAGTATCACATCTGACATTCACCACAACCTTGTGAGGCAGTTGCTGTTATTTTCTCCATTTTAGAGAGGAGGAAACTAAGGCTAAGAAGGGTGAAGCAATTGGCCAAGGATCCCACAGCCAGTAAGAGTCTGAGGCAGGATTCAAACTCAGATCTTTCTGAGATGATAAAAGGGAAAAATCGTTTGGCCATCACTGGCAGGCAGTCCCTAAGCAATAGTCCAGCATGTATAATTTCTCAATAAGTAGACACTGTTAAAGGCTATTTGACTAATGCTGTAACTCCAGTTCTACCTTAGCTATCATAAAAGCTATACTTCAAATTTAATTGCAAATGCATTTCAAACATGTTATCTAAATGTGTAAATGTAATCATCACTACAGATTGATTTTTCCTTAGAACCAAAAGAAAAAAAAACCTTAAGATGAGTCTGTTTGCTACAAAAAGATTCTGAAAAACCTAATTACAGGCACCGATATCTTCCAGTTTTTACTACCTTTTATCATTAATTGGATCCACTTGAAATATCAAACTTATAAAAACTACAACCAACTAGATAAATGTATCATCATAATAAATTCAATAGGTGCAAAGAACAGCTCCCTAGGGAGGAAGGCGAGTGCTTGGGGACAGGAAGAGAAGTTGTTAATCTTTCAAGACACTGGATGAGGCAGGAGCTCGGTTTGTTTTCCAGTTAACTCTTTAAAAGCGTATCTAAATAGCAAAATCTTCACCTCCAGTCTGTGTCAAATATCCCCTCCCCCTCCCCGCTCCAGTCCCACTCCCCACCAATATGATTCTCTTTTTATGCACTCACATTTGGTTTTGAAGCAGGAATAAAACCTAAGAAACTTGCTGTCTTCCACTCAATTCTATAAATCCCCACCACCTTGCCCCCAAAAGTTTTACTTTTGACTTGATGAAGGAAATGTCTGATTTATTTGAAGCATGACCTCCCAAAATGAAAGCTGCAGATGACTAGTCTGGAGAAACAATTCTGGATCTGGTTAGATTCCAACTTTTTAATTTTTAGCCTGATCTATGTTCTCACTGGTATATATAGGGAACTCCATAAGAAGGCATCCTCTTCACCAGCACAGACCCACACCTATTCTCCAATTCATATTCAAGTCTCAGGTTCAGACACATTAAGTACCAAGTCCAGGGTCCTGAATCCATGATGTGTCAGAGGCTGGCTCTAAGGTGGCTTCTCAACCCATTGTGCCATACTGCCTCAGGTCACCTCTTCCAAATTAGTCACGATAGAGAGCAGTTGAAAATATTTTTAGGAAGGCAGCACTATAGTAATAGGGAGAAAACCAAACTCATTCTGATTCCATCTTCTAATTGATTCTATCCTGTATCATCTCCAATATGTTGTAAAATTGTCTAAGCCACACTTCTTTGTCTCACTGTTAAGTTAAGAAGTCCAGCTTTCCTCTCTGAGCTAAGTTGTCTCATAAATCACCTTAATTCTAAGGAATATATTGTCTCTACACATCTTACTGCCCATGTATAATTAAGGGGAGATCTGTTATCTCACTAACAAGCCTTGCAAGACGCAGGTGAATGCCAGGAAATCTGTTATCTCTGCAATGCTGGCTGTCCTTCAGGAAAGTTGGAACTGGCAGGTGAATACTGCCAGTGAGTTTTCCATAGCAACAAGATGGAAGGAGGGGTTGTTGCTAGCCCTGCATTTCTGACTTCTATCCAATCATATTCTTTTCCATCATTCATGAGGCTTCTGACTTTATAACCAATCATACTGTTTTATGTTTCCTCTTCTTCATTTTCTTATACCTCCCAAAACTACATGAAGGTTAGGAAGCTCTACCTCATTCATGGTCTTGTCACTGATTGGAGTTGAGAGAACCTATTTATTGGTAACTGCTATCCTTATCAATAAATTGAATGTGCTTGGAACTTTGTGCCTCAGTTTACTTTAATTTCAATCCCAACAATAGCAAGAGCAAGAAATTGTGGAACTAAAGATCTGATGCCTCTGGTGATGACTGCCTCTGTGACTGGGCAAGTTGCAACTTCCATGCCCCTTAGTTTTCTCATATAAAAAAGAATGAGTTTGGACTAGAGGGTCTCAGGGTGTTTTCTAGATCTAGAGCTTTGATCTTATGAATGATAGTGTTTGGCCTGTGTAAGAAACAGCCAAAACATATGAAAACTGTCTATTTCTACACCCCCTTCACTGAAGTTTAACTATGGCCTTCCCCATACTTCCAAGATTCCTTAGATGGATTCAATTCTTATTCTTATAATGAGCTCATTGTTAGACCTAAATTGCTCTGCTTACCCTCCAAGAATCACAAGGCATGTTGCCAAACTTATCCTTTTGAAACAAAAAATAATCCACTTTGATACTCTGCAAGTATATAGCAAATAGCAAGAATAGTTAAAGAGGGGGTAAAAGGGACAATAGGAAGAATTCTTTTTAGCCACTCAAGAGATCTGTATTTGGTCTTTTGGCACCAAGGAAAGCATTCCAAGGAGACATATGTTAACCTTATGAGGTCTAACACATTTCATTACTCAGATAAACACAACTAGGTGAAAATGAATTGCTAAGTGTGATGTCCAAAGCCTCAAGTCAGATAATTCACCTGGTGTTTTAACCTAGAAGTGCAGAAACCTGTGCCTCAAATATAAGATTGAGGAGTTGTTCATGGGAAAAGGGCAGGCCTCAAAGGCACAGTAACTAAGAGAAAAACATTCCAAAGGCTTCATGGAATTATCTTGGTGAAAATGTCACAATAGTAGGTTCCTCAGTAATCCTTGATGCCTAGAAGATGGAGGGACTATACATGACACATTTCAGTTCTGTAGCGTCTAGCCCTTTCTCCTGGAGAGAAAAACAAACTTGTGTCAAACGTGCGACCTGTCTCCTCACTCTAGTGAGACTAGGACACCATAGCATGCTTACACGGTAGTATAATTTAGAAAGAAAAACACTTTTATTCCAATGTAAGACATGAGTTTGAATCTCAGCTCCAACTCTACCTTTAAATCTTTACAAGTCATTTAGATCCATATATAAAACAGATAAAAATGCTAGGCCTAACTTCATCATGAGGAAATTCTGCGTAGCTGTATGGTGCTGTAGATAGAGTGCCAAGACCTGGAGCCAAGAAGACTCATCTCACTGACTTCAAATCTGTCCTCAGACACTTAGCTATAACTATATGACCCTGGGCAAGTTAAATGACCCTGGTTGCCTCAGTCTCCTTCCCTGTAAAAGGAGCCAGGGAAGGAAATGGCAAATCACTCTAGTATCTTTGCCAAGCAAACCAAAGAGTCACATATGACTGAAATGACTGAACAATAAAAACTACTAAACAAATGTGAGTCATTATTATTCAGTAAAGGGCCTGAATTATAGCCGAAGGGGAAAGAACACTGGATTTGGAGGCAAAGGACCTATGTTCAAATCCTAGCTCTAGTCTTCATTATCAGTATAACCCTGAGCAAGTCCTTTAACCTCTGGGGCCTGTGTCCTCATGTGTAATGGCATGCTTAGGCAAAATGACTTCTACTACTTTTGTATGCAATTCAACAAACAATAAGAACTCACAACCATGCAATGCTTAGTAATTTACCATCATCTACCTTTTATTGAGGTACATTACTTCTAGTGGGGGGGTACAGAATACACAGATATTAACTAACCTGATATCAAAAGAATTAAATATGGAGAATAGATTATCTCTGAGTTTGTTTCATCACTAAGATATTTCAAAAAGGGGGAAGGAGTGAGGGAGGCAAAGTGCTTCAAAAAGAGGGGAAGGGAGAGGTGGAGGAGAAGAAAGAATAAAGATAAGGAAAGAAAGAGGGAGAACAGAAGACAGATTAAGATGGGTTCTAGTTCTCTACTCCATAATCTTCTTGCCATGTGCTTTGCTGACCAGAACTTACTCCTGGATTTCTTGTTCTAGGAACTAGAATCATTTAATGTCTTAGCCTTACATCTTTGCACAGGTGATGGTCCCCTTACCTCTACCTTAGAGAATCGCTGGCTTCCCTTCAAACTATGGTTCAGGTACAATCTCTTCCACAGAGCCTTTTCCGACCCTGAGGTCATACATAGTGTTCTCCCTCCCGGATGACGCTTCCCACCACCCACTCTGATTACCTTCCCATCCGCTTTGATGCAGCACTCCTGGGCCAGATGCCCTCCAGAGACCAAATGCTAAAAGACTACACTGATTCAACTGTGGGACTCCCACACTGGGACTAAGCTACCCTAGCTGGAAGGCAGTCTCAGATCATCATGTCATGTTTCCAGCCCACAATCTTCTTCCTATTTGCTCTCTGTCCCAATGTATATATCTACTTTCTTGAGTTCCTGTTCAAGCACTGTATTCAAATCAACCAACGGTACTAAGAAGGACACATCAATCATCTCCCCTATGACTTCACTCACCATCTCTGTGATTCCTAGTTCCCACTCCACAATGTGGAGTGGGAACTCTCCCCCTATTAAAATAAAAGCTCCTTGAAATCAGCTCAGGTTGCTTTTGCTTGTGTATCCTAGCACTTTGCCCAGTGGTTAGCACATATAAGTGTTGTAAAACTGCATTTCAACTACTCACTTGTCCTCCCTTAGAAAATTATTTTCTATGTACTTTATATTTACTTATTTAGGGGTCATGTTTAATATATATTCCCAGCAACAGAATGTAAACACAATGAAGGTAAGAATGACTTCATTTTTTTCCTTTGTATCCTCAGTGCCTAGCAGACTGTCTGGACCAGAGTAGACACTTAATAAATGCTTCAGAGTTGGACTGATGAGAAATTTCATCTGGACCTCAAAGAGTGGATAAGATTTAGATACGCAAAAGGTGAATATGATAATTATATGAATAAACTCAAGGGAAGTAAATGGGACAGTAAATAAACCAGTTTGGCTACAATTTGGGATTCATACAGGAGAATAACGGGAGAAAAACTGGAAAAAGGGAAGATGGGGGCAAATAAGAAGACCTACAACAACAAGGTTCAAAATTTGGATTCTAGAGGGTAAAGTCAAGATGGCAGAGTGGAAGGATGAACCTGCTATGGATCTACCCCCAAAGTCCATAAAATATCCATAATAAATGACTCTAAATAAATTGTAGAGCAGCAGAAGCCACAAAACAACAGAGTGAAAGAGATTTCCAACCCAAGACAGCCTGGAAGTCCAATAGGAAAGGTCTATCACACTGGGTTCAGAGTAGAGCACCGGTGAGTTAGGTACAGGACTGGAGCAGGCTTCAGGGCGTAAATCATGGGCAACAGGTACAGTTCCCAGATTTCTCAACCCACATACACCAAAGACAGCTTCAAAAGTCAATGAGAAAGCTCTTTGACTTGGGTGAGAAGGGAACTCAATCTGGCCCCAACCCCAGGGAGGCAGTCACTGAGGCAGCAGCATCCATTTTCAGAACCCTGGTTCTAAAGACCCTGGGGGGAATCTAGCAGCTGATCTGGGTCTCAGTTTTGAGTGGAGCTCCTGGGATGAGGAGGAGTGCTGGCATGATGGAGTTGGTGGAGGCTTTGGAGAAGATCCTGGGCATAAAAGCTTGTGGTTGCTCCCAGACCACAGTACAGGCCAAAAAGAGGAGCAACCCCTCTTCCTTGATTGTGCCACCTTGGAGGAACTGAGAACTTACAGGTCCCTAGAGTATACCCTCCACTTGACAAAGGACTCAAAAGTCAAGTAACTGGCTGGGAAAATGCCAAAAAAAGGGTAAAAAAATAAGACTATAGAAGGCCTTTCTTGGTGAACAGGTATTTTCCTCCATCCTTTCAGATAAGGAAGAACAAAGCATACCATCAAAGGAAGGAAATAATAATCAAGGCTTCTACTTCCAAAACCTCCAAAATAAATATTCAATCGTCTCAGGCCATGGAAGGATTCAAAAAACATTTTGAAAATCAAGTAAGAGAGGTGGAGGAAAAATTGGGGAAAAAATGAGAGCAATGCAAGAAAATCATGAAAAGCAAGTAAACAGCTTGTTAAAGGTGACCAAAAAAATGCTGAAGAAAATAACACTTTAAAAATAGACTAACAATTGGAAAAAGAGTTCAAAAAGCCAATGAGGAGAAAAATGCTTTAAAAAGCAGAATTAGCCAAATGGAGAAAGAAGTTCAAAAGCTCACTGAAAAAAATAGTTCTAAAAATCAGAATGGAGCAGATGGAAGGTAATGACTTTATGAGAAATGAAGAAATGACAAAACAAAACCAAAAGAAAGAAAAAGTTTAAGATGATGTGAAACATCTCATTGGAAAAACAGCTGACCTGGAAAATAGATCCAGGAGAAACAATTTAAAAATTATGAGGCTGAAAACCATGATGAAAAAAAAGAGCCTAGACATCATCTTTCATGAAATTATCAAGGAAAACTGCCCTGATATTCTAGAACCATAGAGTAAAATAAATATTGAAAGAATCCACTGATCACCTCCTGAAAGAGATCCAAAAAGGGAAATGCCTAAGAACACTGTAGCCCAATTACAGAGTTACAAGGTCAAGGAGAAAATAAGAAGCTAGAAAGAAAAAATTTGAGCATTGGATAACACAAGATCTAGCAGCTTCTACATTAAGGATCGAAGGGCATGGAATATGATATTCCAGAAGTCAAAGGAACTGGGATTAAAACCAAGAACCACCTACCCAGCAAAACTGAGCATAATACTTCAAGGGAAAAATAGTCTTTCAATGAAATAGACTTGATGAAATGACCAAAGCTGAAAAGAAAATTTAACTTTCAAATATAAGAATCAAGAGAAGTATGAAAAGGTAAACAGGAAAGACAAATCATAAGGGACTTACTAAAGTTGAACTGTTTACATTCCTACATGGAAAGATAGTATTTGGAACTCTTGGAACTTTTCTCACTGTCTGGGTAGTTAGTGGGATTACACACACACACACACACACACACACACACACACACACACACACATACAGAGCACAGGGTGAGGAAGGGATCATATCTAAAAAATAAAATTAAGGGATGAGAGAAGAATATATTGGGAGGAGAAAGGCAAAAATGGAAAAGGGCAAATTATCTCTCATAAAAGAGGCAAGAAAAAGCCTTTTCAATGGTGGGAAAAGTGGGGGAGGTGACAGGGAAAAATGAAACTTACTCTTATCACATTTGGCTTAAGGAGGGAATAACATGCACACTCAATCAGGTATGAAAATCTATCTTACACTACAGGACAGTAGAGAAGAAGGGGATAAGTGGAGTGTGGGGGGAATGATAGAAGGGAGGGTAAATGGAAGGAGGGAGCAATTAAACACTTTTGAGGAGACAAGGTCAAAAGAGAGAATAGAGTAAATGGGGGGCAGTATAGGATAGAGGGAAATATAGTGAGTCTTTCAGAACATGACCAGGATGGAAATCTTTTGCATAACCACGCATGTATAGCCTATATTGAATTGCTTGCCTTCTCAGTGGGGATGGGTGAGGAGGGAAGAAGGGAGAGAAATTGGAACTCAAAGTTTTAGGAATGAATGTTGTGAATGGTTTTTGCATGCAACTGGGAAATAAGAAATACGGGTAATGGGGTATAGAAATCTATCTTGCCCTACAAGAAAAGTGAGAAGATAGGGATAGGGTAAGGGAGAGGTGTGATAGAAGGGAGGGCAGATTAGGGGAAGGGGTGATTAGAATCCACAGTGTCTTGGGGTGGGGGAAGGGGAGAGGTGGGGAGAAAATTTAGAACTCAAAATCTTGTGGAAATGAATGTTAAAAACTAAAACTAAATAAACAAATTTAAAAAAAAAAACTGGATTCTAATCAAGTCCCTAAGAGCAAGAATTATACGTGTCATCTTATCTGTGTACGTCCTTCAGTACATAACCCAATACCTTGGCACAGAATAAACATTGAATAAATATATTAGTTTCCCCTTGATCTTCTCTTAGACTCTCTTATCTCCGTAAATTTGCCTAGGTCAACTCTCAGTTACTGAAACATACTCCTTCTACATCTCTGCATATTCCCTACTTTCCAAGCTTAAAGTGATATCTTCTGCATTAGATTTTATTGCAGCACTCTCTTTTCCTTGCCCTTAACACACTCTACCTTCTATTTTCTTCATATGTCTGTGTATGTATATATGCATAAGTATGTTACATGTGATGAGTATATGTACACACACATGTACACACACAAATATATGTATATAAACTCCCCCCCCCATAAAATTACAGTAAGTCTCATCAGGGCAGAAATTATATGCGTTTTCATTTTTGTACCTGCTGTGCTCAGCACTGTACCTTGTATATAGCACACACTTAAGAGTGGATGAACTTCACTGAATTTGTTGAACTGACTGTAGGTCTTTGGGCTTGGATATGATATGACCAAATAAGTAGCTTAGAAAATATTAAGCACTGTGTAGTATAGATTTGAAGAAGGAAATGCTAGAGACAGGAGAATCAGTTAGGATGATGTTGCAGTATTCAGGAAAGAATCAATAGGAATTTTAACAAGAACTAGTTTGATAATAATAGCAATGAAAAACAATAAATTAGTGAGAGAGTTTAGTTTTTTTATCAAGTTTAGTTTCTAAATCAAGAGGATGTGGAAATTTGGAAGAGTGATTTGTATAAGGGTGATATAAGACAAAAGCAAACACAAAAGAATGACCTCAGTTCATCCTGGGACCAAGAACAATGCAGAGAAATATGTGAAGGAAAATAAAACTTATTTTCAAACTTATCTTCTTGGTACTTGTCAAGGGGAGGACATATTAAAGGGTATCACATTATTCTGAGACATTTGTAAAATTTAAATATGTTTTAGGGCACGGTCACCTTAATCGTCAACTTCCTGGAATTTATCTCTAAATTATATTTGGAGCATTATGCAAGCTCTATGTCTAATAAATTAGGCAAATATTAAGAACACCATGGAAACCACAAAATTAGCACTTAGAGAATAAGTGAAAGTAAGGTTCTAAATACCTACCAATCTGTAGAGTTCTGTGATGCTAATATCCTCAGGGTCCACCATTGCATATTCCTTTCGAGGCACCAAATCTAATCCGAGTTGTCTGGAAAACAAGACAAAGACATTTACAAGAGTTGTCTCTGTGGAATAGGCTAAAAAGGTATATTTTCTTATAGTGTTTTAAATTTAGGTATATTTTCTACCTTGCTAAGTGTGGTCACTCTTATATATGTGTTAGTCTCAAGCAGTTTCTCTAACTAGAGTAAGAATCAGTAGCGTAAGTCATTGAGAAAAGTCCAGAAATTGCTAGTAAATACAAAAAGCTGATATTGTCAATGAAGCTTCCCCATCACTAGGAATGTCTCTTTCCAAGGTTAAATACATAAGGAAAGTAAAAATGGCACATGATTTAGTGAGAAGGATGAGGAGTGACCTAGTGACAGATAAGAACCTCTCTGGAGAGACACTCAACAGATGGCATAAGGGGAGAACTGAGGATTATTAGAGGGATAAAGTTCAAAGACTTTGGCAGTATCAAGCAAAATAAATAATCCAAATAAGGCCTCAAGAAATGAGTGGGTTATATGATGGTTCTACCATCACTGATAGTGAAAATTTTCTAGAAATCTTGACAATATGAAATGAACCAAATTTTGTAAGAAATGATTTTAAAGACAAAGAATTGCTGCATGAAGGGGAAAAAAAAGATCTTTTCTGTTTGTAGGAGGGAGTCAGCCTGCTATCCTTTCAGTTTTATTCTTGAAATTTCTCAAGGATGATCTTCCTTAGTTGGGTCTCTTACTAATTACTCTATAAACTTGTATTTCTCTCTAGTGTAAATCACTAGGCAGTATTTCTCAGAATCTTCTATCATAAAGTTTATATATATTTATATAGTAAAGTAGGATTGCCCTTGGAGATCCCATCTCACCATGTGGCATGAACATCAAAAGCACAGTGAGTGAAGTGGTTTTGAAGGGTCTTTTGGTCTCCTCATTGTGATGATTTATTTATGCCAGTTAGGTAATTAGCAAATATGTGTTACATTGTATAAAGATTCGTAAAAGCATTCAGAGGCAGAATGGTCTAGGACAGAGGAGGGAAACCTGTGGCCCTTGAGGTCCTCAAGTGTGGCCCTTTGACTGAATTCAAACGTTATAGAACAAATCCCCTTAATAAAAGGATTTCTTCTGTAAAACCTGAAGCCAATCAAAAGGCCATACCCCAGGACCTAGAAGACCACATGTGGCCACAAGGCCACAGGTTCCCCACAACTGGCTAGGGGAAAGAACATTAGACTTGTAGTCAGAAGAGACCCGATTTAAAATTTTGACACTAAATATAATACTATAGGCAAGTCCTCCACCTACAAAGCCTCAGTTTTCTCCTCTATAGAATGAGGAAATCATAATTAACACTCAAGTCAAAATGTTATCATAAAGATCAATTAGATAATGTCCATAAAGTACTTTCCAAACCCTAAGGAATTATGTTAGCTATAACGTATTATGTTCCTCTCAAAACCTACAAGATGTTCAATTCTATAAAAATATGCCCTAATGCTCTGATATACTCACCCTAATGCACTGCACAATGTTTTGTATATAGGACTTTATCAAATGACCAAAGATTGAATGAATACCCTTTATACTCTACTTCCACCTGGTAAAAAGACAGCTTTTTCATGCCAATTCCCATTCTCATCAACCCATATAAGCGTTTCCCATTTTACAGTATTTCAAACTCTAACCTGAAAGTTAAAAAGCTAGACTGCACAGTCATATTTCATTTAGCATAGCTACGGCTATGTTTCTTATTAAATGGACTGTTTTCAGTCCACTCCCCTACATCTTGTTTAGAAAGTAAATTCCTGGAGGAAGCATCTAAACTTGCAAGGTACTCACGTAAAAGAAATACATGTAAATAAAGAAAAACCAATGTGTCACTTTAAACAGGGGATTACAGGGAATGAAATTGTTACCTAGAAAATTCACCCACGAGGCAGGTCACATAAGTAGACTACACTATTCATTTTATGCTTTGATACCTGTTACCCATCGTTAGAAAAAGAAAAAACAGCCCAAAATGGCCAAAATACAGTGGAGTGATTATATACATCAAAAAAGGAATGACTGTTCAGTCAAAATGAATATCTGTCCTTCCTACTTATTTCCTGCATTGCCTTTTGCCTCTGACTTCATCTTTATTCTTTAAACTGTATAGGGGATCAATCCTTCCCTTGTATCCAGTTCTGAAATTGTTTTTAACATGACAACCTATTTAACTCTCTTGTTAATAAATCAAACCTCTTTCAATACATCTAATACACTCATGTGAACTAATGACATTTACTTTAATAACAGTTAGATTGAACTGAACCTTAGAGGTCAGGAAGTCTGAGTCCATAATTTTTTTATTTATAGAGGAGGTAACTTAGACCAGGAGAAATTACTGGCACGGCCAGGGTCACTGATGTTGTCCAGTAGTAGCCAACAAGAGATTCAAATGTAGGCCTCGTATCTTCAAATTCAACATTCTTCCTACTATATCACATTTTGTAATCCCCTTCTCCCACCCTTTATCAATGTGAGCTCTCTGTTAAACCCAGGGAAGAGCCCCCAATGTAATCAGAATTTGGTAGTCTGGGCCAGGAATGGGGAACCTGCGGCCTCAGGGCCACACGTAGCCTTCTAGGTCCTCGGATACATCCATCTGATCGAATCCAAGTTTTACAGAAGAAATCCTTTTATTAAGGGGATTTGTTCTGGGAAGTCTAGATTCAGTCAAAGGGTCACACTTGAGGACCTAGAGGGCTACATGTGGCCTCGAGGCCGCAGGTTCCCCACTCCCGGTCTAGGTCAATGGTGTTGAACTCAAATATACACAGATAATGGCTGGTCACATATTGACTCAAAATCCCACAAATGAACACAATCCATGTGGTATGGCCCTTAAGATTATTTTATTAAGTACGCTTTAACATGGTTGGGGCAGCATTCAGGACTGTTGCAGGGAGCATGCCAGAGACTCTGTGTTTGACACCTTTTACCTAGACTAAATAACTGCAGTTGCATTTTTCATTCAAACCACCATCTTTTGCAAATGTCACAAAACTAAGGACTCCAAAAAGAATATTACAGTAGTCGGTTTCAGGACCAAATAGATTTAACGGTCATTTATTAAGTAATTACTATGTAAATGTACGGTGCAAGGTGCTAGTAATGTAAAGGCAAGACAACAAAAAGTTCCAGATTTCAAGAATCTTACAATTTAATAAGTCAGATAAGATACAGACCGTTGAATGATACAAGTTATGGGCCCTGTGCCTAGGACACAGAATTTCAGAATGATAGACCACGGAATAGGAACAGTGAATTCTTCAAACACAGAGACATCACTGGAGTTGGACCAGGAAGGAATAAAGGCCCACATGTGGCCCTCTATTTCCTCAAGTGTGGCCCTTTGACCAAATCCGAACTTTACAGAACAAATCCCCCTAACAAAAGGATTTCTTCTATAAAATTTGGACTCTGTCAAAAGGCCACTCTCAGGGACCTAGAAGAACACAGCTTCCCCACCCCTGTCAGATGTAGATGGGGAGGAGAAAGAGAAGGGAAAAGAAAGAACAAGCATTTATTAAGCACCTACTATGTGTTAGATTCCTTGCAAAGCATTTTACAAATATTATCACATTTAACGTTTGTACTGAAACCATTCTCAATGGGGGAGGAGGTAGCAGGTGCAAAGCGATAAAGGAAGAAAGGTCACGACAAAATCAGATGACTGTGGGTAGTGTGGTTTGGCTGAAATGTATTTTGAATGATGGAGAAATAAGACACAGAAAGGCAGACAGATTGTGGAAAGTCTTGAATGTCAAGTTAAATATCAGTAAGCAATGGGCTACCACTAAAGGTTGAGCTAGGAAATAATATAAGACATCTATTAAGATGAGTATTGGGTCAAGGCCAATTATATGGAATAGAGAGGGGGGAGGCTGGAGGCAAGAAGACCATGTAAGAAGTAATTCCTGCTTGATTCCTTTTTTGCAAGAAAGGTAAGGAAAGAAATCATATGTTAAAACCAGAGAATCATCAGAATTAGCTCAGCTCAGATCTGACTCCATTAACACACCATTATCATACAAACATAAAAGAAAAACATCACATGTACAGGCCTCTTCCCTGCAGGAGTTCTAGGCATCTAGAATTAATATCTTTAAAGTTGGAAGGGACATTAGACATTCCTCTAATGGTTGGACTGGGGCTGGGCACTGGCTCAGCTTCAAGGCCCCATACGCTTCTAGCCAGAAGCCTACTTTTTGAGGTTTGTGATGAGATATGTTAGTTAAAATGTGCTTTCCTCCTACTGGGGGAAAAAAAGAAGCAACGTTTAGGGCTTAAAGTAAGCCCTTCAAGAGGGGATCTCATCTACGGAGTTATCCTAAGCAGAGTATAAGCTGCACAATGGCTAATTTGTATGCATAACAAATGATAACAGCTCAGCCAGCCATAAGACTTTTCCTTTAAAGTTAAGAGATGTGGGATTTCTCACACCATTACACTGGTGACCTTCTCAAGATAAATGCTACAGTGCAGAAGAGGTACTTATGAAGTGCAAGCACCCAGGCCAAAAGGAAAGGCCCCACTGAAGAAGGGCAGAGGTGGGAGTCAGTGGCCATTGGCCAGAATAATTCCCCTGAGTATTTCCTTTCTAGCAAGGACATCCATGCTCTGATTCTCCATAACTGGAGAAGAACACAAGGCTGCCAGGGTCCAGCACTGCTTCCCCTGATGGAATGGAAGCTCCTATCATTTCTGTCTTTATATTCTCAGGGCCTACTCCAGTGCCTGGCACACAAAGAATGCTTAAAAAATATTTGCTGATTTATTGATTTGGAAAAAGAGTAACTGAGTTAGCAGCAGCTGGCTTTTCCTGACCTTATGTGTGACAGTATGCTCTCGGAGTCAATGAAAGAATCATAGGATCTTATAGTTGGTGCTAAAAGGGACAGTGAAGGTCACTGAGTGCACACCCTTCATTTTACAAGAAAGAAACTGAGACAGAGAAAATAAATGACTTGCGCTTGAGTGCACCTAGTCGGTAGAACAGGAGTAAGTTCCATTTGGTTCTTTTAGGAACTACAACCATACAACATACTTCATTTCTACTATGCTCAACTACCTCAAATACCTTCTATTATTACTCACTCATTGCCCCAGTCCAGGCGAGCAGTGATGTGCCGCTTCACATCTTTCATGCGGTCATGGGTGAGATGGCCAACTAATACTTGACGTCGTAGGTCTAAGATTTCATTCATTATGTGCCAAAGTCGGTGGAAGAGATCACCTTCATTTCTCTAAAAGAGATTCAAAGGAAGACAAATTCATTAATTAACCCCAAACATAGTATCTTTACAGTGACTAGACAAATTTTTGTTGCTGTCCAATTGTGCCTGACCCTTCATGATCCTGCAAAGGTACTGGAGTGGTTTGCCATTTTCTTCTCCAGCTCTTTTTACAGATGAGGAAACTGAGGCAGATAAGATTAAGTGACTTGCCCAGTATCACATGGCTAGTAAGTATCTGAGACCAGATTTGAACGCAAGAAGATAACTCTTCCTGACTCCAGGCCCAATGCTCTATCCACTGCATCATCTCACTGCCAAAATGGATCAATCATCTAGTTTCTAAATTACGGTGTGTACACTCACATGCACAGAACTCAGTCCATATTTATTCAGCACTTAGAGCATGGAGAGCACTATGAAATGTACAGGGGACAACAAAAAAAGTTAAAACATAGTCCTCAAAATTATGGAGCTTATAACCTAGTGATACACATACAGGTAATTGTAATATACAATAATAAGGCAAATAAGGGGTATAGTGGATAGAGTGCCAGGCCTGGAGTTAGGATGACCCTAGTTCAGAGGTGGGAAACCAGCCATTGTTCAAATTCAGCCTCAGACACTTAAGAGCTGTGTGACCCTGAGCAAGTCATTTAACCTTTTGCCTTGAGCTGGAGAAGGAAATGGCAAACCACTCTATTTCCTCTGCCAAGAAAACCCCCAAAAGGAGTTACTAAGAGTTAAGATACAACTAAAATGATGAAACAACAACACAGAATAATACATCATAGGTACACGTTGGAGAATTGTGAAACAAAATATCAATATGAGGTTATGCACACATGCCACATACATCTGATAGAATCTCTTCTCCCATATTTTTTTAACAACATTTTTCTGTTCAAGGATCTCTGATTATCTATTATCTACGACTGAGTCCAAACCCCTGTATATAAATCTGGCTCCACTATCTATTCAATTTTATTTTCTACTACTTCCCAATACAAACATCTTCCTCTGGTCAAACCAGTTTTCTCCTTGCCCCCTATATAGTCCACGCTCTGCAATATGCTCATGCTGTTTCCTGCTAAACACTCCTGAAGTTCATTCTTCTCTGCTACCAAGTACTATCCACTGTTCAAAGCACTAACTGCTCCCCTCACCTTTCTCTAAACTCCCAATGTACTTCTGAAAGGACCCACCTCTGGAACTCTCTGCACCCTTTGACACTCAAACACCCTTTTCCCCTGATACTCTGCGCTCTCAAAGTTTTCATGGCACTACTCTCTCCTGGTTTCCTTCATATATGAATATGCTTCTATCTCCTTTGATGGATCTTCATCTACATGATACCTGTTAACCTGAACCTTCTTCTCTCTATATATTATCTCATTTGGTGATCTCATCAACTCCCAGGGATTCAGAGCTTCCTGTCCAGCTAGCTCTAACCTCTCTCCAAAACTTTAACGTCAAGTCTCCAATTGCCTCCTATCTTGTCCTATCATAAAGTCAACATATCCATTCTAATTCCTCAAAACTCTCCCTTCTTCTTAACCTCCCTAACATTGCCAAGGATATCATTAACCTCTTACTTACAAAGTTCAAAACGTAAATGTCTCCTTAATTCTTAACTCAACTCTGTATCCAATCAGTCCTCAAGTTCTACCATTATAACATCTGTCTTATATATTCCTTTCTCTCTTCAGGAGCTGGCCCTCATTACTTCACACCTGGTCTATTACAATAGGCTGCTGGTTAGTCTCCTGCTACATTTCCCCCTATACCAATCATCCTCAACTCAGCATCAAAGTGACCTTCTAAAAGCACAGGTCTAATCATATCACTCTCCATCCCACTGAATAAACTCCAGTGGCTTCTTGTCCCCTCCAGGATCAAATATAAAAAGCCTCTGTTTATCCCAACCACAATTCCTTTCTAACCTGGTCCCTTCCTATCTACCCAGTCTTCTTATATCTTATGCCACTACATGTACTCTAAAATCTCGTAATACTCATTTCCTTGCTGCTTCTCTCACAGTGCACTCGCTCTCTTTACTTTAAACTTTTCCCCTGGCTGTCCCCCATGCCAGGAATGGTCTCCCTCTTCAGCTCTGCTTCTTGGCTTCTCTAGCTTCCCTCAGGTCTCAGGTAACGTCCCACTTTGTGCAACTTACTGTCAGTGCTTTGTCTCTGAGATTACCCCCAACGTATTCCTCATATGTGCAGTTTGTTCAGTTATTTGTATGTTATCTCCCCCATTTAATCATGACAGCCTTGACAGTAGGGATTATCTATCTATTTTTTATTTATTTACCTTTCATTGTATCCCCAGAACTCAGCACTATGCCTGGCACATAGCAGACATTTAACAAATGCTAGTTGACTTTGATTTACTGCCGGTCAACTTACTAAGACACTGACTCAACTCCTTAGGATCTGTCCAACAGACTTTTGTCCTTGGATCCCAGTTTTTTATTTTCTAAATCTTCCTTTAACTCGCACCCCAAACTTAAGGTATTATGCCTTGGAGACTTCATAGTGCTCTGATCTGCTTGCCTCTTTGATCTAGAGAAGTATCCAATCAATAAAAGTTGATCCCTTCTGCTATCATGTCAGTCTTGGCTTCTACTTTGCTCTTTTCCTAGTAACCATTGACTATCACATTCCTGAAGTGTGATGAAATGAGAAAGTATGAGAAATTGCCTTTCAAGACTGACAAAAGAAAAGAAAATATATCAATTCAAAAATTCCATCAAAAGGTAAACTAAAGAAATTCAAAGGACAATATCACCACCACCAATGTTGCTGCCGCTGCTGCCACCAGCACTGCCAACACACACACACACACAATACGTACCCCCTTACTGACTTACTTGAAGGTGGGGTCTCTAGAAGGGCGATTGCTACATTGGTCTCTAAAGGTGACCCTCTGGAGTTTCTACATCTGAAACTCATTAACCCCTACCATTAGCCTTACCATTAACAATCAGCTAGTAAAATTAATTTACTCTTGGCAAAGGCATTTACTTAGATAATATAGTAAAAATGGTTGACATAAAATAATCCCATAAAAAATCCTAGGGTACACTAGATAGATTAGACAGACAGACAGACAGATAGATAGATAGATAGATAGATAGACAGACAGACAGAAAGATGATAGAATCTATGGGCTCAAAGGTAGAATATAATGAGGGACACATATAGAGAGTATTATGGAAAATGGGTAACCCACAGTTCCTTCTACAAAAATTCTTTCTCCCTTTGTAGAGGACTCACACAACTAATGGGGTACACCTCATTTGCAGAGGGGTGCAGCTTTCTATGCCAAATACTCTATTCAGCTGTGTGCCCTGAACACGCTATTTCTTTAGTATGTACCTTGCAACTTCTCTCTACCATGAGACTTCATATTCCCTGAAACTTCCTTCTTCAAGAAAGACTGTCTGTCTTTCTGTGCCTGTCTCTCCTCAATTGGCTCCCTGCTCCCAGTTAGATGAATTTTCTCATACCAGACAAGGGTGTCCAAAGCCATAGTCAGTGACAATTTGAGGAAAAAAGAAAAATTTCTCCTCCCACACAGCAATTCCCTTTAAGGGGTCTTCGTCTTCCTCCATTTCTATCTACAGCTCCCAAACCTAAAATTTGTACCTCCTGGACTGGCCAACTCCAAAATGGACTTGCTATTTTAAGGCAAAGGCTCAAGGGATATAGCTAATTCAACCAATCGTAAGATGTTTCTTGTCACCTAATCAAAGACTTACCCAGACAAAGGTGAGAGCATCTTGTTTACATATTAAAACTTCACAGTCTTTACATTCATTATATTCTGAGCCTTCTGTGATTATAGCAATTAAACTATATGGGAAAGGGAAAGAGGTGATTGACTCTCATTGTCATTTGCAGAGAACTAAATATTTGAAAACTCAATGTTTTTCCTAAGACACAAAGTAATTTAACTTAGAAGTGAAGTTCTCAGACTCAAGTCAGATTTTTGGGATTTTTTTCTACTTCCTACTGAAATAGATTTTTAAAAAGATACTACATGAAGAAGGTAGCATTTAAAATATTCAGAGATCACCATTCCTGCTAAAATGTTCTTACAGTAAGAAGCTGTCTGACAAAATTATCAACTTTTTGTGATGAATGTTTTCAATTAGTAAGGATATGTGGTAATAACTGGCATTACCTATTTAAAAATGCAGTTATACATTTTCTATATCATTAAATAGCAATGGCCAAGGAGCCCCAATGTATTTCCTATGCTGACCCCACCAAAGGGAAGAGAAAAGCAAAGGGATTGGAGAAAGACAATAATTAGAAATGAAAAATCCAAGCCACATGTAATTGACTTTCAGCAGCATCTCTTCACTGAAACTGCTTTTCCAAAGTTACCAATGTTCTCTTAATTGCCAGGTCTCCTGACCTCTTCTCAATCCTTATCCTCCTTGACCTCTTTGTAGGCTTCCACACTGTTTAGCATCCTCTTACCCTGGATAAACACTCTTTGCTGGGTTTCTATGACATTGCTCTCTCTAGGTTCTCTCTATCTGACACTCTTCAGTGTCTTTTGTTTATTTTTCATGAAAATCATTTCCACTAAACATAAGTATCCTTCAAAGTGCTATCCTTGTCTCTGTTCTCTTCTCCCTGTATGCTATCTTACTTGGAAATATCATCAACTTCTATGAGTTCAATGATCATCTCTATGAAAATGATTTGCTGATCACTATAGCCTTTCCTAACTTTTCTCCTGAATTCACCTCTCATCAACAACTTTCTCTTGCACGTCTTTAATTACATGTCTGAAGGTATCTCGAACTCAGCATGTCCAATTATGATCTTCCTCCCAAAACTCTTCCATCTTCTAAGATTCCCAATTACTAATCCAGATCAGTTACCCAAACTCATAACCTTGATGTTGTCCTCAAATCCTCATTTTCTATAATTTCTCATATTTGATCGATTGTCAAGTCCTATTGTTTTTATGTTTCCCCTCCTATCCTCTGATACAACCACTATTATAATATAGGCTCTCATAGTCTCATGATGAGATTATTGTTATAACTGCTAGTTGGTCTGCCTGGCTCATCTCTTCCCCCTCCAATCCTTCTTCCAAAAGGCAAAGTGATTTTCCTAAAGTGTATGTTTGACCATGTTGCCATCACCTACTCAATAAACTCCCATCATGTACATTTCTAACCGTATTGACATTCTAGCACAATTGACATTCTAACTGAAAATGCCAGAAGATTACAGAGCCCCTTGGTCATAATTTCACGAGACAGTATTTCCTCTGATGTCATTGTACAAAACACCCATAGTGTTAACAGAGAAACATCATTCCAGTTATTTACTTGTCCAGTTGCATAAAATGGGGTTACAGTGAATTAGTTTTTTTATTCTATGTTCTGAAATTTCTAAATTTTGCCGGTCATTAAATTTATACATAAAACAATTTTGTTCAGATATAACAAATGTAGCTCCCTGCTAACTCCAGAAACCAATATAAAATCATCTGTTTACATATTAAACTCCTCAAGACTTTGTTCCCTCTTTCTATCTTTCCAGGCTTTTTCCATTCCACTCCCTCCATGTACTTATGATGCAGAAACATCTGCTTCTTAATATTCCTCAAGTAGGACATTCCATCTCCTGACTCCAAGTCTTTTCAATTCTCATGTCTGGAATGCTAAATCTTTCTTTGAATCTTTCTTCTGGTTCCCTGGGTTTCCTTCAACAACTCAGCTGAAATCTCACCTTTTGCAGGGACTTTTTCTTAACTTCATGGCTAGTTCCTTGTCTCCGAAACCATATTCCATCTACTTTGAAAAAACCGTGCATATACAGCTGTATCTATGTTATCTCACGCATTAGAACATGAATTCCTTGAGATGAGGAACTATGTTTTTGTCTGTCCTTCCTTGCCCAGTTCTTAGAATAGTTTCTAAAATTCAAGGTATGGCATAGATCCTTAGCTTAACTGTGAAAATCGTATTATTTGTGCTGAGAGTGTACTTCAGTCTATATTCTTTTCACATGTAGAAGATAATGGATATGTAGGCTATGCTGAAAGATTGCCTTGATTAATCTCAAGCAACTGTGTTAAGGAAACACAGTAAATCCACAGAGCTTCTGACTTTCCCAGACATTGTCAATATGGCCTCACTTGCATACTTTTTCCCCACACACCCAACTCCTTAGCTTCCTTTTGTATTTTTCTTCTCTCATGAGAAAGGATGGAGACTACTTGCTTGTGTTTGTGTGCCCAGGGTTTAGCACTAGACCAGGCATACAATGTTTATAAACTCTTGCTGCCTCCTTGTGTAACCAGTACACTCAACACTATCATCAATATCACAAATTAATATAAGTGTCTTACACTTCACAGAACACCATCCTCAGAGTAACCTGCTCTGCTAGGTATTACACAAATATTCTCATCTCCTGAGAAAAAGAAATCGAGGATCATTGAGATTTGAGTCAGAAAGATTTTTGCAGGATAAACAGTGATAAGTGTCATTATCCAAACTTCTGCCTTCTGAGGCCAATAAATGTAAATATTTGTGGGTATGTAGATATACATATATGTGGATATACACATACTTATTTGGTTAATATACACACATAATACACATTGTATGCAAATATCTATATATAGATATTCCTCAAAGAGTTTACATTCTCTTGCAGAGATAAAACATTTATTGATGCATATATATGCATATGTAGAAACATTTAAATACATACACAATAAACATACTTATATACACAAACATTACACACATATGTGTATGCATATGTTTCTCCATGTGTATATTCATCAACATATGTGTATATGTGTGGAACTTAAATTTTAAATATTGATAACTTTTTTAAATTTTATACTTGCCAGGGGCAGCTAAGTGGCACAGTGTATACAGCACCAGCCCTGCAGTCAAGAGGTCCTGAGATCAAATGTGCCCTCAGACACTTACTAGCTGTGTAACTGTGAGCAAGTCTCTTAACCCCAATTGTTTCTACCTTCCCCCCAAAATTTACAGTTACATACATATATATCATAATGCATATATGCACACATGCCAATATATTCACCAATAAGGATGGTATCTCTGCAGTAGAATGTAAACTCTCTGAGGACAATGATTCTCACTTTTGTTTCTGTATCCTTAGTACCCAAGAGTTAGTAGGAGACCAGGAGTTGTAATGTAGATAAAGATTATGTGCTAGACAATGAACTCATCAGGAAAACAAGGGAAATGTTCTGGATCTAAAAATAAAGGCTGTGAAGATCCAAACTGGATGTTGAATGACAACCAGTCTTTGACTGACTACCTCTCCTGGGACCTGTTTTCTGTTAGGGGTCCTGTGCCTAGTAAATCCCTGACAACCCCTTCTGTTTTGGGGACCTCAAAGCATGGACCTCAAAGAAAAGGCTTCTGCCCTATATTAAAAATGAGGAAACCTAACCATAGTGGGTAGATGACATTGTAAGGAGGTCAATGACAGGTTGAAGCAAGACTTGAGAACAATGACCAAAAGTAACATCATCCAAGGATCCTAGAGGGGTGCAGGGGATGATGAGCTTGGTCAAGGCATAAGGTCATCACTGCTCTCAAGTATCTGAAGTGCAGTCCCATGGAAAAGGGGATTAAACTAGTTTGGCCAGATATCAGAATTTAGGATTAATAGCAACAACAGCTAAACCACACTTGAAGAGCACTTTGAAGTTTAAAAAGTACTTGTCTCATGACAGTCCTGAGGGTTTAGTAATGAAACTCTTATCTTCATTTTGGAGATGAAGACATTCAAGCACAGAGAGGCTAAATTATTTGCTCGGGGTCGCAGAACTATTAAATCTAAAAGCCACAATTCAAATTCAGTTCTGAGCATGAAACTCCTACTATAAACCATGATAATAATATTATTATTACCAATAACAACAGGTCTGTCTGTGTTCATCTTTTGTTTTCAAAAGAAGACCATAACATCAAAGAAATGATGATGACTTAAACTTGACTTCGTTTTGAGCGAGGGAGGGCTATGCAAGGTCACCAGCCTCACTTTCCCCTCCTGAGCCATCTGGATCAAGTGACCAGATATAGATATTCATCAGGATGACTGGAGAAGGCCCAGGATGCAATGGGAGACCTTGGCCTAACAACAGCAAATATCAGTATAGTGCTTTATGATTTTCAAAGCAATCGACAAATATCTCATCATATTCTCACAACAATCTGGGAATGTATACACTATTATTATCCCTATATTACAAATGAGGAAACTGAGGCAGGGGTTAAGTAACTTGCCCAAGGTTATACAGCCACTAACTGCCTAAGACTGGTTGTAAACTCAGGTCTTCCTGATTCCAAATCCAGACCTTTATCTACTGTGCCACGTAGCTGTATTACATACCATGCTGCCACCTAATAATAAAAGAACATCATTTAGCTCTTAAAATATTATTGATAAATTTCTCCATAAGAGCTTTATGAGGTAGGTAGTGCTGAATATTATCATCTTTATTATGTTTGTCAGATGAAGAAACTGAGGCTTTAAGTGGTTATATGATTTGCCCAAGGTCATATTGCCAGCAAGCATGCTATCAGAGCTGAAACCTGAACTGATTCAAAATTTACTCTTTCTACTATACCATGTCACCTCTAATGCCAATTAATTACCTGAAAGTGACTTAACCTGAACACACTCTATTTTTATTGATAACTTTGCCATTCATCCCATTCCTAACCCCAACCTCTGCCCCACTTCTCTGAATCTTCTTGGACATACCGAATGAAATCCCTTCTTTTTCTCTCTTGCTCATGTTCACATTTTTAAATAGTCTCTTCATTGAGCCAACATATGACTTTGTACCTCTCTTATTCCACATCCCATACACACATTTCCTTGTCTTCTGTCTCCTTATATCCACATCTTTTTCATGCTGTAAACCCCTTGCAGTTAGGTGCTGTCATATACTTCAATGAATCTCCCACAGCAGCCACAGTAATGCCTTGTGCACACTGGGCACTTAAGAGAGTTTATTAGGTGAGCAGATGTATATATAATTATTGCTCAATCAAACTCCAATAGCTGTGCTGTAGTTCAAGAATAACAAAGAGCTAATAGAAGACCTTCACTGGAATCTGTCCCTTGACAATTAGCTGTGTGACTTCGGCCAAGTCAATTAACCTCATTGAACATCAATTCCTTCATCTGTGAAGTCAAAGGGTGCTTGAGATTGAAAATGCTCTAAGTTTAAGATTCTGTTTGTAATTTCCTCCACTGGAAATTCCCTGCCAATGTTCCTGCTAGGCATCAATATTCCTTATACTCCTGCTGGTCTTTCCTTATTCTATTCTGTCACAGAATTTGATTGCCCTGAATCTCTCTCCACTGACACAAACACTTGCCAGTCACCGTGCTTAACATGACCCAAAATACGGGGCTGGTGACACACAATCACCATTAATAAAGTACCACTTTTTTGGAACAAAAAAGTACAGTGAGGGAACACAAACCTATCAGTCGTTGTCTTCAATTGGGCTGTCTAACAACTTATATTTTTTTCCTCCATTATCATTCTAGGTTGACTTTGATTTGAGTGAGGGAGGGCTATGCAAGGTCACCAGCCTCACTTTTTCCTCCTGAGCCATGAGTATACCAAGCTGCCTGAATAGGGACCCAGCTGGTTGGATAACTCAGCTCTCCTTCTCCCTTCCAAAGGGAGGTAAATTTCCAGTTAACTTGGGGTTTACTGCCTTCCTTCCTTCCCATCCCCCTTCCTCCCTCAGTTCACACTGACGCTCATACATTTGACCACAATCATTCCCTTAGACAAGCTTCCCTTAATTCACTTAAACCCTCCTGGCTTTGAGTAAATTAAGAGTGAACGTCAATGGTAGCTGTTTCTCTTTGGAACAGCAACTCTGAGGGTCTTCCCCTCCCAGCTTGATTTTTTTGTTTTGTTTTGGTTTTAATTAAAGGAGCCAACCTTTAACTCACTTCTTAAAGAGGCAACACCTGTTCCCTGAATAGGCATTACCTCACTTTAATTGAGTACCTGAAAAGGTCTTAGCCTAAAATGGCAAGGGTCTCCCATTGAATCCTAGGCCATCTCCACTCATCCTGATTAATATTTGGTCACTGGATCCAGATGGCTCAGGAGGAGAAAGTGAGGCTGGTAACCTTGTACAGCCCTCACTCAAAGTCAAATGCAAATCATGTCATCATTTCCCTGATGTCATGGTCCTTTTAGAAAACAAAGGACAAGCACAATCTTTCCAGGTGAAATTGCATTGGCTGTTTTTAGATACAGCTGAATGTTATCTAGGAATAACCTGTTGTTTCCTGATTCACCAAGAAAATTTGTTCATTCTTACTGTTTATGCATTCTCTGTTGCGCAGAACAAAACAAGCTTTGAGTTGGCATTGACCAGTTTGTTTGCCTCCTACAGGGTGGTCAGTATCCAGCATCCTCACTTGGTGAGTTTTCAAATTAACTGACTGTGATCTTCAAAACAGCAGTTCATAGCTTCAAATGAATTTATGAAAAACTAGATCAGGGAAAATATAATCCAGCATTTGTTTTTCAAGAAGACAGATGTAAAGCAGATTACTAGCAGGGTAGTTCCATTCATTCGAGCAGTGGTAGACTGACCCATTGCCCAAGTGCATGTATTAGATATTAAGGAAGATGTGGCTTTCACCTTCCTTTCAAATGATTCTTCATTTCCATTAAAAAGTACCCATTTGTCATTGTTTTATTGTTTTAAGTTAAGAATTTTGCTTGGGCTTTGCTCATTTTTCCATAGAGTATATCGTGTGTGTGTGTGTGTGTGTGTGTGTTTCAGTCCAAAACTGGAACAGCTTTTCTTTAGCTGCCTACATGGTAAAAGGTCCTTCAGGTCACTCTTAGTTCCATTGTGCTTTTTTCCTCATGCTAGAAATGCTCATATTAAGACATTTCATAAAGGATTGTTCTTGCTTCTCAACACAAGACTGTTCCAACTACCTTGCTGCATGACACAGGGTTACAGTACCAACATCAGTTATTTTACTGCAGCATTTTCTTATGCTCTATCTTTCTTTAATCAATAGTTCAATTGTACAAGTAGCAGGGATCAGAAAAACTACTTCCCCCTTGTTCTATATATCTCATTCTGGAAAAAAAATTTTTTCCCTCTTTGCTATAATCCTTACAAAACCTCTTCTCAAAAGAAATATATCAGCTATGTTATCATATGTGCCCTTTGTCTCCTAAAATAAAATCTTGGCTGTCAATTTAATCATAAAGCCTGATTAATGCCTTCTAATAAATGTATGTTAAATAATTAATCAATCCTTTTCTGTTTTCAGTCCTGTCTAATTCTTTGTGACCCCATTTGGAGTTTTCTTGAGAAAGATACTGGAGTGGTTTGCCATTTTCTTTTCCAGCTTACTTTACAGATGAGGAACTGAGGCAAACAGAGTTAAGTGATATACCAAAAGTCACACAGCTGTTAAGTGTCTGAAGTTGGATTTGAACTCAGAAAGATGAATCAGTCAGATAGAACAGTATTGTGTTGAGAAGCAAGGACAGTCTATATGAAATGTCTTAATATG
Organism: Bettongia penicillata ogilbyi; assembly: GCA_023548195.1. Lineage (NCBI taxonomy): Eukaryota > Metazoa > Chordata > Mammalia > Diprotodontia > Potoroidae > Bettongia > Bettongia penicillata. The sequence continues at coordinate 4,250,956 of JAJHZJ010000482.1, read as the reverse complement.
AGCATTTCTAGCATGAAGAGAAAAGCACAGTGGAAATAAGAGTGACCTGAAGGACTTTGTACACATAGCCAGCTAAAGAAAAGCTGGTCCAGTTTTGGACTGAAACACACCTACACACACACACACACACACACACAGGAAGGCCATCAAACTGACCTATCAGCTTTCTCTGGTTATCAAACATACTTCGATGCTTTTTTAAAAAATACAACATATCAAGGCTTTTTCCAATATAAGGGTGGGTGGGTGGGGAATAAAGTGCTTTTATTAACCAAATATTCCAGTTAACTGAGACCTACCAAGTGTGCTGTATTTTGATTAAATGGAATGAGAATATATTGGAACATATGTAAGAGGCAAAGTGTATTGAACATAATTTGATCTTTCTTTGATGATTTAGAAGATGCCTCAGCAGGGAACCATACAGATACTTGGAGAGTTTACAATGAAAGAAATCAGCCTTTACTAAAGTTAGGGGAGAATCACTTAAAAGCATTCAAACGCAATGGCAATATCTCACCTTCAGAAAACTTAACATTTAATGATATGCACAGTTATTAAAATTTCTGATATTTTCTTTCAATTTATTTGCTGCCACAACAACACCATAAAAAGCTCATTACCACATAAAGTTGCTTCCACATGGTTCCCCAGTCTCTTAGAGTTGATGTCATTTCTGTGATGACGGAGTCTTCTGTTGGAGTTACCATTTCAAACTGCCTGTGATATTAAAAATATATTTTAAAAAATGCCCACAACAGTATTTTCAAATACTATTGACAAGAAACTTGTTTTATATATCACAATGGGAAAATGGGGATGGGAAGAGAGTCCTCATCATTACTTCAATATGCAGATGGTTATCACTTTCTGATTAATTAAGCAATATTAGGGATAGAAAGAAACTCCAAAGTTCTCAGTCTGTCATTTAAAGACCTCTGCAATATCTAACTCTCACCAACCTTTCCAGAATTATGTGATATCGTTACTACTCTTAATTCAAGCCAAGTAACAGGCAAACGGACATACTTGCTGTTTCTCCAAACTCAGCACCCCATCTTCCGTCTCTGTTCCATTTCACAGGCTATCCCACGCAACCAGATTGCTCTCCTTCCTCACCACTCACTGTCTCTTAATGCCAAGTTTCCTTCAAGATTCAGTTTAGATATCATCTCCAATGGAAAGATTTTTATGCATGCCTTTTTCTACAGCGTTAATTCTTTCTCTTTACTGAATTTATATTTTATTTGCTAATCTGTGCATATTGGATCCTCCAGTAGAATGCAAACTCTGGGAGGGCAGGTACTGTTTGATTTTTTTCTCTGTATTCCCAAAACTTGATAAAGCACCTTGTCTATATTAGGTAATTAATCTTCATTGAATTGACTTGAGGATTCAGAGATGCCATAATTACATTTTTATTACTGGACCTCAAATCCCCATGCTAATACTGATGCTATATTTACTTGGAAGAGTTACCATGTTTTTTAGACCCAACCTTCCATCCTTTATATCTTCCTTTGAAGGATAGGCCTCTAGTGGACAAGATCTATATATTGAAAAATATATTTTGCACAATATCCTAGCAAATATATGCCAGAGGAGAGGATTGGGGGAGGAAATGAATTCATCAATAAGTTCCTTTGCTAAACAAAAGAGATATGAAAAGGAAAGGGAAAGGGATGGATTTTTATTTTCTATTATTTGGCATGAGAGTCTCTTCTTCCACTGGGTCTCATTTCCAGATGACAAACTTTTTCACATCTTATGAGGGTTAAAGAGTTACAAGGTCAGAATTAATACTGATTTGCAGGAACAAATCCCAGCTCTCAAATTCTATGATCATTTCATTCTATGCCTTAAGATGAACAGGATTCCATATTTGTCAAGTTCAATTTTCTCAAGGGTGACAGGTAAGGAACACATAATGAGATCGATTCAAACCAAAAGGTCCTAATGAGAGATGAAATCCTTTGCTTGATGTCTCTTTCCCAGGAAATCACTAAAATAACTCTAAGTGGTATTTTTCAAAAGTTTCATTAAAGGCACTTAGAAAAATAAAAGCACATGTTGAATACTCTTCCCCACAGGAGTCTGAGCTTCTCATATTAGAGGGCTGCTGCAATTATGCCTGCATAGCTACTCTTCTTCTTTTTCCAGATATAAAAAAAGTGTAAAAATTATAAAACTGGGCATCTAAAAAGGAAAAAAGAGAAATACGCATAAAGATAGCAAAGCAGCTTTGAGACAAATGGACTAGGGGCTTGTTCTGGTAAGGAATCACTTCTAAGAGGTAAACAGAAAAATAGGATATATCAGAGAATATTAGTCATTTTGTTCTTCTAGTAGTTAGCTATCACACTGAAAATGAACACTATTTTAAATGGGCCTGAAAAGCTCCGCCTCAGGGAGGTGGGAATCACTGCAAGTACCTGGGAATCCCACTGGATCTTTAAAAAAATATGACTTAGGCACAGCCTGTATAAAATCAAAACTCTCTTACTATTTACATACTATTTGAATGTAAAACTGCAAGCCCCTTTTGTGAATATCTTGTCATTAGAAAGCACTAAGAATGTAGTTCAGTTTTATGGGACAATAGGCTGAGATTTTTTTCATGCTAAAACAAGCATTCTTAAGGGAACAGTTATATACATTGATTAGGAGAATAAACAGCTTCACATATATGTGTCAAAATAAAATTGTCTTATGTGGTTGGCTTCAGCAGAGCTTAATGACAAATCATAACTGCAAAGTCAAGGTTAATTCAGTCAGCTATTTTGAGGTGAATTGTTAACATGCCAACAGGTAAGCAAGTGTTGGCTTTAAATAAGCTAAATCATAAGCTCCATACAGGAGTATGAGCTAATAAGACATCTCTCTCAAACTGCTGTCCTAGTTAAAGTTGTCACTTCTATATGATCATTCAAGTTACAACTGATGGTACAAATGCTTGTTATTGTTCTAAACCCTATTCTGAAAACATTATGGGAATAACCTTTGTGCTGCTCCATGCCCACAATTAAGCTGGTTGATGTTCCATTTGGGCAAAATGTAGATGGGAATTTTTAATTTACCCAGAAGTCTAACAGCTCTGCTATTCTCACATCTGGCACCTAAAGCTCATGACTCTTGACTTCAAGCCACATCACAGATATTGGTACTTAGGGGGCTTGGATGTGAACTCAGTGTGACTCAGAGCTTGACAAAAGTTTGCAGAAATCATTTGATATTTGAGACAGTCTAATGGACACATAACTCTTTATTCATCTAGATTCGGAGTTCTATATTAAGTTAATCCATCAGAGAGAAAAAGACCTGGACCTCATTATCTTTATCCCTCACAGAAATGACTTTACTGAGTTATGATTTAATGCCATGTCCTCTGCTGCTATATAAGGAGGATAGGAGAATTGTCTCCACTGCAACTCTTATTTATTTTGCAAAACCATAGTTTAAGATATTGTAAAAAATGCCATTTTTGTTAGGTTCCAAGTGAGAAATCATTGTTCAAGTTTAGTTTTTTAAAAAGGGTTTGTAGATGAAGGTGTTTGTTTCTTGTCACAAAGCAAAAACATGGAAATTTATGTCTCCTCCACTCCCCCACTTAAGAAAAAACAGCTGTCAGAATGCTGAGAGTCAAATTCACTGACTAAATACAGCCACCAACTCATCTAAGTGACCCAGGAGCATCTACTACATCTGTTTCTTTTATATATAATCTCTCCTGCTTCCATTCAAAGAAGAGTTTCCATACCACATAATAGCCAGGGAGTCACCTCACCAAGTTCTCTTGAAAGGAGGTGAGCATAAACCATTAAAAAGAAAAACATGCCAATTCAAATCTTAATTTTAATTAAAATCATTAAAAAATTTTAATTAAAATCATTTAAAGGAAAAACCTGCCAATTTAAAATCTTAATTTTTTGCTTTCTTATACCTTATACATAAATTTATTAAAAAGAGAGAGTCAAAGCTAGAAGAAATTGTTAGAAATCACGTTGCACATTCCCCTCATTTCACAGATAAGGAGTAAGTAAGGCCCAACAAAGGAAGTAAAGTAATTTGCCAAAAGCCAACCCTTAACTTAGTAGCAGAAGAAGGACCAGAACTCAGGCCTCCTGACTCCGAGGTGAGCATGCTTCCACAACACTATTCTCCGTCCTAAGCAGGAAGACCATTCCAGATAAAGTATTTTACAAATATCCTATAACATAAAAATATTTTTGCGATGGAGAAAAACGTCAAGGGTATTGCTTATGTATTACTTACATTCTGAGAGAATTATTCATCATCTTGCCTTTTCTGGAGGGGGAAGAATGGGGTTGGCCATGTGACTTTACTGAAGTAGGGAGCTCCCACTGTGGCAACTACCTTATCTTTGCAGACTGGTAATTCAACTGGAATTTAGAGTCTTAGAGAATGAGAGGAAGGTCCTGAAAAACTAAGGGACTGACGTACAGCCCTAAAGGCAGCTCATGTCAGAAGCAAGACATGAATGTGCGTCTTCTTCACTCTAAAGCTAACTCAGTTCCCTATGCTATGCTATCATCCACACATTATAGAGAGAGAGGAGCCAGACATGGTTTATTAATAATTAATGATAAAAGTAGAGAAAAATATTACAGCAGGATTCAGCTAGTTCAATTGTGATTACTACTGCTCCTGCTACAATAACTAAAAATAATAACGATAATAATAAATACAGCTAAGTAGAGTCAGGAAGACCTGAGTTAAAAGCCTCAGAAATATACTAGATGTGAGACCTTGGACAAGTCACTTAACCTCTGTTTGCCTCAGTTCCCTCAGCTATAAAATAGAAATCATAACAACACATTCCCCACACACAGTTGTTATAGGGATCAAACAAGCTAATATTCAGAAACCACTGAACACAATATCTGGCACACAGTAGGCATTTAATAAATGCAAGCTATTATTAATAATCATTCTGCTGCAGTCACAGTAGAAAAAGTCTTGATTCTGGTTCCATCCACCATATTAATCATTTCAATGGAAAATATTTAGTACCTTGCAATGTACTTAACAACTTACAAATACCACTTGCATAGGCAGCCAGGTAGCACAATGGACAGAACACTGAACCTGGAGTTAGGAAGACCTGAGTTCCAACTGGACAACTTCCCTAACTACTGTTTGCCTCAGATGTCACAATTCGTAAGAATGGGAATAATAAAAATATGTACCTCCTATGGCTGTTGTAAAGATATTATCAGATAATATCTCTGAAGAGCTTTGCAAACCTTAAAGCATGGTAGAAATGAAAACTGTTATTATGACAGTGATATTTATTAATATGATTATTATCACCAACTGTTCTAAATACAAAGACTATAAAAGTTCAAAATCAGATCTTAAAAACTAGGACTCATTTCTTACCCTTTGTTCTTAACACATGCATTTTTCAAGTGAACGTAGCTGGAAGGAAATATACCCTGGAAGAGAAAAAATGGTTTTAATTAAGATTCCCCAAAGATCCTGCAGCCAGCTGCTTATGCTGTTAAGGCAGGATTGGTTTTCACAAGTCATATGTATAAAACCAACCACAAAACAACAAAGCTACTATGGATGTGAAAAAAATCTAAAAATTGCTACCATGTAATCTATATAACTAGATTCTAGTCATTCCAGCTTAGTTGTTCTTTCAAATCCTTTATAAAAAATATTGGTTTTCAAGTTTAGGTAAATATTTCAACTGAAACTAAAACTAAAGAATTCTAAAGCCTTCAAGAAGAAATAATATTATTCAGATGAATTCAAAATATAATATGACGGATTATTTTGTAGACAAACTTTACCCCTCTTTGTGACAAAGGAAAACTTTATATCTTTTAGAATATTTTACTAGAACCCTTTTGACTTTCCCCCTCCCAGTCTAGCCCATCCCTCCATTAGGATGTACATTCAAATATGACCACTAGGCATTGAGGGTCACAAATACATATATATGTGTCCATGCATGTGTGTGTATATATGCAAATACATATGTGCATACACATATACATATATGTATAAACACATATATGTGTATATGTGTGTGTACACACACAGGCATACCCATACACACATGCAAACACACATACATACAGTGATCTGGCCAATATTTGCTGACAATGCAGCATCAGTTAAGGCTTGTCATGCCACTGCTGCTGCAGAGTGCCCGGAAGCGATGTCAATATACAGCTTTGTTTTGGAGACAACAAAGAGAAAACAAATGGGAAATGTCAAAAGGAGAGAAAGGGAAGTAACTTTCTTGTCCATGAGATGACTGAACCTCCTAAAGGTTTTCAACTTGTCACGAAGTGACAAATGCAATGAAATATTCAGGCAAACAAATGCCAGTTGAATATTTTATCACTGCATTAAAAATAGAATCTAAAAAAGCACGGTCAGTACTAGGAAATAGGTGTAAGAGACCCATGCCTCTTTCTCAATATTTGTATTTATCTCAATGAAACAGACTTAACAATAAGAATAAGTGTAAGAAAGGATCTCATTTTTTTTAAGATAGTGAAAAGATGGCAATTGTCTGAGGAGACTTTTTCCAATTTTTTTTCAAATAGCCAATTACAAATTGAAGCTCAATTTGCATCGAGGTGGCAAATGATAAATGACAACTTTGGGTGAGGGTATAGTAGAAAATGAAATGAGATAACATTATATCCTTTAGGTTCTCTTTGTCTTCAGAGTAATTTAAGAAATCAAATTGCTAAGAAGAGTTAGAAAAAATGAGGAGAGTATATTCAAACGCATTACACATCTTATATTAAAAAATATTGTGTTTAAGATGAAAAATGCTATACAATTTAATATCAGTACTAATAATTAACTAGTCATTAAATGGCAGATTAAAAAAAGGGAAAATGTATCAGATTATAAAAAATGAGCAAAAGATACTAATATGAAAAGTGGAGGGAGGGGAGAAATATTAGATGTATAACAACAGTTTGTAATAGCAAAACACTACAAAGTAAGGGAAGGATAAACAAATCACATAAACAAGCAGACACTGACTTATTTGATAACTACAGAGAAGCAAGAGAAAACTTCTACAGACTGATACAAAGTCAAACAAGTCAAACTAGAGAAAGCAATGCCACAAATACAATGTAAATGAAGAAACAATGGCAATAAAGCAATTGAAACTGAGTGTCTTTAAAGTATAATGGCAAAGCTTTGCTGAAAAGAAGAGGTTTTTCTCTCTACTCCTACTTTCAACCTACCACAAGTCTTCCATCTCTGCAAAACTTCTTTACAGCTTTTATTTATGTTCACTATATCTATCGATATTTACTGCATTAGAAATGAACATATCTTGTGGACTCCCTGAATGGGGAGGGGAGGGGAGGTGGTAAGGAGTGCCACACTTTAAGAATCACTAGACTAAACAAGTCTAGCAATGCAGACATTTATTATACAGTTTCTAATAAGGATTCATATAAATATATAAAGGATAATGAACCCCAATGAAGCTTTCCTACATTTTCATAGCCACAACCCAGGAGATTTCCTCCATTTGTGTGGAATAAGGCTTAAAGGGGAATATCTATCTATCTATCTATCTATCTATCTATCTATCTATCTATCTATCTATCTATCTATCTATCAATATCTATATCTATCTATCTATATATCTATATCTATATATATATACACACACATACATATAGATATAGATATATCTTCCTCACCAATATATCTGACAAGTAATACTGAAAGTATTTTCATGGTCAAAAACATTTAGCTGATATTAATTTTTTAATGCACTTTCCAACTCCCCATTTGATTTCTAGCAATCCAACATGTTAGCAATTATATTCCTGCATAATGAGCTTATTAAGGTCCCCCAGTTCAATCTGCAAGATCCACACAGGATTAACATTTGGTCACCATGCTAAAATTCAATCCAAGTTCAAAGAGTTTTTAAAATTATTTAAATCTCCATTATTGTTCTCATGTACAGTCCCCACTATCTCAACCACACATATAATTCAAATAAAAGTATTTTGTTCAAAAATATTTAGGACTACAGTCAGAAACAAGTGTTTTTACCTTGATATTTGGGTTTTTTAAGGCAAATCCTCTGTACCAGCCTGTGGAGAGATAATTACATTTTGATAAACCAAAACAATGAAAAGAATAGTGACTTTATCTGCTCCTTAACAATGTGGAGATAGTCCACATGTATAAATTAAATATGTAAGATATGAGATTTATTAAAATACAACAAATTAAACCCTGGGAATTGCTAAACTAAATATAACCTGAATTAACTAAAGTGTACAAATAAAAATTCACTAAAATCATATTTAAAGTCTTTTGTCTTTAAGTACTTTTGACTTTAAATTACCCATGTCTCCCCTGGAAATCTGGTAAAGAAAGTAGAAATAATTTAAGAGCCTTCCAAAGTTTCTCTTTATAACATGGAATAGTAATATGTCCTGTAGCTTTATTCGTATCTTCTCACTACTCCACAGTTTATACTTGACAAAAATGCAACTGAAGGATATGAACCTGACTAAGAAAACTGATTATAGGAACAGCATCTCTTCTTGATTCAAAGGATTACTGGTAGAAACATTCCTTGGACAGATGGAATGGGGCATGAGGAGGGACTGCATTAACATTGCCATTCAGACCTATTTTGTGAGTCTCATCTACTTTATCAATAGATTAAATAATGAGGATGCACTCAACCATTTTACAATCCTGGTTATAGGAGATTCTCTTTACACCGGCTGGAAAACGTAGATAGCGAGGTTCCCAAAGGCTCTGTCTCTAGCATACTTGAGACACACAGTCAGAAGACATTGCTCAGGAGGCATCTTCAGAAGTATGACAGGGGCTTTGGATTGTTTTCTCATGGTTAGAGATACCTTGCAATATTCCACTTTGTTATTTCAGCTCCAGCCCTCTTGTAACCAAATACAAACTAAGTAAAATGACAAGTTGGTTAACTATGATCATAAGAAAAAGTGAAGTCATCTGCCTCACGTATAGATAGAACCTATCCCGGATTAAAGTGTCATGAGTAGAGTGTGCTCTCTCAATGCTAAATGTGGATTTTAGGGTTTTAGCAACATGACCTATAAATTTAACAAATCCACAATTGATAAATATGGAAGTTATAAACAATCGATATTGATATGTATTTAAAACTGGCTAGTATGAGGTTGTTTTTTAAGACTTTGTAAATGATTAAGGTGAATTTAAGAATATCTTGAAACATTTTATTTTAGAACAACATTTATAAAAATGTTGCCAACTTTATATTTCAGACTTTAAGTCCTAAGGTGTTATACAAATAGGGAATAATGTATATATTCTATTAGATATGAAAAATAAAAATTGCCTTATTTCTTCTTTATACTTTTCCATTTTCAAAACATACTCATCCAAATATAAAAGCTTCTTTGCTTACAGACACTAATAAAGCAGATTTACACATTGGTGCACTGAATTGGGATTTGGATTTGGAATTAGATTTGGAATCAGGAAGATTCAAATCTTGCCTCAGACACTTACTTGCTGTGGGACCCAGTGCAAGACAGTTACTCTCTCAGATTGCTCATCTACAAAAATGAGGTCATTACACCTGATAGCCTCCAAGGTCCCATGAAGCTTTAAAACTCTGATCCCATGACCTAACTTAAAATAAAATGGAAGCCATAATTAAATATATTCATAAGTTATGTTCATCAAACATAACTTTCCTTCAAGAGCTATTTTGAAATATGAAGCAAGATTGTTGTTTTTCTTGGAAGTAGGTTTAGACTTGGGATTCTTAGGTGTAAGAAACTCCCAGTGTGGAAATTTAGCAATTTTGTTACAATATGGAGAGTTGGGCTCTGAGGCGAAGTGACCTCTTGGTTCTGGTCACAGACCTGATACATGCCAGGAACAGGACTTGAACTTAGGTCTTTCCAGCTCCCAAAAGGACCCACTGTCCACATTACGTTGCTTCTTCCCATATGCCAGCCTCTTATTCAATGTAATCATTTTCCTTAGTAAACATTATTCAAGTCATATAAATGTGAATCCAAGTACTAGTGAGATATATTACAATAAGGCTTTCCTTTATTAGAAAATTTCTTAAGGAAATTGTCTTAAAAGAAAATCAGATATAAACTTTTCATGTCCTGGTGTTGTGTAACAGTATCTGTCACATGTTCATAACTGTCTTTGACCATTTAGATACCTGTGTACCACAGAAATGAAGAATATAAGTTCAGTTCCCAAAGGGTTCAATGAAGTAGGCAATTTAAGTTGTTGCTGTAAATATTTTCTTGTATGTAGATGTGTAAGTTTCAGGTAGAAAGGACATTGAGCTAGCAGGTTGGAGACAAGTATTCTAACTCCATGTTGGACAGCAACTAGCAAGTCATTTTTATAACCTTTTTATAACTCTCTCCTCATCTAGACACTACTATGGATGATTTTTAACTAAACTTCTAGGATACCACAAATGGCATACTGAGTCAGGCATACTGTCAAAATAACACTTCTTAATATTAGCAAAAATGGAGAAAAAACAATACAAGTGACAGATTTGAAAAATCACACAACATAATTGATTATTATTTTCATTTATGACTTTAAGATAGATGGGGGGGGACTCTCTTAGTAAGTTACCTACAAAAGTTTCAACAGAGACTAGTTTTGTACTTAGGGAAAAGTTCATAAACTTACAAAATACACAACATAAAGACAGTCTATGTCAGCCCAAATCAATTGGGGCCAGCAATACACTTACCATCACATTTCTCCAGGATCTGAACTGTGTCTCCAATTTCCAATGATAGGCCATATGGAACTGTTCCTCGAAAACTGGCAATGACTGTAAGAGATAATTTATAGCATGTCATCTAACCTTCCAATTTAAAAAAAGTCACATCATTTGTCTTTAATTGTTTATAAACTAGAGAATGGGAATGAGTTTATAAGCAGCTGGAAAGTAAGCAACTTTGAAGACACATTTTAAATATTTTTATTTGGTTGGGAAATTAAGTTCATATAACTTCTCATTTATAGGCTCAATAATATGCTTTTCAAAAACATATTTCAAAAAAAATGACATTCCCATGGGTTTAATAAGTCAAGATATCAACTGAACAATATTTTTTGGAATATTTGCTAAAAGACATCTATAGGACTGACTCTTAAGCAGTTCTGTGATATTATCACTCAAGATGAGTGGCCCAAAATTTATCCTGTGATGTAATCATGGATTGGGTTTTGTAAAGACAACAGAAATAGCAACATTCAGCAATTGACAATTAGTGTGGAAGCTGGGGCAGAAGAACAGAAAAAAAAAATGTGACAGAGGACAACAGTTTCACGGATTTACCTAAGGATATTTAGAGCCAGAATGAAAGAAAATTCCTTTTATTTAAACAGAAGAGAGGCAAATAAACCATCAAATCTGCACTCCCTTATTCTACAGATTAAAAATGAGGTGCAGAGAGCTAAGATGATTTACTGAAGGCTATCTTCAGAGAGTGGGAAGTTAGGTGGCACAACGGTCAGAGTGCCAAGCCTGGAACCAAGAAGACCAGAGTTCAAAATCAGCTTCAGACCCTTTCTAGCTGCAAGACCCTGAGCATATCACCTAACGCTATTTGTCTCAGTTCCCTCATCTGTAAAATGAGCTGGAGAAGGAAAGGGCAAATCACTCCAAAATCTCTGTCAAGAAAATTCCAAAATGGGGTCATGAAGAGTAGAAAGAAAAGAACAACCACCACAAAAAAGATCAGCCTGAGACTGACAACTGGTGGGAAGTCCCTAGGCTCTAGCAAGTCTCTCTCTTCTCCATGCTCATAGCTCCTATCTCAGCAGAAACCAGAGCCTTGGAGGCAGAAAGCTGAACCGATTCCTGACTAGGGACTTCGCCCTCCCCACTCCCATCAGAAGAGGTCTCTTCATTTGTTTGGCTATCAGCTCCACTCCTTACATATGGACAGAGCATTGAACCTGGCATCAGGAAGACTCAGATTTATGAGTTCAAATCCAGCCTCGGATACTTACTAGCTGTGGGACCCTGGGCAAGTCACTTAATCTCTCTTTGCCTGAACCCACTGGAGAAGGAAATGGCAAACCAGATCTTTGTGGAGGAGTCATGAAGAGTCAGACATGACTGAAATAACTGGACAACAACAATAATTTCCATAGAAATTATCAGTGTCATCATTTGAATGCAGGTGTTCTAATCAGACGCTCAGTGCTCTTTCTGCTATGCCATACTACCTGGATTTCAAAAAGATAAAAACTGACTTTTGTCATTTTATTCTGAATGTTTAATGTGATAAGCGAAATTTAAAAATACAAATCTTTGTTCGTTCTCCAAGTTGGAAACAACGCCATTCCCTCCACAGATGATAAATCAGGCAAATTAAAATGTTCTAACAACCAACTCAAGGGGACTCTCAAGTCCATTTATGAATTTGAACTAAAATGAACACCAGGAATCAGAACACAATATTCAAACACATGAGGCTTAAATCAAGAGGAAACAGATCTACCAAATGAAAATAATTTAGGGAAACACTGGGTTATGATGTCATGTCTTTCAGCTGCAACCAGAAATACCCAGGATTGCCTAATGTTTCTGGATATTTTTTTTCAAAATGCAATCTTTTTGTTGAGAAAAGAAATCAAGACAAATTTCCACTTTGTGGTAGATGATCTCATATATGATTTTTTCCCCTAAAAATTTCTCATATATGGGACTGACATTATAAAAACAATTATAAAATTCATTCCAGATTGACTTCAAAAAATTCTCATTTAGAATTTTCCTCAATGAATGAAGGATGGTTCCTTGAAAACCAAACAAAGCTGTTGTGGTAAAATTGAAAGAGTGCAGGCAGTGTAGTCTGAGGAAATGAGTTCAAATCTTGGCTCTTCCATTTGTTACCTATTGCCTTTGGGCCAGCAGTCAACCAAGAGATATTTACTAAGGACTTACTATGTGCTAGGCAATGTGCTAGACAAGGGATAAAGAGACAAAAATATAAAGTAGCCCTTGTCTTCAAGGGGAGTCAACATGTACTTACAAAACCACGTAAAAATAAATAAAAGGTTATTTGGCAATGGGTATACACCAGCTACTGAAGACTGAGGAGAGGCCTCATAAGAAAACACTTGAGCTGCATCTTGAAGGAAATTGGAAAGGATAAGAGGCAAAATTGAGGAAAGAATGCATTCCAAAAGTAGAAGATAGATAGCAAAGTAGTGCCATGTGTAAACAACTGTGAGAAAATATACTATGAGAAACTATACAGGAATGAAGGTGAGTAATGAGTAACGTAATGATGCTGACGTGGAAGTTTGCCAGATGATTTTGTATTCTCTCCCAGAGGTAACAGGATGCTATTGGAGTTTATTGAGGAGAGAAGTGACACAGTCAGAACTGTGTTTTAAAAAAAAAAAAAAAACATTTTGGCAATTGTGCGAAAAATGAAATGAACAGAGGAGAGACTCAACAGAGGCAGAGGGATGAATAAAGAGACTGTCGTACTAGTCTAGGGTGTCGGCCATGAGAGTAATACAGTGAAAAAGTAGAAAATTCACTAGAGTACAGGCCATGGAAATAGAGAAAAGAGGGAAAATTCTGAACGCAAAATCAATAAGAACTAGCAACTAACTGGATAAGTGGCAAATCATTTAAACTCTACCTCATTGTCCTCATCTGTAAAATGAGTACATAGGAATAAGTTCCTTCTACAGCTCCTTTCAGCTATCATGAACTTCTCAGACGACAGGAAGTGGCATGCCAATTATTACAGATCGGTTTTGTTATGGAAGGTTTGAGTTCCATGCGTTATCTAACACAATCCTACGTGCACAGGCCTGAGCATAGACCTGCTCATATGTTATGGTGAATTTTCTTAAGCCCTACATATAGCCTTAAAAAGCGCATTAATCTAAGACCCCTTCTGCCGAATCTTCTTGAGTATGACACAATTTGATATTGACAGCCGACAGATGTTCAGAATTTCACGCAGATAACCTGACCCCTCAGCAAAATAAAGGGATGGGAAAAAACGGTGTGAGGGGTAGTGAACTCTTGAGAGTATGGCCGGGATGACCAACAACGACGTTAAACTAAGGTCTATAATATAAGTGATGGGCACTCATTGTCGTTCGCTCGTTTCAATCTTGTTCAACTCCTCATAACCTCATTCGGGGTTTTACTGGCAAAGATACTAGAATTAGTTTCTATTTCCTTCTCTAGCTCATTTTGCAAATGATGTAGCAAACTGGGTAAAGTGACTTGCTCAGAGTCACACAGTTAGTATGTATCTGAGGCTGGATTAGAGTCTTCCTCGTTCCAAACCCAGTGTTCCATTCATTGCACCATGATAAGCATTTGTTGAAATGGAATGAAAACACCCTTCTGGAAGTCATTCAAGACACTGGCTTTGACTTGTACGCCCATAAACAGTGATGGGGCCTCAAAGGATCAAACACAGCCTGAAGCCAGTGCAAGCAGTCCTGAGATGCCAGTTCCGGGACAGAAGAGGAAGTAAAAGAGGAAGGCAGTTATGCAAAAGGTCAAAGGATCTGAATCTAAGACTTTCCCCTCAATCATAATTCCTCATGTTTATAAGAGAAGGTAATCTACTCAGAGAAGTGGGGTAGGGAAAGGCCAGGAAGTACTAAAGAATAAAACAAGATAACATAAGCTCCAAAAAAAGGTTCAGATAATATTTCCAACAATCTATTCTCATTTCATTTAACATTGTCAGAGCAAGTCTTAGATAAAGCCTTTCTAGCAAATCTCCTTGCCAAACTTCAAGTGTGATGCAATAAAATAAAGCTACAAAATAAACTGAATTTTCTGCTCTATTTCATTGTGAAATCGCTGTTTCCTTTTTGTAGAACAAATACCAGTTCTCATTTCACAGTTCCCAAATGCACATCTTTCAAAGAAAGATGATCTAAGTCAGGCAAACTATCACAGGATTTTAGTTGGCTTTTCCGTTTTTAATATAAAATACATGCTTTCTTTGATAGCTATAAAAAGAATCACAGAGGAATTAAATACAATTAGAAGTAATTCAGGGACAATGAAGTAATTGAAGAGTTATTCAATGCTCATGGTTGGGTCATGCTAGTGAAATAAAAATTGCAATACAATCAAAATTAATCTACAGTTTTAATGCCATATGAATAAAATTACCCAATGAAGTATGGTATACAACTAAAACCAATGACAAAATTAATTTGAAGGAATAGAAGTTCTCTAACCTCAAAAGAAATAATGAGCAAAAACTGTTGTCTTCTCAAAAAGGACCAAGACACCAGGAAGGTGATGCCAGACTTGCAAGTGAATTGAATTTAAATGAAGAAGGGCTTGTAAAGTCTCTAGTGTCACTTTCTCCTCTGGAGCCATCTGGGTCCAGTGGCAAGATATGGCTCTATGGACTAGAGATGCCCGCAAATGAGAAAAAAATATGAATGAAGGTGGTACAGTATTGTCAAACCTTAAAGCGTATTATAAAACAGAAGTCATCAATGTTATTTGGTATTGGTTAGAAGAAATAAAAAAGCAGATCAGTGGAACAAAAGGAGTCAAAGAAGTAAAATTTATAGCTACCTTCTTTATAGCAACAACAAAAAAAATGGAAACAAAGGAAAGCATGCCCATGATTCAGGGAATGGTGAAAAAACCACAGCTGTATGTTAATGTAATGGAACAACGCTGTGCAATAAGAAATGGTTAATGTGAGGAATTCAAATAAGTGGGAGAAGATTTATATGAATCTCTCTCTCTCTCTCTCTCTCTCTCTCTCTCTCTGTAAAAAAAAAAAATCTCTAACTCCAAAAATCCTTAATCTCAAACTTTTCAGTACATAAAAAAACAAGTCCCCACAGAAAGACAAAGAAATATACATCCCTTCTCATGACAGAGGGGCAGGGAACTAAAAGGACACATTATCACCTAGAGGCAGTAAGACTGACTGGAAAGCTGGATTGGATTTGGAATCAGCACTCTCTCCAAATTTGACTCTTGCCTCATAAATTAGATGTATGACTCTGGCCAAGTCAACACCTCCATCTGCCTCAGTTAATTCTTCTGAAAAATGGAGATATTACCAGCACCTACCGCACAGGGTTGTTGTCAAGCTCTAATGAAACTGTATACATAAAGTGTTTTAAAAACCTTTAAGTGCTACAAAAGTACCAACTCAATTGCTAGATATGGTCACTGTATTGTACATGTTTTCTTAATTACTACTCTGTCACGAGAGGGTTTCATTGGTAACAATGCTATATATCCTACTATCCCCCTTTCAAACTTACTGCAATGCCAACATATGAAAAATAATTTTTAAAATAAATAAGATTAGGGCAACATAAGTGGCACCTCTGTTTCTGACATTAAAGATTTGATAAAATCCTTCAATTGCGTAGAAAAGCTATACATAGGTTGATTCATCTTTTCCCATTCTCCCCATCTGCTTCCTGTGGATTAATAAACATTTCAATAAACCTAAGTTAAAGTGAAGTCTTGAAAAATCTGAGATCAACCATTCCTTCATATTTCCATTACATTTTTGAATGGTATTTCATAAATATCCACTATTATCATGTGCTATGCTATTCATTTAAATAAGTGGAGAATGCTGCTTACCAACATATTAAAATTAAATAGCTTTAAGTAAGCTAGGAAAGCACACAGTATTTTGCAACTATTTCTTAACCAAAAGCAGAGAAAGAGAGACAAAGACAGGCAGGCAGGCAGGCAGGCAGAGAGAGAGAGAGAGAGAGAGAGAGAGAGAGAGAGAGAGAGAGAGAGATGTCATCCCTCACTCATAATGAAACTACTCTATCATTCAAAGGGAAATTCACTTTGTGTTCTTTAAAAGAACAAAACTTTTGGAGTGAAAAGGCTATATACTTAGAACGCAGCAGTTTATTGGCTGGGTCTCAGTTTCCTCATCAGTAAACTGAGATAATCTCTTTATTATCTATCTTGAAAGACAGCTGAAGGATGAATGCATGTAAATGTAAAATCCCTTTCTTTATAAATCTTAAAATAATATGTCAATTATCATTACCAGGATTCTATGAAGTTCAAAAATCTAAATTAACAAAGCTTGTATAAAAGTGATAATTCAGTGCAAGATAAATCACTATGAACATTCCAAATTGGTGAATATTATTAATGATCACATAAAATGCTCTGTGTCTTTAGGATCTATAGCTACTTGGCATTTCCAACTTTAATCATCACTAATTATTGATATATTTATGTAACGCTTTGAAGTTCATAAAACATTATATTTACAAGAAACCTGTGAAAGTATTCATATGCATATTTTAGAGATGAGGTCATTGATGACCTGAAAGATTGCACTTAGTTCATGACCACACAGAGCTAACTGTCTAAGGTGAAATTTGACCTCAAATTTTTTTGACCTCAAAAATTTAAGTTCGAATCACTATAGCAGGTGGCCTCTCACCTGTTATAAAGAGGACTTGACTTGGTGCTAGGAGAAATATGAAGTTTTAATTAAAGAAATGGAAATTATCACCTTGCAGATTCTGGGAAATAAAAGTTGAATACACTCTGTTTGTGCTCTCTAGGGATTTATAATGTAAAATGTAAAGCAATTTAAAGTATATTATCATTCATATCTATGACATTATGTTGCTTATAAAAACCCCTAAATGATGTTGATTCTTCAGGAAGAATTACATAATCATTCAGACTAGGACTTTGACCTAATCCACACCAGAAAGAACAAATGGATGAAAAATATCTATCACTCATACTACAGCAGACTACTTGATCAACATCTCACAGAAACCTGGAACAGACAGCAGAAATGCACAATAATTACAGCCCAGAGTTAAACAGGAAGAAGAGAATGGCATAGATTGCTTCTGAGAAATTATGAAGTTCATTTAATAACCTCAAGTTTCTCACATGAGAAAAACATGATTTTCTAAATACTAGCGTTCTATCAGTGTTACAATATGGCAACAAGACATGAGAACAAAATAGTTTCTAAAGAACTGAAAAATAAATATCACAGAAGACACTGAGAGACATAGAAAGTATGCCATATAACTAACAACAGAGTATAATACTCAACAGATTGTAATGCATAATTAACGAGAAGTACAGGATTAAAGTGGTCATCAAATAATTGTACGATAAGAAGAAAAGATGTGCTGGTACCATGATGAGTTCAAAGCAAGGTATGTGGAGAGTCAGGTTTCTCCACTGCCATCATCCCAATGTCAGAAAAAAAAAAATCAAAGGAGGCATCAGGCATTTTGAGTAAATTCCTCATGGTGAAATTATTAGAGGATATGGTGAAGAGTTACCCAAGACAGGGAGTCAGTGATGGGTGGTGTTCTGGATCATTGGATGGCTTTTCTAAATCTAGATTAAAGACTTATTCAAATGTTAATTTATTACATGCAATGATAATGTTACTAATGAGCCTTGTAACAGGAAAGTCAATATTTTTAGTTATTTTAATTTTCATTACTCCTCAATTTTTACTCAAGCTATATACTGAAAGTTAATTTGTTAAATCATACATTGTTATTTAAAGCATATTATCTCATAGAAATGATTTGTTTTGTCACTTATCATACATAAAATACCTCTGTTCAATGCCAACCTTGGTTAATGTAACTCAGATTCTATATAGCTGTACCGTGCAACATTTTGTACATCTATCCTGTTATAAAACAATACCAATTTTAAAACAGCACTGAGGAGGAAATCATTTTCTTTTTAATACTGATGCCTGAGATAAAAAGGATTAACGGGAGGAGGATCAGAAGGCAAGTGAAACTTTTGTGGAAATTCTTGAATGGACCTTTGGACACATTTCATGGCTTAATGGCACTGGTTTTTTTATTATGTTAAATTTAACTTCAAAATAGATTGTTTTTCTTTTCCTTAATAGTCATGTCTCCCTAACATTTGCTACCATACCTCAGTAAAAATTAGGATGTCTGAGTTTCTAAGAGGAATTAAGTGAAAAGTAGACTTTTTTTACTTTAAGAAGTAACATAGTGCAATGGATAGAGAACCAACCCAAGAGTCAGAAAGACTTGGTTTTAGGTCCTATCTCTGATACATAATGATTATGTGACCCAAAGCAAAGCAACTATCCTCTCAATGACTAAGTTGTAGAAAGGGTGTCAAGTTGCACTGGTAGATTTTTGTAATATTACTAGAATTTCCTCACCAGGAAATATCCTCTACTAATAAAACCCTAGATCTAGCCTCTATCCTACCTACTCTACTAGATAAGGATTGGAAAAGATAGGAAAAAGTAACCAATTTAAGAAAATATGTATTCTGCTGGCATAAAAGGTGAAAAAAAAAAACCTTACTTTAACTGTAAGTAGTAGAAGCTAAAAAGGAAAGAGCAAGGAATAGCATGGATCAAATAGTCTGAAGTGGGAGAAAGGAGACCAGGGAGTACTGAGGCATCAAACAGTATCCTTTCTGACAGCTGTCAAGAGACTAAGGGGGTAGGTGTAAGGGGAAGGAGGAAAAACCACCAGCCTTGGCTTGGAAAGGAAGAACCAGGGAACAATAGCTGTCCTATGTCGCAGGGTTCACATTCTTAACAGGAGACACTTCTATGACAGAAGGAGCTTAGCACAATAGGAAGAGAACTGCACTTGGATGGGTTCATCCTCCAGCTCCATCATTTGTTACCAGTCTAATTTCATTATGATTCAATTTCAGCAAGTGTCTACTATGTGTCGAACACCATGCTAGGTACTGGGGATACAAAGACAAAATAAAACAAACAATGCTCCACTGTGGGGTGGAGATGGAAGAACATATTAGTAGATACAAACCTCAGGCAAGTCATCTGACCTCTCTGAACCTCAATTTCTTCATCTGTAAAATGTGTTACTACTTGTTCTCAGGAAAAAAAGTTAAGAGCATCAAATGAGAATAACATATGAAACAAATTGTAATCTGTAAAGCATTACAGTTATGGTGTAATTTGAAGAAAGGATAAAAGTGTGAAATTAATTGGTACTTTTAGCCCTCTTAGTAGTACCACGTTCTGATCCATTAAGATGCCAGAAAAACCTGATGACTAAGACAGCACAAAGAAAGGCAAGTAAAAAAACAATATCTATATCCTATTATATCATGATTGAAGCGCTAAACCCAACTGTAATCCTTACTGTACACGACTTGACTAGGGATAAACAACTAGTTTATGGGGCAATTCAGGAGCACTGGCCTTGGAGCAGTCTCAGACACCTGACACTAACTAGTTGTGTGATCCTGGGCAAGTCACTTAACTGTAATTGCCTCGCAAAAACAAAAACGATTTGTGGTAGAGCCTAGTCTAGAATGCATATCATCTGACAATCCAAACAGTTCTCTTTCCAAGATACCATGACATGATATTATATACCATGTTCCTGTGCTTTTTGATAGATAATAAAGGTCCTTGTGTAATTTCAGGTCCTTTTCACTCTGTGTACATGAGAAGATCATTCTTGGTTCAGGGGGGAAGACACATCTGCCCCTCCTCACTTGAGAAGTCATCCCTCCTCCCCTCTACCCTTTAGAATCTTTACCATCTTTCAAGACTTGAGTACAAAAACAGGTGATTATAATGGAAAATTTCAATTCCATGTATTTCTCAGAATTGAAGTGAATCACAGAAGATTCACCAAATAGGTCAAAAAAGAGGAACGCAGGAAGAATTAAGTGACAAGATCACTTTCATGATTTTTTTTAACACTCTACTTCATAAACCCTCGAGCTTCCTTCAAAGCACAGTTCAGACCCCACATTTTCAGTTATTAGCACTTTCACTCTCTCTCTCTCTCTCTCTCTCTCTCTCTCTCTCTCTCTCTCTCTCTCTCACAAAATTACTTTGTATGTACTTTGTATTTACTTATTTGTGTATATCTCCTCTGCCTAGAACAGCACCTAGCACCAACTGGCACTTAATAAATATTAAATTATTTAATCAAATTCTGTCTCTATCCCTCTGACTCTCTTTCCGCACCCTCCCATTATCTCTTCCTCTCTCCTTGTGTGCATGACCACATACCATAACTCTTTAATCTAATATTGGTAAGGAAGAAAAGAAGGGGAAATAGAATCATTTAGAGGGGTTTCTAATTGGCATTTTCTACTTGGAATCATATACATGGTCAAATGAATGTCTGTGAATTCACATCTGTCTGCCCCAGTTAAGTGTGGTTCCATTCAAAGTCAGGGGATTAAGCAGCGTTCACAAGGTCCTTCTGGCCCTAAAATGCTTTTTGAAAAAGAGGAGAGGATATCAGTTCAAGAGTGTATCATTTTCTGACATCTCACAGCTATTGTTTGAAAATATTTTCTTTCTATATTCGGAGGATAGGAGGCACAGTGATTACAGACCTTGCAATCACATGAGACTTGAGCTGTGTCCTTCTAAACTTGAATTTGACTGAAAGCATTTACTTTAAGAAAAAGAAAAATAGAAATATCCCATTTTTGGTCACTATATGCTAAGCTGCTCTGTTTGATGTCATTGTCTTCCTGCTGTGCTAACAGCCTAACCTACCAGAAATGTAAGCCACTAAATTTTACTAAAAGTGGTGGGAGGGGGGAAGGATCTGGAAATGAGCTCAATGCTACATTCCACATTCACCACATAAAACTTCTGCCAGCCCTTCAACTTTGTCACCAACTCTACAAAAGAAGCACCATGTGCTGACTAAAGCAATTCTCTCCCCAAATCAACTATACCTCTGTCTCCAGGGGAAAGTCAATGCTATTAGCACTGGAGAATGAGATGTCTTAAAGTGGGGCAAAGATAAAGATGGTTCAAGGAAAAATTGCCACCAACTGGCAGTCGGAGGCCTAGTGGGCTTTGTTAGACAAGTCCTGACATATATCCCAACTACTTATTTCTTCAATACATTTCCATGCACAATTGATAGAAGGACCATAGGAATCATCTTTTAACTTAATTTCCTTTACCTCCTAGGTAAAAGAGACAAATCCTGGAAATATTAAGACCCACCTCAGAGTCCAAGGGGCTTGGATTCAAGTCCTACTTCTAACATCTACTGACTGGGTGACCCTAGGCAAGTCACTTAACTTCTCCTTGCCCCAAACAACGCTAAAGGACCATATGTTACAAAGCAGCTGCTAGTCAGGCTGCAGTCCTGAGATTTCAGGTCTGGTCTAAAAGACAAAAAAACAAAAACAAAATCTCCCATTTGCACAATGTTTTAAGGTTTACCCAGTATTTACTCCATAAGGTAGATAGACTAAATGAAGCCAATCACAAGAGAATGTTCTCCATTACATCTGGAGATATTTAGACACAATCCTGTGTGACTGAGAAATTTTGTTTTAAAAAACAAAGGAGTTTACCAATGAAATGACAACTAAAAAGTGAAAAAATGGAGCATATCCATTGGAGGGAAAAAGGGACAATATCAGTCCTTTTGTTTCCTCGTATAATGACACCAAATTTGACATAAAGCACTTTAAAGGCGGTGAAAAATCAAATACAGAGGGGACTTTGCTAAAATTCGGTAATAAAGATGTGAAGGGAAGGACATTAAGATTTCTTAAAATGTCATACAATCATCCAAATAGGATAATTTCAAATGTAACTTTAAGATTCCATCATACCATTCACTGGTTAGGTTAGCTACCATTAATGTTACCTGAATATGAATTGAAACTGATACAAAAGGATTGGTTTTCACTGAAGTGGGGGGAAAAAACGACTTGGTACCAAAAGACAGGATATCATCAATCAAACCACTTGACTGGTACATCAAAAGCCATTATCAAATTTGCAAACAGTTAAAGAAATTCATTTAAAACAGCTTTCAGGTAACATTCCTATAATTATGATCTAACCCCACTAAAAACTAATTTTTGAGAAAAAACTGAGTAATGATCAAAATAAATAATCTTGGGAAAATGGTGAGAATATATACCAATTTTATGATTTCTTTACTAGTTTATCCATAGAAAAAGCAACAATAGTATTTCAGTTAATCAGAACAGGAAGAAGCACTTTTATAATTTTTGCAAGACCTCCATACATTTATTTGTGCAGAAGCTTGAGGTGGAAAAGCTATGGCTTTATCTGTCTATCGATTTGTAACTGTTTCTTGCGGGTTTGACCAGTGCCTTTTTTCTGTCCTGATCCAATGTTAGAATAATAACAATAACTGACATCTATATAGCACTACCCCTTAAGATACAGTATCTCTCATTTAAGCCTCATAATAAGCCTGCAATATAGAGACTAAGGGAATTATTTCTATTTTACAGATGAGAAATCAGTAGCATAGAAAAATTAAGTGCTTGCCCATGGCTACACAACAGAGTCAATAACCAGCAATTCAGGCAACTGTAGGTCCTTCAATGGTGGCACCTTAGGGATGGGTATGAAAGCAAGGGCATTCAAGAGATAATAAAAGCGACACTGGAGTAAAGCCCCAGCAGAGGACTGTGAGATGTTGACTTTCACTGGGAAGTAGAAATTGTGCTCCCACAGATGGCAATTACCAACATGCAACCTAGAGTAGGACATGCCTGTCACTGTACCCAAGTTAATATTCTCACTGTCGGAGACAGGAGTAGAACCCAAGCTTTTTACCACCCCACTCTCAACCCCAAACCTTCTAAAGTTTAACTCAGGCCAGTAGGTGGTACCTCAGATATAATTCTAAACCTAAAATCAGGAAGATCTGAATTCAAATTCTTTTGCAAAACATTTACTAGTCGTGTAACCCTGGGCAATTCATTTTACTACAGTCTGTTTCCATTTCCTCATCGGTAACATGGAGATAATGATAGTACCTATGTCCCAGGGCTGTTGTGAGGATACAAATGAGATAGTATATATAAAGTAACATATAAAGCCTAATATGCTATATAAATGCTAGCTATTATTACTATTATTATGATGAATGTTATTATTTTTTTCTGGTCTAGCACTATCTACTATACAGTGCTACCTCTGATGATCTAAATATTCAAAGTAACAAAGTAAATACTACTGGTTGTAATGATAACATTACTAATCCTGTTCATCAGTGTTCAGGTAAAAGACTGTATCAAAGCTACAAATGTAAGAATAAGATATTTGAGGATGGGGCAGAAACAACTATGGCTAAGTAGGAAAAATCAGCATCTGGCAGAGTCAGTCTTGCAGCAATCCCCCTCATACTACAGATGAGGAAACTGAGATCATAGAAAGGTTAAATGACTTATCCAGGGTTATGCAGATCGTAATGGTATGAGATGGGATTTGAACCTGGGTCTTCCTAACTCCAAGTTCTGTGCTATCTCCAACATCAACAATAACTAGAAGCATTTAGTAAGTGTTTACTGTGCACTAGGCACTGTTAAGTACTAGGGATCCAAAGAAACTCCTGCTTTCTAGAGGATTACATTTTAATGAGGGAGGCAATATATAAACATCTCTGGTCATGCAAAGGGTAGCTAGGTGGTGCAGTGGAAAGAGTGCTGCCCTGGAGTCATGGAGACTGATCTTCCTGAGTTCAAATGTAGCCTCATGACACTCGTTACCTATGTCATCCTGAAAGTCACTGAACCCTTTTTGCCTCAGTTTCCTCATCTGTAAAATGACCTGGAGAAGGAAATAGCAAACTACTCCAGTATCTCTATCAAGAAAATATCAAATGGGTTAATGAAGTTGAACATGATTGAAATGACTCAATAACCACAAAATTGGCACAAAGTTGATAAAAGCACATCTCAGAGGAAAGGGACTGGCAGCACTGAGTACCAGGAAAGGGCTCCTGAAGAAGCTGGGGATCTGAACTGACCCTTGATGGAAGACAAAAGAGCCTGTAGGTCAAGATAAGGTAGGCGAGCATTCCAGTTCCTGTCTCTTAAAAATTTGCTCAAAACTACCCCGTCAAATCCAAGAACATCCCATTCTTCATTATAGTTCATGGCATTAGTCATACGACTCCCTAACTTTATTTCCTGATACAAGGTCTTATTCAGCTACATATTAATAACTGGAAACTTGTTTTTAAAAAATAGGCAGCAAAACACTTCTATGAAACCACAGAACAGCTTATCAATTATTATTTTTAGAAAAATTGTTTCTCTCATCTTTGTGTATTCACTGACAAATCAAAGACAGTGAACCTATGAACTTCTCTAGAATTCATTAGTGCTCTCAAGAAACTCAATATCCTGCAACATAACATCAACCCTGAAACTCACACCTCCTCAATCCCCCTTGGCTTTGGTGGTCACTACCATGGTCTTCTCCATTAGCCTGTAAGCCCATTGAGGGTAGGTATATCTTTTGCTTTTCTTTGCATCCTCCCACACTTAGTAAAGCACCTCAAACAATAAATGTTACTGACTACGATGTAATGGACAGAACACTGGTACTGGAGCCAAAAGACTTGGGTTTTAGCTCCACCTCCAGAACTTGGTAAGCATATGACTTTAAGTCACTTTCTTTTTATCTGTAAAATGGTCATGATATTACTAGTTTTATTAGTTTATTTAGTATTCTTTGGCCATCTACTTTTCACAACCGCCTTTCTGCCCACACTACAGACAATGTCCTAGAGATTTTTACCATTTAATTACCAGAACTTCTGACCTGAGGTCCCACAGTCTTGATTAATGAATGTCTCTCCAGACCCATCATTTCAGAACCCTAAAACCCCACTCACCATCCCTGAAATTTTCAGGATCAAAGTGTCCCTCCCTTGCCACCTCTTTCCCATATATTGAAGGGAAGGAAGTAGGAAATAAATATTTATTTTGTACCTACTATGTACCAGGTACTGTGTTAAACTCTGTATTACTATAATTTCATTTGATCTTTGAAATAATCCTGGGAGGTAGGACCTTTAACTATCCCCATTTTACAGCAGAGGAAACTGAAGCAGCCCAGGGTAACATAGCTAGGAATTGTCTGAGGCCAGATTTGAACTTGTATTTTTCTGACTCTGGGTCCAAGCGCTCTATCAAGTACACACCACCAAGCGCTAAAGAGATTTGGGGTTGGGGGAAAAAGGGGAAGAGTGTGAGAGTGTGAGAGTGTGTGTGTGTGTGTGTGTGTGTCCTTCTAGATATACATTTCTCTTTTTGTGTTTTCTTCCAGAGGCCCCAGTGTTTATTTTTGTACAAGCACTTAACACAGTTGTTTCTGCACAGTGTTTAACTTAAAGGCTTCATTCATTTGCTCAATTATTTCACAGGACTGTGAGTTAAAGTACTATATAAATATGAATTATGATTATAAGAGACTGAATCATTTGCCTCAACCCCTCTTGACCAATCATAACAGTTACCACCTGCATCATGTATTCTGGTACATGATTATATTCAACTTTGTCCCTTATTACCTCACATGGTGCCCTAAATCTTTTATTTATATGTCTTATCTGTCTCCTGAGATATTAAGCTGAAGCTCCTATTATACATGCTTATTATGTATTAAATATAGTACGTGTACAGGTAGCTCCTAAGTACTTGTTAAATCTTCCAAAAATATTTGCTAAATTAAAATGGAGATGGTAATGTCCCAATACACCATTACTTTACACTGTTGGCAGGACCAGAGTGTTATTGTGAGGACTGACAGATTCCATCCCTGTTCTCCTCCCCTGAATTCTAAGGCAAGGGGTTATTGTTTCACAAAGGGTAACACTTCCATGACCCAAAGTGAGTTCAAATGTCAACAATAACCTATGTTCCTGTTCTGGCATTAACTCCAGGATTTTGTTTCCTCCTCTTTAAAATGAAAGGATTGGACAAGATGGAATTTCCAATGCTGACAATCAGAACCCGTGAGATGTGAGGACATCTGACTCCAGCTCAGTCCCAGGTTTCCTAAGAGCTGAATGAGACTCTTCTTCCCAAGAAGGAGACAATGTGCACTTTCCCAATTAGAGGGCCAATCTTGGTTATTATAACTACATACCATTCTGGTTTTTCTCATTTCCCCCATTCTTTATGTTGTAGTCACGTGCTTATGGTGCGTTTCTGGTTCTGCTTAATTCACTCTACCCTCCCTGTGCTTCTCTGAACTCTTCATTATGTTCATTTCTTATGGCATATTGCCTCGTAGTAATGTATCCAATTATTTTACTCATTCCCCAACTAATGGATATCTACTTCATTTTGAATAGTTTCTAACCACAAAAAGGGTTACTATGATTATTTTGTTGTACATGACACTTTCCTGTCTTTCATTTCCTTATGGTGTATGCCTAACAATAGTCAAAAATGATGGCAGAGCCTTGTTTGAATACACCACGAAGAGCACTGACTCTAAAGCTTACCACTACAACCCCCCATCCCCAATAAACAAACTTCCAAGATGGCAAGTGTGGAGAAGCAAATAACTGTTCCTGAGAACTTAAGTGCAAATACTGCCTCAGAGGCTTATTAGTTCTGTGAGCCTGGAAAGATTACTTAGCCTCATTGCCTCAGTTTATTCATCTATAAAATGAGGGCAAATATGACGGGAACCTCATAGGGTCACTGAGATGTTCAAACGAGTCAACTTATATAAAGGGCTTTGCAAACGCTAATGCTCTATGTGAATGTAGGTGTTACTATGCTAAGTTAATTTCAATATGAAACTACCAGCAACGTCCCCAACAACTCATCGCAGAGTGTCCTGGCAGGGTCTCTGTCTCTACAAAAGATGTTGCTGGACCCTGGAATTCACTAAGGATCCCTTTCATTCCACTTGCTCATGCCCGACTGATAGACTTTGCCCCACATGCAAAAATGCCAAGTTCTAGCTCTGCCTGTTAAAATTATTCTTTTCTTGCATCCATCAAATGTATTCTCCATTGTGAACAGTTCTCCAAATGTATACTATTAAGCAAGAGGTAAGATTTCTAGTTTAGCCATTAATCTCCTTTACACTAAACTCAAAGTTCTCTTTCTTTAGTCATGCTTTTGGTGTACACCTGTAACCATCACAGTATGGTTTTGGAGAAATAAAAAAGCTCTTTCATGGTATTTTTTCAACATTGTTATCTCACCTGGGATACCATACTTCAACATCAGCAGAATATTTGCTGAGCTATTTTAACTGCGGTCAAGAAACTGAATCCATTTCCTGTGCAAAATGGGGCAGACCAGATGGGATGGGTTAGAGGGGGGAGAAATTAAAAATATTTCTCTGCAGCTTCATGTAAGACTTTAGAACAAAGAAACACAAACACACCACAGAGATTGAGGTAACCTACTCGATTTATTAAATAAACGGCCACAAAAACCTCACCAGCCTATATTTTACTTCAGCTAAATAACATATGCAGTAAAAATAAATTTAGAGGACCTGATTGCAGGTTCTAGCTCTGCAGTTCACTATGGGTGATGTCTATCTAGGTTTTTAGTTTCCTAGATGATTCTAAGGTCTCCTGCAGTTCATTCTAAGGTCGAAAATTCTATTTCTACTTACAAGCATTAATGTTTCTATCTCACCATGTCACTATCACATGACACCAATGAAAATATTAGTCATGGTCCTACTGTCAATTATATTCATTAGTTGTCTCAACTATTTTCTTCTTCTGCTTTCACTGAAACAGTTAGTGGCTATGTATAAATGCACAGAATGGGTGTTTCTGCTAATATATTTAAATTTCATACTTCTGGCATTTCATAGCAGGAATATAGTCTTTCTCAATACTTTTTTTTTTTTACATATTGACACTTGTAATATGGCTGTGAGTAAATAGCATACCACAGACACCAAAGGTCAATGAAAAAGCAACAAAATGGCCTAAAGTGGGATTGAGAAGGCTCCAACAATCAAGAGTAGTCAATATAGTAACATAAAAGTCAGAAACAGAGAGCTTTATAACCAGAAATGACGGTAGGCTGGTCATAAAGCAAGAGTATGGGGACTGATGCAATGTTTACTAAATTGCTTTACAGACCATCATACACAGGTATTAAGGAACCTAGACAATCGGGAAGGGGTTTTAGGGGAAGGAGGTAGATTTGGTGTGGCCGGTATTAAAGACACAAAGGATAGGAAAATTGGGGGCTAGATTCACCTTCACTATTCTTGGGCCCAAGGATCCTTATAACTAACTGTTCCCTAAGATCCCCCTTTATCCTGGAAGCTGCAGTTCTCCAGTCTTGGTTCAAAGTACAGCTCTGGGACCATTCCCTATGACCGTAACTCTCCCCTCCCCTCCACCTTTGCTCATCTTCCTCTAAATGCGATATAATATTTCCAGGGAAAAATCCTAACACCCCTTTCAGAGACACAACAATAAAGAGTCACCTGACAAAAATATGGTAGCTCAGGGAATACTTCTCAGTGCCCAGAAGTCCTGGGAGGTAGGCTGGTAAGATAAGAAAAGAGCATCCTATTTAGCTCTACAGATGAATCCTAGATCCACCACTGTCACTGTGTGAACCTCGGCAAGTCACTTAATTTCTCTAGACCTCAGTTTTCTAATTTGTAAATGGACAGCATACAACTAAATGATCAACAAATTACTTTCTAGTTGTAGATCTAAAATGGTAAAGATTGAAAGTTCTCAGAGTCACAAAATGTTTAAGTTAGAAGGGGTTTTAGGGAGTAATGGAACCTGTAATGAGCCCATGAGATGTTTCTAAACCAAATATTTCAGTTGAACAATGAATGCACTGGGAGTGTATTCTGTTTTTTACAAATTTCTCTCTTGCTAATTCTTGCTTCCCCTTGTTAATACCAGTGGAAAAAATTGAAAGCTAAAAGAAGAAACAGAATTTTTGAAATTTTGGCAAAAACAGAGAGAAACTCATGAAAATTCTAATTTCAAATCAGAGAAATAGGACAGAGATGAAAGTCACCAACCACCTCTCAGCATCTATCAATTACAAATGAGCTTCTAAATCTCTTTGCAAGGTTTTAAAGGAAAATAAATCCCTTCTCCATGATCATACCCATATCCCACTCGTCTTCCAGTTTTATAAGATAAGGCAGTATGGTTTTCTTCTTACCAATAAAGACGTCAGCTATTAACTTTAGATGTTGTCTATTATACCTGAAATCCAGGTTGCTGTGGGTGTAACTTAGTAGCTCTATTTGAAAGAAACATGACCCTTGAATCCATTTTCACACTAATTAAAGTTAAAACTGTTCAACTTGACTAGTGAGAAAGCTTGACAAATGGGTTGTCCTTTCTTCTCTTCTGCTGTGAAATTTGCCAAACAAATTAGTTAAGTACTCCAGTATTCCAAAATATCCATAAAAACAGACAACAGACAACAGTAGTTAGGGCACCAAATGTAATTAAAGAAAAAGAATATACTTGTTACACAAGATACTAAATTAAGGCCAAGAAAAATATCCCCAGTTTTCAATCTGAATCACAAATTTGCATGTGCCTACAAAAAAGTTAGGATGCAAAAGAGAGAAAGACACTAAATAAAAAAGTAATTGTTAAATTACTATAAATAATCTAAAGTGCACCAAAATCAGAAAGAGATATACTCTTCCATAGATGGGAGGATTTAAAGGGCAATTCTCATTGCTAATCAGGGAACACAAGGATTGATATTCTTTGTACAATTCAATTGCAGTGCAATTTGAAAGCCAATAGTTTCAATCCATATTAAAGATATGAATATTTCTGCCTTTTATAATCAGATAGAATGAAAATTATTGTGCATTTTAATCTCTGTGCCATAAATTCAAATGTTAATACTGTTTTGGGCAGCCCTTTCCATTTTACCAAGGGCTTAAATAGCACTGAATTGGGTTTTTTTTTTTAAATTCAGGATGAAAATGTTTATTTTCCTTTCCCTCTAAAATGAGAAGAAAGTGTTCAGTGAACAGGTTTTTTGGCTATCACCTTCTTCTCCTTTATAGAGAAAGCTTATCTATGGCAAAAGAAATTTCCAAAAATTCAGCATTCTGCCTTGGCCAGCTATATGTAAGGGATCCATTGTAAAGAACTGAATTTGCTATTTAAATACATATATACACACACATAATCCCTGCACACATGTGTGTGTCTCTGTGTGTAAAGAAATTCCAAATTCATTCCAAATACAAATGTATGAATTAAAAAGACCACACCATAAAAAAAAAATCATAAAAACTTCCATCTGGGGACTGCCAATGCTTGGAAACAATGTGTCAGAACAGTTATAAATCTAGCCTATTTTTATCTTCAAATTGCATCCCCAAGAAGTTTTCCAGGCTATAGCTCCAAGAACTGAGAAAAGTTCTCATTAGCACTAAGGATGTGTTTCAATGCTAGAAGAGATCTTTCATCTACACTCACACATTCACAGAAGCAGCCTTGGTGACCACAGTAATTCCCTGAAGAATTCCACAAGAATAAAGTCTCCCCTTCTGCTGTGATCAAGAAAATTTGCTCCAGTTTAGTAATTTAATATGTCCACTACTGTATTGTGATAACCCTGAGAACTGCATAGAGAATAATTATATGTGGCATCTCCACATATTCTGCATGATCATTACTTACTCAGGGAGAGAAGAGTGAGAAACCAGAAGATTAACTCTCTTCCATTCTCCCCTACCCCCTCCCTCACATATGTATTAAACTCTAAATTCTGTCCACAGCACTGTCCTTCACTGTAACTGCATATAAACACTAAATAATATATTCACATATTTTAACTTTCATTCCTAATTGGATAGCTTTAGCAGTCTCAAGCCACACAAATTATTCAAGTCTTCTGGACACTTATAAGATTAGAAATATTACTAATTATAACTATTCTATCAGTGACTGCAACAGAATATCTCTGATTTTTCCCCACCTTCCATTTGAGAATAGATGAAGAAAAATATGGATTAAGAAACATAAAATGTTATGCATGGAGAGGATCTTTGAAGTCCTGTAGTATAAATTCCCTCTTGTCCCTTACTTTACATATAATAAGAGATAGCATTTATATAAACCCTTTTGGATGAGGAGTTTGCTACATGCTTTACAAGCTATTTTATCCTCACAACAATCCTGTGAGATAGGTAATATTACTCTCTATGTTTTACAGATTAGAAAACAGGTTGAGAAAGGTTAAAATAAATTGCCCAGGGTCATTCAGCCAGTAAGTATCTGAGACAGGATTTGAACACAGGTCTTTCTGACTCCAAAATCTAACACACCCTACCTATATCATCTAACTGTGTAGATGGGGGAAGGGAGCTCCAGATGTGAAGGGATTTTCCAAAGTCACACATGTTTGGGGCAAGGCTCAGTTTCAAACAAGGGTGCACTGATAACCAGTTCAGGGATCTTTCTGTTATACCTTTGACTATGGATCCTTTCATCATAAGTGTATGGTGCTGAAGAAACAGCAATTTAAAAGAAACAGAGATCTGGATGATCACTTGTTGAGTATGTTATACCATGAGAGGTGTAGGGGGAGGGGAATCTTTTCATGTGTGGGCTGGATTAGATGGTCACTTCATACCCTCCAGCTCTCAGATTCTATGATTTTGCCCACTGGATGCATTTCAATGACTAGGCTCAAAGCAGATTCGACAACAGAATCATTAGCCACAAAGAAAAATACATGACCTACACAATGGAAGCAACTAGGTGGTTCAGTGGGTAGAGCACCCAGCTCATAGTTAGAACAATCTGAATTCAGATCTGAGCCTCAAACACTTCCTGGCCATGAGAACTGGGTCAAGTCACTTACCTTCAATTTCCTCAGTTTCCTCATCTGTAAAATGGGATTAATAATAGCACTTCCTTCCCAAGGTGGTCAAGAGGATTAAATGAGATATTTGCAAAGTACTAAGCAAAGTGCCTGGCATTTAGCAGGCACTATATAAGTGCTATCTATTATCATTATTATTATTACATATATTTCAACTCGTATAAAAATATGCACACAACTAAATATCCATCATTGAGATTCCAGCCTGTTAGCAAAAACTAGACCTTTTCAGATAGACCAGGCAGATAAATAGAGCCTGACATTCCACAAAGTAGTTACAAGGTTCTGCCTGTAACCTGCCAAGGTTAGTCTACTTTTATCTCCACCACTTGCTGTGCTTAGGTCCTTTTCAACTTGCATGGAATATTAGCTCATACTGACTTTCAGCTTCAATTGTTGTCATAAAAGGGGGTCCAAATAGAAGCCATGCATAGGAAATTCTTCAAAATGCACCACCAATGCTCTGAGTTCCCAAAGCTGTAAAAATTCTGTTCCACACGAATCTTTAGCTTGTGGCAGGTATGTTAGTTTAAAAAAAAAAGAAAAAGGTGTTTTGGGGTTTTTTTAGCTCCCTCCTTCATTTCAACCCTTAATGTTTCTCATTAAGTCAGCAGTTTGGTCCTGCTGAGTTTGTGAAAAACAAATTTTGGAATTTACATTTGTTCTTGGAAAGGGAGAAGAAGCATTAACACTCCTGGTAGAATTGTATTTGGCTTCAACGATCACATATTCTCTGAAGCCTGGGCTGAAAACATGATTGCCTAATAAGGTTTGTTGGCAGAGAAAATTGGCTGCAAAACAACTTTGCCTTCGGTGACAAGAGTCATTTGAACCCAACCCAGTCCTTAAAGATTTGGTGCACACTGAAGGATATCAAGAGCGAAGAATGAGGAATTAGTAGACTATAATCACACTGACAGAAGTTTGGTTCTCTTTCAGGTCCAACAACCTTTGGAAACCATTTCAGAAACCGTTAGAATTAGAAGGAAACATCAGCACTAAGCTCAGAAGCATTTTACAACCACGAGCTCATTCCATCCTCACAACAACCTGAAGAGCGAAGTGCTTTTGTTATCCGCATTTTACAGATGAGGAAAGAGAGGAAAATAGAGGCTAAGTGACTGGGGACAGGATAGCTAGTAAGTGTCTGAGCCCAATGCTCTAGCCACTGAGCCACCTTTGAAATAATCTAGTCTAACTTTATCACTTTATAAGTGATGAAATGTGGACCCTCAAAACATACTAAATGACTATGAAGATCACATGTTTAATTAGCAGTAGAAATGCTATCAAAATCCATGTCATGTAGGGCTTTGTTAGACCAGAGAATGTCCACAAGAAGTCAAAAAGAATGGTGAGGGGACTCCAAATCATGCTTTATGATATATATATATATATATACACACATATACATATATATGTATATATATGTATGTATACATACATATATATGTGTGTGTATATATATAATACAATATTATATTTTGGGTATAGTTATTATATATTATCTAATTATACACATGAATTATATACACATAACTATATAGTTATATATCACATATAACTTTATAATTCTATAATATCTTAATTATATAGTACAATAAATTATACATTAAATTATTATAATATATTAATAATATAATAACATGGACATTAATCTTAGAGGTAAGGAGACTCAGGAGAGAACAAAACGAAAGTCTTCAAATGTCTCTGAAAAGGCTCTCAAATGGAAGAGAGATCAGCCTGTATTCCTTAACCCCAAAAGGATAGAAGAAGAATCGCTAGGTAAAAAAAAAATTTTCAAGCTTATTGATATTTTTTGATCATTGTATCATCTTTATTTTCAAATATATCCCTTGTGCCTCCCGTAACCACAGGCCTATCCATGCAACAAAGAATAAAACAAAGAATAAACAAGCAATAGGAAAAAAGCAGTTTAGTAAAAATTTTTTTTTAAAAAAATCAACTTTGTCTGAATGTACATGCAATAAGAGGAAAAGGGCTGTGTTGGAAGGTAGTCAAGTTCCCCATAATGGGAGGCATTTAAGTGGATGCTGGATGTCTACTTAAGAACTAGGAGTCAGCAAAGATCTGCATTCAAACCCAACCTCTGACACATTAGCCATGGGCAAGTTACTTAACCTCAATGAGGCTCAGTCTCTTCATCTGTAACACAGGAAGAATAATAGCTCATATGGTTCATGGGATCTTAGGGGCATAGATTTAGAGCTAGGACAGACTTCAGAAGTCACCAATCAATGACAACTTCTCCATTTAAAGATGAGAAAACTAAGGGTCAAGGGGGTTGTGATTTCTCTAAGGTGATAACGGTATTGTCAAAGGAAGGATTTGAATCCAAGTTCTAACGCCAAAGCCAGTACCCTTCCCACTGTGTCACTGAGGTTCAAAGATTACTCTATAAAATGCTCTACAAAGAATTTTATTTCAGTTATTATCATCATTTCCAAGTAAAGTGGTATGGAACAAAAAGACTTCACTGAGTTTAATAAGCCACATTCACATTTCTGAGGTCCATCTGTTCCCCAAATTTATCGACTTAGTTTAAAGTATCAAAATAAACTAGGGGCAAATAATTGCACTGAGAAGTTGGATGAAATTATACTTGCATGGGAAGACAAATTATTTTAGCTGTATGACATTATGGCAGGTACTGGGAGAAAAAGAGGAACGATAGCAATTTCAGCTACCCCTAAGCTCTCAAAAAATTAGTCATTGTGAAGAGTCAAGTTTTCCAGACAGCTAAAGGTTTTAGTACTTTTAACCAAAAACCACAAGCTTTTTTAAAAAAAAGTGTTTTGGACAGTGATCTTTCTAAAGCCCAGTATATATATATATATATATACTTCCCTGCTAGTCTTTCTCAGATGTACTGCACACTTCCTTACTGTTCACTCCTCAAACCCCTGTAATCTAGTTTCCTTCTTGACAACTCAACTGAAACTGCTGTCTCCAGGGTCACTAAGTGATCTCTTAATTGTTTGATCTAATAGCCTTTTGTCAACCACTATCCTCCTTGACAGCTTCCAGCATCTGCCGCTGCTGACCAAACCATCCTTCTTGAAATTCTACTCTGTGATACTTTTTGCTCCTTTCCTGTTCTTTTCTTACTTGTCTGACAATATTACTCATTCTCTTTTGTTTCATTTTCCTCCTTCTGTCCCCTAAGGTTCCATCCATGGCTCTCTTCTTTTTCTCCCCAGTTCATCTCAAATCTCAGTTCAGTGTTTATGACTCCAAAACTTCCTTCAGCTCCAGTTGATGTTATGGTTCCCTAGAAAGCTTTACTTGAAGACCCCATCTATATCTGAAACTCAAGCATGTCCAAAATGGGACTCATTTGCTTTCCCTAAAACTTGCCTTCCTCCCAACTTCCTTGTATTATCGATGGTATCATCATCCTCCCATTAACTTGGGCCTCCTCACATCACATCCCTACATCTGCCAAGTGTCAGCTCTTTATCTGCCACATTTCTCCCATCCTCTCCACCTGTGAAGTCACCATTCTAGTACAGACACTCATTATCTATTACCTGGAATACAGTACTCATTATCTGATTTCTGAGCCTCCATTTTCGTCATCTGCCAAGATAACTTTGCCAATGCATAAAACCACAGGATTCTAGATTTAGGGCTCTAAGAGTTTTGGTAACCATCTAGTAAAACAACCTCTTGTGGCTCATAAGGCACCTGAGAGCTACAGAGGAGAAGTGACTTGCCCAAGGCAACAAAAATGGGATTTGAACCCAGGTTGATCAATTCCAAAACAAGTGCTCTTGGGATTGATTTGCACCACAAGTCTGACAATGTTTCTTCCCTGCTCCGAACCATCAGTAATTACTCATTGTCTGTGGGACAAAATACAAACTCCTTAGCCAGTCTTTAATGCCGTGTGCAATTTGGTCACAACCTCCTTATCCAGACATTTCATTTCTTATGATGTCTCTTCCCATTCAGGATCCCACTTTCCAACCCCAGTCAAATCACTCTATCATCTAATTGCTGTTCTCATGCCATAAGCTACACACCCTTCTCAACTCTCCACACTGGGAGTGCACCCCTCTTCAATATGGGTCCTTAACCTGGAGTCCAGAGATTCTCCATAAAGCCCAGGGAAAGATTTCAGGGGATCTATGAACCTTGAAGGGAAAAAAATTAGATCTTTATTTTCATTAACCTCTAACTGAAATTTAGCACTACCTTCCTACATGGACGTAGACAACAATCATGATTCTGAAAAGCAAACTTCACTAGCTTGTCAAATGAGGTTATGACACATAAAAAGGTAAAAAAAAAAAAAAAAAAAAAAAAAACGAAACCTGCTCTACATTGAACACAGGACAGGTAGGTGACAGCATGCTTAGAGTACCATCCTTAGAATCAGGAAGACCAGAGTTCAAATCTGGGCTCAGACACTTACTATGTGACACTGGGTGAATCCCTTAGCCTTGTTTGCTTCAGTTTCCTTCTCTGTAAAATGAGATGGAGAAGGAAATGGCAACACATTCCAGTATCTTTGCCAAGAAACCCCAACAGAGGCCATGTAGAGTGAGACACAACTGAAACGACTCACAATAGCATTCAAGATGATGATAAACAACTTGTGTTTACATAGTGCTTTAAGGTTTCCAAATTTTTTTTACACTCACTATTTAAGCTATTCCTTACAACAACCTATAAAAGTTGTGGGTATGAATGTTATTATCCACTTCATAAAGATGAGAAAACTTTAAGTCAGAATGATTCAATGTCTTGCAACAGGGAACACACATAGCATGGCAGAGTAAAGGTTCCAAACTAGGCCTTCTTCTGACTCAAGAGGGAGGGCTGGGCAATCAGTATTAAAATCTTCACCTTTGGTGAATGGACTTTGTAATATCCATTTTGGAAGCCCAGAATCACTTACATCATGATTCTTCAGCACATACCAAGTAGGAGAGGCTTTGTCCCTGAAAGGGACTCAAACATAAAAAGGTAAATATCAATAATCATTGTCATCTACATATCCCCCAAAATAAGATAAGAAAGAGAGAGTATGCGAATTTTGTACCAAGCTCCTAAAAGTCAACAAAATAAAAAAAGTGATTTACAAACTGGAGGATAATCTTCTGAAGTCTAGGATCTACTACTGAGGAAAACAAGCTAATAGACACCACAAGACTAATTCAAAACTGTCAACATACAAATCAAACAAACGAGATGACTTCTTTTATTTGTCTCCTTTTCTCTACTCGCTTTATTTCTCTCAGTTTTCAAATACTTACTTAAGGTGTCCATCACTATTTTCATAGTCAATAATACAATGCAATCCTGCCCTACCATTCTCTTAAGTATATGTCCACCTTTCCACTATGCTTGTCAAATCTGATGGTATGCCCATATAGTGATTTACTGGGGCTTTTTCTAACCCCATGCTCTGAAGGACACCTTCAGTCTCACTAGCAGTGAGTCATAGTTAAGCAAGGGAAGCAATACCCACTGTCATTTCCCAGTTAACTTTGGGGTCAGGCCCATGACAGGTGTCAGAAAGCAGAACTCAAAATATCAAATTTAATGGAAATGATATATCCTATATTTACCAAGTACATACTTTAATATTAGTCTATCATCATGGCTGTAAAATAGAAATGAAAACTTATTTCAGTGGTAAAGTGGATAGGATACAAAAATTAAGAGTAAGAAAACCTCTGAGTTCAAACCTGCAAGTCATTTAATTTCTTAATCACTTAACCTCAGTTTCCTCATCTGAAAAAATGAGAGTGATGATGGCACCTACTCCACATAATCATTATAAAGACCAAATGAAAGAGTACACACATAATGCACTTTGCAAATTTTAAAGCTGTTGTTTTTTTCAAATTGTCAAACGTAGTCATAGAAAGACTCAGTTTGAGATTTTCATAGTGTCTGCTCCCTTTCCCCCAAATTTCTCCTAACTGAAATTTATGCG
Organism: Bettongia penicillata ogilbyi; assembly: GCA_023548195.1. NCBI lineage: Eukaryota > Metazoa > Chordata > Mammalia > Diprotodontia > Potoroidae > Bettongia > Bettongia penicillata. The sequence goes on along the minus strand of JAJHZJ010000482.1, from coordinate 4,212,281 downwards.
CTGAAATTTTTAGCACTCTTGCATCGTTAGTTCTGGAAATGTAGGTACACCTGGCACCAGGTAGACTGATTTTTCTAAATGATTATAAAGAAAGGGTATCTGCTGATGTGACCTAAACCAAGGGCAATGTATTGGTCACACTGAGGCAACAAAATTCCAAGCACTTGGTGCTAAGTTAATGTAGGGAACTTTGGCAAATGCTTCCACCTCATTTTAACAATGTTTCTATCATCCCTCCTAACTCCTTCAAATTCAGTGTTTACTTCCATTCAATTTACAAAATATATCCAAGGAAACCAGGCAGGACAATGAGCAAAGCTGCATTCTCACTGATCAGGAGATACCATCATTCTTGCAGGCACAAGCCTGCATTGAATAACCTCAAACCTTCAAACAAAGTCCTTACTTGTTATGCTTCTATTATTTTTAGTTTATAAAAAGCTAAAGGCTTTTAACTGTCTTTGAGAACCAATCCCAGCATATTAATGAAAGGACAAGTGGTTTTGTGCTCTCCTTCCTGAATAGCTATGCTCAGTATCATTCCTCAGTATCATTGTCCTCAAAGAAAATTGAGTTTGTCTTTGACTTGGAGGGGATGGGCTAGAATAAGGTAAAGATGGAAAATGAGTCGGAAGACTAAATCCCACTTTACTCCCCCCAGCACAGTTCTATTTAAAACATTCTTCACTTTAAACCTTTTAGATATTTTTAGTTTTTACCTCCCAGACAGGGAACAAAAATAGTTTTCAGTGAAGAGAATTGCTTGTATCTGTTAATTTATTTTTCATAGTCTAGATGGATAAAGTGACAAGTACGTTTGATTTGGTGGTCAGAAGATGTTGGGTCAGCTCTGCTACTTTCTGTCTGTGGGACCTTGGGCAAGCTATTGGGCCTCCATTTGCTTTTATATAAAATGCCATGGTTGGACTACCTGACTTCTAAGGTACCTTCCAGGACAAAAACCTTTGAACCTATGAAGTTCCTATTCTTTTCCCCTAAGGGGATTTCTTGAAAGTCTCAAATAACAATTCCACAGCTGGGAAGTTGGTTATACCTTTTGTCCTATGGTGCTCATTGATGTTTTTCACATATTCCTAGCCTGGTATATTTGAATAGACAAGACAACACATGTAGAGTTTTTGCTGTTTGCTAGCAAAACTTATCTGCATTTAAAATAATCCCTATCCTTTAAAAGAAAGCAATTTATGAAAGACAGACTATTTTCCAGGAAGAAAAAAATGATCAAACATAGAGCAGTCTATAAGATGGGTAGATAACTTTGCGACAACAGATCCGAATGAGGACGTAGAGAGAGAGAGACAGACAGACAGACAAAGAACATGTAATAAAACAAGTATATAGTGATTAGACTAATCGCTAAGGTCCCTTCCAACTTTTCAGTTCTGTGATTGGTAAAGAAGCTGTATTCCAAAGATTATTTTTAAAGTGCTTACTGCAATAGGTATCAAATATTTTTATTCCATGAAAAAATATTTTAAATAATTTTTCTGGATGAATTAGTCCAAGTGAAGGGGAAAAAGACCTCCTTAATCGATCGTAGCCAAATATAACATATAATTAGCAAAGTAATTACTTTTAAAATATAGAACTTTTTTTGGAACCAATTAGATACTCTACACTTCATCCTATAAGCTATAAAATTTCTTTAGAGGGGATGAGCTTTTCTTCAACATCACAAACTACCTACTTTATTGTTGGCAGTCACTAAATAACCAAATACGCAATTTTTGAGCTAGGCATGCATAATACAATTGTAAAATGAGAAGGTTGTTGCAAATAGTATTCAAGGTCACTTCCAACTCTAAATCAATGAGCAATACACCAGAAGCCACTTGCAAGACCTCAGACTAGACACTTCAGGCCTCAATTTCCTCATTTATAAAGTAAGATTAGTGAACTAAATGACCTCAAAGGACCATTCCATCTCCAGAGTCCCATGAATCAATAATCCATGTTATTACAAAGCATATTAGGAATAATAAAAGGAATTGATATACATAGCACCCCTTAAGTGGAGCTCCTCTAGTTCCCTATTTGCAGTTTGGGGCACAGTACTTACAAAAGATTCATACACAATCCCAGTATTCTTTGTACAATACAAGAACTGGAACCAGTTTAGGTGAGCTGCCTTTATCTCAACTACCAGCCTGTGTTTCCAATACGCATTCACTTGTCTCAGCTGATTCCATTTATCAGTACCAAAACTATTTGTTCAAAACATTTTCTCCAGCTTTGGCAAGCTTCAGGTACTCCTGAAATGGATCCGAGATACTATGCTCACTGACACTGGCACACCTTCCTCATCATCTCCCAGAAGTTCCCCTGTGCTCCCATTTCTTCCTCTCAGCAGTCCCTACTCGATGTTTTCAAGATAAGTGAACCTGAGGCCACTGCATTAGGGGAAAATGAGTCCCTCTTAACAAATGTGTTCTTTTGAATCCTCCTCTCAACCCTCAAGATGGGAGGGGAAACCAAAAAAACAAAAAGAAGAAGAAAAAAGCATTCCTCATTGCCCTCTCTGGCTGCTGTATTATAGAGAGAACAGGGATAAGGGTGATGAGGTTTGTACAAGGAAGGAATCAATTTGTAGTTGCTTGAAAATTGCTACTCTAGCATGCCTAGACCCAGCAAGTACTATGCATATCACAAGCAGAATAAGTGCAGTAAATGTCATGGGCTAACTTGTGATGATGCCAAAACAAGATGCACTTGACCTTTTTGCCTCCAGAAGTGCCTCACACCTGACATCAAGCAGGAGAAATTTCAGGCCAGAAGGAAAACCTCCAAAAGAATTAGGATCAAAGTGAATGGGTACTCAAGGAAACCTTCCAACCCTCATCATATACCACAACACAATAATAATACAGAGCACAGCTTCACTCCAGCTCTACGGTAGAGCAAACACAATAGGAAACATACATACAGCTCACTCAATTTTGGGCCCAGCCAGGGCAAGAATAAGAATTGAATTGCCTGAGTTTCCTTCCTATGTTGATTTCCTTCTCTTCAGTTCAATGACAGCTGATACTGAATCACAGAAAGTAGCCTAAACACTGAAAGGGAGGAGATTTTTACCAGCTGTTTTTTGTTTTTCTTTTGTTTTGTTTTTTCTTACTAATAATTGTCTGTAAATCCATCAAAAGGAAATATGGCATGGAATACTGGACCAAATCCTGCCTCAGTTATGTGATCACTGCCAAGTCATTTAAACTCTGAATCTCATTCCATTTCCCTGTATGGCCCTGCCGGGATAGAATTCTGTAAAGTTTAAAGGGGAAGTAGGGGAATGGAACAAGCATTTATTAAGACCCTACCGTGTGCCAGATGCTGTACTGAACCCTCTACAAATATCTCATTTTATTGTCACAACAAACCTGGGGTATGGCTATCATCATTATTCCAATTTTACAGCTAAGCAAAGTGAGGCAGGCAGAGTTTAAGTGAGAGGCTAGGTGACTTGCCCAGGAATACACAGGTAGTAAAGGTCTGAGGCTACGTTGGAACTCAAGTTTTCCTAACGCTAGATCCAGTACTGTATTCACTGTGCCACCTAACTGCCTCCAAGAAATTCTAAAGAGTTACAGTATCATCAATGACTTGTTTCTATTATTGCTATTATTCTGACTATTTGCTGTGGTGGTTATTATTACTAAGAGCTGGCAGGATCTAGGTAAAACTGTTATGCTACTTACTACATATGTGAATCTGGACAGATTATTTTGTCATCTGGGCCTCAGTTTCTTAATCTGTTAAACATGACAATTGGAGTAGATGCCATCCGAAGTCACTTCTAGTAATTTCATTATCTTAGTCAACTGATGTTAAAGTCAGTGAGATAAGAGTTTTATGTAACTTTTCCTGCCACAAAATTTAAAATAAAAGGTAAAAATCTAAACAAAAGAAAAATTTAGCTTTATGACACAAAACATTTTGAAGATTCTGTTTAATACTATGTAGATACTGTTTAATACTATGTAATGCTAAGTAGAAAAGCAGTGAGTTACATAGGGAAATGTCATAGGTAATAGATGCATCTTTAAAATACATTTAATAACACAATTGTCAGAAGGCTTTTTCTGTAAAGTAAAAAACACTTCACTTGCCCTAGACTTGCTTGCCGTGAAACAGAGGTCACTTGAAGACAAAATAATTTACTCTCCTGCTCCTAGGAAGGTGTGTGATTTAAAAGCAAAGTTAAAGAGGTATGTATGTTGACAATCATAAAGTCAAAGCTGGTAAGGATGTCAGAGACTCTATGGTCCAACCCCTCACTTTACAGATGAGAAGAGAAGGATCTAAAGAGGTCGTCATTTGCCCAAGGTCACAGAGGTAGTAAATAGCCACGGTGGCATTTGAACCCATGGCCTTTGACTGTGCACTCCAGGCTCCTTTGCATCTTTGCCGACTGTCTCTTTGAGGCTGGTAAAATGGGCATCTGAATATACCTGGAGAAATGGGAATGGGGTACAGTGAGGAATAGGTAAGCACAGAGATTAAGGAATAGAAAGGAAACTTTACTACCTTTCCAGAATCTCCAAAAAATTACAGAATCACTTCCTTGCTTTCACTGAAGTATTGCAAATTTCCAGATCAACTATATGCGCATTCAAACAAAACTACATTCTAAAGGACTTGAATATTTACGATTACCATTGTCATTGTTACTGTCATGTCAGTCAAGTCTGATTCTTCATGACTGTAGGGTTTTTTGGCAAAGATATTGGTTTGCCATTTCCTTTTCCAGCTCTTTTTACAGATGAGGAAATTGAGGCAAACAGTTAAGTGATTTGCCAAGGGTCACACAGATAGGAAGGGTCTGAGGCCAGATCTGAACTCAAGAACATGAGTATTCTGGACTCTATACCTGGCACTCTAGCCACTGCACCATCTACACCTTGTACTCCCAAATTAATGCAAATAACCATGAACTAATTATAACGTCCTAGCTCTAATTTGCATTTGCCCATAAGTGTCAGAGAACTGGGCAAATGAGTAGCCGTCAAAGTTGCTAATTGTACAACATATTTATGAACATTTGGTGGGTATTCATGTTCCAACCCAACAAGGATGAAACGTATTTGTTCCCTGCAGATGTTTGGTCCTAGAGTAAGATGCCAGGCACGATACTTCACATCTGTTTCCCCTTCTCTGAAATGGGAATGATAATTTTTCAACTATCTACTCCTCAACATTGTAAGGATCAAATAAGACTGTGTGTGTGCGTATATAATGTTATGATGATAAAACAACTATTATAAATGTGAGCTATTATTAATATCAATGGCTATAGTAGCTCACAGGGCTGTTGTGACAAATACACTTTGTAAATCTTGAAGTGTTTCATAAGTGTGGTTGTAACTATTACTGTAGAAGCAATCAGAAATGGTGAAAAATAATGTAGATTTATTGTGGATATGGGTCAGGAGAAAGGCTTGGAAGTTTGTTGATGTCGATAGGATTCGAATCCTGCCACTGTGTGACTTGTAGCAAGTCTCTTAAAAGTTTCTGGGCTTCAGTTACCTCTCCTGTAAAATGAGATTTGTACACTCGGTGGAGAAAACCTGAACAAACAGTAGGATAGGAATCTCATAAAATACAATTGTGCTATATGAACAGATCATTATGAGGAATTCAGAGAAACATAAGTTGATTTATAGGAGCTTATAAAATGTGAAGAAAACAGAACAAGAAGAATATTAATTATGATGACATATATACCATAAGGCAGCTAACGCTGATTAACAGCAATGACTATGTTGGAACTGTAGGATAACTGAAGAAGCATGGATCCCTCCTCTTGTTAGAGAAGCAGAGACTACAGCTGTCAAAAGCTGCATCCATTTGTTGTCAAAATGAAGTCAATAAACTGCAGTTTTATACCTTGAAAAAGGGAGGGAGGAATATTGGAGTTCCTGGGGACTAGACATATTGGGAATTGTCAAAAAACAAAAAGTATCAATTAAGTTTTGCTAGTTTGGGCTTTTTTTAAATGAGTAGACAGAACTAGATGACTTCCAAAGTCCTTTCTATCATTAATCAATAATTAATTAATATTTATTAATTAGGCCCCTGCTATGCGTGGGGCACTGTGCTAGGCGAGAGGACAGAAATACAAATGAAGTAATTCTTCATCGCAAGGTGCTTATGTTCTTTTTAAAAAAATAGATTTTTACTGACGTCTCTTTTTTTGTGGCCTACATTTCCCCCTGCACCTTCTCCTCTTCTCTCCCTTCCCCAGCCATATTAAAAAAAAAAAAATTCAGTAAAACTGATGGATATTTTTGTTTTAAAAAAAGCTAGACCTTAAATGCCACATTCCACAACCATGAATCCTCCACTACCTTTGACAAGAGGTGGGGAAGGGTGTCTCTTCCCCTTTCTTTCAGGGATAAACTTAGTGACTGGAATTTCAGAATGCATCATGGTGGTGGCTGGGTCTTTTCATTTATATTGCTGTATTCGTGTCTATTGTTTCCTCCCATTCCAATGGGGAGACATATATACATATAAAATATGTGCAAAATGATTTATCAAGAGACAAGCACAAATCATGGAATGATGAGGCAGTTTGGAGAGGGAGCGTACAAGCTCTTAAGGAAATTAGTAAAGTTTTCATCTAAAGGCAGGTGCTTGAAAGGTATCTTAAAGGAAAAGAGAAATCGTGTGTGGCGAAGAGGAGGAAGGAGTGAATTCTCAGTATGGATCACAGTCAGTGCAACTTATGGATATGGGAGATGCTATGCCCTGTGGAAGGAATACAAAGAAGAGCAGCTTGCCTGGATCACAGAATGTGAGGAAACTAACGTACAATGAACCCAGAAAGGCAGGCTGGGGCATGGTTGTGAAGAGCTTTAAAAGCTCAACAAATGAATTTATATTTTATCTAAAGGCAAAAACAGTCTGAAGTTGCTTGACTGGGGAAGTGGCGTGGTCAGATGTGCAATAATGACAATATCGATAATGATAATATGACTAATAATGATTAGCACATATGTGTGTATACACACATCTTTATATCATTTTAAGGTATGCAAAGCATTGTACAAATATCAAATATATCCTCAAAACATCTCTGGGAGATATTATTTTAATATCATATATTAATAATATATCATTAATATTACATATTGATTTATATATTCATATGCAATTTTATATATAATTACACATATAAATTTATATATATTATAATTACAATTAATAAATAATATTATTATCCTCATTTTACAGAATAGGAAATTGAGGCAGTCAAAGGTAAAGTGACCTGCTCACGGTCACAAAGCTTCTAATTATAGGAGGCTGAATTTGAACTCACGTCTTCTATCCTCAGCTTACCTAGCTGCCTCTTAAGCAGAATTACTTTGGCAGCATTGTGGAGGACTGAGTGAAATGGGGAGAGACTTAAGGTAGAAATATTAATTAATGAGGGCATGAACCAAAGATGCAAATGTGTGAATTTAAAGAAGTAATCACATTATAGAAATGTTGTGTAGGTAGATATGGTAAGATCTGGCAAGTGACCAGATGTGTGGGCTGAAAGAGAGTGAGAATTTACAAGTAACACCAAAGGTATCATCCTGGGAGATTGGAAGAATGGGAGCACCTCAAAAAAGACTGGGAATTTTGGAAGATGAGTGAGTTTGAGGAAAGATCAGTTCTCTTTTGGAGATGGTGAATTTCAGATATCTCTTGTACATCCAATCTGAAATGTGCAAAAGGCAATTGGTAATGTGGGATTGAAGGTCAGGAGAGAAATAGGGCTGGACAGGCAGACCTGTGAGACATAAGTATAGAGATCCTGATTAAAACTATGGGAGCTGATAAAGGCACCAAGAAAGCGTGTGTAGAGAGAAGCAGGGGGCTTGGTGGACATCAGTGATTAGTGTATGCTATAGATGATTAGTCAGCAAAGGAAATGAAGAGGGTTAGGGTGAGGAGGAAAACCAGAGGAGATTAATGCCACAAAAGTGTGGGGAGGAGAGAATATCCAGAAGGAAAAGGAAGGCAAAGGTATCAAAGACAGCAGTGAGGTAAAGGAATACAAGAAAGAAAGAAAAAACTTGGCAATTAAGATCTCCCTGGTAACTTAGGAGGCAGAATTTCAGTTGAGTGATGATGACAGAAGCCAGATAGTAATAGTCTGAGTAATTTAGAGTGAGGAGAGTAGAAACAAGGAGTTCACAGAGATTTTTCTGTGGGCTTAGCTGAGAAAGAGAAGAAAGATTCAGGACTCAGCTTAAGGGAATGGGAGGGAATGGTAAAGGTTTTTTAAGGATGGGAGAGACTCCCTGAATATGTGTGGAGGTAGTTAGGAGTTGACAAAACAAGAAGTAGTTGAGGAATAAAAAGGATAGTTAGAATTAAAGTCTAATGTAGAAGGAAAGGTATTAGATCAAAGGAACACGTAGAGGGGCTATACTTGGCAAGGAGAACTAGATTACAGGAAAGGAAGGGAGACTGTGAGAGGAGGAGAGGAGAAAAGATTGGGGGATGTCCTCAATGGATTTGGAGAGACAAAGAATATGAGAAGACAGAAGTCACATCAAATGACCTCAATTTTCTCGGTAATTTTTTGCTTCTCAGCTGAGAGAAGGAAGAGATAAATAGGGAACACCTGATGAAAAGAGGTTTTGAAAAGATTTTGTGAGGAGTAAGACAGGGAATCAACAGAGAAAAATAAAAATACTTCCTTGCAATAGTGAGAGCCCAGTTGAAATTGGAGAACATGAATCTGTAACATACCCAGTGAGCATGTTGGTACAAATTCTTCCATCTCGGATCAACGGGAGGGGTGAAGGTAAATGGTGGATTACCAGGGCTGAGGTTTAGCTAGGGAGAAGTGGTGACAGGATCAGGGGGTAAAGTGGCAGGACAGTGAGGGAGGGTTCAACAGTTAGAGGACAATGCGGAGTTGAACTGGTTAACTAGAGAAGGTCAGGATGAGTGAGATTACAGAAAGGGTAATGAAGGGAGTACCGAGGAGTGGTGGGAATAGAGTCTTCATTGAGAGAGAATAGGTTCAAGAGGAGGGAGGCATAGAGACAGAATGATAAAAGGTTGTGGGCAGGTAAAGATATATCAAGAGCTTATAATTAGGGATGTTAGACATCAGACACTTATAGGTAATGGTGAAATCTGGTGTATGATTATTCTGATGGGAAGCTGAGTCAGAATAAAGGAGCTTGTCATGGGATACAAGAAGCCATAGGGACTGAGAGGTTAGGGAATCTGTGGGAGCGTCAGCAGGGATGTTGAAGTTTGCTGATATAAGGGCATCTCTAAATCCATGAGTATATATTTATGAGAAAACACTTCTTCTAAATAATCCAAAGTTTAACAGCTCTGTGAAAAATACCTGCCTTTTACTTAAGGAAAGGAAGCACAGCTGGTGTAGGGAGGAGGATCAGGAGATATGGTTTTTAATTCAGATGTTACCACTAGCTTCCTCCACTGAATAAATCACTTCCAAATCCCAAAGGATTAGTTAAGAGATGGAAGAGACCTTAGAGATCATCTAGTGGAACTCTGTTAGGTAACACCTAAGGCGCCTTGCACATAGTAGGTACATAATATATTTGTGCTGAAGTGAAGGGGCACCAAAGAAAATGCGAGATATTTTGGATTTTCTTGGGGAACCTTATTTCTGCATCATTAGATGCAAATTTCTCTAAAGCATTCTTTTAATCCTTCGGTGGGAAGGAGACAGGGAAACCATTCCATTTCTTTGTGTTGATATTCTGTCCTGTCCTACTTTTCATGACCCCATTTGGGGTTCTCTTGACACTGGACACCAGAAGTGATTTGCCATTGCCTTCATCAGTTCATTTTTACAGATGAGGAAACTGAGGCAAACAGGGTGAAGCCTAGGATCACACAACTAGTAACTGTCTGAGGTTAGATTTGAACTCAGGAAGATGAGTATTCCTGAGTCCAGGTCCAGCACTCTATCCACTGCACCACTCAGCTGCCCCTTCTATTATTCCTTTTATTATGCTGTGCTTGTAAGTTGCTTGGTTGCACATCTCCATTTGTTATACTTGAAGACAGATGCCATCCCTACTCAAACTTCTCTAGGGAAAAAAAGTCCAATTAACTTTATCATGGGTACTATTTTTTAGCCCTTTAATCATCTCATTGGCTATCCTTTCTTTATACTCGCTCATTTCTGTGTCTTAAGTTATGCCTGCAATAACATATTTTCAAAGGGAATTTGCTATGCACATTTCAAACGTACTCAAAATGATTTCATTGCAATAAGGCCTGCCTTACTTCAATTCAGAAATTTAGAGGTTTTTGGTTTTTTGGTTTGTATCATTTTTTCTTTTTGTATTAGATCAAATCCTGGAAAAAAAAGTATGTTTATAATGGAAATGCTGACAAACCATAACTGGAGTGTGATAAACAGGATACAAAAATATTCCTTGTCAGAATAGCTGACAGCTTGACATTTTGTAAATGAGAAATATTAATCAACCTCATCAAATAATACAATTCCCTTTGGATCAAAATGAGATGCACTAGCAACGAAAAAATCCTGCTGGGTTTTTAGTTTTTTATGGCGCTATTTCCATAGAAACAATAATGGAAAACTCAAGTATGAATGTTGAAACTCAGGCTGTCTGCAGCATAAAATTCACTAGCATTTTTCATCTTGTCATAACACCCCTATTTAGGTCATTGAAAGCTTAAAGAATTTTGTGTGACTATTTAAGTCAGACTGCTAGTAAAGGTAATATTCATTACCATTTTGTCCTCATCTTAAATACACTAACATTGTAAGAGTTTGAGAGTGCTGGGAAAAGAGAAAAGAAAAGCTATGCAGAAATCCCTATTCAAACAGGTATTCAAAGCACAGATATTTAAGAATTCAGCCAGACAAACTATGTCCAAATAAAATATACAATGTTCAATATCAGAGGTGTCAAGAGATATTCCCGAGTATGGCCCACTAGATTGCAATGTAATCAGGAAATATTTAACAAAAACAAATAAAAATACAATGGGATATAGATAATGTTAATATGTGGTTTTCTAAATAAATATCCTGCCCACAGGAATCCTTATAAATGGGTTAGTGGCCAAGTTTCTATTTGAGCTTAATATTACTCTGCTATAGCTTCCCTCAAGGAACATAAATTCTTTCGAAGAATGAAAGGATTCATATAGACAAATAAGTACAACACAAGATAATTTGTGGAGAGAAAGAAGAATGGAAACTGAAAGTCACATAGAAGGCTTAATGGATGAGAATGTACATTCCAGGCACAGGAAACAGTTTTTGTAACTGCACAATGATCACAGGCCTGTGGATTTCTAAGTGGAAGGGTCTTAAAGGTTACCCAGTCAAATTCTCCCATTTTATAATTGAAGAAAATGAGTGCTGGAGGTTTGTTTAAGGTCACAGTGATCATGTCAGAGCCGTGATCTAAATTCAGGTGTTTAGCCTCCAAATCCATCACTCTTTTCATGGCACTGCACTTCATAGAATTTCTGTATCATTTTTAAAACATCCATTTTCTCCACTGATTATACCTCAAAGCGTTGCTTATTTTATTTAGAAACACAAAACCAATAGCTTCATCTTGTAAATTCATTCAAGCACAGTTATTTGAGCCAAATAGAATATTGCTGCAAGATTTTTTCAGGACTTGTATTACATTTCATACATCATTACAATGGAGCCGCAGTGTAATGTGATCCTCAGGGTCCATCCCACAGAACCATCATACAAAGAAGTCCCTTCGGTATTGCAGTCTCTAATCTGTCTTTACTCTTGGACAAGGGTACCTTATATTTAGTCCTTCTGTACTAAATATAGCCATAATAAGGATTCTGCCAGGCAAAAAGGGTGCATAAATGAATGCTTATTTGAATTTTTATTTCATAATTTCACATAATAATAGTTAACAAACTAAAAGATCTGCAGTCCAGTAATGCTGGACAAAGGTTTGCTGGGTTATATTTCTGATGAGGGCCCCATGACCCCGGTTTAATAATCTTTTCTACTTCAGTTTCCCCAGATGTGATAAAGGTTCCTGGGCTACAATTTCACCATAATCAAGTGCACCAGATGAGGACCTTCCTCTGATGTTACAGAAAAGTACCTTCTTGGCAACCTGGGGCTGTGGGGCACTGGTCACATAGCCACAGTATGCTCCAATAAATTGTAGAACTCAGGTCATCTGCCTATATTAGGTCCAAATCCCATTTCAAAGGACCTCGAATGTGATAAACAAATGGATGCATCGCTTCCTGCTCCCTGGCTCACTGTAACGATTTAATGCCAATCCTTTTTTCTATGATGCTTTGTATTTCATAAAGTTTCATGGTCTTATAAAGTCATTCTATGTTTCAAGCAAAATCTTTTCCATAAACATAAATGCCACATTTTCATAAGAAAAGGCGGTTGGAATTATTTTCTTTAGCTAATGAACATAAATAAAAGAATCACATTTTAATAATTTCCTAACTTTATTCTTAACATATCAGAGAAAATTAAATTTGATTTTAACTGGAACATGAATCTATTTGAATCAAAGTGAATCAAACAGAAAAGGTAGAAGGACAGAGAGACAGATAAAAGGCAGACAGAAACATATAAAATCTACTGTTTAGATAGCACCTTTTGAAGAAACCAAGATAAATTTAATATAATTCCAAAACAAGTCAAGCCTCATTAACTTGCCATATGGCAAAATGGGTTAATATTGTCTGAAACATAAAAAGAATCATTTCAGCTGCTAATCTTTCCACACTGTGAATACTGAAGAAAGAGAAATGAAAACATGATAGAGATTAGAAAAATGAAGTAGAGAGCAGATTTTTAAAATGAATTTTCCCCTCAACTGACAAATATCTTTGGAAAAAATAAAAATCTTAGGAGTACCCAGGTAAATCCCATACAATCAGATGACGCAAGACATTTAATGTTTTCGAACTATGTTCACTAACAGGTTGGGAGGTAGAATTGGCAGGATACTCTTAGTCCCTTGTAAAATTCCTCACCTCCAATGAAAATTTTTAACTGGTAAATTCTGCCTAGGATATGTTATTTTGTATCACCTGTAAAACGAAATGAGATTTCTCATGGTTAATTTTAAATTATAAGCATTGTGAAGAAAAAGTATGGTTTCAAATTGGATGAGCCTAATTCTCTGCTGATTTTGCCCCTATCACAGCACCTTTTCTTAGCCCTGGAACAGCTTAGTGTGGCTGCTTGTTAGAAATATCTTCTTCCTATTCATTTGATTTTTTTTTAAGTTAAATATTAGTATAACCAAAAAACTTGAACCTAAAATGGCTATTTGCATAAAAAAAATTTACAAGTGATGCCATCTGAAATAAGCCCAAGAAACAAAGATCTCCAAAAAAAAAAGGCTGTCTTCATTTCTAAGTTCTGCAACAAATAAACCTATTTTCAGTACTTATACTAATCTATTATGCTTTTAAATGGGTTTTAGCTCTAACCTGTCCATCCAACCTTTAATTTTATTTCCAGTGTTTTAATATTTTCATGCCCTGGGGCAGAGGGAGGGGAGGAGAAGAAATACAATAGTGAACCATTCCACCAGCTGAGACGTTCAGATTTTCATAAATCAGACCAATGTGAAAGGAGAGTGGCAGACTCATAAACAAGTGGTGGCCAGGGAAACAGTGTCAGCACACATTCAACAAATCCAATTTGAAAGAAGGAGGTGGTTTTTAAAGAGCTAATTATCAGGGAGTTCTCATATCACAGCTGACCAGGCTATCATTCACTTATTCTTAGGGGACCTGAGGCAACTCTGAATGAAAGGAAATCAGAGTAACTTTCTGCCACAGATGTGAAGCCACATTAGAGGTCAGTATGCCAAGGCAAATGAAGACCTTCTTGGCATCAGGAGGGCTCTACCAGGCTTCCCAGGACATATATCTCTGGGCAACAGTACCATTAAATGACAGAGAGGGTAGTCTTAACATTACAAAGGCAAGGATTACTCTTGGGCCAGAGGACACATAGATCAAAGGTAGAAATGTTCAGTTCTTTCTGAGTTAATCTTTAGGCTTCATTGATTCCTTCTTTCATGAACAAATATAACTACACTAACTACTGGGGAGGAAAGTTGACAAAAATGTAAAGACCAACTGGAATTAAAAGGGTCAAAAGGTGTGGGCCAAATGGGTGGACATATCAAACCAGTATTAGTCACATATGTAGATTGTGAGCTCCTTGAAAGCAGGGCCCATCTTTTGCCTCTTCCTGTACATGTAGTGGACATCGGCCAAATGCGCTGGAGAATTACTCTTGTTCAAGTCTAAACCCAACTTTTCTGGCTTCCTATTGGTTTATAATACCAAAAATTTTCCTTTGCCTACTTTTCTGGCACCAAAGTCCTGAAGTAGTGTTTCATCATGGTGTGGAGGTGACTCTGAATTCTCAAAGGCTATATGCAAATGGAACACAAATTCTAGTAGCACCTAGACGTTGGAAACATTCCAAATATTGCCCCGAAGATGAACTCTTTCAAAAGCATGGCTTAGCTAAGCTTGGAGAGTTCATGGCTAAGGTGAGCAAATAATGACTTTGTTTTCTTTTCTTCTGCTGCCAAAGTAACCCTTAAAGTCCTTGTACTAAATCAGAGAGATGCTACAAGTTGCCTCAGTTAAGAGAATAACCACAGAAATGAAATTACACAACACAGAAGCTCTGAAGTACAAATTCTTCTGATAGGAGCAGGGATGGGAGGAGAGGCCAATAATAGACAAGGAGAACAAAGAAGTGTCTGCTATACTCTATCCACTAAAAATTCTCTACCACATACTTCATGTACTAGATGGTCATTTGGCTTAAACAGCATCTCCATTAAAATGAAAGTAAAATGGGGATCTGGTGCATGCCTAGACTTAATAAATTAAGGAGAAAATTTTAATGATGTAAATTAGATTCAAAAGTGTGGTCTGCATAGACAATTGTTTTGTCAGAGGTGGAACTTGAACCAAAGCCTGGACTTCCTGGCTATGAAGTCCTGTTGCCTTAAAAGACTCATTCATCTTCCTGAGTTCAAATCTTGCCTCAGGCACTTAAACAGCTATGTGACCCTGGGCAAGTCACTTAGCCCTATTTACATTAGTTTCCTCATCTGTAAAATGAGCTAGAGAAGGAAATGGCAAACCACTCCAGTGTCTTTGCCCAGAAAACCCCATATGGGCTCACCAAGAGTTGGACACAACTGAAAGTGACTGAACCACAAAAATGTCAAGAATGTTATACATGTTACCCTGGTCAGACATGTTGAGCATTGTTTCCAGTGCCACAGTTTTGGATGGAGACTGACAAGCTGATGTGCATCCAGATTCTATTGACCAAAATAGTTGTGAAAAGAATTAAACTATGCCATGAGAATCAGATGAAGGAGATAAGGACATTTAGCCTAAGAAGAGAAAACATAGAATGAGGGGGGGAGGGGAGAGAAGTTTGAGGTGAGTTAGACATGAGACACTAATACTTAGAATGGGTGAAATGCCATAATGGGATGACCTGGATCCCCAAAGGATTTAGAATAACAAGGGAAGTGGAAGGCTACAGTTGCTCAATATAAAGACCGGCATCTAAATATTCTCTACCTATGATAATGGCACAGAAAAAGTCCTTTAAAAAAAATCCTAAAGTATGAGGCTAGAATTAAAGTGAAACACTAGAAAGATATAAAGAACTAATTTGTTTTCAGAATGATTAGAGATACAGCTTCATTTTTATTTTTTTCATCTTTAATAAACTGAAGTCTCATTGCATTCAGAATAGCTGATTCCAAAATTACAGTCACACTGGTAGCCGAGTTCATCCCTCTTGTGATAGAATCTATATCATTTGTGGTGATGCTCTTTCATGCTCCTGTGCATGGTGCTTCCCATTTCATGTCTTGAAGGACTGTATAGAGAGAGGATTCTGTGTGATACATAAGCCTTTACCTATTATTTCTTTCTCCGCAACCACATTTGACAACTTAGAGGTATTACCATTCCCTTGTCCCCATGTTATAGACAAGAAAACTAAAGCTGAGAAGTTGTAACTTACTCGTACAGTTAGTAAGTATCAGAGGAAGGATTTGAACCTAGGACTTCCTGTATAATATCTAAGCCATCTATGCACTAGGTGATGCTGCCTCAACATGTGTGTATATATGTATGTGTATCTTACATGTATACCACTCTTATTCCCAGATTCAGAAACCAAAAGTCAAACTTCATTAGATATTTCATTATATATTTAATCAAATCAACTTTTCTTTACAAAATTTTAGTTTTTTGTATCTACTCACAATCTCTGAAGCAGTAAACAGAATTCTTAGTCATTTTTACCCACCAGGAGCTGAAAGTAGCAACCTTTTTAAGGATGGCAATTTCATCCCTCACCCCTGTGAATGTTGTGAACCAGTCTATTTAAAAGCAGGGAAGCCAACAGTGCTTTAGGCCGGGCCTCCATCTGAGAAGCAATTCAGTTCCTTCTCAGCATCATGGGGAGTATAAGGAAAAGATGAGCTCTGGAGGCAAGATCAGTTAACTCAACATTAAACAACTTTATCTTGTCGTTTCATCATTGGGTTGAAGGCATGGTGAATTCCCCCATCTACATTTAAATGCAATAATACATCATCCTCAAAACTGATTGCTAAATTACTTGACCTCTTAGTTGTCTTTACAGAGTACCTACTATGTGCACAATTCCAGTGCCATTCTCCCTTGGTATGCATAATGGAAGATAATGTTGAAATGAATGCCACAGTCAACTTTCACAGAAGGCAAGCATACTACCTATATTTTGCCTGGCAACTACCTCTCTTTTGCATTCTCCCTATTTCCCCTTCATGTACTGGCTCATTTTGACACAATAACACCAGTTACTACCAACTTTTCTACTGGAGTTAAAAAAAAGTGTTGGCAAAGATGTTTCCTTAACAGTTTCCTGGCATTTAACAAGCTAATCTTGATGAATACTGCTGATAAATGCTCTCCCGCAGTCAAGATGCCCAACTGGTATGACATGAAGGTCAAGAACTTCAGTTATTTTAATTTTTTTCAGGAGAGGTAAGACCCTGAGGTGTAGCTGTCAGAGTGGATAAGAAATTACAATTATAGGGGTTTAAAAATGTATTTTCTGTAACCTCAGGGAAATGGGAAGAGGCAAAATGGGGTCAGGGAAAAAATGTAATATTGCCCAACATGCCAATTTTTTTTCATTAAATCACATTCTATTGAGCAGTTTTCAAATACAATATAAAATATTAATTATTTTTCAAGGTGGCTAATGCTATGTCTCCTCTGACCCAAACTTTATGGATAGATGGGGCATTATTTTAAGTGTAAGAAAGAATGCCTTCAGCGCACCCTTTCCCTAACATAAAAACTAAATAGACAGGAAACAAAATAAATTCAAGCTTCTAGATAGAAAACACAAAAGGATCCTGAAAATGCCACTTAGGAAAAAAAAAAGGAGAGAGTAAGTAGCTATCCAAGACTTTATATTATTCACATTTCTTCTGACATAAAGTAAACCACATTAGCTCTACTTCATCAATATACTTAATGTTACCCCACTCCTCTTTTCATCTTTTAATTTCATCCTCTAAATTTCCAAAGTTGAAAATTCATGAAGTTAGTTTAATTGTAAAAACACTAAATTCAATAATAATAAACGTAAAATTTCGTTGAGCTAAAAAACAAACCACCAGCAAGAGCAGTATCCATTAGGGTCTCTACCACATACGCTGGAATAGTTTTCTATCAAATATCAGGAGAAAATTAACAAGACTTGATCGGTCCAATGTAGTGGCATACCTGTCGTGATTGTCACTTTCTAGTTAAACCATAAAAAACCAGCCTACAAGGATGCAGGCCCCCTGAGATTTGATGGATGCAAGTTATCGCATCTTTCTGGATCAATATCCCCTTCAGATCAAAGGTATTTCCCTATGGAGACAAAA
This sequence comes from Bettongia penicillata ogilbyi, assembly GCA_023548195.1. Classification (NCBI taxonomy): domain Eukaryota; kingdom Metazoa; phylum Chordata; class Mammalia; order Diprotodontia; family Potoroidae; genus Bettongia; species Bettongia penicillata. Next base: position 4,194,300 of record JAJHZJ010000482.1, on the reverse strand, counting down.
GGGGTATATCTGCCAGAACCAGTATTCTACTGTTACTGGGTATACTTTCTTATAGTTCAGAAAGCCTTTTTTGTGAGTGTTGAATACTATAGAGAAGCCTCAAGTATTGGACTGTTCTGAACAAGACCTGGCCAGAACACATGGTTAGCCAGCAGTCTGGACTGTCCACTCAAATCAGCAGTCTATATAAAGCAGCCCCCCAGTAACCAAGAGAAAACATCATGTTATCTCAGGTGGCATTAACTCCCCTTGCTGTTTTTGGGAAGAGATGCAAGGCATTGCCTCTAATTCTAAAACTGGAGTTTTCCAATGCCTGTTTGCTTTGCTGCTAAAATTCCTATCAACTATTCCTACAACTATTTAATGCCCCTAGGAAGCATGGATAGTTTTTTTTTTATTAACTACCCCATCCTGGAAATAGTTTTCTGGACTATTTGTTGAAGATTTCTTTACTTCTAAGCCTACAGTATGGAATAAGAGGTAGAGATCTGGCTTCAGTATCAAAAAGTTCAATTTTGCCTCTGATACATTCTGCCTGTCGGACCCTAGGCAAATCACGTAAACTCTCGATGCTACAGGCAATTCTCTGAAATTGTAAAATGTAGAGAAGTTTCAGATCTGTAATTATGCACAGTTTTCTCATTTGAGGTTCCCTAAACCAATGAAATCACAAGTCAAATCCCTATTCCTTCCTTAATTACTTCTGTACTTGTTTATGAAACATTCCCACATTCAATCCAATTGACCACCAAAGGCTCCCTAATTCTGGAATTCCTTACATGGTAAAAAGAACACTCAATTTGCAACTGGGAGACCAAAATTCAGTTGGATGTTGTTAGAACTAAAGGTGACCTTAGAGATCACCAAGCATGATACCCTCATTAAAAACTCAATTTAGTCTTTTCAATTCTAGTTGAGAAGTGAGTGGCTCTGCTGCTGACTGGTTCTGTGACCATAGGCAAGTCACTTACCCCATGTGAATATCAGTTTCCTCATGAGAGGCTTGGATGAGACAATGTGTAAGGGTCCCTTCCAGATATAAAAGGCTGACTGATGAGATATAACACAAGGAGATAGTTTTCATTTTCTGAAATATGTACAACTGCTCCAGAAATATATTCCCTGAAAACATAATTTTCCATTCTTCCAAAACTAGGCTAAAAAAATAGCATGACCACTCATGGAAAAATGATAATTGAGTACTCACAGATTTATTGACAACATAAGGAGGTCTATCTTGTTGGTAAAGTTCTCCAAAGAAATTTTCTCCATAGTACTTCATGCAAATAAAGTACTAGTCTTTATGGTTAACCAACACCTACATCGGATTCATTGGCTTGTACATTCACTCAATTCGGGTTTAAGAGAGATCAAGTGCCCTCTGGTTTAAAAAAAAAAAAGTCAGCTGAAAACAGAAAATCCCATGTGACTCAGCAGGTCTTAGAGCCAAATGGGAAAAAGGCAATTAGCTAACATTTATACAGTACTCACTATGTGCTCACTATGCTGTGCACTTTACAAATACTATCTCATTTGGTCTTCATAAAAACTCTGGGAGGTAGGTGCTATTACCATCCCCATTTTACAGTTGAGGAAAGTGAGGCCCACAGGCTAAGTGACTTGCCCAAGGTCTCACAGTTAGTGTCAGAGACCATATTTGAACACAGATCTTTCTAACTCCAGGCCCAATATGAAGCAGAAGAATATGGCTTTTAGGTAATCCAATGAAAATAAGTAACTTCTGTAAACATGTAGTCACTTGATCTATCTTGCTCAGTAGGTTGATGAGATTTGGTAAGTAAATGGAAAGACAATGGGTGGGGGTGGAGAGGCTAAAACATGTCCTTCTACTGTTAAATGTATAAAATAGTCTGTAACATATTACAAATAATAAAAACATACAGGTGGGTTATTAAAGAAGCTTGTAACTTGAATACCATATTAAAATGGTTAAAAATATAACAACAGAACCTTTTTAAAAGTCATCTATAAAAGCTATTGATGTATGGAATGATGAGGTATTAAAGATCTCTGAATGTTTTAATTATGTGGAAGGAGGCTAGCTAACTAGCAATTTCTGCTCCTGGGGCAAGAGGTAGTAGATGAGGTTCCCTTGAGGTGGAACCCGGAGGAACTGGAGGGGGAGGAGGAGGAGGAGGAGGAGGAGACTTTTTAAGTGTTAAAGGGGGAAGGAAGACTCATTAATGGGAAGGTAGGTGGCATACAAGAAAGTACCCTCTTTCCAAGAAGTTATTCCCTCTAATGTCACAGAGAACAGAGGCATGGGAAGAAGAGCCCTCAAGATGGTGCTACAAATTTACATTCTCTAAATTTCCCATCTTGTGACAAAATATAAAAGTCATTTTGCCCTAGCTACAGTTCTCTGAGGCATATTTCCCTACTTTTCTGAAGTCTAAGACCATACTACAAAGGGTCATAGGTCATTTGAAAATAAATGTGCCACATCGCAGGATGCAAACATCAAATAACTACACTTCAAAACAGAATCAGGTTACAGTAGACATCTCAGAAGAGGAAAGACAGGCAAAAAGAGTATGAGGAAAATATTGTGGAAATGATAACAGTAAAACCAAATATAGCTTAATGATGTGAAATTGAGAGTGTTTTATATAATTAGGACAACTCCAGCAGTCTAGTTGATTCTGTCCTTACCCTTCTGCCCCTCTCTGCCATAAGAGTTGCTGGTCCCTAAAATCAAAATTAAAGACAAAAGAAATTCAATGGGGAGAGGTCTTAGAAATCATCTGGCTCAGGTCTCCAATTTTAGAAATAAGTAAACTGAGGCTAAGAGCACACATCAAGATTTATGGCTGGGCTGAGACACAAATTAGAGATAATTCAAATTTTTAAAGATGAAAAAAGTTGAGAGAGGCTTCTAGCTCTGTCTCGGTCCACCATTAGCTTTTGATGTGGGCAAATTATTTAACCTCTCTGGACACCAGCGTATTCATGGGGGAAACAAAGGTGGAGGACTGCATGATCTCTGGCTTAGCTTTCCACTTCTATCCTAATTTTTGAGTGTAGCTCTGGATGGTCAGTGACTTTAGAGACAAGGCTTAGCAGTTCTCACTCCCAAGCCATAGGAATTTCCTTTGCATCTATTTTAGGAGGAAATAATGAAGAAGGTTGGACAATTATGTCAATTACATGACAGGTCAGTGAAAATACCAAGATTAACACTCTATACTTCTGGATTCTAAGAGAAAAAAGGCCACAGTCAAGTCCCGCTAAAGGCTTCAAAGAGATAGAAGCAGTAAACACTAATAATCTGAGAAGAGTGAACTTTGTCATTTGCTTTTAAAAATACTATCAATAAATAAAAGGCAAGGGTTTTAAACCAGCACGTAAAATTTAGGAAACATGTGTTCATTTCTAAACATCATAATACGAAGGTCTGTCCGTTCCCAACACTTTTCTAGCTGGTAAGAATAGGAATCTTTCCCTTAGCTATCATTTAGTAAATTTATGGTGATGGGATATAGGAGGTGCTGTGGGAAAGCACTGTAGTACGCTTTTTTTCTAAAATAATTAAGACTATACATATGCACACATATCAACATTATCATCATCAACCTAAAAACCACACGACAATTGTGTTTGCCTTTTTTATGGGAAATACTTTTCATTTATTGACCTCTAGGAATCTCTATAAATGACATAGGGAAAACACAGCCTTGGTCCTTTAAAGAAAATATACACATAAAAAGCAAACCATATAAAGGTGCTGGGTTGTTCCTCTACAGAGTAGTACAAAGGAAAATGTGCACTCTAGAATGAAAGGAGCTGGCTTTAAACACACCTTTGGATTTTGCATGATCTTGGACAAGACACTTCACCTTCGTAAGCCTCAGTTTCCTCTTTTTTAAGGCTGAACTGGATGACTTCTGGTGTTCCATCTTGGTCTATATCTGATTTGGTGACTTTGGCACTGACTTGTAGCTGATGCCCAGAGTAAGAAGAGGAGAAAAGAATAAGAGATCTATCTGCTTTCCTACCATTTGAATTTATAATGATAAATTTATATACAATTATGTATATAATTTATAAATGACCTTTGAGGACAAATAAATTCTTGTAATCAAACTACAACAATTCATATTTATAGATCATTAAATTTAATAAGGCATCTTGGAGTGAGCGATGGATATTACATTAAGGGAGTCCTGGGAGTAGTTAGCTAGATAATGAAAAAATTACGATGCTTCAAAAGGAGAAAACTGTAAAGGAATGTTCCATCTAGCTATCAAGGAAAGCACTGAAGGCACCAAGACTCCTAGACACTTCAACTGAATCAATCAACAGATATGATGAAGTTTAAATGTGGTTTAGATTCCAATCAATAGTCAAGACTTGTCATTTCCACCTTCATAACAAACACCTCTTCATCTTTCCTGACAATACCACCACCCTCGTGCTGGCCCTTATCACCTCACAATTGGACTATTACAATAGCTTGCTGTTTGATGTCCCTGTCTCAAGTCTCTCCCTCCTCCAAGCCATCCTCCAATCAGCTGTTGAACTGATCTTTCCAAAATGAAGATGTGATCATAGCATTCCCCTCCCCCATTTAATAAGATCCCCTGGCTTTCTATTACCTTTAGGATCAAATATGAAATTCTCTCTTTGGCTGTCAAAGTCCTTCATCATATTTATGTAATGACTACTATATGGCAGACTCTGTGCTAAGGGCTTTCCAATTATTATTTCATTGATCTTCTCAGCAACCCTAGATGTTATTACTATTCTCATTTTATAGATGAGGAAACTGAAGCCAAAAGAGGTGGATTAACTTCCTCAGGGTCACACAGTTAGAAAGTGTCTGAGGGCAAATTTGAACTCAGGTCTGACATTCTACCCACTACAACAACTGAATATTTCAGAAATTAGTACAAGAATAGGGTAGTCTAGCAATGGAAGACTCCATCTTCAAGAAGGAAAGATTCTAGTTGCAGAGTTGAATTAAAGATCCTAAAAGGAAATTGCTCTTTGAAAAAGTTTTTTTTTTCCTCACTCTCTCTCCTTCCCACATGTTATTGGAACAACTCTGGAAGAGACATTGAATCAGGCCAGGAACAGCGAGACACAACATGAGGACAAAAGTGGACACACAGGATGTAGAAAGACAGGACAGTTACCCAACAGAGGAAGCTACTTCAAGACCATGAGTGTTTGAATCAGATAACAATGCTAGCTAGGAACAATTAGTAATAAAGAGCAGTTTATATCTTGGTCACATGTTCCCAACAAGTGTAAGTTTAAGCCCTCACTTTTCATGGACACTGCATGTAGTTGTAGGAGTGTACGTCAGGTTTAGGGTGAAATATTTTGTACCAGCTTTTTTTTTTTCTTACTATACCACCTCAGAAAGTGCCTTCACTAAAAGTGAACTAAATCTACTGTCTAAATGATAGTGGGGAGTGCATCAGTGAGGGCTAATGAGTGACAAAAATAGAAACCTAACTCATCAGGGTCCCTCCTAGAGAACCCTGAGAACAGGAGGCCGTCACCTCTCCAAGGGCACAACCTGCAAGTCTAAGTGGGAACTGAAGGAGAAGCCCAGTGGAACCACTACATAATCAAGCCTGAATATATGATAAATTAATCAAAAACACATTTAGTTTCATACTTAGGGCATGGAGAAAGAAAGACCAACAAAATCTGATACTTTTAGCGGGAGGGGAAAAAAAGACTACTGTACTTATAAAATCTTTTAATGTATTAGTTGGTTTGGGTCCAATCTTACATTCATTAAAATTTCCAAGTAGGTTACTACTAAGAAAAAAGTAAAGTGCTCTCTGAATCTCTTTATAATCTGATGCTCTGTGATCCAAAGGTCGCTGGGTTCACTTCCTGCCTATTGTGAATTCTGCATAAACAAGGACAACCCCAAACCTGATGCGGTCTTGTTTGGCTACCCTTTCAGTGTTCACTCTAGTTCACACAAGTTACATAATTATGACAGTAGTACAATTAGAGCATTCTGTGATATTAGTGTTTAATTTACCTTCACATAGTCAAACTACTACATAGAAGGTTAAAAGAATGATGGTATTACTGACTTTAAAAACTGGTCTTCATATTACTTTAGAAAACAAAACAAAACAAAAAAAAGTAACCAAATATCTCAAAGACTTGAATTAACTGGGTAGTGATGAACCATTAAAAGGACAGAATTCTCTCTCTCGCCCCTGAATTATCTTGCCTATTAAGCAAATGAAAGGTTTCATTTTTGAAATTTTCCCTTTAAAAATCTACTTGATACTTAATTCAGTGCTATTATATTAGGAAAAGAAAATTTAAGGTTTTCACACAGCTCAGTGTCTGCACAATAAAGTCATTAAAACCAATGTTGTAGGCCTATTTGATACTGATGGAGTTAGGAGTCTTTTTCCCAATGTACCATTCTGCTTCCATCTTCATCATCATCATCAAGATAGAATCTACATGTGTGTACATATAGATAGACACAGATATACATGCAAATACACATATAATATTTTAAGGCTTGAAAGACCTTGCAACAACCATCATGTCTATTTTATAGATAATTAAACTAAGCTTCTAAGAAATTAAGTGTCTTGCACTCAGTCATAACTAGGGACAAATCCAACATACAAACCTAGGCCACCTCACTGTAAGACTCACTTCTAGCCACTAAGCCATGACATGGATCCTTACAATCAATTGGAAGAGACAAGGCATTCATTCACAAGGCATACAGAATCAATCAATATGACAGTATCACAAATTTCAGAATGACATAGAGATATAAAAAAAGTTGAAGTGATAAAGTGATTTCTAAAAATACAGGTTTACACTTGAATGTCACATTGTCTGGTGTTTTCATAAGGAATGCTTGAAATACCTCTATTTCATTAAATATCCATTTTTTTTTCTTCTGTAGGGTTATACTCAGTATTGCTGGATATGTTGTGGTAGGTTATAATCCTAGCTCCTTTGTTTCTATAATCATATTCTGAGTCATCCACTCCCTTACAATAGCAGCTGCTACATCGTGTGTGAATTTTACTGTAGATCCATGGTATTTGAACTCTGTGTATATTGATATTTGAACACATGACTAAAAACAGCATAAAAAGGTAAGCATGAGTGAGAAATCATAAGGGAATTAACAGGTTATATTGTTTACATTCCTATATGGGAAGGTGATAATGTAACCCCTAAGAACATTATCATCACAAGGCCAGTTAGAATCTTCTTAGAGGACAAAGGTGTGAGTCTACCATGTTGAAAAGATATCAGAGGAATGGAAGGATGAGAAATAGGGATCCACAGGCAGGAGGAAAGAAGAGGAAGAATGGAAAAACTGTTATTTAAATGAGATATGTTATACAATGAAGAGTGAAATGGGGGTGGGGGAGAAGTGGGCAATGCCTGAAACTCACTCTGATCTACACCAGCTCAAAGAGAGAAAAATAAGAACACACTTAGGTATAAATGTTCATCTTACCAAAGAGGGAAGTAAAAATGAAAGGGACTTAAAGAAGTGGGATGAGGGATAAGAGGATGGGTAGAATAAAAGTGGTGAGAGTCAGAAACAAAGTCTTAAAGAGGGGACCAGTAAAAAAAATAGATAAAAGAGAACAAGAGACAAGGAAACACATAGCTAAAAATAATAATTGTGAATGCAAGTAAGATAAACTCACCCCAAAAACCAGAAGATGATAGAACAGATTAGAAACCAGAATCCAAAAATATGTTGTTTACAAAAAATATGCTTAAAACAGAGACACACATAGTTAAAATAAGAGACTATAGTAGAATCTATTATGCTTCAACTGACAGAAACAAGGCAAGGGTAGCAATCATGATCTCAGATAAATAAAAAGCAAAAATAGATCTGCTTAAAAGAAAGTCAGAGAAGCTATATTTTTGCTTTTAAAGGTTCCAAAGGCAATGAATTTAATACCAACATTAAATATATATATGTATGTATGTATGTATATACAGGATATATACATATATACATATACAGGATAGAATCTAAAGTCTTCAAGGAAAAGTTAAATAATTTACTAAAGGAAATAAATAAACTATACTAGTGGAGGAATTCAATTTACCCCTCTGAGACACTGATAAATCCAACCATAAAACTAAGAAGATAAAGGTTAAAGAGCTGAATAGAATTTTAGATAAGTTGGACATGATAGACCTCTGGAATAATGAAGGGGAATATAAAGGAGAATACTTATTACACAGGTTTGCAAGGTCCTTCACAAAAATTAACCATATAGTAAGACATCAAAACCTTACAAATAAAAGCAGGAAAACAAAAATATTAACTATATCTTGGGGGGGCATAATGCAACAAAAATTACATTTTATAAAGGACTTTTGAAGCACAAATTAAACATTATTGTTAAAAAAAATAATCATGAATGAGTGAATCAACAAACAAATCAGAGAAACAACCAATAAATTCATTTACAGATAATGACACTGAAGCAACACACCAAATCTGTGGGATGCAGTGAAAGCAGTTCTTACAGGAAAAACATATATATCTCTAAATGCTTTCATAAATAAAAGCGAAAAGCATCAGATCAATAAATCAAACATGCAACTAGAAAAACAGAAAAACCACAAATGAAGTATCTACAATTAAACACTAAAGTATAAATTCTGATAATCAAAGAAAAGTTAGTGAATTAAAAAGAAAAAATATTGAATTAATGAAAAAAAGTAGGAGCTGATTTTATGGGAAAAACAGTAAAAAAAAGAGATAAACCGTTGGCTAATTTGATTGTGGGGGAAAAAGTAAGAAGAAAATCAAATTCCCAGTATCCAAAATGAAAAAAGGTGAATGCACAACCCATGATAAAATTACAGTAATTATGAAGAGATATTTTGCCTAATTTTATGGCAATAAAACTGACAATCTAAACAAAATGGATAAATATTTATAATTATATAAATTACTCAAATTAAGAGAACACTTTACTATCTCAGAAAAAGAAACTGAATATGTAATAAATGAGCTCCCCAAGGGGGGAAAAATCTTCAGGAACATATGGATTTACAAGTGAACTCTGCTAAATATTTAAAGAACAATTAATTCTAATACTATATGAACTGTTTGGAAAAAATAGGTAAAGAATGAGCACTACAAAATTCTTTCTGACCCAAATAGAGCTTTGATAACTACATAAGGGAGAGCAAAAACAGAGGGAAAAAAACTATAGACCAATTTCCCTAATAGAAATGCTAGCTATAGCAATAACACAATAAAAAGAAACTGAAGGAAAGAATAATATGTAATAAGGAAAAGAAACTTCACATATGACATATAGTATACTTAGATAACCCTAGAGAGTTAACCAAAAAACTCACTAATCAAAACAATTAGCAATTTCAGCAAAGTTGCAGAATATAAAACAAGCCAATACAAATCATCAGCATGATTACCAACAAAATCCAGCAGAAGAGGTATAAAGAGAAATTCTATTTAAAATAAGTAAAGAAAGTATATAAAATACTTAGTCTATCTGACAAGATGCACACAGTAAGAGTACAATTACAAAACACCCTTTATATAAATCAAAACAGAGCTAAATAAATGAAGAAATAGTACTTTCTAATGGGTAGGCTAAGTCAATATAATAAAAATTAAAAATTTCAATACCACCTACATTTAATTACTTACTCAGTTTTATGCCAATCAAAATAGCACCGAATAATTTTACAGAAGTGGAAAAAGTAGTAATAAAACAAAAAATAACAGGACCACTTCAAGGGATTCTTTATTCTCGAGAACCAAGACCTATCTATACACTGTCACATACATGCATCAATATATCCATATGTGTATGTGTAGTTATTCATGTACATGTATAGAGTACCCCAAAATCTTAGTGCTTTTTAAAACCAGAGCTAAGATTTTTGGTGCTCTCTGCAATGTAGAATTGTGGCCATAGGACTGGATTTAGATTCAAGAAGACTTGAGTTCAAATTTTACCTGAAAGTACTCTGATGGATCAACAAGCAACAAGTATTTATTAAATGTCTACTATGTGCCTCTGGAGATATAAATACAAATCTTGATTGCTGTGTGAGGATGGGGGAGCTACTGAACTCCCTCTGAATCTCAACTTCCTCATTAATAAAAAGGATGTGGCACCCAAACCATCAAGTTGTTTTGCAGTATAAATAAGGAAAATGTATATTAAGTCTCCTTATGAACTTTAAGACATTATGTAAACGTCAGTTATTAATTATAATGATTTTCATTCTTCCCATCTTTACCATCATCATTATTACAGGGCTACAGAAAAATAATTTCAGTGAGGAGAATGAAGATAAAATGAGACAAACTGTATGCTCCTTCAACAAGCCTATATTAGCATTAAATGAGATCATTTTATAATCAGTATAAATAGACAGGTATTTTGGAACTACTATAAGAAAGTCTGTCATTCAGTTTTACTCAAGCTTTCTTCCAACTTGTTCTTCAGAAGAATTACTTTAATTATGACCTTCTAGGGTGTGATACTATATTTTTAGCTATCTTATACTTAAATTCAGCTAACCCTAATACAGAAGTGTTCTGTAAATACAAAAAAAATCCCCTTTAGTAGGAACTTCCCACTAGTATACAGATTCTCTCTTTTTCTTTGATGTTGTTTCAAAAAAATCTGACAATGTTGCCTTGCTGGAGTTCTTTGAAAAACAAATAGAAAAGCATATTTCAGTAATGGATTCCAGGCCTACATTCACTTAAGTCTATTTCTTTCATATCAATTGCCATCTGTTACTTCAAATCGAATTCTTACATTTGAGACCCAGACCCAGAATGTGAAATAGAAGGCTCTGTTTCCCTTACCATACACCCACCCAAACAATGATTATTGTTACCTTACTAAGAAGCAGCTGAGTCTAGATCCCATCCATAGCCCCCATAATAAACTTTCCCCCTTATTTTACTCACTGACAGCACAAAGGGGTTTCTTAGACTTTTTTTATGTGTGTGTGTGTGTTTTCAAATGAGCCTTCTACTTTTTTTTTTTTTCAACAATGTCATTTTATACTTGTGGAAATGAGGGATGAAACACTTGGAAGGATTTTCGGTAAGTTTCAATACACTAAATGTTGTTCTTCAATCATTTTCAGTTGCATTCAACTCTTTGTAACCCAATTTGGGATTTTCTTAGCAAAGAAAGGAGAGTGGTTTGCCCCTTCCTTCTGAAAATAACTGAACAGCAATAATCATTGCTTATTTTACCAAATGCAAAAAATAAATGCATAGGATTATAAAGGAAAATAATTATCGTGAAATATACTTATAAAATTTTGTCTTAACAAAAAACAAACTCATGGTTTCCAAATTAGGGATCGCTTGCTCTAAAGGCATTTTCCTCATTTTTGAGATGAAAATGACCCTCAAAGAAGGCTAAGTGAATTTACCAAAGACACCCAGTTAGCCAATGCCACATGTAAGATCTGAATCCAACTCTAATAGGATTTTAGGATCAGGACTCTAGGGCTAAAAGGGACTTTGGAGGGCATCTAGTCCAATAACCACATTTTACAGATGAGGCAACTGAGGTACAGATAGGTGACTTGCCGAAATAATAAGCATCAGAATTGGGATTTGAAACAAGATATTCTGATTCCAGAATCAGGACTCTTTCTATTATACCACAATACTTTTCAATAATTCCAGTAACTCAGCATTATGCCAGGTCAGTTTTTACTAAGGAACTAGTAAGTGAACTTTGAGATATGATTTAGGTAAGAGGAATAGATAGAAGAAACTAGTTAGATGGCATCTCCTACCTCCAACCCCTTATCCTGTGCCATCCAATGTTTGTTTAATTCAACTATAATAATTTTAAAGAATAGTTGGCACTGAGTCACATATGTTAGACACAACTCTAACCTCTTTGAAAAAGAGGAACAAATTAAGTAGTTTTTTAAAAGTAACCCATAAAAATCAGAAGAGGTAATGATAGGCTATATAATATATATACTTATAGAAATGTCTGCCACCATATAAGTCACCACCACCTAGTACTAATTATACATTATTTTTCCTCAGATCAGATTCAAAGGTTTGACATACAGCAGGACAGAGAACAAAGGAATGTTCTCATTTTGGTGCTTTTTAGTATGCCATAAGACTAAACACCAGGTAATTTTTAAATATCCTGGGACTCATATTTTTATGACTTGTTCTTCTATTTGGGTTGTTAAAAAAAAATATGTACTCTTCAATAAAAGCATTCTAGCCATCATTATAATCCTCCCAGTTTCTAGAATTCAAACACTGTCAGTTTTCTATCATCATGGAGGAGTAGATGTGACTAGGAAATATAATGTAGCTATTCCATACTGCCACCAACTCTCCAGAGAGTCTAAGAAATTTTATCAAAAAACTAAACCAAAAAAAACCCCATGCAATTGTAATAGAGAAAGAAGAAGAGATAGAGTCATTTCCAGATTTCCCAGTTAATTGGCTGATACAAAAAAAAAAAAATTGAATCTACATGAAATTGGAAACTTTTGCATTAACAAAATCAGTGCAACCAGGATAAGAAGAACCGTCAGGTGAGAAATAAATCTTTGCATCTAATAACCCTGATGAGGATTCTGGTATGATAAAAGCAAATAAAAATAACTGAGTTTTCTTTCATGTCACACACAGAAAACTAGCAAAAATGACAAAAGATGAGATTGGTCAAAGCTAGAGGGTCAGTGGAAAGACAGATAGGCACATTAATGTCCTGATTCTTTAACAGCCAATGGTATAATCATCCTGGAAAACAATTTGTTGCTAAGTTGCTAAGAAAGCAACTAAAATGGACATACTTTTTGACCCTGAGATGTCACTGCTAATAATATGCTCCCAGGAAGTTGAAGATAGAAAGAAAGCTCCAATAAACACCAAAATATTTATATCAACACTTTCTGCAATAGCAAAAACCTGGACACAAAATAGACAATGATAAATAACTATGGAATCAGTAAGCAAATTATGGTATGTGAATATAATGGAATTATTACAATGATAAATAAGAAGATAACATAGAACCATGGGAAGACATGAACTGATACAAAGTGAAGCATGGGGGAACAAAGTGAAAACCTCAACGTAAATGAAAGAATACTAATAAAAGCAACTGAAACTAAATGTTGTGTAACAATAATTTAACTTGATCCCAAAGAAGACATCTAAAAATATACATCCCTTTCCTGCTTTGCAGATGTGAGGGGAATATGAATATAAAAAAATAAATCAGCATATACTGTCAACTTTATTAATGTATTATTTACTTTTCCTGAATTTTTTTCTATTTTCATTCTTAGTAGCAAGAAATTAATCTCTGGATAGGAGAGGGGGAAGACTACACTGAAAAATGAAATTATCTAAAAGAACAATGAGCTATTTTGTTTTTAAGCATCAGGGTAGATTTCTTTGGCCTCTTTAGACTTTGGCCTGGTTTTTGTCCCATGTAATATACAGTCATGAAATTAATACATCATTAAGAAATTCTTGCCTGATTATTTTTTTTAGTGAATTCCAGCAATAGAAAATACTATGTAAATAAACTTTTCAACATGTGTTTTCCCCTTCCTGCCTAGTTTTCAGTGTTCAGTTAGACAGTTTCTGCTGTATGTGGCCTAGGTATCATCCCTGAATAGATCTGTAGTCTTATCTGTGTGGGCACTCCTCAAATGGTACAGATCTAAGCTCACTCAGACCTTTTTATCCTTGACACTTATGAATGGTCTCCAGAAAGGATGCAACCAACATCTAAATCTCTGGAAATTGCACAGATACCAAAAGATTCCATGGTCTGCCCAGTGGTTCTACTTTAAAATACGTTATCTACATCTTTCCTTTTCAGGACATCTATGTCTCTGATGATATCCTTTAAATTAATTATCTAGTAAAACTGCTCTCTAGTCATATGCTATAAGCTATGCTCACTCCTCATGCATTTCCCCATCACATTTTTTACTTTCAACTTTAATTCTTCAGAGAATGTGGTACTCTATAATCATGGCCATTGAAGCATTACTGGAAGAATGTTGATACTGATGGGCCTTCACTTCAGGAAAAATTAGAATTTTATCAGTTTGTGAAAAGAAAATATGGTGGGAAGAGTGTTGGAATTAGAGTCAGAAGGAACTGGGTTCAAGACCTGGCCCTGTCACCTTACCCCTAATGTGATCTTAGGTAAATCACTTATACTCCTCAGTTTCCTCAAATATAAAAGGATGAGAGTAGACTGGATGCCTTTGAAGATTCCTCTCAGATCTAAATCTAGACTCATACAAAAATACTACTATTTGACTCATTACAATTATATGTGTAGAGGGAGGGAGGAAGGGGAAAAGGAAGGAAGGAAGGAAGGAAGGAAGGAAGGAAGGAAGGAAGGAAGGAAGGAAGGAAGGAAGGAAGGAAGGAAGGAAGGAAGGGAGGGGAGGGAGGAAGGGAGAGAGGGAGAGAGGGAGGGAGGAAGGGAGAGAGGGAGGGAGAGAGGGAGGTAGAAAGGGAGGAAGGGAGGTAGAAAGGGAGGAAGGGAGGAAGGGAGGAAGGAAGGAAGGAAGGAAGGAAGGAAGGAAGGAAGGAAGGAAGGAAGGAAGGAAGGAAGGGAAGGGAGAGAGGGAGGGAGGGAGGGAGGAAGGGAGAGAGGGAGGTAGAAAGGGAGGAAGGGAGGAAGGGAGGAAGGGAGGAAGGAAGGAAGGAAGGAAGGAAGGAAGGAAGGAAGGAAGGAAGGAAGGAAGGAAGGAAGGAAGGAAGGAAGGAAGGAAGGAAGGAAGGAAGGAAGGATGGATGAAGGAATGGAAGGAGGGAGGGAAGGAGGAAAGAAGGAAGGAAAGGAGGGAGGAAGGAAGATAGGAAAAGAAAAAGGAAAAAAGAGAGAAAAGCTCAAGGCAGTTAAACATCAAATGATTTGGAAGAAAGGAAAAGGAATCTTCAGAATTTGCCCAGTTTGCCTAATTTTTGGATCTATTTTATAAAAAATACTCAGAAGAATGTGTTAGAAGTTGTATGTTGAATTGTATTCCTTATTTTACATGTTTATTTGCTTATTTTCTTTCTTTTACGGTGTTTCATTTTATGATTTTTTTTAAGCAAAAATATCCTTGTGTGAATATAGACAGTAATGAGCATCTTCATTGTTGCTCCGGAGAACATATGGCACAAAAGGAGGTCTGAAACTCACTCTAAGCACCACTCTAACTTTATCTCTACAGACACCATAGATCTTTACTACTGCCTCAACAAATCAACATGATGTTAGGCAATTCACCATTCTACTGAGTTTAATTAAGTTCAGACAGCATTTACTAAACACCTACCATGTTTAAGGAAGTGAACTGGGCACTGAGGATAAAAAAGGGACAATGTCTCAGTCACATGGAAGAGAAGGACAAAGGAAGGAGAGAGAAAGAAGAAGTTACAAAAGTGAGATGAGAGACAGAGAGGAGGCAGGGAGGTAGAAAGGGAGAGAGATGGGAAAGGAGGGAAAGAGAGAGGACTGGATAGATAATATAGATAGAAATAGATGATCTAGTTGCTACCCTTAAAGAATTAATAATAATCCGCTAGTGGTGATGTAACTATATAACTATCCATGCATATATATGTGCATATGTGCACACGTGTATACATATGTATGTGTATGCATATATACATGGGTGTATTATGTATGTATAGAACCTCTGTGACCATGGGTAAGTCACTTAATCTCTCAGTGTTCTGGGCAGTTTTCAGTGACCATTACTTATAGAGACAGAGCAACATCAGGTGGAATTTCCACAAGAAGTTCTCCACATGGATGAAATCACAAATCTAGACCCACACACACTCCAAAAACATAAAAGTATGCAACAACATAATGTAAGAAAAGGATAAAGGAAATGCTGAAACAACATATTCTTGGAAAAATCAGAGGAGGGAGAGATCATTTTCAGTCAGCTAAGCACATAGAAAAATGAATCAAAGAAAATGATGGATTAGGACACACTAGAGCTAAATCTTTTTTTTTAAATGATGACTTCAACCAGTTGAAATATAGGAGTAGCAAACTCTGGGAACAGCAGAGAATTGGTCCAAATGCAGGGTCTCAGGAGTGGACAGAAAGAAATCCGAAAACCATTAGTCATCCCCTTGAATTGGAAGACAGGTCATCTCCTTTAACTGGAAGACAGAAGTGCATAAAAGCAAGTAGTGTGAAAGGCGGTGACAGGGACCTTCAAAGGTCATAACTGCTAGGCTAAGGAATTTGTATCTCATCCTATGAAATAGAAAGTCATATAAGGTTCTTTAGCAGAGGAGTGACTTGGTAATACCCATACATTGGAAGATTACTTTGGCAACAGTGTGCAAAATGGATTAGAAAACAGAGACTGGAAACAGGGAATAGCCACCTGTTAAAAGTCCCTAATAGTAGGTCAAAGGAAAAGTAATGAGGACAAAAACAAATTACTAATATACATTAATCAGTAATTTCATTAAGCTTTGAATAATGGCAAGTAAAGTAGCATCTTTTGCTGTTTTTGTTTTAGTTTAATCAAGAAATATAAAGCTTCTGAATAATGTGATTAAGGAGGATCTTTCCACCCACTGTCAGGTGGGGAAAGATTTGTAGGAAGGCCCACACATTTTGTTAATGAGGCACTGGTTCTCAAGGGATGTGATGCCCCTGACTCTAAAAAGTGTGTAAAGACTCAGGGGATGAGATTTTACTTTGGAGCTTAGTTTTTGTAAGAGTAATTGTTCAGTCAGATGAGGGCC
The DNA here is from genome assembly GCA_023548195.1 of Bettongia penicillata ogilbyi. Taxonomy (NCBI): domain Eukaryota; kingdom Metazoa; phylum Chordata; class Mammalia; order Diprotodontia; family Potoroidae; genus Bettongia; species Bettongia penicillata. The sequence continues at coordinate 4,177,514 of JAJHZJ010000482.1, read as the reverse complement.
CTGGGAAGCCTTTAAAGAGCCCCCTGACTTTGAGAACCCAGATGCTGTGCTTCCTTCTCTGGTAACTGGTCAGACAGCTGTACCTGTCTGTTGAATTATGGTCAGACAGAGGAAGCCATGTCTGTTGATTACTTTGGGGCTTACTGACTATAGAAGTGTTTGTTTGTCCTGAAGAGGACTCTGAGAAGTCGCTAAGGAGCCCTCTAGCTTTGAGAAACCTCGATGTTCCCTCTCTGGTAAAGATGTACATATGTTAGTTCAGATATTTTGCAAGCATGTCTGTTGACTTTTAATTTCTCTGAATTTTCTTTGAAGTTCGGGGAGCTGACTCCCCTGAAACAGGCGAATGATATATGTGCCTGGTTAAAGGATTGATACATGTGATTAAAGTGATTGTTAATGCCTCAAAAGTTGCCTTTCCTTTTATGAATGCAGGTCCAAGAACCTGTGATAGCAGGTTCCCCTGTGTATGTTGGGGTGCTTACTGATCCACTGTGGTTCTCAGAATTGGAAGTTTGAGGATACTTTCATTATTTAAAAGTGGTTTTACTATTACATAAAGGATGAATTTCTGAGCAAGTGAATGTTTATTCACCTACTTATACCCCTGCAAATGTCCTTAACTGTTTGCCAGAAAACATGATATTATTTGAAGCTTTAGTACAAAAGGAAGTTCATTTCATGGAAATGCTCTTAAAAAAGGAAATAAATGAATGATTAGTCAAAGCTCTCTTATGGTAAGGTTTTATGGCATTAAAGTGAGTTAGCAATAAAAATCACACAATATCACTGCAGAATGACAATGGTGGTTTTATGTGGGGTCTTTGTAAAAAGAGTAAAAATAAAAATATGGCATTTATACAGTGCCTACTATGTGCCAGGCACTGTCCTAAGTTATTTACAATTATTATCTCATTTGATTCTCAGAATAACTCTGGGAAGTAGGTGTCTTTATTATTCCCATTTTACAGATGAGGAAACTGAGGCAAATAGAGGTTAAGTGATTTCCCAAGGTCACATGGCTATTAAGTTTCTGAGACTGGAATTGAACCTAGCTCTTTCTGACTCCAGATCCAGCATTACCCACTGCTCAACCTAGCAGCCCTCAAGATTCTCTAACCATGACCAAGAGAGAAAGTATCTCAAGTACTCCAGGGGATCAATGCACTGAGTTCTCTGAGAGTATTGATAGCAGTTATTTGACTACCTCAGTCACTTCCAATTTAGAATTACAGAGGTGAGCACTTCACATTCCCTCAAATCTATGCAAAGGCAACTATTAAAAGCAAATGACTAAAGAAAAAATTGAAAGATAAGAAACCCATGGAATAGTGTATAGAAAGCTGTCCAGAAAGGTGCCAAAAAGACCTGTGTTCAATGCTTGTCTTGGACAAATGAAGACTATGACATGCTGACCAGGACACTTAACCAGCCAGTACTCTGGGAAACTTTCTAAGACTAGAAATTACAGAAGAGGTGTTAACATGTATTGGGAAAGGGAATTTCTTCATCTAGGAGTCCCCTGTTCCAATAAAATCACAAATCCATTTCCTATCCTATGAAAAACAAGTACATGTCTCCTTTCATGGGGAAAACAACCTCACATGCTTAGATGCTTATTGAAAAGACACCCCAAAGGAGACTCTGAAGGGGTACCAACATTAATGTAGTTATGAATTAAGTAAAGAACTGCAATATATACTAATATTTATAGCCATGATGTCATCCATGTTCATTTCGAGGTCAAATCTATTTTGAAGTTAACTTATTTCATATTTATAAAATACTTGTCTTCAGAAGAAATTCAAGTCCATTTATGAGCTGCAGGAAGATACAAAAACCTTCTTCAATAATTTGGAAAGCAGGGCTCAAATCAAACAGGGTCAGGCAGTAGCATCATTGATTTAGAGCTGAAAAGGAATTTTAGAGATCATCTAGGCAATGCCTTTATTTTACTGTGGAGAAAACAGAAGAAGGAAAGTGGCTTCCTCTGGGTTATATAGATAATAAAAAGCAAAGGTAGAATCTCACAAGAATCACTCATTGAGTAGATAGGAAATGGGAGAAGCACTTGGATCCATAACTGTTAAGAGAAAGAAAAGCAACAGCATGAACTGATACACTAACAGTAACAAAAAATTATGATGAAAGTTTTTGACATTTATATAGAATTCTAAAGTTTGCCAAGCTTCATATGAGTCTCACAATAATCTTGTAAGACCAGTAGAGGTATTATTTTCCTTATTTTACAGAAAAGGAAACTGAGTATTAGATAATTTAAGTGACTTGACCATGGATACACATATACACTCTTCTTCTTACCCCCTTACCATCTTTAAACCAACTGCAAGAAATGCACATCTGCAATGATGACAACAAAATCAATCCTTTAAAACATAATAAAAACTGGGGCAGCTAAGTGGCACAGTGCATAAAGCACTGGCCCTGGAATCAGGAGGACTTGATTTCAAATCTGGCCTCAGACACTTGACACTTACTAGCTGTGTGACCTTAGGGTAGTCACCTAATCCCGGCTACCTCATCTACACCATCCAAAAAATAAAGAAAAATCACAGTTAAAATTTCTGATGTAAGTGAAATCATTTTCCTTTGTGTTCAGAATTGGTACTATAAGCAATATGAAGGAGTGAGACAATGTTAAAAGACTCGTTATTTTTGTAACAGGAAGTGGTATATAGTAATCCATGAAATTCATTTAATTTCAGTTGTGTCCTTTCCTACAGAATCATTCTGTTTGATTAGTCACTTAATCTCTTTCATCATATAATGCTTACTACCTTCAACAATATTTTCATTGTCTGAGTTTTCCATCCAGTCTTCTGTTTCATTCACATACAAAAAGAACACATGAAATATTAAGTCCTTGCTGTGTGCCTCATGTCACACCCAAAGTACAAATAAAACTTTGGTAGAATGGCTGGTGGGTTTGTTTGTTTGTTTTTTAAACAAAGTTTGCTCTTTCAAGGATAGTTATGCAGGTGAAGGATAAGGAGACTTACAACCTCAAGGGAGAAATAGAAGAAAAAAAAAAGAAAGAAGAGAGAAAAAATATCTAATGATCATCCATTTGGATAATTCAGTTACAGGACAATATCAGATGGGATGGTCTCAGTGGGAAAAAGGAGGTCTACTTTAATCTAGAATAATTACAGAGGATCTGAAGAAGATATGCATTATATCCTGTCACAAGGCTAGGTTAGCACTAGGTTAGGATAACAATCTTCCATCATTGATGACTTTATTCACATGGCCAAGGAATTGGCTGCCTTTACTTACAAAACCCCTCTTTTTTGTCTTGACTCTGTAGCTCCAGCTATTCTTGATCAAATTTTCTTTAATCAGACCATAACACTGACTGCTTCTACCACAGTGCTGATTTGCTTCACTTACCTCCTATGGAAAATCTTATTAAAAATTTGATCAAGTTCAATGACATGTCATACACTTGACTCCATTAGCTACCATGTTGCTGGACCCATCAACAATGGAAAGATGAGACTTTATATCATGAACACCAAAAAATACAGGAATTTTGCTTTTTCACAATTACCTCACAGAACTCAAATAGAGTGAATGGGGAACCATTTACACCTTGTCACCAAGCTGCATTACGCCACTTCCTTTTCATCTGCCAGAGACTTTTTGAAGGCAGTTGTCCTGACTTTTTCCTCCCTTTTCATTTGAAAGCAAAAGTGGTAGACAACTTTATTTTGACAACAAAACAGGATCCTTTTGCAATTTCTAAACATGCTCACACAAAAAAAGTTAAATGCATAAATTACCTAAGTCACAGAATCTAGGAATATGAAGAAACCTTAGAAGGCATCCAGTATCATGTAATCCTGACCAAAAATCCCCTTCACAATATGATCAACATATATGTGGTTAACTGTGCCTAAAAAGGTGCAGTGAACAGGGGCCTATTACCTGCCAAGTTGGCCCATTCTATACTTCGGAATAACTCATTGTTAGAAAATAACTCCTTCATCCTGAGTAAATCTATTTCTATGTAACTTCAACTCATTCTTCCTTGTTTAATTCTTTGGAGTCAAAAACACCACCACCACCACCAAATCTCAACTTCCTTTTACATGACTGCCTTTTAAATATATGAAAGGCTGTTGTGTCTTTCCCATAACCACCCACTCCACCACCACCGCCAGTTTTCTCTTCTCCAGGTTAAGCCTCCCTAGATCTTTGACACATTTTCCAATCCACTCACCACCCCATTTGCATTCCAGTTTATCTACGTCCTTCCTAAAATATGATGGCCAAACCTAAGCATAAGAGTCCAATCCTGGGCTGACAATGGCAAAGCACAATGGGATGATGATGACCCCAATTTCAGAAATTATGATTTTCTTAATGCAGCCTAGAATAGGGGATAGGGACTGGATCTGTCATTTCATTGATATAGAGAACTCCCAGATGAGGACAGTGTCTCTACAACTCAGTTTTAGATAGCAGCCTTAAACACAGAATGGCCGTACAGGCAGCATATGATGGAGTTGGCACTCAAAGCTGTGTCTTCCTGGCTTCGAGTCTAGCAATCTATCTACTACAGCATGCTGCCTCTCAACTTAGAATAGCACTAGGTTTTTGTGGTTCCCATATTGTACGTTTGAATTAGATGGAATTTGCAAAACACTAAGCTTCTCAGTTTATTTCACAAGAACTATTTTCTAGCCTTGCCTGTTCCATCCTGGAACTGTGAAAGCGTAGAGGGAACTAGATGGCACAGTGGATAGATCACCTTCCTGGACTCAGGAAGACCTTCCTGAGTCTAAATCTGGCCTCAAACATTTACATTCACTAAACCCTATTTGCCTCAGTTTCCACATCTGTAAAATAAGCTGGAAAAGGAATGGCAAACTATCACAGTATGTTTGCCAAGAAAACCTCAAATGAGGTCACAAAGAGTCAAACATGACCAAAAAACAACTAAGCAACAAGGACTTTACAAATTAGCCTTAGAGGGGATACGCTGAAAAACATTTAATAACCGGGCTGGAGTGAGAGGTGGGGGGTGGGGAGGGTGGAAACTGTGCACACACACTTTTTAATCAATCTGGATTATTAACACTTTCTTAAGTCTAGACGATCCATAAAATGATAAATTAGGAAGTCCTAGTTACCGACACACATTTAACAGTGGTCTCTCCCAAGCCCCGGTTGTTACATACCACTGGCCTTACTGTATTTCATATTACTTAATTCAGAGCAATGCCGCAATCTAGTCAGGTCTCCTTGGATCCTGCCTAATCCCAATGCGTTCCTCTATCTTTTTCATCGTCATGTTATCTGCAATGTGACAGTATTTCCTCTGGCTTTATAAAAATCATTAATAAAAATATTCAGGATGGATCCTATAAGGCACTCAGTATAGTCCACCCTTCTTCAAAGAAACAATGAGTCATTTATGACTACCCGTTAAGTCAAGCCATTCTAAAATCCCAAGCCTACACATCTTCACCTTGTTCATAAGGATAGTATTAGAGAAGATTAACAAATGCTTTAAAATAAAGGGTCATAGAGATATAGAGGGAATTCCTGTTTCATGTATCCACTGGACTAGATGGCTTCTAAGTTTCCCCTTCCACCACTGAGACTCTATAATACCATAAAATAAAAATTAAGGATTTAAGACATATATGTATACATATATGTCTTAAATCCTTAATTTTTATTTTTTTATTTTATATATACTTAATATAATATTAAGTATACATTTCTGAGTTTACTATTCTAAGTATCCTAAGTATACTATTCCTGAGTCCAGGAAGGTGATCTATCCACTGTGCCATCTAGTTCCCTCTACACTTAATATATAATATACTTATTTATATATATATATTTAATTATATATATATATATACACACACACACACAGTTCCTTCAAGATCTCAATATTTTTATGACTCTGTGATGAAAAGAAAAAGAAAGGAGTGTTTTAACCAAGAGACGACCATGGAAAATGAAGTAGTGAAGGTGATTTGAGATAAATAAGTAGAAAAGAAGAACTATTTACATGATGAACACAAAAACGTAAAGGAAAACAACTCTGAAAGACCCTAGAGGTCTGACCCATTTAGTGACCATTCATAACTCCAAAAGACTGATAATAAAGAGGGGCAGAGAGGTCATAGACAGACAGAAACAAACAAAGAAGTATATATGACATAGGCAATGTGTTGATTGGTTTGGTTTGACTGGGCTTCTTGGTTATGAAGGATTTCTGTTTCATAGAGAAAATGGTGAATAATGAGAGTGATGCAAAAAAAAAGAAAAAAGAAATTGCAATTCAAATCATATCAATAAAACATTAAAAAGTATATAAATGGAAGGAAGATCAGAAGGATACAGTCAAACCTGACACTTTTGCTATCATGTTAAATTTAATATATGTATATATGTATATATATTTTAATATGAAATACTCTAGGCAGAACATCATGATTTTAGTTTTTAGCTTTTCTATTCTTTGGTTAGTGACACTTGCATGCTTACTCCTATCTGTTAAATAAAAATTAATTAATTAAAAAATTAATTTTAAAAGTGTTCATTTTTTTCAAAATTTATTAATTTGTTTTCCATTTTCAACATTCACTTCCATAAGTTTTAAATTTTTCTTCCTCTCCTGCCCCCTCCCTCCTCAAGATGGCACGCAATTTTTTATGTGCTCTATATATACATTCCCATTAAACATTTTCACATTAGTCATGTAGCACAGAAGAATTAAAAGGAATGGAAGAAAGCGTGAGTAAAACTAAACAAAACCAAACATAACAAAGAGATGTGGGTGGCATTTTGCATCACGAGTCCTTTGGAAATACTTTAGGTCCTTGCATTGCTGAGAAGGGCTAAGTCTATCAAAAACAGTCCTCACACACTCTGGCTGTTACTGTGTATAATGGGCTCCTGGTTCTGTTTATCAGTTCATATAAGTCTTTTCAGATTTTTCTGAAGTCCGCCTGTTTGTCATTTCTTATAGCACAATAGTATTCCATTACATTCGTATACTACAACTTGTTCAGCCATTCCACAATTGATGGGCACCCCTAGATTTCCAGTTCTTGGCAACCACAAAAAGAGATGCTATAAATATTTTTGTACATGTGGGTCCTTTTCCCAATTTTATGATCTAAAAGAGTTCATTATTGTATAAAAAACAAGTACTAACAAATCCAAATCCTTTCATTCAAAAAAATCAGTATTATATTAATGAATACACATTTTCAAATACCACATATTAGAAAACTTCAAATGTTGTATGTACTAATCTTCTATCATCATCTAAGTCCTCTCAAAACTTGCACAAAAGGCAGTGTGAATATGTAGACTATAAAAAAGCAAAAAAAAACCTTACTTAATAGTAACAGAACATTGAAAAAGTGCGTGCGTGTGTGTGTGTGTGTGTGTGTGTGTGTGTGTGTGTGTGTGAGATTTATACTTCTATAAAAGACCTCATTATTTCAAGGTGGTGATATTGAGTTTATCTGATCACACCAAACTGGTTAAAACAGGCTAAAACAAGACAAGTATGATCTTGGTGACAAATTGAGGACCACCCACTCACATAACAAAGGCATTAATCACCAGTAAACTGACCACCATTTATTAAATCCTATTTAATAGGGATTAGGAAGGATAAGAATTAAGAGGTCACTGAACTTAGTAATTAATACACCGAACACCAGCCCAACTTATCCTTTGAAGTCCAACTCAAAGCCATCTCCTTCACTCATTCTGATTTTCTCTGCTGGTAACTTCTCTCCTCAAACCACACGTAATGAATGAATGAATACATAATACTTTGCTTGTTCCTCATGTATCATTTGCTTTAAGTCATCCTCCTATTAGGCTATAAACTTAATGCCAGCAAGGAATAAAGAATAATCTAAACTTTCTATCTCTTCCCCACACAGTACCCAGCAAAACAATCTGTATAAAGGGAGCACTTACAAAATTCTTACAGAATTGAAATGAACTCCACTGAGTTAGCTGAAAGCTCTTCTATTTCTAGGAAGTTAATGGTCTCTCAGAGGCCAGAGTAAAGCAGTATTATCTATAAAGAGCAGCAAGACATTCAATCAGAATATTGATAATAGAAACATCATGACTTTCTTCTCCTGCCCCTTGCAGAGAGAAGCACAGAAAAAGAAAATGAATTGGACATCCCAATGACCATGCTGTTATTTAAAAAGTAGGAAACAAAATCTAAAAGGAAAATGGCAACGAGAGCTAGACAACTAAAATCAGAGTTGAACAAATGAAATCATTTCTGTAAAGCACTTTACAAACTCCATTATGTTATATAAATATCACCTACTAATATTATTATTAGCTAAGTGATTATATTTCCCCTCCATCACAAGCATACACACATCACTGAGTATTATACAAAAACAAATGATATAAAAATCAAGCTTAGATAAAGAATCTAGGCACTTTTGAAAAATTTAATAACAATACTCCCAACATTTAAAGATCATACCACAAAACCTCTCATCCTCACCTCTACCGCTGCCCAATACTGCTCATTGGAAGCTTTGTTATGTTATAAAGAATTGTATGCAAAAGAGTGTATTGTCAACAATCTATACTAAAAGATTATAATTTTTGGTGATCATGGAGAACCTAATCCCCTATGCTCCATAGATCAAATATATCAACATGCCTATCATTTTTTAGGAACATTATTACACCCATGAAATTTAAGGACTTACTGTGTGTATGTATATGTGTGTATATCAACTTTTATACATATGTATTTATTAAAACTGACATCAAAAATGTCTGTCACTACATCCCCTGAATGATGTACTCCAGACAACTGTCAATTTTGCCCATACCCAATCCTAGCTCTGTATAATACTATTTCCCTACCTCCCAAACACCTTATCTATCCAATGCCCATTTCATTCCATGGATACAATCAGAATTGGGAGTATAGGGTAATTTTAACTAAATCATCCAAAAATATCTTGCATATAGGCAATAGGGGCATATAGGGATAGAAACTAATGAGCATTTCCCCAGAGCAAATCAGCATTTTATATCCACTATCTCATTTGACCTTCATAATAGGCCTGTTTAGCAGGTACTATTATTATCCCTATTTTATAGATGAGGAGAGAAACTGAGGCTTGGTTATGTCACTTGACCAAGGTCATATAGCTTTTATGTGTTAGAGATGGGATTTGAACTCAGGTCTTCCTCACTCCAAGTCCAGCACTCCACCACATATGCCATGCTGCTTCTCTCTACTACACAAAACATCCATGAAGCAAACATGAAAGCAGACTGACTGGAGAGAAAAATTAGAACAGCACTTTTTTCTCCTGTCTGGTGGTAACTGAGGATTATATACTTCCTACTTAGGCTTTCCTTCGAAAATGTACCTCACTGGCTGATGGTTTTACTCTGCTATAGATGACTTTTCAAAGGAACAGAGCCCAAATAATAAATGACAGGAATACTTTAAAAATTAAAGAATATTAGTTAAAATTTTTTAAGTAATAGTTATAGGCCTCATCCACTTCTGAAATTGTATTACTATTCTACAATAAGAGATTAAAAGAGAAAAGAAAGGTCAGGGCAAGAGAGAAACCCACCCCACCCCCAGCATTATATGTTTCATAACACTGACATACTCATCAGTATTTCACACTTATCTCATAGTTCACACATCATGGCTCCTCAGGTTTTTAGTTATTTTCTTTTACCTTGAAAAGTAACTTGATGTGAAGCACATAATCTCAAAATCTGGTTAACTTTTGAAATAATGAACTAATTTTGTTTTATTATGCAGATAATATTTTTATTTCAAAACAATGCAACAGAAAATATGATGAAATGTTATGAATAAAAAGTATACCTTCCATACCTTTATAAATACTTCATACAGCAACCGAAATGGCCACACAGCTAGTAAGTGTGAGGCCAGATTTGAATTCAGGAAGATTAGACTTCCTGACTTCCGGTTCAGCACTGCACACCTAGCTGACCCAGTATGTGCCAAAGGTATGACTTAAAATCAGCTTTTTTTCAAGAAAACTCTCTCACCATTATGCATACTGCTTCTGTTATATATCCATAATCCTTTAAAATTTATAAAACACTTCCTCATGACAATCATGTGTGTTAGATAGTGCTGGACCCATTTTACTGAAAAGGAAAGCAAGGGATTAAGGACGTTGATAGTCAGAGGGCTAAGTAAGTTTGGGGAATTCAGGTAGTCTGAGTCTGGAGGGTCAGTGCTTTCTCCCCCCTGCCCCCTCCCCAATACACCATACTACATTCATTCCGTATTGGATCTGACTTCATGACCAGGTAAGAAGAAACAAGAGAAACAAAGGAGGTTTCTGCAGTATCTCAGACTTCAATCAATTTCCTTGGCATACATGGAATATACACATAGGAAAGAAATACTCATCATAGGTGTGGTCACAGGAAACTAAAGGCTGACTTCCCTTCTAAGAGAAACAGCATGAGCATCTAGTGTAAAATACAGAACATGTTCTATCTAAAGTTTTGTGCTGTAACTCTCAGGAACTTAACAGAATTAAGGTATCTACTTTCTATGGGATGGACAAAGAATTCACAATTTCCAAGTCAGTGGGCTTCATTTCCATTCCCAGAAAACTTCTAGAGTGTATTATTGAAGAGATGGTGAGCAAACATCTAGAGAATTGATAAAGAAGATCCAGCATCACTTCAGTCAAAAGAGGTTATGCAAGATTATCCTTGCTTACTTTATTTTTTGCCACTCAATTGGCAGATCAAGGAAAAACCTTAACTGTAGTCTATCCAAATTTTATGCTATTTTTCCACAGTTTGAATAGAAGCCTCATGAAAACCAAAACCATTTCTTGTGATAGTCCTGCCCGTATAGTATTTGCCCATTAAAAAAGATTTACTGATGCCATATGTCTTTTATACCATGGTCATTCCCTGATACCCACTCCCCCGTACCAAACCCTGTTGTCTAACACAGAAAATATTTAAGCCAACCCAATTTAAAAATCAACTTTGTTTTGAGAGTCTATGGAATATTCCATGCCTACAGTTCCCTTTTCTCGTATGTGAGAGAGGTTTATTTCATCATGTCTTCTCCTGAACCAAGGTTTATCACTGTAATTAATCAAGGCACAGATATCTTTTACTGTGGCTTGCATGTACATTATCATAATGATTATTTGTACTGTTCTCCTGGTTCTGCTTACTTCATTCTGGATTAGATCAATTGCACTCGCCACTATCTCTTATGCTCTTGTTATGAAAAAGAAAAAGAGACGAGGGCTAGGTGATAGAACTGTTAGTTGGGTAAAAAACAGATCGAATGGTCGGACCCAGCTACCTAATCATTAATGTCCATTAATGCCCAATGTTAACTTGGAAGGAGTACTCAAATGGAGTGGCCCAAAGATCTATGCTTTGCTCCTTGCTATTTAAGGCATAGATGAAGGCATAGACGAGTTGCTTATCAAATCTGTAGCTGAGAAAAAAGTGAGATAACTAAAAGGTCGAATGCTGGTCAGAGTTTTAAAAGAATATTGAAATTAAGGCAAATCAAATAAGAAGGCATTTATTGTAACTTCATTTTTTTATTTATAACTAGGTGGTAAAAAAAAAAAACCAAACAAACCTGGGAATGCAGCCTAGTTCCACAAGCAAAATTACTGGCAGGAAACAGTAAGAGAAGGATTTCCTGTCTTGCTTCTGTAGAGAGTGATGACTTTGACTCGCCTCTGGTACCTATGCGGAGAAGGAAAACTCTCCAAAGCAGGACTGATATTCGAAATATGCCATCCAGGACAATGGGAATCCCTTGGATCTCTCTAAATCTTAAAGTAGAAAAGCACAATGTCCTCTCAGCATGAGCTCATCCTGATTCTTGAAGTTACAAACTAGGAATACCACTATTAGCATTTTGGTGAGTGGTACAGAATTGTTATAGAATGGCTCGAAGAGACTATAATATATAAAACTAGACCCAATTTCAGCCCACTCATGGATCAATTTTATTTTCTGAGCTTTCATTTCTGAGCAAATATATAACTACACTGAATCAAGAAAATTATGCCTATTCCATATATTTGTATCAGAAAAATGAACAAAATTTATAATAATCTGGATTTCTTTTTCTTTCCATTTTCCCGTCACATTATCATTCACAAGTTCAAGTCCACAAGCATTTATTAATATACATTCACTGTGTTCCAGGTACGATGCTAAATTCATAATCAGACCCCTAGTTTTACAGATAAGGAAACAGGCCTAGAAAGGTGACTTGGACCAGGGTCAAACAGGTAATAAGTAGCAGAGACAAGATTTTCACATAAGTCCTTTTATTCCAAATTTCCATATCTCACTCTTTCCACTACATCATTCTTGCTTCTTCTTTAATTTCTCTAGTTCACTTACCTTCTTCTTCACTCAAGCAGGGAATGAATATTACTTGGAGGAAACCACTGTTCTTAGGACTAAGAGTATAAGCTTACTGAGGGCAGGAACCATTATTTATTTATCTCCTTAGCCCACGCCACCTCCAAAAAAAAGCAATTACCCGATAAATCTTTGCTGAGGACACAGTCATGAGTACCTTAATATCAGACTGGGGGATGGGGAAGAGTGGTCGAAGGAGCGCTTTTCTATAGAAGCAGGGCCCCTCTGAGTCAACTTCTACAGAGGCTTGCCCCTTTAGAAACTTTTCAACAAAGATTTGAACATGCAACACGAGGTACTATATTAACTATTAGGTAATCAAGGCTGAAACAGATATTTCCTATCTTAAAGGAGCTTGATGCCATAGAAAGTGCATTGGTTGGGAGTTGACCATGGGTTCAAATCCCTGTTCTGCCACTTATTACTCGCATGACCTCAAACAAGTCACTTCATCTCCATAGGCCTCAATTCCCTCATCTGTAAAATGAGGATGATGAACCAAGATCCCTTAGACCTGTAAGGCTATAGTCCCTTAACCTAGCAGAAATGGTAAAATATGTACAAAAATAACAAGACTAAAAATTTACAGCCAATCAATTGAAAGCACATTCAAAGAGCTAGGAAAACATGTAGCCCCTTAATATAACTCAAATTGTGAACTACTAAAGGATAGGAAGCATGACAAACCTTGAACGTTCTTATCTCATCCAGCACACATACAAGTAATGATAGTCAAACAAATTAGTACTTCTCGCTGCTGCCTGACTGATACAGTACCAAAAACATGCACAATAATGAATCATTCATTCTAATCAAAAATGGATACAGTGCTGGGCAATATAGCTCAAATATCTTTATGAGGGATTCTGTGGAAAATCTGCATTTTTATTGCTGTTGTTATAACAGAAATTTGTGAAAATAGATACATCACAAGTAGCTACATTGCTAGAATAGAGGACCTAAGAAACAAAATGTAGGCTTTTCCACAGTAGATTAGAAGTAAAAAAATGAGAGTTTCCTGAAGCTACTAGGAAAGGAAGGAAATACCACACATAATCTCCAAAATCTTTCTTCTTCCTATTTTCTGAACCATGTTGAGTGTTTTATTTTATTGTTGGTTCAAAAGACACCAAGTGTTTGGATTAGGTCCTTGGGATGTTTGAGGTAGGAAGCAGCGAAAGATAGCTCCCCATTGACGAAAAGTGAAAAGCTTTTGGAAGCTAAATGATCTTCTCTTTGCCTAAAAAGCAATCAAATTCATCTGTTACATGGGCATGGGCTCAGAGAAGCACTTACAGGATTCCTGGCAACCAGATCCACAACATATTGTTTTTAGAGACAGCCTTAACCACACATACCCCTACCCCAGCCAATTATATCAAGACGGTTGTTCTACAAAACTCTTTTTTGACAAGGCCATCATTGTAACATGGTTTTATCTTTCTCTTCAGTCCACAGTGTTTTCTCTCCATGCTTTTAATTTATCACTTACTACCCATGCATGCACTTACCAATTAATTACTGTTAAAAAAATAATTACAACTTTTCTCTCTCCAGGCTCAGCTCCCATGGGCTCAATTAGCATCAGATACCGAGGTGCAAGTCCATGACTCCCAAATATATTACATAGATAGATGCAGCCCTCATCTCTCTCACTGACTTCAGTCCTGTATCTTCACTTGCCTACAGAACATCTCTAACTAGATAGATATCCCATAGGTACCTCCACTGTTGGGTATTTCAAGTTCCTCACAATCTGGCTAGCTATAACCTTCTTGTTATATCATGTTTCCCTTTCAAACAGTTCTGTCTTTTCCTTGTATGTCCATGTCCTGCCTCAAAGATTTTGTATATGCTTTCTCCCATGCCTGGAAGAAATTACTCTCATATTACTCTCAATACACTCATTACGCTTCTAAGCAATCAGCTCAGTTCAGCTTCTAAATGAAGTATCATCCTCAAACTGGTGTAGTGTGTATTTATTGAGATATATATATATTTCCCCCTCTAATAATGTGTAAATTCCTAGCAACCAGGGACTGTTTCGGTGTCTGTCTTCATATCGCCAGGGTTTAGGGAATGGTGTCCTAAATAACTCCTTACTGATTGATTGATCTCAAACTCAAAGTCCAAAACACAACTTCCCCTCTCTCTGAACTGTCTATTTGTGTTAAGGGCAGTGCTATCGTTCCAGTTAATGGGACTCCCCACAGTCTTCTTCTCCTCTTCTTTGTCTCTCTATCCCAAATATGCCATCATTTTGTCAAGTACTGTCAATTCTACCCCAACATCTCTCACAACTGTCCTCTTCTTTACATTTTCTTGGACACTACCAACGCTCAAGCACCACTCATCTTTCACCTAGATTACGGTGTCAATCTCTAATCCTCTCCATCTTTCATACCTGCCAAGGTGATTTTCCTAACTATTTTACTCCCCTACTCAAATTCTAGTGGCTCACTGTGACTTCAAAATCAAATATAAACTCCTCTACTTGATATTTAATGCCTACCTCAAGAATCAAATACAAAATCCTCTATTTGACATGTATCATCCTTCACAATCTGATCCCATGCTACCTTTCCATCTTTATTACATATTAATCCCTTTCCCATAGGGTCCAGTCAAACATGGCACTTCTTTCATCTTTGCTTTTTTTTTGATCTAGCTATCCTTGATACCCAGAATTCACTCTTCCCTCAACTACCTCTTAAAATCTCTATTTTTCTTTAAATCCACTTAATCGCCACCTTCAACATGAATCTTTTTCTGATGGTAGTGCCTCCTCCCCTAGATTATCCCTTCTACTTTCAATATATCTATATATTTGTGCATTTTCTCCACTTGTTAAGTAATCTTAGCATTCCCGGCACACCTAGCACAGAAACGGACATATAGCTGATCCTTAATACATGCTTATTGATTTACACAATACAGTCTATCCATTAAATCTAATCTAAGCCATCCTCCATATAATTGGCAGTCATCAGCCTGATAGCCCTAAAGAGTAAGTCTGGCCTTGTTATTCACCTCCTCTAGAAGCTCTAAGTGCTCCCTATTGCTACTAGCATGAAATACCAACTCTCTTGATTAGCATGTAAATACCTTCTCAATCTGTTTCTCAACCATCTTCCCAGGCTTACTGCATATTATTCTCTTTCATGAACTCTTCATTCTAGCCAAACTGGTTTGCTTGCTTTTCCTTACATTCAACTTTCCATCTCCTACCTCCATTCATTCTAACAGAGGGTCCCTCCCCTACATCAGGAAAGCACTCCCTCACCTCTGCTTCACAGAATCCCTAGCTTCCTACAAGGCTGAGCTCATGAGCCACCTGCTAGTTGAGGCCTGTACAAATCCTCCCATTATCGAGTGTCCTCTAGATTCCCAAGGACTTTGTATATTCGCTTACAAATCTGCTTACATATAACTTCCTCCCAGTAGAGTGTAAGCTTCTTGAGGATGAGGACTGTTTCATCTTTGCCTTCATATACTCAATGCTAAGTATAATGCTGAATAAAAAATATTTAATAAATATTTGCTAAAAAAATTAATAACTTAACTTTCTTTTTTATTGTTTACCTTGTCATGTATTCATATCTTATCTCTTCAACTAAAGAATGAAACTACTACTGACATGAACCATATTGTATCCTTTGGTTTTTCTTGGCCAGCATGATGCCTTGCACATAGTAGGTGCTCAGTATATGTCTGATTTATACAAAGAAAGGGCCACTGTTAAGAATCAAGGTCCTTCATTCTAAACTTCTTTATTGTATCAAAGTGACCAATGGTCAAATCTTCATACAAAGACCACTTGAAGAGTCACATGTATGTGTAAAAATAACTCTTACTGCTGGATACAAAGAAAAGTCTCAAGGATAAAACCATTCGATTACAAATAATGGAAGTGTTAAAGGAGTCTTAAACACTCTGAGAAGATTGGCAGTCTCATACTCCCAAACATATTGTAACTTTCACTTGTGTTTGCCCCTTATCTTCATTGCCAGTAGCTTCCAGTCCTGAGTATCAAGAAATAAAAGTGAAAGCATGCTTACATTTAGGAGTACATTAAGAGTTCACATTTCAGAATAGATGTCTGATACAACCAAAGTAATTGAGTGTTTCTGATCTGAACCCTGTCAAAGGAAGGAAAGAAAGAGCCTCACCAAGTACTTCTCCACTAAAAAAGATTACAGTGATAAAACCCCAAATAACTATTCTTTTTATTTGCTTACATTTCTAGTGGTTTTTCTTGGCAGCCATGAATTCTTAAGTGAAACGAAACTCCATATGTTAATTCATTCTTGTGAACCTTTTTTTTGCTTCAGACAAATAGGAGAATTGGTTCCTAAACCGTAATTTGCCACAGTTGTGTAGCTACTGAAAGTTCCAAATAGTCTTCTTTCTCTATCTTAGCAGCTCTTACAAAAGGTTAAGAGCCTTCACTTTGAGTCCGAAGGATATAAGCCCTAACATGAAATATCATTCTATATTGAGGAACCATAAGCCAAAGGCTCATGAATTTGGCAAAAAAAGTTAACTCCCTCTGGATACTTGCAAATTTTCAGGATGAAAAAATTCACAATTATAGTAGTAACTTACAAAATACCAAGACATCAGCAACTTTACTAAGATTACTTTTGCCATTTATCCACAAAAAGTTGCACTCCTTTGTTTAATGTTGTAGTGAAATTCATGAATCAATATAAAATCTTATTCTGGTACCTCTTCACAGTAAGAAAATGACTGGCAGACCCTAGGTTCTTGAAGGCTACATAGGCAAGGGCTAATTTCTGTCAGGGCCTACATCACTCTGTTATGTTCATCTGCCTAAGACTAACCTAAGTTGAGAGAAGCTCATTACAAAGTTGGATTCAAGGTGATGAGTTTTTCTGGCACAGGAACTCCAATGTCCCAACAGTTGACTGGGGGTAGAGAAGGGATGTGAATCAGCTCTACACAGGGTGTATGTGTAACAATGAAATCATAAACTTTGAAGCACAATTAGGAAATCACAGAACTTATTTCCACAAAGAACCACAACACAAACACCATTACTGGTTTACGTGTATTATTAGATTGGTTTGGGTTATTTGTGGGGTTTTGGAGGGGTAGGTTTTTGCCTGTAGTCCTTTCTAACTCTCCATTTAGGCTGCAAAGAACCTTCCATAATATACTTCTGCAAGCCAAGTGGGCTCTACCATGCCAATCACTGAATAAAACACATGACGATGGTAAATCTGACTGTTAACACTGTACACCTCATAAATGCTTTAACACAAATCAAAATAGACACCAGTAAGAATTCCATTCCAAATGGTGGGAAAATATGAAGGATTTGATGCACTTGATTTATCCAACCATCATTTTTTAAAACTACTTACAATGGACTCAGCACAATGGTAGGTCCTGGAGAAGATACAAAGTTTACATAAGATATTTGTTCCCTGTTTCTGTCATGGTGACATAGTAGGAGGGAGATAAGACACAAAGATAATTATAACACATAAATATTACTTGATCAGTGAATTGGAAGTCTGCAAAACAAAATGGTATAAGAGGCCAAGAGAAGGTGACAATAGCTCCCTGGTAGGGGTTTCCTCACAAAAGTGTTTCCTATGCCAGAGAAATAACAGGTCCTGTCCCTATCCCTATTCCCTTTTATGTATAAGGCACTACTAAAAGTTAATTCTTACAACGAAGCTAGCTAAATTTACCCCCTACCCAAACTCTCTTTCCCATATCCCTATACACACCACTGAAATGTAGACATTGGAGATGGAAGAGCCTTAAAGATAATCTAATTCTATCATTTCACAGATGAGGAAACTGAAGCCCACTGACCTTAAATGTATAAGTATTGAAAAACAGATAAGCTTAAAAGTTACCTTATACCATTAATGAAAAAAGAGATTTTCTGAGCAAACTGACAACATAAATAAGGATTTTTTTCCAAACCTCTAGAGGTTATCAGTTTACATGTAAACTACTCTTAACTCTTTGACGTCCATACCAATTTGTCATTTAATGACTTGTACTGTTCGATATTGCCTCATGTCAGATTTCTCTTCCCAACTAGGAAATAAAGTCTTCATAGGACAGAGCCCATGTTTCACTCTTCCTCCCCAGCCTTATAAGCTTATCCAGATACAGACTATGGAAGAATACTGGGTGGAAGGAAGGAAGAAAACAAGAAGCTATTAAGTATCAGTTATGTGTCAGGGACTGCGCCAAGCACTTTACAAATACTCTTATTTGCTCAACAACACTGCAACAGAAGTATTCAAATTATCTTTACTTTATGTCAAGAAAACTAAAACAAACAGAGGTTAAATTATTAGCCCAGAACATGGCAAGAATGTGTCTGAGGCTGGATGTGAACTCAGATCTTTCTTATTGACCAATGCTCTATCCACTGCATCAACTAGCTACTTCAGTGGGTGCTCTATAACTGCTTTTGGATTGAACGATGTGATAAACACAAACTCTTCTCACCATTCATCAAAATCAGCCACAAAATCCTATATTCGATAATAATTTTTTGTTATTCCTATGTGTTGGTGTATATGCTATATATCAAAATTTATAAATGTGTATTTCCTTTAAATTATTGCATGATCGGGAATTTTAACTGACTCAACCTGCCTTTTCTACCAATTAGTCTGAATTAGAGAGCACAATGGTTTTAAGGAGATGGTATTTTAATAACAGCTCAGAATCTAAAGCCACATTAAATATGCTTATTAAAGCAGCAGACAAGGAGAGCTTAGGAAATTTTGGCACACTTTCACAGATTATTTGCTGATGTAAGACATCTGGCTTTTTTGATTATTTATGGAATTTTACTCCAAGGCCCACTTGATATTTTAAAAATGTTTTGCAATATTTGGACAATCCCCAGGTGACTGGCTTTGAATGCACATTTCCACCCCCACCACAATTGCCCCCAAAACATACACACATACACACACACACACACACACACACACACACAAAAGCTGATAGCTATAAATTAATCTGAAGCTTTGGAAATGTTTACACATTTTAAAAATGAAAATTAGATTAAAAAATCAAAAACTATGCTCTGTGTTGATTTCTGAGAAGTTTAATTAGTGTTAATAAGGCTTCAGTGAAGAAAGAATTTCAATTGCCGTTTAAATGATTACGCACTCAATTTTTGAAATTGATCATGTTTCCTTTTCAGAACAGCTTATAGAAACTCTTAATTAGAGACTTTCCCCCAAAGTAAAATTGTCCCGTTTTTCTTTTGGGGAAAAAATATTAGAATTTTAATCAAGAGATGACTGTATATAGTGTTCTTTCTAGATTCATGAATATGCCACCATGTAAATTTATTTCTAATGGCATGGAATAAGCACATGACAGGAGGTTTTCACCCAGGGGCATTTGATGAGCAGCAATGCATATACAATGAGCATATACAATGGAGTATGGTGGTGTAAGATGAGTAGACACTTTGATTTTATTCACTCTCAAGCTAAGGAGCAGAGTAGGGAGAGCAAAAAGCAATAAGCCAATGAACCAGCTATTAAACTCCTTGCATGTTTCACTAAATATGCGGTAATGCTTACATGAACAAAGAAAATGTTGATTATTGGCTAAAATTTATTGTAAATTCAACGACCCCAGACATTAGGATGCTTCCAGGAAAAAAATGGATGGCTAGGAAGACAGATAAATAGACAGAGACAGAGAGAGACAAAGACAGAGACAGAGACAGAAATGAACTCAAAGTTCAAACTTCTTATAAAAAAATCAACTAAAATAGGTTTTATAATACAAAATCTGGAAAAAAAAAACTTAAGAGATAATGTATGGCATGCCATTCTTTTGACAAATGAGGGAACTGGAATTCAAAGAGGTGGTTATTTGCTAAAGGTTATACATGTAAAGAAAAGGAAGAAAAAGTGTCAAAAACAAGAATTTGACTAAGAATTTAGGTCCTCTTCACATGTCAAAGTAGAAAGATCACTGGGGTTTGGTATTAGAGGTGGTTGTTTGCTCATTTTCTGTCATGTCCTATCCTTCATTTAGATTTTCTTGGTAGGTATACTAGAGTGGTTTGCCATTTCCTTCTCCAGATGTGAGGAAACTGAGGCAAATAGGGTTAAGTTTCTTACACAGTTAGTAAATATCTGAGGACAAAAATGAACTCAGAAAGAAAGACTCCAGGCCTGGCACTTTATCCACTGGGCCACCTACCTGCCCCTAGTTGTGCTAGAGGACTTCGTTTTGAATTCTGGCTCTTCCATTTACTAATTAAATGACCCTAACAAGTCACTTTACTTATCCATGCCCCAATTTCCCCATGTGCAAAGTGAAGAGATTGGCCCAGGTGACCTCTAAGTAATAAATGCTTGTTGATTTTAAGTCTAAGACCTTTCCAAATGGAAGTCTATAATCTCATGAACCATGTAGCACTCTCCTATACATTAACAACATGCAAATTCCAAATTCTATCAACTCATTCATTCATTCATTCAAAGCTGGACATGATGAAAGCATAGATTAGTTGAATATAAAAAATTATTATCTTGTGCTCTTCTTTCTGTTTCTAAATCCAAACAACTGGTTCATTGGCCAGTCATTCTTAATGGGATTTGGGTCTCCAGTCATCTATATGTAGGATATTGCAGGTTGTAGTCTGCTATGGAAGCAAATTAAATTGTACATATAGCAAAAAAAAAGAGACCCAAAACCTCTTGAACATAAAGCACAATACCTCTGAACCATCTTCATCCAATTCACCTCAACAGAATATGGTGAGGAAATAATCTTTTCTATTTCCCCAGAAACTCTATCAAAGCAGACAGTCTGAAGGCTATTCAAAAGAGCTATTCTAATATACTGAGAAAAGTATTTAATGTGTGGGCTGTTTTTGAATGAGGATTAAAAAATAATAAGAAAAGTTCATTTATTAATTGACCATTCAAAAAGGACTAGCTCAAGGACCTTGTATGTAACACATACTGAGTGTATCTTGAAAAAAAATCTATATAAATACAATGAAAGACATGCTTATGATAAATCTATAGTCAACCAAACTCAGAAAATATCCAGGTTGCTAGTGAAAAGGTTGAATAATGTATGAAGTCATGCCTCAGATACTCAAATTTTTATAAAATATAGATCAGTTTTAAGATTTCAGTGAAATAAGGAAGACAATCAACACAGTAAATCCATTGAATGGAAAGTAGCTAAGAAGGTTCCAAGCAATCTTAGACTATGATTTTTTTTCCTTGACTGGTCTTGTGATGTCATTGATATGGGAAATTCCCAAACATCATCTCAGCAACTTAAAGTCTTAGAGAATGGCCTGGAGCAGGAAGAGTTTAAGGGATTTGCCCAGAGGCATCAAGTCTGTATTTATTACCTATGGCACTGGAACCTAAGGCTTCCAGAATCCGAATATCCATTTTACAACAGTCACTTGTAAAGAATAACAACATAAATTTTTGCTTAGCAGTTGAGTTTACCAATGCCTTCCTCACAAGAGCCATCAAATATATAATATCAAGTATTACCATCCTCATTTTATGGGTTCAGTATCTCGCTCACTGGCACATAGGAGAACCAGGATAGTTCTAGTCCAGTATTCCTTCCACTACCTGAACACTGCTCCCTCCCAACCTCCCTATGTCTCCCCTCTAAACTTACCATGTTATTAAACCCATAGCAAGCCCTCAACAAATGCTTATGGAATAAGCAAAAACCATTTTGTTACCATGTACTAAGTTCTACATGGTCTTTTCTCCTCCTCTCGTTCCCAAAAGGGCAAAGAAGTTGTCCTAAAACTCGATTGCCCCAGAGCAGGGATAGGGAACCTGCAGTTTGGATTCAGTCAAAGGGCTGTACTTGAGGACCTAGATAGCACATGTGGCCTTGAGGCCAAAAGTTCCCCACCCCAGGCCCAGAGAGTCAAGGTTGAAGCTGAATTCCTGGATTGCTCTTGAGATGCTGGTCATCTAAAGACATTAAACAGGTCTGTCTGGAGAAGTCTGAGCCTTTAGACTTGTCTGATGCCTCAAGGCCCATTGAGAGGCCATACCCAGCTATATTGGTCAGAAGTTTTTTCTTATGAAATCAGTTACAGCTAAGAGCTATATCCTTAATGAGTATCCTTTCTTTGTTAAAGCTAAGTAAACTTCCTCTTGTTAACTGGAGTCTCATTTCATTCTAATAATACTAGACCTAAAATACCAATTGAATGGTTTAAATCAGGCCTAGTGGATTATTTAGGGCATTTCAATCCTAAAATAACAAAACACACAGCATTAGACCAGTGTTTATTCACCACATCATCCCAACCCCAACTCCAAATGAAAAGAATGTAAAATAAAGTGAAAGCTCATTCGAATATTCAAGGCTTTCTATTCTTCGGTCTCAGTGTCCTTTCAAAAAATTTCCTTTCACAACTTCCCTAAAAACTCCCCAGGATCTCATTAAACTTAACAATTTGTTGCTCCATAATAATGCTCCCTGTTTTTCTGATTTGCTTTCTTTCCTCGAGCTGAGCTGTGGTGGGCATAATATTTGGGATGTCTTTTTCCAATCAATTCTGCCTGTCCAATTCCTACTGATTTTTCAAGATCTGTATCAAATGTCACCTCTTGCATGATGACCAATCTATAACTGCATCTTATTGAAACAACAACCCTGTAAGGTCAGTAGTGCAACTATTATAATTATCATTTTATCGATGAGAAAACTGGGGCTCAGGTGAAGGGACTTGTCCAAGGTCACGCAAACACAAAATGGCAGAGCCAAGATTCAGACCCATGACTTGTGCTGTCAAATCCAATGTCCTTTCTGCTCGACTATCCGCTACAACTCTCCACTGTCATTCCTCGATCTTCTGACATGAGAATCTCTCTCTCCTTTCACATTCTTCATACATGAGAGAAGGTATATAGCATGACATTAAAAAAATTACAAATAATTCAAAAGGCCACAGGAAAGACACAAGATGAATATAAGTAGGTTTCAATGTTGCCAAGTATTATTTGGGCTTACTAGGTGATGTAAAAGATATTACTGAGGAGATGCAGGAACAGAAAAGGATTTGGGCAAAAAACATTTTAAAGAATGAGAGACAGCAGATGGATGGTTGAGAAGCAAGCTGTTACCTTCAATATAAAAGACAAAGAAGATGGCCTCCAGAGAGTTTCTCTATGTAGAATTTATAAGAAAACGGGAAAAAAAAATCAGGATTAGTGGGGCTATATGCTGCATTAATTGGACAACCAGATTGATGAAAACCATAAATCCATCAAAATGTTATATTCTCCTTTACATTACAATTATTTTTCTATATATGCTCTTTCTTTTTTGAGGCAATTTGGGCTAAGTGACTTGCCAAGGGTCACACAGCTATATGCTTTTTCTAATAGACTATAACCTTCATGAAGGCAGGAACTATATTTTAGTCTTTTGCATATCCTAACAGTTTAGTAGCTTTCTTACCCATAGTTAATGCTCTATATTTATTAAGCTGATGAATGACCTAGTGAACACCCTCTAGAACCTAACAGTATATTTATTGCACATGACAGACACATTTAATCATTCTTGAATAGATTAATGCATTTCAAGTTGATAAGCAGAAAGACAGAAGACAGAGAGGAAAGATCTCTAGTCAGAGGACCTGGGCTAGCTATGGTTTTTAAAAAAGAAATCTCATTAATTGACCAAGAATCAGTCCCTGCCCAAGCACTGCTTAATGGTTATTTCCCCTCTTCCCATAGTTCAGAATGAATGCAAATACTAATTATTTCTCTTTCAGACAGCAACCCTGAGGGTCTTTCTCTTCAGGTTGGATTTTTTTTTTTAATTAAAGGGACCATCCCTGGACTCACTTCTTAAACAGGCCTAGTCAATGAATTGGCATTACCTCAAAATGAGAACTTGGAAAACCTTAGCTTAAAAAGGCCAAGGTCTCCTAATGCATCCTGGGCCATCTTTAGTTGTCCTGATCTCTATCTGGCCACTGGACCCAGATGGCTCTGCAGAAGAAAGTAAGACTGATGATTCTGCACAGCCCTCCCTCACTCAAATCCAATTCAAATGCAAGTCATGACACCATCTTCCTGATGTCATGGTCCTCTTCAAGAATGAAAGACAAACCACACACAACTACATTTACTGTGTGATTTTCAGCAAGATATTTACCTCCCAGAGTGTGATAATAATATTTATCCTGCTTATCTCATTGGCTTCTTTGGTAAACAATGTGTTTTTCAAATGATGAAGCATTATGTAATTGTCTATTATTAACATCATTACTGCTACTATAAATTCCAAACATTATTACTATGTTATTTCCGAATTAAGAGGGTGACAGTCTATTAACACTAGCAGAAATCTGCCAAACTCATCAAATACAAAGAGTCCTTTGGGACACAGGAGGGCCCACGTATTTACATTCCTACCTTTCAGTTTATTATGAACCCATATTTCATTCCCTCTTACAACTACAATCACTACCATCACAAGAATTAGATCTTTATTTTAGATCTTTAATTTAGGACAGAAAGTCATAGATTTAAGAGACTTAAGACTAGACTGTTCTCTTAGGTCACAGAGTTCAATCCTCTCATTTTCTAAATGAGGAAACTGTTCCCAAAATAGGGGCTTATACACCACTCCTAGGATGAACCTTCTAATCAATGGCTACCATCTTCTATCACAAAACTCACCAGAAATGAAAGTGGATACTACTTTTCATGAGACACTAAAAGAACATACTGTATATTTTGTATCAAGTATCAATTCATGCTAGGAGGGGGAAAAGTCTATAGAGTGACATTTTGAAACTTTTGCTAATGCCATGTGGACCATTTTGAGCCCCTCATCACCTGAGAAAATACTTGTTGTTACCTTTGGTAAATGATGACAGACACTACTAGGTCTGTATCCCAAAGAGATTAAAGAAAAGTAAATGGACTGATATGTACAAAAATATTTATAGGATCTCTTTTTGTGGAGCCAAAGAACTGGAAATTAAAGGGAGGCACATCAACTGGGGAATAGATGAACAAGTTGTGCCATATGATTGTGATGGAATGCTGTTGTGCTTGAAGAAATGATGAACAGGATGCTATCAGAAAAACCTGGGAAGACTTATATGAATGGGTGTAAAATGAAGCGAGCAGAACCAGATACACTGTGCACAGTAACAACAATGTAACAACGATCAACTTAGCTTCTCTGATCGAGACAATGAACCAAGACAATTCCGAAGGATCCATGATGAAAGACTCTATCCACCTCCAGAGAGAACTAATGAACTCTGAGTGAAGATTGGAGCATATTTTTTTCTACTTTCTTTATGCTTCTTGCTTGTTGTTATTTTACAACATCGTTAATGCTATTTGTATTAGAATAGTAGGATACTATTTTGTCTTCTCAATAGGTGAGAGAGGGGTTAGAAGGAAAAAGAATTTGGAACTCAAAAAAATTTTAATATTAAAGAAAAAATTTTTGTTATAAAAGATTGGTTTGTAGGACTTTCTTGAAAACCAACAAAGTATTTCATTATCATTAATGTTTTTTTTCTTTTCTTTTTGTCCCTTCACATTGTTTGGCAATGTGAAATAGCTATACACATCTGGTCTATCATATCCTCATCTTCACAAATCACACAACAGTCTTCCAGTGACATAAATATGAAAATTCTTGAAACGATCTTAAAATGCTGGCATCTCTACTCAGTTGCTAACTTGTAGCATCCAGATGATAGTAGGTGAATTTTGCAGAGGCTAATGAAAGTAACATAAGGAATAACTGTTGTAAATAGCATTTGCAAGACAGAGGTCATTCAAAACATTTCTAAACAAAATGGTTATATAAACATTTGCTAGATCAGAAAAATGGTTATATAAACATTTGCTAGATCAGAAAAAATGCATCATCTATGAGGCTAGTAGAGGTGAAAGCAAAAATCTAACATACGGTCTTCCTTTAAGAAGACAAGAAGGAAATAACCTCCTGACTTTTTACAAAATTTACATAGCTGGTCACGAGCTCTTCTTGGGCAATTCTGACTACAAAGGAAATCCAAAGCATGATTAAAATATATATTAGACAAAACATTTCTGAGCAGACTTTGAAAACAAACTTTCAAAATGGCAAGTCTGGCACTGCCTTTCTCATTTTAGCAAACTCCTTCAGCGAACAAGGTCAGTTAAAAAAAACTTAATATTTTAATTTATTTTTAACCAAATATGGTGGTAGTATCCCCTTATGATAAAACCTCACACTCAATAATACAAACTATGAACATAAAAACCAAGTATAATTTATTCTTCTATAAAGGCAAAATAGCTTGAGATGGGAGAAGGAAAGTATTCTCTAAGCAAAATAAGATGTTAAATTAATTGCTGCAGAAGGTCAAAGCGAACAGAGACAGTACATAAAAGTTACCTTAATAATATGAATGCAGTATAGTATAATGAAACAAACAAGAATTGGGATACAGGAGAAGTGAGTGCAAACCTTGCCTCTGATATTACCTACATGATCTTGGACAAATCATATGGCTACCATAAACTTCAGTTTACACATTTATAAATTTGAAGCAGCAAAGGGGGGTGGGGGTGGGGGAAGGCAGTTTGAACTAAATGGCATTCTCTAGAGTCTTCTTTGGTTCTATGTCCATAAGAAAGCTCTTCAGAAACAAATCCATATGTAAAATAAGTTATTCTTCATAACAACAGAATGGAGAGTGTTCATTCACCATATACAGAAATTACTGAAAGGCCCACAAGTCAGTCATCTGACTTGTTTCTGAAAAATCTATTACATACCAGATACAAGTTCCCTTCCTGTGACCTTGAACACAGCAAAAAATATTTAGGCACCAGAAAATATCAAGAGCAACCTTTGTAGATTTGTGCCACTAAGGCATCTACTTAACGTAGTGGACAGAGCACTGGGCCTTGAATCAGGAAGACCTGAGTTCAAATCCAGTCTCATAAATTTACTTTGTGACTCTAGCCAAGTCACTTAACCTTTGTTTCAGCATCTTCAACTGTAAAATGGAAATTATAAGAGCATCTACCTGCCAGGGCTGTGTGAGAATCAAATGAGATAATATTTGTAAAGTTTTGATATATCATTTTTGTTACTGTTACTAGAATTTACATAATGCTTTAAGGTGTGTACTTGACAAATCTTTTTTATCCTCACCTGGGAGAGGCAGGTGCCATCATTGTCCACAATTTTCAAATAAGGAACCTGAAGCAGACAGAAGTTAAAACACAGCTGGTAATTTTTTAAGGCTGCACACCAATTCATGTCTTCCTGACTCCAAGTCAAATGAATTCAAGAAACGGGACCCCCATTCACTGTGTCACCCAGATGATTCTAGGCTGCTAAGGCAAGAGAACCGTACTGGTTTTTATGTGATGAGAAAAAGGCCATTATGCAACCCAAAGCTTCTCTTGCTCCCCAGTCATGTTTAAGTCCAAACATAAATGGGGTCCTCAATCAAAGCATAATTTTTTTTTTACACAGCCTATCTGTAAGGAACCTGAGCACATTAGCAAAAACAAACTGGAAATAAGTGAGGGGATTGTCAGGGATCAGCAGTAAGAAGAGAAAGCTGACTATAGACTATAATGGAGTAAGTATTAAACCAAATAAGCAGCCAGAAACCATATCTACATCCATATGTTACAGGAGAGACCCATAATGGCCAAAATGACAATTGAGTCATCAACAAAGGTTTAACAGATGTTTTGCTGTCATATAAGAAGGCAGAAAAATATGTGGTGCATTGCCATCATAGAGAAGCAGCATGGGCAAAGCAGACAGAGGTGGCCTCAGAGCAATGAAGACTTGGAGGTCAATCGATGCCATATACATCTACATAGATAAATAGATACATACATACAAAGCTACACATGTATGCACCTATACATCTATACACACACACACACACGTCTATAGATACAGACATAAACTGTGTGACCCTGGACAAATCATTCAACCTCCTAGCACTCCAAAGACCATATACTGCAAAGAAGGAGTTGACTTCCATTAGCAGAAGGAGCTCTCTCCAAAACTGCTGTATACCAATGAAATCACAGGTATAGTCCTACCATTAGAAATGGCTGAAATAAACAAATTCCAGCAAGGAACTGGGTAAGCCCACTTTAGTTACTAAGAAAACCAAGTTTTTTTCCAGAAAAGCTCATTTCCCCAAAATGTCGGATGAATGAGGCACTGCCACAGAATAAATGCTTTTCTTGGTAAAATGTCCAGAAAACAGAAGCGATTGTTTCCTTAAATAAAGTCTGCTTAGCTTTGCTGAACAGTCACACAGGAACCTGGGTTAACGTATTTCCATCTGGGGCTGCATGCTGCTGAGAATCAGCAAGGAACGAACATTCACATGATAGATACTGTGGGCTGAGAAAAAGTTTGCTTGAGTTCCCACAATTAAACCTACACAGGAAATTGCAAGCACCGAATAATAATAGAGATGGAAAGCAAGACCCTTTCACACTTGTACCTAATAAAATAAATGAGCTGCAGAAGTAATGGCAATCTGTAGAGAAACGAATGTTTGGGGAAACTAACCATGGAAAGACCAACAGTTTAACAACAAAAACTGCCATGCAGGTCCAACTACACAATGGCCTTCTGACCTTTTCTCCTCGATCAAGGGAACCATCCTAATTAATTTAATTTAATACAAAACTGGAGACAGAGGAAAGCCCTTTAGGGTCCCAACAGATTGTGTGCTTGTAAACAAGCCAGCTTAGTGCCAATTTCATTCCCAAAGCCTGGAAGCAAGAACATCCAGGATCCAAAATCTTTAGCAGAGGCCATTAAAAAACTAACAACCCTTCACTTCCCTGTGACACAGTGGTGGTGGAAATTTCCTGCATTCCCCGTGGTCAATGTAATATCAGTAATATACATTTCACAGGTCACTGCTAACAAGCCTAGCAGGGCTTGATCAGTACAGCTATGAAAATGCTAAATGGCAAGCATGTGTTGAAGAATATAGACAGCACCAAATAGCTGAAATTGTGTATCTCACAGTTTACACAAATAGAACCACTAACACCAGTGGCAGACGAAATCCACCCCCCCACCCAAATGCATCAACAGACAAGCCGGACTCCCTAAAATCATCTTTACTCTGTTCGAGTGATAAGCTTACATATCTAGTTAGACAGACCCTGAGAAAAAGGGAACAGAAATAAGGGAAATGGCTCTAAGGCTAGGATTCTGTGAATTGCCGCATCATTGCCAGCTCACCAAGACAAATGTTGTGGTTGGCCATCGCTCATTTTGCAGCTGCAAGATGGCCCTTTGAGTGTCATCACATCTGGAAGAAAGTCTCTAAAGGCAGTGTTAGTATGACATAAAGGATACAGATCTTGGAGTTAGATGAGACCAGGTTCAAGACGCAGTACCTGCCACTTAGGACCTTGGGCAAATCTGATGCTTTTCAGCTTCTGCTCCCAAATCTCTACCAAAAAGTTGGCCAAGGTGCCCTTAAAGGTGCTTTCCAGATCTAAGTTTGTGATCCTACAAAGTCTAATTTCTGTGTATAGAAGAAGACTATCTATCTACATCAACAAGGCAGCATAGTGGTCTAGAGTCAAGAAGACCTGAGTTCAAATTTGTCCTCAGAAATTTACTAGCTGTATGGTTCTGGGCAAGTCACTTACCCCTGTTTACCTCAATTTCTTCATTTGTAAAATGAGTTGGAGAAGAAAATGGAAAACCACTCCAGTATTTCTGCCAAGAAAACCCCAAACGGGGTCATGAAAAGTTGGACACAATTGAATATGCATGTACCATATATGTATGTGTGTATACACATATATAGACACATGCACATGTGTATTTACATATATTATACACACAGAGAAACAACTACATGCAAAATAGAAACAAAATAATTTGTTGAAGAAAGGGAAGAGAAGCCATACAACTGGGGGAGGGTGGGGTAGAAATCAGTTAAAACTTCATACAGAAGGTAGGTTTGAACTGAGTTTTGGGAAAAAAAACAGTGGATTCTTAGAGGCAGAGTTGAGATCAGAGTGTGTACATTCCAGGCTGAGATACAACCTCTACAAAGTCACAGAGAGTGGAAAAGGAGTGAGAAACAAGGCTAACAATTTACCTATACCAAAGAATATGTGAAGGTGAGCATTGTGTAATAAGGTTGTAAAAGTAGTATGGAGCTCAGTTGTCATAGCATTTAAATGCTAAAGAGAGGAGTTAACATTCACCCACTGGAGGTAATAGGGAGCCACTGGAATGTACAGAGTAGGGGAATGATGTAATGAAGTCTGTGCTTTAGGAAAATCACTTGGGAAGCTGGATGAAGAATACTTGGAAAGGGAAGAGACTTCAGGCATAGTAGCCAGTTAGGAGACTGTAATCCGGGTGAGAGGTGATGAGAGCTTGAACAAGAGTAATGGTCAATGTGAGTAGAGAGATGGTAACCAGTTATGAAAGACATTGCTGAGGTTTAACCAGACAAAATTTGGCAAATGATTGGATATGTGAGGTCAGGGTAAACTGCTTGGTGGCTCTGATCTCCTATCAATTTAATCAAGAGGTATGGTTACCTAGACCACGTGCTAGTTTTTCTTTCTAATACTCTGTTGTTAGATACCTTTCCAGCAAGGTATCCTTATCCTTAATTGGATGTTTTTCCACCAACTGTGGGTTTTGTACAGTACAACTGTACCTGAAGCTAAGATACAGCATCCTTCTGCCCAAAGTATATAGCTGAACTAGAGAAAAGAGGTAGCTAAATTAAGTATATTGAAAGCTGTATGTACACACATATGAAACTATAGTTTTCACAAGTGCAATGCCCATGAAGTAGAAGGAATTTTGCTCTCTAAATAAAGCAAAATTATTGTTTCTTCCCTGGATTAAAAAAAAAACAAACTACTTTAAAAAGACTGGGATTATTGTACTACCATGGAATAGAATTCTGTGATAGATTTGGGATCCCCCACACCAGAATTTAGTAACAGAAGTTCCAAAGATCAATGCAATGCCCCAGGAGAGTAGGACTGAGTTTGCCTTTCTCTGCATCCCTAGGACTTAGTACAGTGCCTGCTACATAATAAAAGCTTGTTGACTGGCCAAATGACTGTATAAAGCATTCTCACCCCCACCTCACCCCCAAAACAAAACAAAAAAAAGAACCCTGGCGTTGGTGTCATATTACAAAACATTCCAATATCCATGTAAAGTTATTAGATGCAAGCAATACTTAAGTAGCATTTCAGGATATAGTCTACTTCAAAGCACACTGCACATTATCTACTACAGAATTAGTGTTTTCATTAACGAGAATGGAGTTATTCCAATATTATTCTTAGAAATGGTAGTTGAATAAATACAATATTTACTCCCATTTAGCGAATTTGGCTATCATCTCCAAAAAAGTGCTAAAACAGTATGTTTGTATACATATGTAAATACAGAGCCAATAAAACCAAAATATTTCACTTATAAAGTACAGTCATGTGTCAATATACACACAAGGAAGTTAATATCCATCAGTGCAAAGAATAGGTATGTGATCATTTTATCTTAATACTGAGCACTCTTATTATTTGGCATTCTACCAACTGGAATACTTATTGGCATATCTTATGGATGCCACTGGCATGTCTTTAAAAACCTGTCTGTGCTTATAAAAGTTCAACCCAGAGAAAATGACCTCTGGAGGATATATCCTAAAATCCCAAATAATAAAAATGTGTCTTTATATGGAAGAAGATACTCTGAATTACAGAATGACATTCTATCCTTTTTCATTCTTTCCAAAAGGGAGGTTTTGGTAATATTCCTTCCCAGCTGAAAATTACAGAAATAAACAGAATTTCAAGAATTTCAAGAATATCTATGGTTGCAAGCTCAAGTTAAGATTTTAAAACACTTTAACCTTACCAAAACATATATTTTTTACTTTCATGAAGGTTATTAATACTCTCTCCATTAGACCCCACCCTCATCCTCCCAAAAGCAGAAGTTAACTCTAGAGTTAGTGGGTTATATTAACTATCTTTTGATGGATGTGATCTCTAGGAACTCACTTTATCTTTAATCCACATAGAATATTCATCAAGTCAATATACTCTTCTTAAAGTCTTTTCAAGGAATTTTTGAACAATGACAAAATAAAGATTAAATTGCCTAGCCTGATTAATACTCTAATTCTATAAAAACTGGCAAATTTTGTTTGATATATATAACTTTATATGATCAGAACATCCCATTCCTTGACCATGGAGGAACATCAAAAGTTGATTGAATATTGCTAAGATACATTTATTCTCCTTCCCATTTCCATGGAGTTTCTGGTTATCACAAGTAGTAACTTGTGAAAAAAAATCATAAAAATTCTGAATTCTTGCCCCACTGTGCCAACTTAATTAGCTCAAATGATATTTCTAAGTGCTTTAGGGGGCAAGGATCATATATTTTAAACATCCTATACAACATTTAGTACACTATACATACTTTAAAAAGTTGTAGAATTATAATTATCATAATAATATCCTTTGGCTATATAAAGGAATAGAAAAAGACTCATTAGAAAGAATTCAATTCACCTCTCACCTAAGATGAAAAATCTTGTTTAGACAAATCATTACCGTCCACTTCAGAAATAATCCAGTCAGCTGGGTATATAATTAAATACACTGAAACCTATGAAAATCGGATATTTCTACAATCTTTTTAAAAACAGGAGCAATTGCCTGAACTGGATTAATTACAAAATGATTCAGGTTTAAAATGAGATGACAGTTAAGTACAGAACGTCATTCTGATAAGTGGATTATATAGACAGATCAGTTTTCATTAAAAAAAACACATTTTATCCCATATAATTTTTAATTCAAGAAGCCAGATTTTCCTTATGAGGGTCTAGTTCCATGGCTACCATTCAGTAGTCCCTCAACAAATACTTGACAAGTATATTCTGAGCTAGTAAAGTGAGACTGCAGAAAAACCATTTAATAATGCTTGCTGAATTGCTGAATCTTGAATTGACTTTCAAATGTCAAAGATAAGGTGTGAACTATTTTTGTGTAGTAGAGAGGACCTCGTAGCTAGATGGTGTAGTGAATAGAGTACTGCATCTGGAGCCCAGAAAGACTCATCTTCCTGAGTTCAAATCTGGCCTCAGATACTTACTAGCTGTGTGACCTTGGGCAAGTCACAACCCTGTTTGCCTTAGCATCTTCATGTGTACAATGAGCTGCAGAAGGAAACGGCAAATTGCTCCAGGATCTTTGCCAGGAAAAACCCAGGTCAGGAAGAGTCAGACACAACTGAATAACAACAAAGAGTACCTCCTCATACGCCGTGAGTGACAATGGAGTGTTTGTCATTGATCATTCATTCTCAAAGTCCAGATGGCTCTGGAGAAGTGAGGCTGGTGACCCTGCACAGCCCTCCCTCACTCAAATCACAGTCAACCGCAAGTCATGTCATCATCTTGAGGTCATGGTCTTCTTCAAGAACAGGACAAACACAAGGATCAGTGACATCACAATGGAGATGTCTTGATTTGCACAAGAACTGGAGTCAGCCTTCCCCTCTCCTCTGGAGTCATCGAAGTCCAGGGGTGGGTCATAAGTCAAGACCAAGGCCCAGACTGCAGTGGATAAAATCTTGAGACTAAAAATGGCCTAACTGCCATCACATAAATATCAATTGGGTGGGGGTGGGGTGGGGTGGAGAAAGACCATCAAAGTTTCTGACCAGAATAGAAAATAATTGCCATTTAGCCTCAATCTAAGCCATGGAAACTTAAACAATAAGGGGTTATTATTGGCCATTCAATGAAAGCAAGAATAATTTAGGTTTAAAGGAATAGTCAAGTAATTCCATTTGAAACACAACAGGCTTTTTTAAAGCCTGTTTTTTCAGAGCTATATTTCAAGAAATCATAACTGAAAACTACAAAGGACAAAAAGTAAACTGTCCCAGCTTTTTGAAAAAAAAAAAGAAAAAAACTAAATAAATTAATTAGAATGCCCCAAAGTTCTTACAAAATATAAACAACCAAAAATTATATTCCTATGGAGAAAGTACCCACATATCCTTAAGGATATGGCACCCCAAGTGGAGAGAGAGACCATATGGGGTGATACAGGAAAAGGGAAAGAAGGAGGAGAAAGAAGAAGAAATAGCAACATCCCCCAACTTCTCTCAAACCGGTAAGTTGAGTCCCCAGAAGGCAGCTACTACTACACTCAGGATTCAGGAGACTGGGATGGAGTAATACTGACCTGCAGGATGAGGTAGGATAAAGATAGGATTATCACCATCCTCATCAGATGCAAAAATCCCTGGGTAAGAGAATATTCCAATAGCCATGTGTGCTTCCCTCTACCTGGAGCAGTATTCTCCACCCCTTTAAAGCAATTTCCAACCTTACCAGGCAGAAAAGGAAGACATAGCTAAAATCATTTGCCAGAGATCAATGAAA
Source organism: Bettongia penicillata ogilbyi (assembly GCA_023548195.1). Classification (NCBI taxonomy): domain Eukaryota; kingdom Metazoa; phylum Chordata; class Mammalia; order Diprotodontia; family Potoroidae; genus Bettongia; species Bettongia penicillata. The sequence continues at coordinate 4,142,536 of JAJHZJ010000482.1, read as the reverse complement.
ACAGAGATACTACAATAAGGCACCTGTCTTTTATATTGTTTTTTCCCCAGCGATTTGATAGAGTACAAAGGACTGCCATTTTTGAATCAAAATCAACAGGAATTTCTTGAGCATTTCCTATGTGCAAGGACAGAGGCAGTTCGATGGCTAAATGGCTAGAGTGCTGGGTCTAGAGTCAGAAGACCAGAGTTCAAATTCAGCCTCAGGTGCTTACTAATTGTTATACTCAAGATTAAGTCACTTAATATCCATTTTCCTAGAAGGCAGCTAGGTGGCTCAGTGGATAAAGTACTGGGCCTGGAGTCAGGGAGAACTGAATTCAAGTCCAGCCTTAGACATGTGACCCTGGCTAAGTTACTTAAGCTCTGTTCACTTTAATCTACTGGAGAAGGAAATGGCAAATCACTATAGTATCTTTGCCAAGAAAATTCCAAACAGAGTCACAAAGAATCAAACACAACTGAATGACAACAATGTACAAGAAAGGCAGAGTTCGAGGCACTAACAATACAAAAACAAAATCTGAACCCCTGATACAGGAAAATAATAAAATTGGTAGATTTAGAGCAGAAGGGGCCACGAGACCTTATCAAGCTAATCCCCTCATTTTATAGATATGGAAAATTAAGATCCAAGGGTTAAATGACTTGCCCAAATTCAAGGAGATAGTAAATGACAGAGCAAAGAGAGGAACTATTGTTCTCTTTATACAAATAATGACTCTCCAATGAAGCCTCTGAACTCATTAAGACTAACAGGCAGACTCACTCCAATATTTTATTTCAGTGACCAAATGGTGCTTAATACGTGCCAGGTTGTTGTGTCCATCCTTTGTTGCAGAAGAAGACCATGCCATCAGAGAAATGATGACATGACCTGCACTTGACTTTGTTTTGAGTGAGGGAGGGCTGTGCAGGTCACCAGCCTCACTTTCTCCTCCAGAGTCATCTGAATCCAGTGACCAGCTACTCATCAGGATGACTGGAGATGGCCCAGGATGCAATGGGAGACCTTGACTGCCAAGGTCTATTCAGGGACTCACTTAGGGTGAGGTAACAGCAAAGTTACTATGGATAATCACTCTTAAACCAGGAAGGAGAGTCCAGAAAACAGCCCTAAAGTGGAGCTTGTGCAAGGGCCTAGTGTTTTGGAATACAAATGCACCTGTCCTCAAGGTACTTACATTCCATTAGAGAAAATTAAGTACAAATATCAATAAATACATTAGGAGTAATCTCTGGGACTTGAACTTGATCAGGACTTCTAATGCTATTGGTTAAGGATAAAAAAAGAGGAAAGTACATTAACTATTGAGGACAAATTTAAAATAGGAGGTAGGTTCAAGTCGACTTTTGAAGAAAATCTGAGATTCTAAGAGCTAAAGAAGAAGAGGTATTGTTTTTATAACACACAGGCCAGATGGGACAAAAACATGGAGTTAGGATATGGAAAGGAAAGTGACCAACAATTAGGCCAATTTTTCTGGAATGTGTGTGTGAGAAGAAACAATTTTCAGTAAGCCTGGAATGTCATGTTGGAACAAGACTGTAGGAGGTTTCAAATGTCTTATGTTTTACATTTTATCCTAGAGAAAATAGGGAGTCATTGAAGCTTGAGTAGAGGAATAACATGAAACATATTCTTAATAACAAAAAATCAAAACCTCCTTAGACTCTTGCCCTGGTTTCCTGGCCCAGCTTTGGTGAGTAGCTGTAGTTATTAAAAATAAGTAAACAGCTTTCTGCTGCAGGGCCAGTCTACACTCAACTGATTTTTGTGGACATAAGAGAGAAATACAAAGTCTTGCCTCTTTTCTTAGGAGTAATAAAAGCTGGAGGGAATGAGAAACTTTGGGTAAATCAGGGCCAAAAGTAATAGCTAATGTAGAGAAGTAGGATACAGTGGAAAGAAGGTTGAATTTGGATTCAAAAGACTTGAGTCCAAATCTCGACTCTGCCGCTGACCTGTGTGACCCTGGAGAAGTCACTTTACTTATAAGATTAGATTCTAAGATCCTTTCTAGCTCTAAACACATGGTCCTACAAACCCAAGATCAAAAAAGATCTTACTATCACAGTGTTTTTTCCATATATACTAATGTTCTATCAAACAGGCCCTGGATACAACCTGTCTTAATGACTCAATTTTGAATTCAGGGCACCCTCTGAATGGTTAAAAGCTAAGGAAAGGATGCTTTGATTCATAGGAGACTGTGCGGGAAGGGATGTAGAAATGAACTGCACTGAGGTTGTGACTTCATGTGAGGCTTGTGCATACTCTATGTACATAGCATGAGTAGTAACCACATTTTTCAGGATTCCATTCTTCTACCATGGTATGCCTGCCTACATCCACTTCTAACTCCACGCCTAAGGCCTGACTGTACTCCATAAAAAGGCAAGGGGCATACTGGTCTCTCATTGAGCTTAAAATTGGCTTCCACAAAAAAACCAGCCCACCTCCAAAAATTTGTGACAGGCATATAAAGGCCCTGTGATTGCTGACGGGTTAACAAGGAACTGTGAATCACCCAGACCATTCCATAAAGTGCTTCCCACAGAATGAACATGGTAAATCAATGCTGAACAGTCTTTCTGTTTTCAAATAGAAACTAAGACTCACTGAGGATTTTCTGTTGAGAACAGCAACAGCAGAAAACCACACAACCCCTCTTTTGAAAGAACTGGAGACACAGAATGACAATTTTCAGACCCTGTCCTATTCAGTAATAACTCTCCTTCAGTCGTAGTTCAGGGTTCTCCAAGAATTCTCAAGGTCGGAGTTCACAAGTTACCAGAAAAGTCATTCCCTTACTTTCCACATGTCATCTTCTGATGGCATCAGGAACTGAAAAACACTAAATCTACAAAGCCTTGTTTCTAAGTTTATTATTTTGGAGTATTAAAAGAGCAAAAATATCAATCTTAGCCTTAAAGCTATACCTAGAGAACTCAGTGCATTCTGTAGTCAGAGTTGGTTGAAATTGGAATGCAGCTGTTTTTTCTTCTCTTGTCACAGAATCACAGAAGAAAACGAACTGATATGAGAAGAGTAAATTGCTAACAAATTCCAGCTATGCCCCCAAACCAGATGTCTCTTGTTGCCATGCTGGCAAAAATGGAATTGGGGCCATTCCCCCCACCCTCCTTTCATCTCCTCCACTTCTACCCCAGCTAATTATCTGTTCCAACCCAAACTAGTAAAATAGAAATTTCTTTTTCTTCTCAATTTTAGGCTCACAGCTCTTTTTCCTGCTTCCCATACTTTGCTCAAACCTTGTTTTTTTGTTTATTTGCCATTTCAGTCTATTATCTCCAGCTAGACAGACATAAAAGGATTCATTTCAGAGCTTCCAGGCACTTAATTCAAGTCCTCTAGTAAAGGAAGAGTTGTGTCCACCTTTCAAGAAGCCCTCTTCACAGCAGCTAGGTACTTTACCTGTTCCTAAGTATGGACAAGAATATGTGGGGGTTTACACATCATGTCAGTACAAAGAGAAAAAATCTAACAGCAATCAAAGAGAAAAATTGCTTTCTAAAAAAGATGTTGGCAAACCAACTGGAGGAGGGCTCTGACTCAGAGGCACACCATGATTTGCATTAAAGTGCTTTCTTTTCCTTTTGAACATGCCCAATGGGCAGCAGTAAATCAGAAAGCCATAACCATTATTTCAGTTCTGAAATTGCGCTGTCCTCATTTCTAAAGGATAGAATAAAGGATATAACCATAAGGCTCAAGGCAATACTCTATCACACTCACATGGGCTTCAAGATGTCTGAAGGCTCTGAGGTTTTGGAGGGGAGATGAGAGTGGCAGGGAGGGCATACTGCCATTTGCATCAGTATTTTACCAAAGGTTTAACTCATAGTCAAATTCCCAATTCAACAACCAAGAATTTATCATTTCTGTCTTCAACATATGGGTGCTATTATAAAGAGCTTCTGGACACACAGGAATTATAGCAACAGATCCAAAAGAAAAGGAAAAAAACTAAAATAGAAAGAATAGCTGCATACCAATGTATTAGTAAACACACAAAATGTCTCCGGGTTCTTTTTGTTGTTGAAAATGTATAGAGGTATTGAGTGTGTGAAAGTGTGCACAAGTGCACACACAGCCTTTAAATATTATCTTCTCACAAAGAAGCATACAGCCACTCTCTCTACCTTTCCCACATGGGCTCATTTTTTATATTAAATTTGGAGCTAATTTTTTCTAGTCAATTGATTTCTGTTTCTTCTATAAGCATTCAAACTAGTTTTAATACCACCACTTACTCTCTACTAAAAAGAAAAAAAAAATACCACATTTTATCAGCATTGATCTGTTGTAGACTGAATTAATAGCAACCATCCAATTATGAAGAAATGAGTTACATAAAACCATCCCAGATTCCAGTGGTGACTACGTATTAGTTTTTCTTATAAGCTAAAAACTTTAAGAAGCCAAGAAACTTTTTGGACGTGTTATTTTAAGTTAAATTTCAATAGAACTGGGAAGTCAGCAAAGTGTTTATTTCTTTCAGATGATAAATGCTGCCTAAGCAAAAACATTACAGAGAGAAAATTCTTTTTATGGTAACATATCACCTCAAAGATAATAATGGCAAACTCCAGTGTGTGAGCCACTTGTCAAAAGAATGAATTGCCCTATGCTAATCTTTTTTTAAAATGATTTCAACTAAGTATAGAGATAGAAATTGATCTATCATGATCAAGTCACAGTATTTGAAATAATCCCTTTTGAAATTATAAGAGGATAAATTTAGAGTCCATGTTATAAAGAGGAGGAAAAGGTAATAATTCTGTGCCTTAATCCACCAGAGGAAAAAATGTCAAAAACTACTCCAGCACCTCTACCAAGAAAACTCCATGGACAACATGGTCCATGGGGTCATGAAGAGTCAGACACTACTGAACAACAAAAACCAATCTCAATGAGATTCTCATTGATGCAGCAGTACTTTTACTCTTTCCTATTATTCTTCCCATGGGAAAGTCTCAAAACTTTCTCTCCTTAAGTCACCTACAACACTCTCTGTTACTCATAGCATCTCAGGAGAGAATATTGCCTTATACCTCCTCAAGATAATAGAGGTAATCCCTGTAGTCTTCCTAGTTCTATAGCTCAAATCTCATTAACATCATCCTCTATTCTCTTCTCTAATGCTTTCCTTATCAACCCTAACTTGGATCAGTAGTCTGGGTGCCCAGAAGGGAACTGACTATATCTACCTCAGTGTTCTAGAAGTAATCCCAAAAGGCTAATAGTAGTTTTTCTATAGCTAACAAGCCCTCAGCAAGGATCTTTTTCCATCAATGATCAGTTGATATAATTTAGCCCATCAGACTTAAATAACTTTTAGTATTTTCTAAGCTGGCATGGCAAGAAAAATTAATGCAAAACACCCCTATTTGGGGGCACCCTCTTGCACAATAACATATAGAGAGTCCAGGTGAAAATAGGTTCAAGATTAGAGTACATTTGGCAAAGGAGTAACACAGTTAATGGAAATCTTTTTGGTAGAAATCTTTTTCTCCCTGAACCTCATCTCATGAAGATTATCTTATGTATTGTATAGTTTTCTATTGGACTCCTTTATAGAGTTCCAAAGCAACCTTTCCTAATCTATTTTGTCCTTGGTTCCTGATACAAGCATTGCCATCAGCCACAGCTGTTTGAAAGATAGAGTTCAGACATTGATTAGAAGTTCAAAATCTTCCTATCTTTGTAAGTTTATGAGACCATCCAAGGGCAAAAGTTGGGGGAGAGGGGACAGGGAAATAGATGTTCCTCTGTATCCTCTCCCCAAATGATTCCCTTTCAGGGCCTTAGTTAAAATTGATTTGCCACACTTTTCGGGACTGCAGATCAAATAAATACTGGCATTGGAACTGGCTTGCCTTTTTTTTTTTTTTTTTTTACAAACCCCACAGAATGTAATTAAGTCTCCTAAACCAAGCCCAGTGTAGTTCCTATGTAGTTTTCATTTCTTTTCATATGATGATTCGAAGTTTTCTACTGCTTCCCAGATTGATTTAGTCTCACTAATGGAATGATTTACTTTTTTACACCACAATTGTTCTCACTTTATAAGGTATTGGGATTATCATATCTTTGTAATTACATTAATTGGGGGCAGAAGTTAATGGATTGATTTGATTCCTTACCTAAGGTCTTCTTTATTTCTAAATCCAAAGTTTTCTCAGTCCCCATCTTTCTTGACCACTATGCAGTGTTTAATGTGGTTTATCTTCCTCTCTTCCTGTATACTTTTTACTCTCTCTGTTTCAATAGCCCTGATCTCTTTTCTGTTTCTCCTATGTGTTTGATAATCCCTTAGTGTCCCTGCCAGCTCTAATCCATTCTGCTATGTTGGATCATAATATATGTTCCACCTCACATTCATGAACAGATTCAAATGATCTGCCTTGAGTCCTTTTCTCTTCCTATATTCCCTCATTTGATGGTTTTATTAGTTCCCATCAGTTCACAACATATATCTAGTCATTCTCTCCAATGCCATATCTTAATATCTCCACTTGGATCCACAAGCATCTCAAGATCAACATGTTCAAAACAGAATTCATCATCTTTTCCCCTAAATCCACTCCTTCTCCTAAACTTCTCTGCTTCTAGCAAAGGAATCACCATCCTTCTCTTCAACTAAGTTTACAAATTAGGAATCATACTCAATTCTAATCAGTTGCCAGATCTAACACAAATCTCTTGTTCAAACTACTGCAATGACCTCATAATTGGTCTCCTTTCCACTAATCTCCCCCACCTCAATATATTTACTAGACAGCTACCAAGCTGGCATTTCTAAAAATGAGGTCTATTTAACTGCTTCCTGATGAAGCTTTGCCTCTTGGCCAAAACCCAAATTCTTCAGGTTGGCATTTAAAGTCCTTTCCAATCAAACTCCAACCTCAGGTCAAATTCACATCACTCATCCTTGTGCTCTCTAGAATCCAGTCAAAGTGACCAACTTGCTGCTCCCCATACACAACATTCCATCTCTTAGTTCTATGCCTTTATACTGGTTATCCTCATATCCACATCTCCCAGCTCATTCCTGTCTCATAGAATCCCTGTTTCTTTCAAAACTCAGCTCCAGGGCTACATCCTACAGGAATCCTATCTGGATCTCCTAGTAACTAGTGCTTTCACCCTGTATTACTTTGTACATATTTTGCATTTAAATATATAAATATACATATGTGTGCATATATATATATATATATACACACTCATATACACACGCACATCTATATATATATATGCATACACTGACACACACGTCTACATCTATAGCTATAGTTGCTATATCTATATCTCTAGTTGCCTTCCTACAACAGATTATCAACTACTGACAGATGGAGAAGTTTCATTTTTATCTTTGTATCTCTAGCATTTAGCAGCATGTTTGACATCTAATAAATGAATTCTTCAGCAGAACCAGAATAACATATGCAACTATAGCAAATAATATAACACAAAGTAACTGTGAAAGACTTCAGGACTCTGATCAATACACTGACCCATCATAACTTCAGAAGACATAACGAAACTCACCACTTGGAAGACAGGTGATGAAATAGATGTGCAAAATGAGACATTTTCAGACAAGGACAACTTGTTGTTTTGTTTGAACAAGTTTAGTTGTTACAAGAGATGACTTCTTCTAGAGGTGGAGGCTGGTGAGTAGTGATAGATACAAAAAACAAGAAAAGAACTGAGTATGAATCAGACATTTAAAAATATATAAAATATAGGACAAGAAAGTTCAGAAGTAGACAAGAAGGGCAATGCTAGTAATATCATATTAAATTTAATATACACTTAACAATAACAAAGTTCATAATTACATAATACAATCTTGTTTTATTCATACATTTATATATGTAGATGTATATTACATAGATATATATTGAAACATCTATATTTGCTAAGTTCATAATAAAAACCTTACACACAGCTTTTAACCTTGTGTTTAATGAAATATGGTTAAGGAAAAGCCCTAAGCAAAATTTCAGATTAGGTCAAAGCAAACATCGGATTCTCTTGGGCTCCTTACCACCCTGTTTCTGTATTCTTCTCCCACCACCTGGGATCCCTTTCTCTCTGTGTCTCAAACAACCTTCTTGCTGTACCAAGTTCCACAAGGCAGAACTCCACACAAGTAATCTTCTAAGTACCTACTAATCCCAATTCAGTTCAATTTAATTCTAAGCCTAAAATACCTTTTGCTCTATTCTATCTATAGCAAAACTTCTGTTCCCTCAGTCAGGCTTTTAAATGTTAGAATATGATTAAAGTAGCTTAATGAAATTATGACTACTCTCTCCAAGGAGTATATTTGTAGTTTTAAAAAAAAAGAGAGAAATCTAAATGAACTCTGAATTAGCTTAATTAGAAACAGTATAACAACATTAACTTCAATAATGGGGGCGTGAGAGAGGTGAGTGGAGTAGATATCTGGGAGGACAGACTTCTTGGGGTGTACACTGTCCAGTCTCTCAAAGTTCCACCTATTATATCACCCTGTTACATTTCAAATGAATTAAAATGCAAGAAACTGAGGAAAACTACTCTGTAAGAAGACCAAAGTCATTCTAAGAAGTAAAGCCAGGACATTAGAAAAGTCAAATTCTAATAGTATCAAAGTAGCTCTATAAGCATTGACCACTAGAAGAAATTGAGAAATAAAAGCATCCTGCACATCCTAATTAAATAAATTGAATAGCTTTACTTCATGGATTTAGGTGGCTTACTGCAGAAAACTTCAATACAATTAGCTGTCAAGCATATTCCTCAGGCACATTCTATATTCTTTTAATTACTACAGATGAATTATTTCTTAAATTAAATCATTAGTTCTTTTAAGAAAGAGACTATTTTCTACTTATAAATTGCACACCTAGCATACTACCAGGTACATTTCACATACGTAAGAAATACTTACTGATTCAGCTGTTAAAACACAGGTGAGGGAGAACTATCCAGTTCATCTCTAATCCCAGGAAACAGCAGAATAACAAATGGGAGAGAATAACTCATACACAAAGAATCTCACTGTAGTTTTCAATAGGCAAGGTGCCTATTGCATTTAGATCTACATCATACAGAAGATAGACATGCAAACCACTGATTAGGAAGACTCAGCTACATTCAAACTGTCCCCAGATACTGAGTAGCCATGGGACTTTGGGCAAGTTACACGATTTTTCTCAGTTTTAATTTCCCCAAGTATAAAATTAGGATTATAAAAGGTTCTCAGTTTTAGTTTCTTCATCCATAAGGTGAGGTTAACAAAAACAACTGTCTCATAGAATTGTTTTGAGGATCAAATAGGACACTATAATTACCTTTGCTTTGCAGACCTTATAGCAATATAAAAAATGTTCATTAACCACAGTGTACAACTATTTGAAGCAACATATACAGTCCAGTATAATTTTGAAACTGATGGTTATTGTTTTAATAATCTTCCGAAATTTGACTAGACACTAAAAGGAAGAATGTCATTTTCTAAAAGCCATTCTCCTCCCTCTGAGTTTAAAATCCAATACCAAATAAAAGAATTTCCCCCTTTTTCAGGTCAAGATGCAGGGAGGAAGATGCAAAGTCAGAATCACATTATATGAATTTCTGATTCCAAAACCTTCTAGGGCACCAGACAAGATCCCCAATGGAAACTGCCAATTCTTCGGTGCAACTGAGTTGACAAGTCCTCTTGCCTTCAGATTTTAAAATTCTTTAGATGCCCAAATCTTTCAAAAAGTTACATGAAAACAGCTTGGTCTTTCAAGAAATAGTTTCTAATAATTGAAATCTGCATCCATCAAATATTTCAATAATGGATAATGACTAGAAGTCACTTAATTGTTAACAGATGCCCCACAATGAAATGTCACAAATACCTCTCAACACAAAGACAATTTGTGTCTTTTTGCTCAGATTCTCTAAAAATAAATAGTTCTATGCTACTTAAAGTACAAATAATTATTCCAAATAACCATTTCAATGCAATATCTATTTTAACTTTAAAATATTTCAAGCAGAAGAAAAAAAATTGTGAAATGCAAGCTTACACAAGATTTTTGAATGTGCAGAAATAACTATCAGCTTCTAGTCCATTTCACTGAAAAAAGTACCTTATATTTTTTTCTTCTTTTATGGATATGCCTATTTACGCACATACTGTCTTCTCCCTTACAAGGTAGGCTCCTTGAAAGTTGGAACTGTTTCTATCTCTATTTTTCCCTCACTTTATATCCCAAATTCCTTTTATCTAGGAGGCTAATAATTTGCTTAGGTGCCCATTATGTGCTAGGCACTGCGATCAGCACTTTATAAATATAATTTCATGTGATCTTGACAACAACCTTGAGAGATCAATACTATTATCATCTCTATTTTTTATGTTTGAGGAAACTGAGGAAGCTAATAGTTAAATGATTTGCTCATGGTCACACAGCAAATTAATGTCTGTTACACAATTTTAATTCTGGTCTTCCCAATTCCAGCACTCTTTGCACTATGTCACCTAGGCCTCTAATTAACCTAAATTGATTAACTCTTCCTTATGTTCCAAGAAAAGCAATAACCTAAAGAAATATACACAAGCATACCAATCAGTATTCCTCTTTCTCCTTCGTCCTCAAAGAAGACCAACGACATCATAATGTCAACAGTCAAGGTACACTGTGGGACACTGTTCAACTATGGAATATCCTGTTGCACGCCCTTCGATCCCTTAATGTAAAAGCTGCTAGATCTTGTGTTATCCTGATTGTATTTCCACAATACTGGAATTGTTTCTTTCTAGCTGCTTACAATATTTCCTCCTTGACCTCAGAATTCTGGCCACAATGTTCCTAAGAGTTTCTCTTTCTGGATCTCTTCCAGGCGGAGATTGGTGGATTGCTTCAATACTTATTTTGCCCTCTGGTTCTAGAATATCAGGGCAGTTTTCCTTGATAATTTCATGAAAGAGGATGTCTAGGCTCTGTTTTTGATCATGGCTTTCAGGTAGTCCCATAATTTTTAAATTGTCTCTCCTGGATCTATTTTCAAGGTCAGTTGTTTTTCCAATGAGATATTTCACATTCTCTTCCACTTTTTCATTCTTTTGGTTTTGTTTTGTGATTGCTTGGTTTCTCATAAAGTCATTAGCCTCCATCTGTTCCATTCTAATCTAGAGAGAACTATTTTCTTCAGTGAGTTTTTGAACCTCATTTTCCATTTGGCTAATTCTGCTTTGGAAGGAATTGTTTTCCTCATTGGCTTTTTGAACCTCTTTTGCCAATTGAGTGAGCCTATTTTTCAAGGTGTTATTTTCTTCAGCATTTTTTTGGGTCTCCTTTAGCAAGTTATTGACCCGTTTTTCATGCTTTCCTTGCATCTCTCTCATTTTTCTATCCAGCTTTTCCTCCACCTGTCTGACTTGATTTTCAAAATCCTTTTTCAGCTCTTCCATGGCCTGAGCCCATTAAATATTTATTTTGAATGTTTGGGATACAGAGGCCTTCACTTCTATATCTTTACCTGATGGGAAGCACTGTTCTTCCTCATCAGAAAGGAAAGTAGGAAATATCTGTTCATCAATAAAGTAACCTTTGGAGGAGCCAAGATGGCGGAGTAGAAAGACTCACATATGCTAGCACCAAATCCACAGCCCATAAATTTCCTGTAAAAAGAACTCCGCACAAATTCTGGAGCAGTGGAACCCACGCAGCAACGCAGTGGAGGAGATTTCCATTGCAGAGAGCCCTAAAAAACCAACCCCAAAGGTCCGTCGCACACTGGACAGCAGAGCCCAGCCCTGCCCTGCCCTAGCCGCGTGGCCCAAGAAAAGCAGATCCAAGCAGGCTTCAGGGAAGAAACCTCTGGCAGCCACGAAGGTCCCTCCACCCACAGGTGCTACAGGTCAGTGAGAGAGACTTCTGGGCTGGTGGAGAGGGTAGAGGGGTGTCTCTGTGACTCGGGCCCCCTCGGGAGGCAGCAGCAGAGGCAACAGGAGAGGCAGGAGAGGCCTGGGACTCCCAGGGCAGGCGGGAGTTCAGGGCAATTACTGAAGGTCTGTGCATAAACTCCCTGAGGGAACTGAGCCTGGGAGGTGGCACTGCCCCAACCCAAGCACCAGAACTTAAGCTCACATTGAATAGCAGCCCCGCCTGCTGCTGAAAGCGCTGAGGCTGGGGAGCAGCATTTGAATCTCAGACCCCAAGCACTAGCTGGGCAGATCTAGGCGGGGGTGGAGAGGAATCTCGGAAGTCAAGTAATTGGCTAGGAAAATGCCCAGAAAAGGGAAAAAAAAATAAGACCATAGAAGGTTACTTTCTTGGCGAACAGATGTTTCCACCTTTCCTTTCTGCTGAGGAAGTACAATGCTTACCATCAGGGAAAGACATAGAAGCCAAGGCCTCTGTACCCAAACATCTGAAATAGATATCCAATGGGCTCAGGCCATGGAAGAGCTCAAAAAGGATTTTGAAAATCAAGTTAGACAGGTGGAGGAAAAACTGGGAAGAGAAATGAGAGAGAAACAAGAAAAGCATGAAAAACAGATCAATAACTCACTAAAGGAGACCCAAAAAAAATTCTGAAGAAAATAACACCTTGAAAAATAGGCTAACTCAATTGGCAAAAGAGGTTCAAAAAGCCAATGAGGAGAAGAATGCTTTCAAAAGCAGAATTAGCCAAATGGAAAAAGAGCTTCAAAAGCTCACTGAAAAAAATAGTTCTCTCAAAATTAGAATGGAAGAGAGGGAGGCTAATGACATTATGAGAAACCAAGAAATCACAAAACAAAACCAAAAGAATGAAAAAATGGAAGAGAATGTGAAATATCTCATTGGAAAAACAACTGACCAGGAAAATAGATCCAGGAGAGACAATTTAAAAATTATGGGACTACCTGAAAGCCATGATCAAGAAAAGAGCCTAGACATCATCTTCCATGAAATTATCAAGGAAAACTGCCCTGATATTCTAGAACGAGAGGGCAAAATAAGTATTGAAAGAATCCATCGATCACTACCTGAAAGAGATCCAAAAAGAGAAATTCCTAGGAACATTGTGGCCAAATTCCAGAATTCCCAGGTCAAGGAGAAAATATTGCAAGCAGCTAGAAAGAAAAAAAATCCAGTATTGTGGAAATACAATCAGGATAACACAAGATCTAGCAGCTTCTACATTAAGGGATCGAAGGGCATGGAATAGGATATTCCAGAAGTCAAAGGAACTAGGACTCAAACCAAGAATCACCTACCCAGCTAAATTGAGTATAATACTTCAGGGAAAAATATGGTATTTCAATGAAATAGAGGACTTTCAAGTATTCTTGATGAAAAGACCAGAGCTGAAAAGAAAATTTGACCTTCAAACACAAGAATGAGAAGAAGCATGAAAAAGTAAACAGCAAAGAGAAGTCATAAGGGACTTACCAAAGGTGAACTGTTTATATTCCTACATGGAAAGACAATATTTGTAACTCTTAAAACTTTTCAGTATCTGGGTAGTTGGTGGGACTACACACACACATATACACACATGTACACGCGTGCGCACACACACATACACACATGCACACACACACAGACAGAGAGCACAGAGTGAATTGAATAGGATAGGACCATATCTTACAAGAAATTAAGGTAAATGGTAAGAGAGAAATGTAGTGGGAGGAGAGAAGGTGAAATGGAATGGGGTAAATTATATCTCATTCAAGAGGCAAGCAGGAGACTTTTTAGTGGAGGGAAAAAGAGGAGAGCTGAGAAAAAAACATGAAGTTTACCCTCATCACATTCGACTAAAGGAAGGAATAAAATGCACACTTATTTTGGTATGAAAACCTATCTTACAATACAGGAAAGTGGGGGAGAAGGAGATAAGCAGGGTCGGGGGGGATGATGGAAGGGAGGGCAATGGGGGGAAGGAGCAATTTGAAGTCAACACTCAGGGAGGGACAGGATCAAAAGACAGAATAGAAACAATGGGGGCCAGGATAGGATGGAGGGAAATATAGTTAGTCTTACACAACACGACTATTATGGAAGTCATTTGCAAAACTACACAGATATGGCCTATATTGAATTGCCTGCCTTCCCAAAGGGAATGGGTGGGGAGGGAGGGATAGGGAGAAGTTGGTACTCAAAGTTTTAGGAACAACTGTTGAGTATTGTTCTTGCTACTAGGAAATAAGAAATACAGTTAATGGGGAATAGAAAGTCATGTGGCCATACAGGACAAAAGAGAAGATAGGGGCAAGAGAAGGGAGGGATATCAGAAGAGAGGGCAGATTGGTGATAGGGAAAATTAGAATGCTTGGTGTATTGGGGTGGGGGAGGGGACAAATGGGGAGAAAATTTGGAACCCCAAATTTTGTGAAAATGAATGTAAAAAGTTAAATAAATTTATATTAGAAAATAAAAAGAAAGAAGAAAGAGAGAAAGAGAGAAAGAGAGAAAGAAAGAAAGAAAGAAAGAAAGAAAGAAAGAAAGAAAGAAAGAAAGAAAGAAAGAAAGAAAGAAAGAAAGAAAGAAAGAAAGAAAGAAAGAAAGAAAGAAACCTTTTATGGTCTTATTTTTTTTTCCCTTTTCTGGGCATTTTCCCAGCCAGTTACTTGACTTCTGAGATTCCTCTCCACCCCTGCCTCACCTCCAGATCCGCCCAGGTAGTGCTTGGGGTCTGACATTCAAATGCTGCTTCCCAGCCTCAGGGATTTCAGAGGGGGTGGGGCAGCTATTCAGTAAGAGATTAAATTCAGGTTCTCAGGTCGGGGCAGGGCCTCCACACAGGGCTCAGTTCCCTCAGGGGGTTTACTCAGAGACCTTCAACAGTGGATCCGAGCTCCTTCCTGCCTGGGGAGCCTCTGTCTGCTGCTGCCTCCTGAGGGGACCTGAGTTATGGAGACACCCCACTCCCCTCTCAGCCAGCCCAGAAGTCTCTCTCACTGACCTTTAGGGCCTGTGGGTTGAGGGACCTTCACGGCCTCTGGAGATTCCGTTCCTGAAGGCTGCTCGGATCTGCTCCTCTCGTGCCACACGGCCAAAGCAGAGCTGAGCTCTGCTTCGGTCTGGTGCACGATAGACCTTTGGTGTTGGTTTTTCAGGGCTCTCTGGAACAGAAATCTCCTCCACTCCATTGTTGTTTGGCTTCCACTGCTGGGAGTTCCTCTTTACAGGTAATTTATGGGCTGTGGGTTCGGAGCTAGCATATGTGAATCTTTCTACTCCACCATCTTAGACTATGTTCAACTGTGGCTGATCAGTCCACTGTGACCTCAGAAGAGTCTGGCACAAGTCAGGCACAGATGGTCCATTTGAACATTTGGGATGAAGATATCACTAGATTTTTGTACCTCACATATCCTTTGTGCTACTTACATTCTACTCATGAAGCAGAGCACTTTGACACAAGTATGCCATGCTGGGCAGCCTTGTGCCAGTATCTCCCATGTCTCACAAATGATACTAAAGTTCTAGAGAAAGACCTTGAGCATGTCCTTGTACCACTTTTTCTGACCTCCATGTAAATGTTTGTTTTGTGCTAGTTCTCTGTAAAATAGTCTTTTAATTCAACATTTGTTTGATATTCAGGCTATATGGTCAGCCCATCTGAGTTGGACTCTCTTTGCAGAAAAGTTTGAATGCCTGACAATTCAGCTTGAGGGAGGACCTCAGCTTCCAGGACCTTATTTTGCTAGGCAATTCAGCATGAGCCTGACTCATAATCTCCAATGTTGTTCTCATGTGGGCTAAGGAAGAGGCAGATACAAACATACACCATATTAATATGTGCAAATACTGATGCACTAATATACACATCACTATGGACAAAAAATTAAAATAGATTGGTTTATTTTACTTTACTATATTAGTGTTACAGTAAACACTACAGCATTGATTTAGAGCCGAAATAGAACTTTAAAGTTATTGGGTTCAATATTCTCATTTTACAAATGGGGAAACTGAGGCTCTGGAAATAACTTACCATCCAGGGTTATATAGCAAGAAAGTGTAAGAGGCAGGATTTGACTTCATGTCTTCCTGATTCCATGCCCATCATCCCATCAATAAACTATCACAAATGCTTTCATCTTGTCAAAATATCTAGATGTTTTAGGTTCCATATTGAACCAATAAAAATCTAATTTAGAGGATGGGAGGGGGACTTGAACATGGTAGGCACCAACTTTCTCTCCTGCCACATAAGACTTGGAATAGGTATTAGACATTTTAAACTGTGTAAAATATAAAATTTCATATTGTTTTCACATATACCAGTTACTCAGGTTGTAGCTATGATAGCATTCAAGAAACTTTTGTTTTAAAAAAGCATACATTGGTAAGGCTGGGTTTTATAGAAGAGAGGTTACTAAATTTGGAGTTGGAGAAATGGATTCAACTCTTGCTTCACTAGAAGTGTGACCACAGACAAGTCACGCAAGGTCTCTGGGACAACAATTAAAGATTTACCCAAGTTATACACAGATTGTGATGTGTGTGTGGAGGGAGTCCTCAAAACAAGAAAGTCAACTTCATGGTTGACTGGTGGTGACTTGCAATCTCAGGAAACAGAATAATAGAACTTCATGGTAACTTCATACATGGAGGAATGCAAAAGAGAAAGTATGTGGTACAACATAGAACTAGGGACTAGATCCGCAATTTCACTGATCACACAAACTCCCAGATCAGGAAAATCCCTCTATTCATGCAGTTTAGCATCACCTAAGCAGTTTCTAGCTTCAAGTTACCTAAACATTGAGAGGTGATGGAATTGGCCCAGGGTCACATGATTATTCATTGTCAGAGGGACTTGAACCCTGGTCTTCCTGGATCTGAGGCCAATGCTCAATGCAACAAACCCCACGTCAATAACACAATTAAATTTTATTCAGTGGGATGAATCTTTCTGATTTTCAGCCTAATATGAAATTATATAAAACCTTTCTTGCCAGCTTAGAAATTTTTCAAATTTGAATTATAGTTGTCCAGTCATTCAGTGGTATCCAATTCTTCATGACCCTGTAGAACATGGCATGCCAATGGTCTCCATGGGGTTTTCTTGGCAAAGATACTGGGATGATTTGCAATTAACTTCACCAGTGGACTAAAGCTACCAGAGGTTAAGTGACTTGTCCAGGGTCACACAGCTAGTACATGTCTGATACAAAATTTGAACTCAGGTCTTCCTGACTCCAGGTCCAGTGCTCTATCCACTAAGTCATCTAACTGCCCCAAAACTTGCATATACATTGTATGTATGTGGCTCTCTCTTGTTCTACTGCACAAGGAGGAGCCAACCATCTCTGCAGAAGAGTCAGGTGCTCACTAATGGTCTGTGCTAATCAATTTTGAGGATAAAGTTAACGTTGGGGTGCATGGGTCATTAAAAAAAGAAAGAAGCAGGAGGGAAGAGGGAAAAAGAGAACAATAGAAAAGCAGGAAAGAAGAAAGGAAAGAATGAAGGAACAAGTGAAAGGAGAGAAGGAAGGGAGAAAAGTAAAGGAATGAAAGAAGAAAGGAAATGAAAAGAGAAATAAAACTATTCTTTTTTTCCCCAAAACATCATGAAGACTAAGAACATATTAAAGAAAAATAACTTATATACAATGATTTCTATTTCTTAAAAAATTTATGTGACTGAACGTGTTACAATATTAATAGTGCTCAATCAGATTCTAGGGGGGAGGAGCCAAGATGGCGGAGTAGAAAGACTCATGTATGCTAGTTCCAAATCCACAGCCCATAAATTTTCTGCAAAAAGCACTCCCCACAAATTCTGGAGCAGTGCAAGCCACGCAGCAACTCAGTGGAGGAGATTTCCGTTCCAGAGAGCCCTGAAAAACTGACCCCAAAGGTCCGTCATGCACTGGACAGCGGAGCCCAGGCCTGCGCTGCCCTGGCCGCGAGCCCCAGAGGTGCAGATCCAAGCAGGCTTCAGGGACGAACCTCCAGGGGCCACGAAGGTCCCTCCACCCACAGGTGACCTGTAGGTCAGTGAGAGAGACTTCTGGGCTGGCTGAGAGGGGAGCGGGGTGTCTCTGTGACTCGGGCCCCCTTGGGAGGCAGCAGCAGAGGCAGCGGTGGCCCAGAACTCCGGAGCAGACAGGAGCTCAGGGCCATTACTGAAGGTCTCTGCATAAACCCCATGAGGGAACTGAGCCTGAGAGGCAGCCCTGCCCCCACCTGAGAACCTGATTTAATCTTACCCTGAACAGCAACCCAGCCTCCTGCTGAAAGCCCTGAGGCTGGGGAGCAGCATTTGAATCTCAGACCCCAAGCACTAGCTGGGTAGATCTAGGCGGGGGTGGAGAGGACTCTCAGAGTCAAGTAACTGGCTGGGAAAATGCCCAGAAAAGGGAAGAAAAATAAGACCATAGAGGGTTACTTTCTTGGGGAACAGATGTTCCCGCCTTTCATTTCTGATGACAAGGAACAATGCTTACCATCAGGGAAAGCTGTGGAGATCAGGGCCTCTGTATCCCAGACATCCAAGGTGGATGTCTGGTGGGCTCAGGCCATGGAAGAGCTCAAAAAGGATTTTAAAAATCAAGTTAGACAGGTGGAGGAAAAACTGGGAAGAGAAATGAGAGAGATGTAAGAAAAGCATGAAAAAACGGGCCAATACCTTGCTAAAGGAGACCCAAAATAATGCTGAAGAAAATAACACCTTGAAAAATAGGCTAACTCAATTGGCAAAAGAGGTTCAAAAAGCCAATGAGGAGAAGTATGCTTTCAAAAGCAGAATTAGCCAAATGGAAAAAGAGGTTCAAAAGCTCACTGAAGAAAATAGTTGTCTCAAAATTAGAATGGAACAGATGGAGGCTAATGACTTTCTGAGAAACCAAGAAATCATAAAACAAAACCAAAAGAATGAAAAAATGGAAGAGAATGTGAAATATCTCATTGGAAATCAGATTCTAAAAAGGAAAGATTCAGGGTCTGTCAAACTTTTGTAATTTACCTGTTGAATTAGAAAGAGAGAGAATTATCTTTTTCACCTTCTACTCAAAGCGCAGTGGGTACAATCATGCTTAACATATGACCAAGAGAAGAGCCTCTTCCTAGAAATGACAAGAAATTTTATGGTTCCTAGCACCTAAATATAGATTCCATTTCTTGCCCATTCTGAAAAGATGCTGATTTATGACCATACTTTTCATATGCTAGTTTAAAAAACTCCATTCAAATAAATCACTCTATGTTTTAAATCAAGGTTACATTAACCCTGTGCTGAAAACCTGGTTCACATCCAGAAAGGGAAAATGGTCACACAACACAAAGAAAATTCTTAGGTATTTGGCTGCATTCATAGGGCTATTTCATGACAAAATAGTGTCTCCTATGCAGTTTATCACATGGTCTGCCACTTAAAAAGCAGAAAATCCCATGCCAACTTGTTTGAAGAATGTCCATCTATTTTTCAGTCATATAATTGAGATAACAGAGTAAACACTAAAACTAGACAGCCCAACACTTGCATTTCCTATCATTTTCTTTCCTGCAGAACCCCAAATCCTCTATTATGGGAAAATGTCAGCTGAGACAGAATCTCAGCCAAATGGGCTCTTTTTTCTCTTCCAAAAATCATGGTCATTAGAGAATGAGGGTTTAGTAGGTTAAAACCCTGTTAACGTTATAATGATATTTTCAGACCAGATGTATTATTGCTACTGGAGACTGGAATATGAATCATAACACAAAGCAATTATTACTGAATTACTATTAGACACACTACTAAAAGAGAATGCCTCATTAACCAGCTCTGATCTCCATTAGGAAACTCATCATTATACTGGTGCTTATATATATGAAAAAGCTCAGAACTCAAAGCCTTTACAACTCATTTTCCCTTAATTGTAGGCCATGACCAAAGGACTTCTGCAACCTGGTAGACTGATAGTTTAAAAAAAAAAAAGCCTAAACTCAAAATTAACCCAGCTACAACCCAAGGTCTGTGGATTTGTCCTCAAAAGATGTGTTTCTCAACTATGTAGTGCTTCCTCCTTCACTGTGGACAAAAGATAATACAACTAGGATTATAAAAATAATCCAGATTATCAACAGAATAATCAATTCAAGAGCACATGTATTTGGATTATTTTAGAGAGCTGCATTCCACACATATTGTACCCTTGTGCCTCTGTAAAAAGATGGGCAAGGGGGGCATTTTATCTTTGTTACTAGCTCATGGGTCCTATTTGGGCCAACCTAGAATTGTAGTAAGGAAACTTCCAGGGACAATATCAATATGTTTTCAATTTCACACTGATGTATGCAGCACCATAGGTACATCTCTTTATCCTTCCTCCTTTCGTAAAGGTTGAGAGCTAAATCGAGGATTGCCAAATATTCTCCATACATTAGCAAAGGAGGTTAAGCAAGCTGTAGGTGCAGAGCAATTGAACAAAGCCAATACCCTCGATGATATGCAATGTGGATTCTGTTTTGGCTCTGAAAGAGACTCCTGCCAAGTTTTGTGCCATAGTTACTCTACACGTAACAGGAGGCTCATTTCAGAACAACACTTGTACATTGCAAAGAAGATGGTTATACTAAGTTGTATTTCTATATATATTTTCATCTTTAAGTTGGAGAATCTGAAAGAATATGTACACACAAGTTATATAACCTGAATCTTAAGGCTAAAGGAAAATGACTACTGTAAGAAGTACATGACCTGAATCATTTTTCTGAAAGTTTTTTTTTAAGTTTTTGGTTAACTCTTGGCAACATTTGGACAAATCGTTAAGGTATTTTTAGACATCGTATTCTGGCCATGGCTCATTTCTGTGAAAAGACCAGTAACTGCATTTTTTAAGCTTTGAAGAGATGAATACACTGTACAACCTCTATTCATAACAAGACTTTGTGTAAATGAAATTCCATATGTTGAGAAGAACATCATTCTCCATTGATTCTCCAGTTTAAATTATCACCAAGAAATAGGAAAATTCCTTTTCAATAAAATTCCAATGCCCTTGCTTTCAACTCATCTTAATTTTTAAAAAGAATATACATTTAAACTCTCAGAATACCAGTTTACCCTATCATGGAATATATCTAAAACTATTTACTCATTTAAAAATACTTACATATAGGTATAAGCATATTTAATAAATATCAAAGAGCTTAGAAATAGATGAAAAGTATAATCTCAAAGTTTAATTCAGTCACTACAAGAATAGAGCTACCACCAGTCCTGAGTCTCATCAAATAAAAATCAGTAACAGTTAATAGTGTGCTAAGTGATTAAAAAAAACAGCATGAAAAACTGGATTCCTTTATTCTTGAAACTCACTATTTAAAAGGCCTGGAATAAATAATACACATGAGTCATTCTCAGTCCTATGATTTCTGCTTCTTTCTCAGATGTAAAAATACAAACAGATAAGTCTCTTGCTATGACTCTCCATGAAATTTTTCCTAATATTCTCAGATAGAAGTGACTCTTTCCTCTCTGATCTGTCATACCTTTATATGTACTCCTTCTTGTAGATTTATTACAATTTGATTTGAATTATAGTTATACAAACATACACACAGACACACACACACACACACACACTCCCTTTATTTGACTAGAACCTCCCTGAATGAAGGGATCATGTTTTTCATCTTTGTTATCCAACTCTTCATGACCACATTTGGGATTTTCTTGTCAAAGGTAATGGAGCTATTTGTAATTTCCTTCTCCAGCCCATTTTACACATAAGGAAACTGAGTAAAATGGGGCCAAGTGACTTTCCCAGGGTCACACAGCTAGTAAGTGTCTCAGGCCACATTTGAACTAAAGAAGAATTTGCCTGATTCCAAACCTAGTGGGTCTATCCACTGTGCCACATAGCTTCCCCTTCCCCTGTAGTTAATATATAGTGGCAAAATTTACATGACTCATAATTCCTAAGTTTCCAAAATAATTATCAATAGTCGAGGGGAGTACATTACAGCTATCAGTTTTAAGTTCTTATAACCAAACCAATTCAGATACTGCTGATGTGAAAAAATTCACCCTCCAGTGTCAAGACATTCATTTACACCCACCTAATCCGATGATCCCAATGAAACTTACATCATTAAAAATTATTAAAAACTTAGGTCATTAATGAAATGGTCAAACCCAGGAATGACTTCCCAAAAACCAAAAATAATTCTATGGGCCCAGTTTCCAAATAACATATTTTTCCTATTATCACAGGCAAATTTTAAACTTCCCACAGAATTGTATATTTATGAAAACTTCAAAGTATCAAAATACATGTTAAAAGAGAGCACCCTAATTAACTGATGCTGAAGCTCAGGTATCTTGAAAGTCTTACCTGCTGAAAAGTAAACTGAATTTATAGCCAAGAGACCTAAATGACTTTGGTCAAATAATTTTTATTTTGCACCTAGGGTTTTTAATTTAAAAGAGGATTTTCACCCACTGGAGTGATAATGGTTTGAACCTACACCAGCTTTCAAAGTTTGCTGTAACTCCTCTGCAAAGTCTTCTCCATATGAGACCATGTCTCAAATGAGGAGATGATGAATCATACTGCCCATCCATAGAATGATATCCCTGCTAGGTATTCTGCAAGGCTACATATACCCAAAAGTACACGATGGGCACAATTGTCAAGGCTGCTCCCATTTGGATTCATCTCAGAGTAATTCCAAACCTTCTATTAATTCCTAATTGATTCCCTATTTCACTTCAGAACAAAAGATTTTCTAAAGCTTCTCTTTTCTCAAGCCACCCACACATCTTTCTCTCACCTTTATTTCAGTTAAGGACTTTTCCTTCTACTTTACTGAGAAAATTGAGGCTGCCCATTCTGCTGGGACATCTCTCTTCTCTTGGTCTCTTCATCCCAAAACCCACTATTATCCCCCACTTTGCCCTCCTCTCCAGTCTCCCACAATGAAGTATTCTTTTTCCTTGCCCTTCACCCCACCACCTTCTGTCTTATCCAGTCTGCAATCTCAATCATCCCTCCTCTCTCTCAAATATTCAAACTTTCCTTATCTATTGAATCCTTTTCTGTCTTCAAATATATCCAAGACTCAACCATCCTCAAAGACCTTCACTAGACCTTACCACCCCCTCAAGCTATCTGAAATGTTAAGGGAGTTTGAAGATCTTCTCGGCCTCTTAATAGGTGAACATGATCTGCTTTGAGGTTTGGCCCAGCCCATAGCTTTAGCCATATGAATCCAGTGGCAGGAGGAACTTGCCTGACGGGTGGAGCAGGAAGGGTACAGCAGGAAGAGAGAGTGAGGTGAAGTTGATTGAGAGGAGGCAGGGAAGAGCAGAACTGCCAGTGTGAGGGAGAGAGGGAATGATTTTGCCTAAAGGAGCTAGTTTATGGGGAGGTCTAATGGAGGGAAGGCTTGGGGATGGCTGTGCTCCCTATATTGATAATGTGCACAAACTTCCTTGTTACCATAGTGGAATTGGCTTTTTGATATTTGAATAAATATCTTGGTTTTGCAAATTTACCCTGGAAATACGTATGCAAATCCATAGCAGTTGCTATAGGTATCGCTTTGGTACTACACTATTATGTAAACACCTTGAGATCAGAGACTGCTTCAATTTTGTCAATGTATTTCCAGCACCGAGGATAGCGTCTGACACAGAGCAGAAAGTAGTATGTTGGTTAATATACCCAGATAAGTTCTGCACAACTTACCAAAGTGAATAAATTTGCTTTATAATATTAACTCAGGCCATCAATCTTACACGTTAATCCAAAAATCCTTCTAATTGTTCTTGCAACAGCTGGTTACTAGCTGATGGATTTGTCCATCTATTTATTTTTGCCAAGGCAAATTATGAAACTATTAGGCATCAAGGCATTCTATTCGACTTTCGCAGCAGTTATACTCACACTAGTAAAAATCATGAACCTTAAAAGGCACTGAGGTAATATAGCCATAGTTCTCTTCCTCCATACTCACTTGTTACTATTTTAGCTGTCAAAGAAATTAAGAGTCTGATACTATATAATCACAAGAGGTTAACTTTATTACTGAGAACCTTTAAAATATATACCTCAGATTAGATGAAACCCCCATCTAGAAGCAATATTCTTTGCTGCCTAAAGTAAAAATTCAAAGGAAGGGGCAGGAGGCGGATATGATTTCTGACCTAAAATTAATGTGGAAAAATCATAAAGTGAAAGCAAATATCACATTTAACCTTACCACACCTTTATCATAAGTATTACTTACAAGTTATTAGTTACAAGCTAGGTGGTACAGTAGGTACAGTGCAGGACTGGAGTCTGGAAAACCTGAGTTCAAATCCTGACTCAGACACTTGCTAGCTGTGTGAACCTACGCAAGTCACTTAAGCTCTGTCTGCCTCATTTTCCTTATTGGTAAAATGGGACTAATAATAGTACCTACTTTCACAAAAACCAGCTTCTAGGGCAGAATTCAGTTATCATTTACCTGCATCCAACTTCACACTGATAACTAAATAATAGTGTTTTCCTATGCTATCAGCTAGGCAGCTACTTGGCATAGTGGATGGAGGCCTGAGTTTGGAGTTAAGATTCATCTTCATATGTTCAAATCTGATCTCAAACACTTCTAGATGTGTGACCCTGGGCAAGTCACTGAACCCTGTCTGCCCCAGTTTCCTCATTTAAAATATGAGCTGGAGAAGGAAATGGCAAACCACTCTACTACCCTTCCCGAGAAAACCCCAAATGGGGCCACAAACATGATTGAACATGATTGAAACAGCTCAACAATAAGCTATCAGCAATGATAGCAAGTAGATTTCTTATCTGAAACTAAACAATAACAATCTTGAAGAAAGAGATGAAGCAAAAAGAGATAAATCCAAGAATCTTGCGATTTTCACAACTCTTTAGTTGTACAGACTAAGAATAAAGTAATTTATTGCCACAGTCAACAAGACTTAATTGAATGGTTTCAAGTGAAGATCTCTCTGAAAGAAAAGGTTGAGAATGATTAGAAGAGAAATTAATGAGCTTATTTGGAATCTCCTAAGGATCACTCAGCTATTTACCCAACTGTAAAACACATCAACTGCCATTTCCATTTGACAAAGCACTCTAAGTTAAATAGGCTATATAGTACAAAATGCTAACAAATATTTTATACAGGGCACCCCTAAAAGTCAATGCCATTACACTTCAAATGCACTAAGACTTTTAGCACACTATAGTTCTTAGAAATATGTATCTAAATCAACACACTACTTTCTGTAACTCATTCAAACCATTTGATAGTCCCAAACTTTACACAATTTTTAAAAGTAGCAATCATTATTCTGAGAGAAAGACAGAGATAGAAAGAGAGAGACAGAGACAGAAGGAGGAATGGAGTCAGTCCTCTCTAGGAGCTTGCATTCAAAAGGAAGAAAACAACAGGTAAAAGGAAGTTAAAGGGGATGTGGAGTGTGGGGTGGGAATATACTCAGCACATGATGGGGAAGTCTAAGACTACAGCCTGGTGACGGCAGAGGGAGAGAGGTAGCACATGTGTGGAAATTTTTTTCATCAGCCTCAAACCAAATTTCATTTTCTACTATTTCACATAAAATTCTCAGAGCTATTTTGAAACTGTTGCAATGCTAGAAAAACCAAAACGGTACTAAATTTCACAATTTTGATGAGCTTACATTTCTTGTCAGAATTAGAAGTAATGCTTGAAATGAAGCAACAGTCTATTTAATCACCAACTTTACAGGCTCCAATACAAACGTTTGATTCCTTTTATCTCAATCATACATTGTCTTTTGCAAGGTAAATAAAGTACTTCATATATAATTTTAAACAGCACAGATATATCTGTGTGTGCATGTACAGAGGGCACTTAAAAATGGACACTGAATCATTACCAAACCTTCAATGTTAATCAATTTCTCACAATTACAATAATGATAGGCAGTAGAAGAGCTAATAGAAATGATTAATCTCTCAGTCTCAGTTTCCTCATCTGTATAATGTGGATAAAAATAGAAACAATCTTCACAAGATTGCTATGAGGATCAAATGTAAAACAAAACTTAAAAGTGCTAAATAAATGCTAGCTATGGTTATTACATGATTATTCTCGAAATTTATTTGTATGTGTGGGATATTGATTTTAATTTAGAACAACAAATGGTTAAATAGCTGCCTCTTGTCATATTCCTACTTTACACAGTGTGATTTATCCAGCTAGATCAGTGCCTGATGAGGACTTTGTTCAGTTGTTTGCAGATGACCTGTAGATGTGATGTGTCCACATTCCATAAACTCCCACAAATAAACCTGTCACTCAAACAAGGAATGAGTCAAGCTGTAAGTTTCTTAGGAAAAGAAATAAGTTAATAAATTTCACTCATGTTACTGCAGTCATAATAAAGCACAGTCTAACCAGAAATACAAAACCTTTTTCAGAGGACAGGAATGCTATGTAGAAGAAGGATGAGATTCTTCTGCTTGGCCCCAGTGCACAGACTAGAGGCAGACTCAATCTTATGTAAAGAAGGCTTCCTAACAATCTAGTTCCAAGTGAGAAAGATTTCCTTAAGATACATTGTGTTCCCTCTCACCAGAGGCTGCTCACAGAAGGCTGGGTGACGAGTTGCTGGGAATTCTTGGAGAAAGGCTTTTCAGGCAGATAGATGTCGAAACAGATCGCCTCGAATACATTGTGAATCTGAGATACACAGTAGCTGCTATATTTTACTCTTGCTATGTGACCTGCTTTTAATTTGTCCACAGACTCTTGCTATTTTAATAACTAGACCCCTTTGGATGAGGATTATAAGGACCTAAAGTGATTTCACAGCGTCTGCATTACCGAGAGACCCACGTTTGAAACCCAACCCGAATATTGTATGTGCGACCATGAGCAGGCCATTGAAGCTTCCGGGGTCTCAGTTTCTCATTTGTATAACGGGGATGATAATAATATATTGTTGTTTTATTAATTATTTTATTATTATTTCATAATTATTAATCACAAAAGTGATTATAGCAAGCATTCATATACTATATACCAAATACTGTGCTAAGTGCTTTACAAATATTAGCTCATTTGATCCTCATGATGACCTTGGGAGGTTATTATTATATTATTATCTCCATTTTACAGTTGAGGAAACTGAGCAAGACAGAAGTTAAATGACTTTCCAAGGGTCACATAGCTAATGTGTGTGAAACAGATGTGACTCAGGTCTTTCTGACTTCAGGCATAGATCTATCCACACTACTCACTGTGTTACCTAGTTGCCTTAAATATCATTTAATCACTTAACTTCATTTTAAAGATAAGGAAAATGAAGCCCAGAAAGATTACATTACTTGCCAAAGGTCACAGAAACTATGACAGGCTGAATTTGAACCCAGATTCTTTTATCTGAATCTAGAGCTTAATTTGTTTCTTCAATGGATCTGTCATCTAATGGTATGGATATTCCTTCCGTGAGTTTCTATCTGTTCTCATCTTACATAGTTCTTGCTCACCCATGTCTTTGAACAAATCGTCTTCATCTATAAAGCAGAAATAATAATACTCATAACACTCATCTCACAGGGTATGAGGCTCAAATGACATAATATTTGTAAAGCAGTCTGCAAATTAATGTGTTTGTGTAAGGAAAAAAGAAGAGGGAGAGGAGGAGAAGGAGAAGGAAGAGGAAGGGGGAGGGAGGGATGGGGGAGAGGGAGAGGGAGAGAGGGAAAGAGAGAGAGGAGAGAAAGAGAGAGAGAGAGAGAAGAGAGAGAAAGAGAAAGAGGAAGAGAGAGGGAGAGAGAGAGAGAGAGAAAGAGAAAGAGGAAGAGAGAGGGAGAGAGGGAGAGAGAGAGAGAGAGAGGAAGAGAGAGGGAGAGAGAGAGAGAGAGAAAGAAAGAGAGAGAGAGAGAGAGAGAGAGAGAGAGAGAGAGAGAGAGAGAGAGAGATGCCAAGTTTTATAATTATTGCGAGTGAATTAGGGGTATTCCTTTGCTTCTTTTAAGAGTTTATGCGTATCAATGAAGCAGCATTCAGCTGTACCCCTACCCTCACTTCCATAAAGTAACTAGTCACTTCCTTTTCTGAGCATACAGGCATATACTAAATTACATCTTTTATGCTGCTTTACATTCAACAATCATTGTTAGTACTAGTATCTACCATTTCTTTTTCCATTGCTCTTTGGGTCACCCAAAATAGTTATTTTCCTAAAATTATGATATTCTACAAGCTGTAGCCACATAGCACTGCCCAGGTAATTCTGTTAAAATTATTAAAATATGTTAAAAATATGGAGCTTCTTTCTTATAAAGCAGGGCTATACTAACAAACTGATAGTGGTGCTATCAATAGGTTCAATTTTGGAAACCGACTGGACCTATGTCAAGAAGTGATTAAAATCTCTGTACCTCTGACCCAGAGATTCCACTGCCAATAATAAAAAGAAACATCCCATATACATTAAAATATTTGTAACAGAACTTTGTGTTTTCATAAAGAATTGTAAACAACATTACTAACTGAGAAATGGCTAAACAATTAATATTATTAATCTGTCATAATAAGTGACAAATATGATGAATACAGTACAGAGAAGCAAGGGAAGATGGGAACTGATGCAAAGTGAAGTAGGAAGAAAAAAGCAAAAGAGTATGTTGATGACTGCAATAAAGAGAACCACAAAACAATCCAAACTGAATACCATGGTAAGGTTAAGCCTGACTTACACCTCACTCTCCAGCTACTCTTCCTCAATCCAAAATTATTTCCAACCTGGAACTTTAGGTCCTACCCTGGTAACTTGTACTCATGATTGGTGAGACTTTGCCATCACCCATCCAATCTAGACACTACAGAGTCTCTTGTCACCTTCATGCCCTGCCACTTGGACCTGTTACCCACCCAATCTAGACACTACAGAGTCTCTTGTCACCTTCATGCCCTACCACTTGGAGCCTCTAAGAAAACAATAATAGAAGTCATCGCTACCGTTCCTGGAGAAGATACGCTCCACTCACCCTCTCTGGGACTTCCCTGACCAGGGCACCTTTTCATTATTGTTGTTGATATTTTCAGCACTTAGCACAGTGCCTGGCATGCAGTAAACACTTAATAAATGCTTCATTTATTCATTCGTAAATTTATTCCTTTGTAAATTCATTCATTCAAATTTTGCAGAACCAACTTTGCTTTGTCGGCATAACCTTCAAGAACATTTGGTGAATTCCACATGAGGATAAGACATCAAAGCAGGACTTGTGTGAGTCTGAAAATAGAAATATACAGCACCCTTTCATTTTATAGATGAAAGAGCTAAGTCCCAGGAAAATTAAGTGAATTGCCCAAGGCCTAACTCATAAGGACAGAGTTGCACCTTGAATCTAGGTGCTGTTAACTCCGCACTCAAAATGTTTTCCACTGGAGCCATTTGGTGTATTTTCAAGGAAGAAAAGAGGGCAGGTGGGGACCACCTGGCATAAGTTTGAAACTTAATAGCATACCTACATTTGAAATTAAGTAAATAATGCTACATTGTGCATTTCATAATGTTTGTTAAGTGATAGTCCACTCTAATATGACCATTTCCCCCACAATATCTGTGTAAACTAAATTACTCTGCAAATATCATGTTATTAAAGATTGATGTTTCTTTCCCGAGAAGAGGATGCTCAATTCTTTGGTATAAATTGAGAACCATGCCATTTAGAGAAGTCTGTCTCTCAAAATCCAAACCTTCTATTAAAAAATATAGGGATTACATTCGAATAATGCTTTATTTTCGAGCTGTCAAATGATTTTGCTTGTATTACTGACTCCTATGAACCTTTACACAAAGCTTTATTATACTTCTGGGTAGACTGCCTTCTAATAAATGCATCAAGCATAAATGGTGGTTCCTATTATGCAGCCATTCCAATTGCACAGGACAGTTCTTCAAAGCTCAATTGACTCTAACTTGCAATAAGGAAATATCATAGGTATATCTCTGCTCTAAAAAAAAGTCCAGCTAATGCCAGCATTAACGAGCTAAACTTATCATTTCTGACCATTAAAAGCCAACAAAAAAGGTGTGGTCAATGCACTCACAGACAAGGTACTCGCACACTTAAGAGTGTTGTCAATAATTACATGTTCTGAAATCCACCAACAAGCTTGCAAATTTCAATTCCTTTATTCTATAGAATGAATGCAGCTAGGTAGTGCAGTTGATAAGGAGCTAAGGCTGGAGACTGGAAGACTCATTTCCTTAAGTTCAAATCTAGCTTTAGACATTTCATCCTGTGTGATCTTGGGCAAGTCACTCAGCCCTGTCTGCCTCAATTTTCTCATCTGTAAAATGAGCTAGAGAAGGAAATGGAAAACTACTCTATATTTGCCAAGAAAACCCCAGGTGGTGTTACAAAGAGTCGGACACAACTGAAATGACTCAACAATGAACCACAGCATTCACAAGAATGAGCCAGCCAAAGGGGACAGTCTCCTCTGAAAATCTTAGGTAAAAATACAGTTACATATTTTTACATCTGAATTTTTGTTCCCAGAACACAAAGTGCTTGGCAGACAACACTCATTTTTACTTTACTCACTGGAAAGCCATAAATCATCGGCTAATATCATCTTACATTTTATAAGTGAGAAAACTGAAATGGGAAGACATCGTCTAGCTTGCTTGGTGTCATGCTATAAATAAGTGGCAAACCGGAGACTAAAATCTGGTTCTTAAGACTCAGACCACAGTTCTAACCACACTATTCTATGCATCTTTTGAGCCAGGGTTATGATGCAATAACATCATTGGTTTTGACACAGTGGAAATTATTCTCAGTTTAGGTCTGGAGAGCTAAATTTGCTCCCAAACCCTATCTCTGTCACTTATTGCATATGTGACCTTGGCCAAGTCATCCATTCTCCTATGATCCAACAACAAAATAAAGATCTTGGTGAGAACATTTTATAAGCCTTCCTCTTGCTCACACTCAAGAAGGAAGACCAACTGGTATAATATGAAAACAGGGCATGGAAAATCAGAGGCCCATTTTTGATACAGAGAAATCTATCTAGCATCTGATCACTCGCCTTCCAGGATGTTCAGATTAGTTCTAAAATAACTCAGGGGGAAAGGGGAAGGGAGTGAACAAACATTCATTAGGCTACATGCCAGACATTGCCAAGTGCTTTATGAGTTTCTCATTTGATCTCCACATCAAGACTGGAAGGTGGATGCTGGACCAGGTTGGCCTACCAGGGCAATTAGAGATGGGGGCAGAAGTCCAACGGGGATGGACACTTGTCCATGTGGATATACTATTTTGCTCACTCAAAAATATCAACTTTCACGCAAGGTTTAAATATGAAAACAAAAAAAAATCTAATCAATTAGCAATTGAAATACAAATCAAAAGGAATTCATTTGGCAGGGTCCATTACAAATTAAATCCATATATCATTTTAAAATACTATTGCAACAAAACCTGAGCACATAATCCACTTATCTATTACTAACAACATCCAATTAAACACAATATGAATAGCCATAAACAGAAAACTGGACAATCCCTTTATAGCTTTTTTTCTTTTGTTTTAAGGATTTGAATTCTATCTAATATTCCCACTGTCTATCCTAAGGAGACTCTGAGGAAACAACACAAGGCAGTGCTCAAAGGCTTAAACAATCACTATTTTAGGAATTTTGTAATTCATTCAGTTTTAATTTATGCAACTGATAGTGCTAATGAACGCTAAACAAGACCCAAGGAGAAAAAAAAACACATCTGGTCCCTCTCCATGCCCTTTTCTATCTAAGAAGCCTACCTCCCTCTCTTCCTCAAATCCTTTTCTAATCCAGCTTCCTTCAGGAATTCTCAAAAAAACAAAGTCATAAATAACCTGACCTCCTGCTAACTTTTCCCACCAAAGCAGAATAAAGAGGGAGGGAAAAAAAAGTAAAAATAAGAAGACCATGTGAATAAATGTGTCATTCAGACATAGCAATGACAAATTATATCTCTGTGTGTACTTAACTGAAGCCCATGGACGATGGCTAGTTAATAACTAGTAAAATAGCAATTTTACCCAGGAAAAATCTAAACTTTTCTATAGAACATATGATTAAATAGTTCAAATTTTTTAATTTAATTATATGTAAATAAAATAAACAATTTTACATGATATGCTGAACATTGAGATTTATATACATATATGTACTTATCAACTGAGATACTGAAGCAAAATAAATTATGCACAGAATGATTTTATGTGCATATATGTACAATGTATATATATATATATGTATATGTATATATATGAAATTATCTCCATTACAATGAGGAAAGAACTGATTTCTGATCACCCTAACATGTTAACAGTGATAGAGGCAGCCAGCAAACAGAACATTGGTACTGGAGGCAGGAAGACTCAAATTCCAATCAGGCCTTTAATAGTTAATAGCCAAATGACCCTGGGCAAGTCATTTAATCTTTTCCCACCTCAGTTTTCTCATCTATAAAAAGGGAATTACAAAAATCTACCAATCCTGCCTCCAATGGTGGTAGTGAGGATAAAATAACATTTGCAAAACTTGAAGTATTACAGCTATGCAGTAATAACGTATAATTAATATTAGTATTAACGGTAGTGATTCTTAATCTTAGTATTACTGTGATGGAGAGTCAAATAGCCTGTTTCTGTTTGTTTCTTGATTTATTTCTATTATTTGTGTGAAATTGATCCATGCGCAATGCCCGTAAAGGTAGAAATATGTGTCTTTAGCCAGGAAAAATATATAAACATGAGAATTCTAACTGGGAATGAACCATAATACCATAGAACCACAATATAACCTCAGTGAAATCAAAACTGCCTTTCCTCTGTGCTGATATACTCATTATCACAGCAAACATACTAAAATTTAAGTATTGTCTGAAAAGCTTTGGCAGCACACAGCAAAATATAGATGGTTAAAAATACAGAGACATTTATACGAAAACAAAAAAATGAAGTATTTCTTCATTTAAGTTTATCATCTCTGTACAAAGTGACAGTAATATTGATGGCACTGAAAGTCAGGTTTATATAAAGTGTATTTCACAATCTTCAGAACAGCCTTTATTTTATGTCAGGTCATTACAACAGTAAAAGTTACCCAAAATAAGCCTATTTGATTTCAGTATTTTAGACAACAAATGGAACGATTTCTCTCAATGTCACACTACTTTGAAAAACACAGGTCTATAATAGCAAAAGCTTATGTTTTCAAGAAAGCTGTATACTACACATCATAAAAATATGTCTAAAAGCTTACAAACACAATTTATTTTTTATAGTATTTGAGGCGTCTCCTGCTATTTTTATTTATCTAATAATCTCAGTGTGATTGCTACAGCATTCTCTAGATATTAATATAAGTGCTCTTTACTATACCTTAGATGATTTTAAAATGCTTTGTACTTTGATGCATTCAAGTCAAATTAATTCAAAAAAGCATTCCTTAAAAACCAACTCTATCTGAAACATTATGCAGGCACAAAGTTCAAATAACTTATTTACCATCCCATACTTCAGAAAAATCTAGAAAGACTTCTATGAAATGATGCTGAGCAAGGGGAGCAGAACTAGGAGAACATTGTACACAGTTATAGCCATGTTGTATGACTACTAACTTTGATAGACTTGGCTCTTCTTAGCAATGCAAGGTTCTAAGACATCTCCTAAAGGCTCATGACGAAAAATGCTATCCACATCCAGAAAAAGAATTACAGAATCTGAATACAGATTGAACCTCTCTCTTTTTTGTCTTGTTTTGTTTCTTCTTTCCCATGTTTCATTCCATTGGTTAGAATTCTTCTTTACAACATGACTAATATGAAAATATGTTTAACATGAATATATATGTAGAGTCTATATCATATTGCATGTCATTTTGGGGAGGTGGAAGCGATGAAGGGGGAAAAAATTAAAACTTAAAAGTTTGTGGAACTGAATGTTGTAAACTAAAAACAAATAACTAAATTTTTTATATATATATATATACATAAATATTTGCCATTCAAGGAGTATATAATCAATAAAGAGGATATAACTCACTAATAACTTTAATGCATGAAGAGTACATATAGGATAGGTGAAAACAAAATGCTTTGTAAGTTTCCACATGGGATAGACATCTAAAATATCATTAAAAAAAGTATCATAACTGCCTCCTAAATCCTCTCCCCCAATTTTCCTATTTGGTGGAATAAAGGAAAAATAAAGTAGTAGGTTATCAAGACAAAAGACAAGAAGATTAAGTCAATGTTGGAGGGCTTGTGGAAAGCCAAGTCACTTCAATGCATTGTTGGTAGAGCTGAGTTAGTACAACCATTATGAAAAACCATTAGAAATTAAGTGATTAAAATGTCTATACCTTTTGACATAGAGATTCTGCTACTAGACCCATACTCCAATGAGGTTATTGATAAAAAAACTTCCATATATACAAAAATATTTATAATAGCACATTTTTGTACTAGTAAATAACTGTATACAGAATAGATCCCCATCAAGTGGGGGAATAGCTAAAAGAAATGTTGTATATGAATGTAATCGAATATTACCATGCCATAATGAATGCAGAAAAAATCACAAAAAGATTTCTATGAACTGATACAGTGTGAAGTAAGCTGAGGCAATATATACAATCACTACAACAATGGAAATGGATTGTATAAAAACCGCAAAGTAATCACAAAATTATAATGAACAAACAGCCCTACAGAAGAGATATGTGAAGCTACTCCACTCATTTGCAGAGGTGGGAAGTCAACATGAAACATGACAAATATTTTCAGACTTTTTCCATATCTTGATCAGTTTTGGTGATTTTTTTTTCTCTTTTTCTATTTTCTTGACAAAAAAAATTTAATATGGCATGGCTCCTAGGGAAAGGAAGGGGAGAGGAATACTAAGAGAAATGTTGGTGATGTAAAAACAAAAGATACTAATAAAAATTATTTCTAAAAAAGGTTAATTATTTTAACAGTTCACAGCTAAAAGGGAAATTTTCTAAAGTGATTTTAGGGCCACCTGTCCTAAATGTCCAAGGAATTCCATAATAGGTGTGTGTGTGTGTGTATACAGAGAGAGAGAGAGAGAGAGAGAGAGAGAGAGAGAGAGAGAGAGAGGGAGGAAACTAACGGTCGGATCTAGCTTACCTTAATGAATATAGTTGACCGTACCAGTGACTGATGAGGAGCCCCACTTGCCTCAATCCAACTGTGAGTAATGTAGCACTTTATGACAGTGTGTACCAGGTATACGCTAAGCACTGTGTATGCAAAAAAGAAAGCAAAAAGCAGATCCTGTCCTCAAAGAGGTTACTTTATAATGGGAGAACATAAGTACGACATCTGTTTATTGAATGAATATTGAATATACCAGACCTTCAAGAGGGTTACCAAACACAAGCAGAATTGTCTTCCAATGGTGGATTTATTCTTTAAGGACTATTTTTTATACAGTTATTCTGAATTACTCTGTATGTCTGCATTAAAGCGTACAATGTGAAGGAAGCGAGAGGGTATTTAGAAGGAAATGAAAATACTGCTTAAGTTTTGCAGTTATGGAATCTTTACTTTGGTGGAATACCTTAAATCTATTTGAACTGGAGCCCCCCAAGGCCACAGGCTACCTCTCTGTAGTAGTTTTATAAAAACCACAGGAATTCCTATCAAATATTAAACCACAGCTTCAAAGACACTTCTTTCTTGGGAAAGCTCTTAAACAGAAGTTCAAAAGAGAGAAAAGAGGAGAAAGATCACCTTCCCAGAAGGATTGCTGGTCATACTAGGTCAAAATGGCATAACGCTGAAAAAAAATATAAAGCATTTGGTCACTGAACCTTCAAGGTACTTCACACAAAGGATATAATGTTAAAAATAGAATAAACAAGCATTCGCAGTGAGATGAAATCTACACATAGAGTAAAAATTACTGGCATCCCTGCACTAAAATACCCTACAAGAGTAATATATACATGAGAGGAATACACGCCCACAAGGCAGGACCATATGGGACAAGCTCATTTTTTTCAAACTTTCCAGTTTGCTGTTTTCCCACAACTTTCAAAGTTCTTGGCTATGAAGTACAGTAGGAAGGGATGGAGAAGATTATTCAAGTCATTCTTTCCCTCATTTCCCTATTTATCTCTAAGGCCCCAGTGTTTACCTAGTTATTTGTGCCTGAAATGTGTGTGTATACAAGCATATATATGTAAGAATATGTACATATATATGTTCCTTCTGTACAAATGTGATCACAGCACTTCTCAGCTTTTAACTTTTCAATGTTGACCTGCCCCAGTAACTTACAAAATTTTTAACTCATTTGTTATTGATTTGTAAAACTGATATGCATGACTCTCCATAAACTGGTATCTCGCTACTGCTATAGCCTTATCTCAGCCTTATTTTTCTTCTCACATGCTATACTTCCACCAAATTTGGCTACATACTGTCCCAGCACTTTTTCTGTATCTTTACCTCTGTTCCCAGTAATCCCTAAGCCTGAAAATCCATTTGCAATAAGGGTTCAAAAGGCAAAAGCCTTTTGAATTTCTACTCAATTTTTCAAGACTTAGCTTCAGTATCATT
Organism: Bettongia penicillata ogilbyi; assembly: GCA_023548195.1. Lineage (NCBI taxonomy): Eukaryota > Metazoa > Chordata > Mammalia > Diprotodontia > Potoroidae > Bettongia > Bettongia penicillata. The sequence continues at coordinate 4,105,932 of JAJHZJ010000482.1, read as the reverse complement.
TCTTCCAAAAAACCTTTTCCCATACCAGTGTTTCCTTCCTGACTCTGTTAAGCACTTGCAGACCCTTGTGCTTTTCTGTTCTCCAGTTATATTGCAGAGTTATTGTATAATGCTACATATGTATACATGTAAGTCTGACAACATCATTCCCCTATTCAGTGTAAGCTTCATGAAGGTGGTTGGGAGACTGTAAAGATTTTTAAGCAAAAAGAATGACATTCTCAGGCCATGAACTATTCTAGAAGTGACATAAAAGATGTAAAATGGAGAAGAAAGTGGGAAGATCTCATTTAAGCAATGAGAGTATTCAATTCAACCAACATTTATTAAGCACATACTAGGTAGAAAGCGTCATGCTGGTTTTGGGTAGATAAAGACAAAACTGCACCAGCCTGTGCCTTCAAGGAGCTTACACTGTACAATTTGTATACAAGCAAACAAATGTAAAGTCTATATAAAAAGTAATTTTTAAGAAGGAGTAAATGCTAATTGCTAGGGGCCTAAGCTGACACTTTGGACATGAGGGGCTAGGGTAAATGAAAGTGAAAATACAGAAGAAGAGACATGAGGGATATTGCAAATGTGGAATAAGATCAACTTGATAAATGAAGGCATATTAAAGATAGTCCTAATGATGGTCAAATTGAAACCTAAGAAGACTTATATGAACTGATGCAAAGTGAAGTGAGGAGAACAAGGAGAATAATATATACAATAACAACACTGTAAAACAAAACTCTGAAAGCACTCTCAACATCCAATGATCAACTATGAGTCCAGAGGACCAACGATGTAGCATGCTACTCACCTCTTAACAGAGAAGTAATGAACTCAGTGTACAAAATGAAAACTACTTATTTCTTCAGGTATATCTACTATGGGAAATAATTTTTCTTGTCTACACATTTTCCTTAATAAAGTTTTGATTTTCTGGGTTTTTAATTTTCCAATGAAGGAGGATAGAGACACAAATAATTTTTTAAAATTAATTTTAAAAAAAAAGTAAACTCGAGGCTTTGAATACAGAAAACTAGGTGCCATGGGAAAAGAGAGAGAAACTGAAAGAAAGAAACAGATTAATATTGAAGAGAGAGGGGGGAGAGCTGGTTCAAAATGTGAACGAATTCACTTAGACTTCTGTAGCTATTGAGAGCTTTATTGATGCAAAAGCAGCGGGCCTGAGATTTAGCAAGAAGCTACACAAAGGCAAAGGACCAGACATATATAGAATGATTTTAGGGTTTTCTTGTGAGGGTTGAAGATTTAGGGTAAGTCTTTCAAGATAAAGAAGTCTTGCAAGATCTTGCACAGGGGCTATGAATGACACAAGATATGGAAATCCCATTCCCCAGGATGAGGGGTGGGGATAGGGAATCTTATGGTCCAGGACAAAGGGAAGTTATGGAAAGGGAAGACTTGAGAGTACCGGGCTTCACAAAGTCAATCAATATTATTGTAACTCTTCGGGCATTGTTTCTATACACATCATTTAGGTCAAACTAAATTAGCTCTGCTTGGGACATAATGAGTTCAAAGTAATGGTGGTAATGCGTAGGTGGAGAAACTGGGTTAGAGTTACACAAAACAAAGTGATTCAGAATGGATCGATAGATTTATGAATATTTTACATATACATATATGTGCGTGTGTGTGATAGTTGGAACCATGGAAGTGAATATTACTAAGGAAAACAGAATAAAGCAAAGAAAAAAGGATCACCAGTAAAAAACTTAAAGACCCAAATCAAGAAGTCAGGAAGAGAAAGAACCAGTGACAGAGAAACAGAGATTAAATCAACACAGTGTTTCTTTTAAACCACAAGAAGAGAAAATAGGAGTAATTGTTACTAAATACAATAATAATACTAATACTTATATAACAGATTAGGGTCTATAAGTGGTTTACAAGAATTATCTTACTTAGACCTTGCAACCACACTGTCCTGTCATTTCTTCCTTAGAAATATTTCTTGCACACCCCCTTCTCTCTGCTGACACTGCCACCTCCCTGGTAGGTGCCCTGATTACCTCACACCTAGACTATTGCAATAGCCTACAGGGTGGTCGGTCAGTTGCAAATCTCTCCCCCACTCCATTCAGCTGTCAAATTGCTCTTCTGAACATTCAAGTCTGACAGTATCATTACCATATTCAATAAAGTTTTATAGCTCCCTATGATGTCTAGGATCAAATACAAAATCCTCTGTTTGCCTTTTTAAGCCTTCTATAACCTGGCATCCTTTCCTACCTTCCCAGTGTTATTACCTCTTACTTCCCTCCACGTAAACTGTGAGCCAGTGACATCAGCTGCCTTGCCGTTCCTCACAAAGAACAAGTCATCTCCTGACTGAGCATTTTCACTGGTTCTCTCTCATGCCTTGAATACTCTAATCTTCTGTATAGTCCCTGGTTTCCTTTGAGGCTCAGTAGAAGAGCCACCTCTTATCCAAAAAATAAAAAATATTTTTCCCAGTCTTTCTTAAGCTTACTCCCAAGTTGTTCCATAAAAAGGAACTTGTTTGTATAAAGTTGCTTGCAGATGGTCTCACCCATTAAACTATTAGTTCCTTCAAAGTAGTATCTTTTAAGTTTCTTTGTTAATAAACATTCATTGGCTTCACTATAAGGGAAGGATTACCACTATTATCATCTCCATTTTGCAGATAAGGAAACTGAGACTCATAGTCATTTAATCATTTGTCCATTGTCTTTTCTGTTTGTTGCTTTCATCGTTTTCAGTCCATCTGACTCTCAGTGACCACTTTTGGGGTTTTCTTGGCAAAGATACCAGAGCAGTTTGCCATTTCCTTCTCCAGATCACTTTACAAATGAGGAAACTGAGGCAAACAGGGTTAAGTGGCTTGCCCAGTGTCACACAGCTAGTAAGTGACTGGGTCCAAATTTGAACTCAGGTCTTGACTCCAGGCCTGGCACTCTATCCACTATACCACCTACCTATCACTTGCCCATCATCACACAGGAAGAAAGAACCAGAGACAGGATTCAGTAAGTTAGTGATATAGATCTGAAAGATCAAGGAAACAGAGAATATAGAATATATATGTATGTATACACACATAGATACATACACACATATAGATACAAACACACATGCATATATTTCACAAACACACATATAAATGAGGAGTAAACCAAGAGGCAAAGGAATCTTGTCATGTTTATCAAAAAAAAAAAAAAAAGTACTTCCAGCTGCAATAAATGTTTCCTCCACTTGTTTTCTTAAGTCCTTTTGGGGAAAAAAAAAAATGAGGCTTTCCTGTTTGCCTTGCAATTAGATCTCTCAACTTTATAGTTCCCTCTCAACATTAAAAAGATACAAAGGTACACAATGAAAAAGTCAGCGGTAGATCACGGTAAGGCCCAGCTTCTTTTAAACAGCACTAAAAGCTGACAGTTGCTTTAAGAAAACTATCTTGGATAATGAATCATCTTGGCATCTAAAAAGAAATTTATATAAAGCATTCATATAATTTTGAGTCTTCTTCTATTAGCAGATAATACAATCACCTAAGTTTTTAATCACACTAAGTCCCAACTTTCCTATAATTTGTTCTCAAAAAGCAACTATTCTGAGATTTAATAAGCTGGGCAGTGCTTTCTACACCACAAGAGTATTTCCCTCCGGAGGTATAGGAAGCAGTTGTGCAAACATGACTCCAGACTGGGTAAACACAGTGCCATCCCTAGACCGTAAACACGTCACCTCTTGTTGTATAGTCAGTCCTGCTGATGATAGAAACTTCCTCTCGTCTGTATTTATATGACAAGGTCTCAGCTGGCAGTATCCCTGCATCCCCTTCCTCCCTCCCCCCGCAAACGCTCACAAATGTTATAACAACAAAAATCAGCTTGTATACTTTCTTTTGTCTTTTGTATTTTTAAAAGACTCCTCAAGTAAGACATGAGTACATGAGGCAAAAGTGCTTAGGTCAAGAAACATAAAGGGACAGAATTCAGGGTTGCCTGGAGAGCGAGGCCAAATTTTTAAAAGGATGAGACTCAGTGCCCTCTTTTAACACAGAAATGAATAAAGGGATTCAATGAAATGGACTCCTTTTCTTAAGTGGCAGTGACATATTATCCCCCTTTTAGGTCATTTCCTTAGTCAAAGAATGACAAGGCTATTTCCTACTGAATGTTTCATCCATTTCCTTCCCTGAACCTAGAAAAGCAGGAGGGTGAATGGAAGCTTTCCTGTTATAAAAGTTAACTAATAAATTCTTACCATGGCAATTTGCTCTCTTTCTTCCATACTCTGCCACTCCAGCTTTATTACAAAAATGTAGCTAGTTGTTTGAATTTCTTTTGTAATAACTTAGTCATTTCAGTCATATCTGACTCTTTGTGACTCTATCTGGGGTTTTCTTAGCAAAGATACTGGAGTGATTTGCCATTTTCTTCTCCAGTTCATTTTACAGATGGAGAAACTGAGACAAACAGAATTAAGTAACTAGCTAAGGGTCACACAGCTGGTGTCTGAAGTCAGATTTGAACTCGGGTAGAGGAGTATTCCTAACTCGGGCCCAGTACTCTATCCACTAGATCACCTAACTGTCTCATAATCATTGACTATTATTGTCTGTTGTTCAGCAGTGTCTGAGCCTTCAAGACCCCATGGATACCTCTACTGTCCATTGGGTTTTCTTGGCAAGGATACTAAAGTGGTTTGCCATCTCCTTACTCCAGTGGATTAAGACAAACAGAGTTAAATAACTTCCCATGGGTCACACAGCTAGAAAGTGTCTGAGGCTGGATTTGAACTCATGTCTTTCTGATTCCAGACCCAGGGCTCTACCCACTGAGCTGACGACTGCTTCCATAATTGCTATTACAAGCCACTAATTTAAAATAATCAATTTATCTTTTACTGGAAGAATGAATCAGTAAGCACATCGACATACATGGTGGTAGGGAGTGCGGCGGCGGGGAGGAGCAGCTATCACAGATTCTTAGATCTGCATTTATAAAAGGAAAGGTACTTTTGAGGGGGTCAACAATCACTGTAATCAAGCACATCTATCATTCACTTATTTCAGAGGAAAAGATCAGCAACCCTGAACTTCAGAGAAAATACAGAGAAATCAAAATCAACAGACATGCTTCCAATTGTCTGACATAAGTAATATATACATCATGGATCAACAGACAGATCCAACTGTCTGACCATTATATACATACATAATTATCAGAGAGGGAATCACCAACATCTAGGTTTTGAAAGCCCTTGGAGGGCTGCTGCTTAGTGGCTTCCCAGAGTCTCATCTGGCACACAGATTCTTCAAAAAACTAAGCCCTAAAGTAAAACCTGATCTCAGAGTATTTTTACATTTTTTAGAGCCTGAGGGCATCACAACCCTTGAGAACCAGTGCCTCATTAAAAGGAGTGGGCCTTCTTACAAATCTTGCCAGGCCCATTAATAATTAGGATGGGGAAGATCTTTTTTAATCACATCATTCAATCAGAGGCAGTTGATTACACTAAAACAAAACATGAATTATCAATACAATAACAGAAGATACAGAAACCTTTTTAAATAAAGTATCATAGAAGCTAAAGCCAGAACTTCTGAAATTGATAACTTCATGACTATACTTTAAAGTTCCTTTTTTTCATGCCTTACTATAGCTAACAAACATTTCTATCTTCCCACCAAATAAATATGTTTATTGTACCCTGGTACAGTTCCTCTTGCATTTATGAAATCAACAATTATGTGGTAATTCAATGAGAAAAAAATCACATTAACTTTATACCTGCTACACTCCTTTACCCACTCACTTTGCTGGCAGAGGTCTGTGAAGTTCACTAAAGCACACCATCAAGAGTATCTGGTACCCCGAAACTCCAGTGACCTGCCACATTGTATCAGGCCACGTTTCCCATGAGTCTCTCATTCACACTTAAATTGTTCCCTGCTCTTGCTTTGTCCTTTACTTCTTGTCCTGTTCCAATTTTCCCTCTCTTCTATTCTGGCTTCAATTAGATTTGTCTCCTTAAAGTCACAGAATATCAAAGCTGAAAAAGACTAGCTAACTCCTCTGGCCTATGTCCACACAGAAATTCCCCCTTCAACATCCATGACAAGGTCACAAGCCAATCGCCACTTGAAAACCTCCACAGTAAGGAAATTCACTCCCACCTAAGGCAGTCACTCCATGTTTTATTATTACATGTAATTGTTAGGCAGTTTTTCTTTTCATCAAACTTAAATCAGACTGTAGGCAATTTCTACACATTGCTTCAAGGAAAGTCTTGAGACTTCAATAGAATTCCTCCAACAAACAACAGTCTTTCAAAATACTTCAAGAGGCTATTATGACCCCACCTCTCTACCCCCAAATCAACATTTCTAGAACCTAAACACACTCAAACATTCCACCCAGTCATCACAGGCATAAATGCTCCTCTAAACACTGTCCAGTTTATTATCTATAATCTTACTAAAATAGGGCACCCAGAACTGAAAAATTAAGATTAAATAATTTTAACAATCAAAATGAATAATTACTCCATCAAGTGAAAAACCAAGTTCATCATTGTGTAGCTACAAGAGAATGGACCTTAGACAGTACTGTCCATGGGGTGTCCTTGACAAAGATGCTGGAGCGGTTTGCCACTTCCTTCTCCAGTGTATTAAAGCAAACAGAGGTTAACTGACTTGCTTAGGGTTACAGAGCTAACAAGCATCCGAGGCTGGACTTGAACTCAGATTTTCCTGTTTCCAGGCACAACACTCAATCCGGTGAGCCACTTAGCTGTCTTTTAACTCTTTACATCATCTATTTGGTCCTTTCTTCTTATGCCATGAATCCTAATTATTTCCATTTTTACTTAATTTACATATTTTAGCAGAAACTATCAAAGATTAAAGGAGTTGCCAATATATAATAAATTCTTTATTATACTAATAATTATCCTGCCCCTGTAAGATGAGATACAGATTTCAAACTAGTAATAACTACTAGTAATATATGACTACTTAGACACGTAAATTTTTAAAATTGGTTATATTAGTAAATTTGCAACCTGGTATTGACTATTACCCAAGTATTATCCCAAACTACTGTCCACTGGTATGTGCTTCATTTTGATTATAACTTAAAGAGGGAAATAAAGATTTGAAAAGTCTTCAAAGTCAAATTTATAGGTCAAAACTGTCAGAAATCAATGCACCATTGGGAGAGGGGAGGAAGAAATAGAGGGAGAGAAGGAGGCGGGGGAGAGAGAGAGAGAGACCCCTAAAACATGGTATTAGGCTAAGCAGAGTATCCCATAAATGATGTTGACCAAGAAGGGTGGAGCTTTCATCAGGATGCAGTATTAAGTTAACAAGTTCACAAGGAAAAAATATGTAGCACACAAGCTTGAAGGGCAGACATTACATAGTTAGAGTCCTGTTACTATCCTTCTAGCTACTATCTAGTTTTTAAAGCTCTTCACAATTTGGCACTTCCATATCTTTCCAGCCTCATTATACTTTACTCCCTTTCCCACATTTTACTGTCGAGTCAAAGGTGCCACTCTCAATGTGGCACTCCATCTCCCAGCTCTTTGCCTTTGCATTAGCCATCCCCCCAAACTGGAATGTACTCCCTCCTCACCCTCAGTGTCATAGGACCTTACTCTTCTTTTAAAATGTAGTTCAGGCACCACTTTCTACCTGAAATCTTCCTTGATCCCTCCAACTGTTTACTGCCCTCCCATTCTAACTACCTTATATTGAACTATCTTTTATTCATTCTCTACAGATTTATTCTGCCCAATAGACAGTAATCTTCTTGAGTCTTAGGATTTTCATTCTTTGTATCTATATCCCCAGTGCCTTCCTTACTCAGGGCTTTGCAAATGCTAGGTGTTTAATAAATGCTTATTGAATGATTTGATGCCAAAGCCCTTTACCCTTAACTACTGCCCCAAGGACAGCTGGTCCCCCCTCTCCACTCTCCATCTCATTCCGCCCCACTGGATGATCTACTGTTGCTAGTACCCTAGAGCTTTTTACAGATGGTACTGTTGTTTAATCTTTTCAGTTGTGTCCAACTCTTGGTGACCCATCTGGGGTCTTCTTGGCAAAGATACTGGAGTGGTTTTGCCACTGCCTTCTCCAGCTCCTTTTTCAAATGAAGAGCTGGAACAACGATGACTAAGTGGCTTGCCCCAGGTCTCAAAGATCTTAATAGACACCTCTTAATAGAGGAGGAAATATCTACATGGAGTTTCCCCACATAAATGAAATAACAGGTCCAAACAAAAGAAAAGGGGGAAGGGAGAAATAAATTCCCTGTGCAAATCATATTCAAAGTGTGATAGGCCAAACTGAAGTTAGTCTCCCACAAATATTTTAATAAGAAATATTATAATTTATACATTCAAATAATAGCTAGATATCAGGCATGACCTACTTTCAAAACTCTGCAAGTTAATACTGTCTTTAATTCTTTCCAAACAGATCACTACGTTGGACCCATCGAGCATCCCAGAGAGAAGATACCTGCAGCTGATATAAAAGTGAATGACGACATTACTACCAGATGATAGGAACATGGCCACAAGGGCCTTTACTCACCAGCTTTATAGGTTTGAGGAAGGTTCATTGGTTGGTTGTTGTCCTTTGTTTTTGAGGAGAATCAAAATGACATCACCATGATAAAGTGAAGTTTCAGTGTATACTGTGGCTCATCAGACAAATACGAGCTCAGAATGCTCTACCACAGGTTGGGCACAGATAGTCCCTGTGAGCATTTGGGGTGAATACTCCAAGTTTGCACATCCTATGTTTCCTTTATGCTGTCTCAATTCTGCTTTGCTCACAGAGCACAGCACCCTTTCTGGTGTGGGCATGCCACGTTGCATGGTCCTGTACCAGTGACTGCCATGTCGCACAGTCAAATCCAAAGTTCTTGAGAGAGACCTTGAGAGTGTCCTTACATTGCTTCTTCTGACCACCATGTGATCGCCCGCCCCATGTAAGTTCTCCATAAAAGAATCTTTTTGGCAAGTGCACATTTTGCATTCAAACAACATGGCTAGCCCAACAGAGTTGTGCTCTCTAAAGCATAGTTTGAATGCTTGGTAGTTCAACTCAAGCAAGGACTTCAGTGTCTGGTACCTTATCCTGTCAGGTGATCCTCAGAATCTTCCTAAGACAGTTCAAATAGAAGCGATTCAGTTTCCTGGCAAGGCACTGGTAGACTGTCCATGTTTCACAGGCATACAACAATGGGGTCAGCAAAATGGCTCTGTACACCTTCAGTTTGGTATTCAGTCTAATACCTCTTCTCTCCCAAACTTTTCTTTGGAGCCTCCCAAACTCTGAGCTAGCTCTGGCAATATGTGCATCAACCTCATTATCAATATGTACAACCCTGGAAAGCATACTACCAAAGTAAGTGAATTTATCCACAGCATTCAAAACTTCTCCATTTGTTGTAATCAACAGTTCCACATATGAATGGTGTGATGGTGACTGATGGAGCACCTGTGTTTTCTTTTTAAGTATTAGGCCAAAATTAACACGGGTAGAAAGGGCTGAGAAATAGTCGCTATGGTGTTTGCTGCCCGACAACTCCAGGAAAAATGCCAGGAACAGAACAGAAGTCTGTACACAACATTTGTAGGTCTGACCAAGGCCTTTGACACTGTTAGTTGTGAGGCCTTATGGAAAATAAATAATGTCAAAATTTGGTTGCCTGGGGAAGTTCATCAATATTGTACATCAATTTCACAATGGCATGTTTGACCAGGTTTCTGGATAGTGGACAATGCTCTCGTGCCTTCCCAGTCACCAATGGAGTGAAAAAGCTCCCATGCTTTTGAGCATGATGTTTTCAGTCACGTTGTCAAATGCTTTCAGTGAGGATGAACATGGCATCAAGGTCAACTACCATACGGATGGCAAGTTCTTCAATTTGAAAAGGCTACAAGCCAAGACCAAAGTGGAGCAATGTTGGTGCATGATTTTCTGTTTGCAGATGATGTGCATCAGTGCAGCCTCTGAAGCTGAGACGCAACAAAGTATGGATCAATTCTCTGCTGCTAATTTTGGCCTAAGTTTGGGGAAGGTATTAAATAGTCCAAGGGAGTGGTGGAATTTCCATAAGCAATCCTACTCTTCTTCAAAACTACTGAGGGAAAATTTATTCCTCTTCCCATAGATTCTGATCCACTCTGAACTGCTACACCAAAGTAAAGCCCAATTCTTGACTGCTGAGCAGGATTCTTGAGGTCAAGGACTACAGCATTAATCAACTTCCTGTCTTCTAGAGTGCACTGCACAGAGTAGGCATTTACTACACATTTGTAGAATTTGTTTTTGCTGTTGCTTGTCCTTCATTCTCCATGAGGACCATGACATGAGGGAGGTGATGCCATCATGATGTGTAAATGAACTGGATTTAGGTGAGGCAGTGCTGTGCAAAGTCATCAGCCTAACTTTTTCCTCCAGAGCCATCTGGATTCATTGAGGAGATATAGATCAGGATGACTGGAAATGGCCAGCAAGGTAATGGGAGCCCATGGCCTTTTTAAGCCAGGGTCTTTAACAGGTCTCTGTTTGAGTGAGGCAACACACATTCAGTGATTAACTGAACACAAGAAGCACTAAAACCTTCTGTGACCATAATAAGTTAAGATAGAAACTTCTTTTTGAGTAAAGGAAAGACAGCATAATGGACAGAGCAGTGGACCTGGGGTAAGGAAGATCTGAATCCAAATCCTCCCTCAGACATTGGCTGTGTGAGCAGGGGCAAGGTGCATAACCTCTCTGGGACTCATCTATAAATAGGAAGTTGGACTCAGTGACCTCTAAGGTCCTTTCCAGCTCTCAATTTGGGATCCTATAAGGAAAGAGGTACAATCACAAAGGATAATCGTTGATTCGTTGCTGAAAGAAAAGGAGCTGTTTCAAAGATTCAGTGTGATCTTCTCTCTTATGCAGAACCATTTAGGAGTTAGGGGAGTAATGAGCGGCAGGTAAGTCAAAGGCCAGGCTACAAACATCAGTCCCTTCATAACACAAATGAAGAGTAACTGATGTGTAAAACAACATTCAGTCTGAGAAAAAGGCTGGGTATAAAGCCAAACCTCAAAAAAAAAAAAATGAAGCTATGGTTTCATTTCATCCAAATGAAAGGAAATGTAAAGAGCGTCAAATTAACAAATTCAGTGGCAGTCTGTTAATTAGGGAGCCAGGTGTGGAAACTAGTCCGGTCTCTGCAGCCTTCTAGTGTAAATGAAAAGTTTGCTTATTTTGTAACTCCACAAATACAGAAACAAAAAAAAGCCTCTACTTTGGTCAGAAAGTATAAAGACTGTCAGGGACCTAGGGTTAAAAAAAAAAGTAATTTGTTGTGACACTCACTACCGATTCATTAATCTAATCAATAATTATTTATTGTGCTCACGTCATGTACTCAACATACGGGACATAAGAAATTAAGACAAAGTCTCTCCTCCAGGATTTTCACATGTGAAAAACAGAGAAAGGGACATTAGAGAAAACATTTTATAAATGTGGAAACTGAGGTTCAAAAAGAATTAGTGGCTTACCAACTAAGAGCAAAATGGCGACTAGGTAAATTTCAACTTTCATTCCAGTGTTCTTTTCACTGAGGAGCTTATATTTTAGTTCAAAAGAAAAAACAATCACACGCAAAACACAACAGAATGTAATTAAATATTAACTTCTCTGGTGCTAATTATAAGGTAGTATAGTATATTGGAAAGGATGGAGGGCTTAGAGTCAGAATCTCCAGGTTCAAATTCTGGATCCAAAACTTACTAGCTGGATGGACAATTGTTTTAACATCTGAGTCTGTTTCCTCTGAGAGGAGAAAACAGCAGTAAATACCTACTTTGGGATATTGTACGAAAAGCACTTTGCAAATCTTAAAGTGTTACACATATGTGAATTATTATTAGCATTGCTATTGTGAATGCTCCAATTTTATGATCACTGTAGGCTAAAAGAACCAAAAAAAGCCTTCCTAGTCACTGCCCTCAGATAGAGGATATTTGGCTGTTGGGGAATCAGTACAATAAGTAGATGACTTCACATAAGCATCTCCTCTTTCTTTCCCTGAAGCCTTATTTGTATCTACTTGTCAGCCTGTTATTTTAATCTTAAATAAAATACTAAATTCTATCTGTTTTAAATTGGTATTATTTATTAAAAGAGGAAGAATGGGAGTCTGGAGACTGTGTTCAAATATTTAATTTTCAAAAAGCACAATTAGAGAGAGTGCATGGAAAGTTCAAGAGTAGGAAAAGAAAAATCTCCCAAAGTACTTGGGAAGCACTCAGAAAAAGGCAGTCACTGAAGAAATTCTTTTTGCCCTGATTTTTAGAAGTGCTATATTCTAGCTTTGCAATAATCCCCCTTAGAAACACAGAAGAGTTCAAGAGATTTGTTAGAGAAGGGAAAAAAGATTTGTGAAATTATCTTAAGGATAAATGCATAATAAAGTCAACTAAATGATGTTATACGTTTAAAGAAAAACAGTAATTAAAAATTTGACCTGGGACACTAAAGGCAAGACTGAAGTAATCGTTTAATCCATACCCATCATTTACAGTTGAGGAAACTGAAGACCACAAGGGAGCTGTTGTTGAGTCATTTCAGACTCTGTATGATCTCATTTGGGGTTTTCTTGGCAGAGATATTGGAGTGGTCTGCCATTTTCTTCTCCAGCTTTTATAGATGAAGAACTGAGGCAAACAGGATTAAATGACTTGCCCAGGGTCACACAACTAGTACGTGTCTGAGGTTGGATTTGAAATTAGATCCTCCTAACTCCAAGGCCACTTATCCACCCCACCACCTGGCTGCACCCCAGAAAAGAGAAGTGACATCCAAAACCATACAGGTAGTAAAGAACAGACCTTTGATTCCAACTAAGACATCTGACTCTAAGACTGACCTTTTTTCCACTGTACTTCAATGTTTTCACATTCTCTATCCCTACAATCTCAGAGTTCAATACTGATACCTCTTAGCATAAAGAGTATAGTTTAGAGACGACCCTCCATCCTTTCTTAGGATCATAGGAACATAGATTTAGAGGTTAAAGGGATCTCAGAGGACACACAGTACAAGATGTCCATATTTTATGAATGTTTGGGACACTAAATGCAAGGGAGGCAAATTGTCATAGTCACAAAGATAGTGAACACATGGGAGGTAGAATCTGAGAGCAGATTCTCTGCCTGCAGAAACAATGAATGCTTCTCTACTAAACCACATGTACCTGAATTTTTACAGCACCTTTACCATCCATTTACTGCCATTCATCTTGACTACGAACTAGGAGCCACAATGGAAAAAACCTAAATAGTATTCTGTTTCACCTTTATAAATTCCCACCTATGACAGTTCCTATGTGACTAGACGATAGATTAAATAGAACTGTGGTCTTACAGTCAGGAAGACCCGAGTTCTTATCTAGCCTTAGCCTAGACTCTGACCCTGGACAAGGCACATAACCTCTTTGTGCCTCAGTTTCATCAAGTGTAAGATAGGGATAATAAGAGTACTTACCTCATAAGATTATTGCGAGGGTCAAATGAACTAATATTTGTAAAGTGTCTAGTGCTTGGCATATAGTATGAATAAATATTTCTTTCCTTCCTTCTTTCCCTCCTCCCTTTTTTCCTCTCCCTATGAAAATTCCAAGTACAATACTACTCTCCAGCTATATAAAAAGCTTACAGATTCCACCGCAATTATATAGCTATTCAAAACAACGCAGCCTTGGTCAATCCGCATCACAGCCAATCGCATTTCAGAAGAATGCGCTCCCTTCTGCCTAGACAAGCAGAAACAAAAAACCAGCAAAAAGAAACACAACACAGTTGTTTGGAACTTAGCAACTCAGATCTCTCAATACCTTTGAAGTCTCTCATGATATCCAGATAGAATTCCCAACCTCTTAGAAAACCATAATTTCCTAAGTTTATATTGAAGGAGTCTGAGAGACTCTTAATTCTCCTTGCCATGGGAAAAGAAAGAAAGCAGGAGTTCTATCAGAAAAGCAATAATAATTAGCATTTATATAGTGCCCTTTACCAGGGACCTCTGCACCCCACACAGACATTTTCTTGTTAAGCCATGGAATAGCCTTGTGAAGGAGGTCATGGCAAATGCAATTTTACAGATGAAGAAATCTACGCACAGAGAAGATAAAAGTCATGCACAAGGTCATGCCCATGCAAGGGAACAAGTACTTCCAATCAGGCCTGCCATATCTTTCACTTTGCAGCTTTGTTCACACTGTCTCTCATGACAGGCATTCATGAAGAATTCGTTTGCAACAGGGCTTAGGAAAGTATTTTTGTGTCAGTAGGTCATGGTGCTACCTGTAATAATTGAAGGAGGAATGCTCATAGTTTCTAATGAACCAGTATCATTGAACCAAGAAAATATATGTCCTTTGAAAAATAAAGTTCATTATTAATAGGATGGACAAGAGATCATCTTTTCACACTATAGCCAAGGCACATCAACAAAGTCCACTGGTCAGAAGAAGCCGGAAAGAAACTAGCTTTGTTGCATACCATTGCAAAAAGAAAAAAAAAAAGTATCACAACAAAGACAGGCTAATACTGCTGCTTGGAATACCTCAAATAGCTTTAGCTTCCATATGTTCAAGTATCAAGACTTACGGCACTTGTTCAGCCAAATAAGAAGAAAGCATTCTTCAGATATTTATAAACCAAGACAGGAAGGAGTTATTTAAAGTCTTTCAAACAATAACTAAGACTGGTAACAAAAAGTCCCTCCAATTGGGTCAATTTACATCAACCTGCTTGGTGTCCGTGTCACAATCTCTTTTTTTCCAGGGAATTTTACATTTTAGGCAGATTCTACTTGTTTAGTTATGTGCGTGTATATATTTGCTCACTGAGATTCATATCAATGTGTGAAAACCATTAATCAGTAAAAAAAAACAAACCCATTAATCATTAAAAGCCCACTCACCTTCTCACTTCAATTACTTTTTCCATTCTAGAATCAACTAACCTACGTGCTGCTAAACAAACTTCGGAATCAAGCAAGGACAGGAGTCAAGAAGTAGAAATGTAGGGGTCAACATGCGACTCAAAAACCTCTTCTACAAGGTTTCCAGGATAATTTGATCTGACTCAATTCATCTACACTTATTTCCTAAGAATTTGTGTATTTATTCCTGAGAAATTGTGTATTTGTGTAATTATGTACTTTATTGCATAATTTGTGTAATTCATTGTGGAACTGTGTATTTGTGTACTTTATTGTGTAATCTGTATAACTTATTATGTAATTATATGAAATTGTGTATTTATTTCTAAGAAATTGAATTTTGTAAGTTTGCACTCTATTGTTTTTGCACTTACAATGATTTTAACTTGTGTTATTCTTAAACTTTCACAAATTCTCACAGATTACCTAAAGTACCCTGGGTTCTCTATGACTGCATTGGTGAAATACAACTTTTGTCAGGTTTTACTCTCCCAGAAGGGCTGTTTACACAGACATTTACACTATCCAAGGGCCCAACTTAACTAAACACTTCAATACCAAAAGACTAATCGTGAGATAGTGAGTTTTTATCTAAGCTCAAGAAACTGGCAAAACTGCAAAACGGTCTTTAGCCTTCCGTGGCCCTCTTCTGCTCATGCAATAAGAGAGACGGCAGAAAAAAGGATAGAAAGTACTAGGAATCCTATAGATCTTAGATCACTTGCAAATACAATTTAACTTTTGGTACTCATAATCGGCCAGCTTATCCAACAATTAAATCGAGACATTACTAGAGTAGTTGAACAACATCCATTAGGACATCCTACACACCCAAAAGATATTAAGAAGCTATAGCTAACAGATTCTCCTCAAAGAGATATAAATGCAACAAGATACTATTATTTCCCCCTTGAAGTGCTCAAAATGGGTATAAGTACCATTAAGATACTGGGAGTTTATACATCAACACCAGATGTACGAGATGAAGACACAGGACAGTTGTATGATGCAACTGATAAAATTCTTCAAACTAATTGAATATATAACCTGAAACCCGATGACTTCAATACAAAACCAAACAAAAGGAATATAGAAAAAACCATGTTGGAAAAAATCAGGTAGAATTAAGAAACAAAAAAAGGTGCAGGTATGTAAACTAAGAAGCTTCATGCCTATACAATACAAATAATTTATTCAAAGAGAAAGCTTAATACGATAACTGGTCATAGTGAATATAGAATAACATCAAAAAAACAGAAAGTTACTATATTTTGTCAGGAAATGACAGGATTGTCTACTTCTGAATTGATTTTGGAACACAGATTAAAGAAAGGGTATTTTGGAGGTATCTGGTAGAGCTTTAAATTGCCAGGACCAAAGCTCTAATCCCAAATCATGCATACTACTAGTAAGCAGAAAAGATCACACTTCCAGGAGTGCACTGTTGATCAGAGTGTGTTCCCACAGAGTTGTTCCAAGGAGGGGACTCAGTGGACCTGAATGAACCAACATGTTGCTAGTCATCAGAGATATGGTAGGATATATTCCATCTCTCTTTGGGAGACATCCCAAAACCTATACATAATATCAGTGGGGGAAAGCAGGATGACTCTTAAGATCACCTAGGAACTAGGGTTAACCATGCTCTTAGAAGACCTCCTTAACCAAGTAATCTCCTTCACTAGTCCTTTTTTGTTGTGCAGTCATTTTTTCAGTCTTGTTCAACACTTTGTGACCCCATTTCAGGTGTTGTTTGCATAAATACTGGAGTAGTTTGCCATTTCTTTCTCCAGCTCATTTTACAGATGAGAAAACTAGTGACTTTCCCAGAGTTGCACAGCTGGTAAGTATCTGAAGCCAGATTTGAACTCAAAAAGATGAGTCTTCCTGACTCCAGGCCACTACACTTACTAGTCCTTAAAATTCTGTCATCCTTGGTTCAATTCCTTGAATTTTTAGTGGATCAAGCACCATTAAAATTTAAATACCCTTAGGAGGGCTAAACATTAAGCTTTATTAGCTAATAATAACTTTTTCTCCATCTAGAAGGAGAAGGTAGGAAAGGGTTAATAGCTATATTGATAAAGGGAGAACTATGATGAAGAAATCATTGATCCTACAAAGTTCAAAGATAAACCTATAAGAGCAGCTCTCAGAAGTAATAGACATTGAGTCATTAGGTTTCGAAGTGGTGTTTTTGAGAAAGAAGTATGAAACCAGAACTTTGGTTCAGGAGAAAGAAATTACCATTTGGGTTATAACGATTCCTATGCAAGGAAGGGAAGAGGGCTTTCAAGATAAGAATGGGTGCCAGTGAAAAGAAGGAGCAAAAGAAAGGAGACAAGCTGAATAAGCAAAGTAGAAGGACAGTAAAGGAAAACTGGATATTTTCCAAGTTTTACTTGAGTGCAGCCCTGAATAAAATGGTTCAGAACAGAGTTGAAGTTGGTAAGCCTGTCTCTCCTAAATGCTGTACCCTGACTTATATTTAGTCACCTTAAGCACAATCCATGCTCCAAAAATTGATCAGAGAAGGAGAAATTCACCAAAATGCTATATTCTTTTTAAGCCTTGAGGGTTTTTTTTCAATATCGGTAATTAATTTGATATTAGCCTTATTCTTTGAACTATCCCTTTTAACAAAAAAGAAAAAAAAAGAGTTAAGCAAGACTGGCCAATGAAATGACTATATAGTTCCAAAGGACAATATGAAAAGACAACCCCAACACAACTTCTCTGCAGAGGTAGGAAAACCATAGCGTAACATGTTATTGTTGAGTCATTTTAGGCATGGCCGACTCTTCATGACTTGGTGGACCTCTGTCCCTGGGGTTTTCTTGGCAAAGACACTGACATGGTTTGCCATTTCTTTCTCCAATAGTAGAAAGTAGCTCAGTGACTTGCCCAAGGTCACATGGCTAGGAAGCTTCTGAGATGGGATTTGAAATCAAATCTTTCTGACTTCAAGCCTAGTGCTCTATCCATTGTACCACCTAGCTGCCTCCATGGTGTGGTGTATCTCATATATTTTCAGGCTTTTTATGATGTACTGATCACTTTTGCTTTTTTTTGTCTTTTCTTCCTTATTTTCTACTCTCTCTTTAAAAATAATATTCATTTTATAGGATGGCTCTCTGGGAGGAGAACAAGATGGTATATTGGGAAAAAATTCTGGTGATGTATAATAAGCAAAAGATAAATAAAAATTTATTTTAAAAGTGAATTTTAAAAATCACTACATCTAGTAGCATATGTACCATTTGGCTAGTATTGTTCTGAAATTTAATACTTGGGTGATATTGAACAAGTCATTTAACATCTTCAGCCTCAGTTTCATCATCAATAAAATAAGGGGGCTAGACTAGATTCTCCCTGAGGTCCAATTATCATTAAATCTATGATCACATGATCCTGTGGTGTCTCTATCAAAAAGATGGAAATATATTCAATTGTTTTCCAGAATCGTTGTTCACAGTAATTAATATGAGTTTAACTGCCTACACACACAAATTACGAATTGATTCAGATTCCCAAAAATAGGCACATTCAACACATATGTTGCTTAGCAAAAGAGCACTGAGGCTTGAAACACTGTAGTGTTTCTGACATAGTAGTTATGTCCTGAGATACAACAGTATTCCTCTCCCAATCAGAGTGTCAAAATGAGCTATTCATACTACATTAAATTCCAGCTAGACTTGTAATTGCTCCAGCAATCTTTATAAAACCTAACAGAATCTAGAGATAAAGTATTTTATTCCTCCTAATGGTACATGGAAAAACTATTTCTCCTTTTGCATGGGTCATGTGACCAACAAAATGGTCAACTAGACATTTTCTCCAGGCCCCACTCATTCTGAAAAAACTCACAATAGAAGAAATATACTTTTTAGAGACCAAACAATTACAGCTAAATCCTTAGCACTATAGAGCAAGAAGTCTAATAAGGCAACTGTCTTATGAATTAAAATTGAATAATTCTAATTCTCAAAGTATTTACTTAGCACCTCTCCTCTACAAACTTTCACCCCATAATAGGGCTCCCAAACTGGCTCTCACATTTATGTTTGGGATTCAAAGGAAGATTCCCCTCCTGCTACACAAAATCTGTAAATATAGCCTACCCCCTGCCCATCACCACTCCACTGAAAGAGCAGGAAATTTTGATTCACTTCAGTTATATGAGGAGGAAGAGATTGGATGGATTGAAAGATTGTGCTTTTTTGAGGGGGACTCAGGGTGGGTAACCAAAAGCCTATAAAGATTTTGCCTAGAACACTGACCTCACCCTTACCCCAAGTCCCACCAAAAAAATACAGCCCTCTCAGAACAAGAGAGATGAAGAGATATAGACTATACTGGGGCAGAGGGTCAAAATGAGTAGCTGTATCCAATCTGAAGAAAAGGAGCCTAAAATTCAACTGCAGTTGCTCCTGTACAACCAGAAACTTCTAAGGGTATGGTCAAAGGTTAGTGAAAAATAAATTCTTCAGTTTGGGAAGAGGTTGAAATTTTTTTTTCAGAGGGGAAATGGAGGAGGTATGTCTACAATCACAGAGGGAAGAATCAGAAAATGAGAGACAAGAAAATGTAAGGACAAAAAGCTAAAACTATCAAATATTTCAAAAGAAAGAAAATTCAGTCAGAAACCTAGCATTCAAGCAGATAAATCAACAGAGAGTATATTTATGCTAGAAAGGAAAGAAAAGTACTAAGACATAAAAAAAATTACAAAGTTCTCTAGATAAAATATTACATGATGCAGAGAAATAAATCCATGCCTGACATAATGAAGAACTCTGTGAAATCTCAAGACAGTATGAAACTACAAGAAAATGTGTCAGAATCATTCAAAAGAGAAATAAAGGAAAACAAATGTCAAAATTTATATCCTACATAGTGTAAATAATTAACAGTATAAAAACTTGAATTCACAGTAGGAAATCTCTCCAAAGAAGCCAGAGTGAACAATGGACTCAATACACATATGTTGAGGTGTGTGTGTGTTTGTCCTTCATTGCCAAATAAGACCACACCATCAGAGAAATGATGACATGACTTGCACTTGACTTTGTTTTGAGTGAGGGAGGGCTGTGTAGGTCACCTCCAGAGCCATCTGAATCCAGTGACCAGATATTTATCAGGATGACTGGAGATGACCTAGGATGAGGCAGTTGGGGTTAAGTGACTTGCCCAAGGGCACACAGCTAGTGAGTGTCAAGCGTCTGAGGTGAAGGACAAACTAAAAGATGACAAGCCAAAGACAATAATGCTAAAAGAATATATGATCTCTATGAAAGCCACTGATCTTGAAAACAGCATATGAAAAGATAACTTAAGGGTTAAAGGTCTCCCAGAAAAATGTTCAAGTCAAAAAAAGTCTGAATACTATAATTTAGGAAATAATACAGGAATTTCTGAGGTTCTGTATAAAGAAAACAAAAAAATCCATTAAAAGAACACAAGATTTCCTCCAGAAAAACAGCGAAAAGTATCCTTCTAATTCCAGAGCATAGTGGTTAAATTTAATAATTTCAATGACAAGCAACAAGTTCTCCAAGAAACCAAGAGAAAAACCTTCAAATGCAAAGGAAATTTGAGTAACACCAGACTATTCCACATACACCAGAAACCTAAGGATGGAATGGAATAACATATTCTGAAAACTTTTTCTGACATATCCTACAGATCGGAGCCATTATAGTCATCAATAAAAATATGTATGTTAAATCAAAGTATTCAAGGCATTTCTACAAAAATAAAACAACAAAAAAATCTAAGCATAAGCAGAATATTTGACTTGCAAATACCCTAAACAAAAGAAACACAAGGAAGCTAAGTAAATACAGCTATCAAAAACAAAATAAGTAAGGAAATAAATTATCCCCCAAAGAAAAAGACTGACCTAAAGAGTTAAAAAAAAGAAAAAAACAGAGGAGGCTATTAAGAGATTTATTAAAGTACACTGGAAAAATGGAGAAAACAGAACATAAAGAAAGAAGAAAGTGACAACGGAGAAGCAGGGATGATACACTAAGGAGTAAATCCTATAACTGTCCTCCAGGTCAATCAATGTATCTTGTGAGACAAAATAGCAGTGACTGGGTGCATAAACAAGAAAAGAGGAGGTAAAAGACAAGGGGAGTATCTGATGTGCCTTTAACAAATCCACAATTGAACAAGAAAGAGAAAAGAACTCTAAGTTTTCCTCATTGAAAACAGGAGTTAAGAAGAATTGGAGAGGTTAGTGGAAGGGAGACACAGAAAACAGGGGGAATGAAAAGGTAAGGTACTACAAAAGAGTTCTTCAATGTAGAAGTATACCTCTATAATAGGAGATGAAGACTTTAACATGGGAGAATTGGTGCACTACTTTTTCTGAGAGATTACTGTTCCTCTGTGACAATTTTCTGCCGCAGGAGAATTTAAATTGCCATTCCTGGGGGCAAACAGAAGAGTTGGAGGAAACATACCCAAGGAGCAGATTAGACAGGAAACGAATGGGACAAAGAATGATCATGGGAACAGGAATGTTCTATTATGGGGTAATGCTTCTTTCCCCTTTATTTCCCTTAGGAATTGACATTTTTAAGAGAGAGGCACAACAGAAAAATGGGACAATGGAGCACAATGTAAAAAAGGCAATGATAAATAAATTCACTAGAAAAGAAAGTTCAGAAGCTCTAATTCCATAAAGAACACAAAGAGATTAAATAAGAAATGACTATGTTATACAGATCATGAATCAAAAAAATAAAGTTGAGAATAGAAAGGAAATGTAGAGAACTAATGATGAAAAGAAGGTAAAGAAATTCTTCTTAGAAAAAACGTGAAGAAAAAGAAAAACCAACAAAACAAGATGGAAGAGACGAATAAGAGGAATTTTAAACTACTTAAACTGAGATGGAAAAGGAGGGGAAGAATTAGATAACAAGATAAAGGAAAATAAAGTAAATTTCCAAAGAAAGGGAAAGACTTGATAAATGAGAGAAAAGGGGGAAAGGTGGGAGAGAAGAGAGCCAGAAGGAATAGGGATGCATCATAGTTCATTGAACTCCTTTCATATGATTGCTATCCCACAGGCTTGATGTCCCTAATGGGAATGATTTTATAAATATGCTGTTAGCAATGAAATGCCTTACTTATTTAACATCTCTAAAATCAAAAAGTCAGATCTTCAAGGCAGTATCTGAGCCACAAAATTAAAAAAAAAAAACGATTAGAGGGAGATGGTGGGAAAAGAGAGCGAAGAGAAAAGAGAAAGAGGAGAGGATGATGAGTAGATACATCATATTTAGTAATGACAATCAATATTCAAGATATACTCATGATTTAGTTACAATACCAACATCTATTTTTGTAGGACAGCATCTGCCTCACTGAAGCTTATAAACCAATGTAAAATATCCTAAAATCAAAGTTTTAACAAAATAGTATTTGTCAAGGTTCTATCTCAGGTATCCCTCCATTGGGTATTGTATGAAATAACTAAACTCTAGGGTTGTCTCCGCAGTTAATGCCAGGAAAGACTATACTACTGCAGCATTTTTCCAAACTTGGCCCAGGGAATGGTTTCAGAAAGATGAAATGATATAGCAGGGGGTTTAATAGTGATGGATTTGCCATCAGGGAGACTCAGATTCAAATCTTACCTTAGATACTTAGTTAACTGTGTGACTCTTGGCAAGCCCTTTAACATCTTTAAGCCTCAGTTTCCTTATCTATAAAAGGGTGGAACAGGGTCACATCTAAGGTCCTTTCCAGCTTTAAATCTATCATCTTACTTTATCTGTCTGAAGTTATGTGACTAATAACTAGTAAGCAAGTGACTTGGGACCATTATGCCACCCTGACTTTCTGACTGAGCAAATTAGTCATTTAAGTGAAAGAGAATTATTCAAATCAAAATCCATAATGTAATTGAATTATATTTATTAATTATTTCAGTAATTTGTCTACAGTCACACAGTTTAAATGTCAGAGATGAGATATGAAACTAGGGCCTGAGGATTCTAAGGTCCTTAGACTGTAACAATGGTGTTCACAATGAGGCCAAAATAATGTTGAAATAATATGATCAGGTACCATGAAATGAAGATAAAACTATTATAATTCCAATTGATTACTGAAGATCAAGTTAAACAATACTTCCTTAAGTCCTCAGATCTAACTCCCAAAAGAAGAGTTGGATTTTGATCAAGAGAAGCCTTCTTCTGGGTGTAGGGAGAAAGAAAAACCTCAGCTTAATTAATTTTTCAATCTTTTGATTATTCCACCCAACTCACTATTTCCCTTATCTCATTAAACATTTCCTCACCATCTCTCCCTCTTGGGCTCTTTATTATCACTCTCCTCTCCCTTGGCTCTCCTTGCAAAGTTTAACGTTCTCTATTTCTTCTGTTGTCTAACCAACACCACATCTGATTTCCCAGTAAACACTCGGCAGAGTCAACAACTCTCACCCAGTGCAAGTGTACAAAGCACCATACCAGACACAAGAGTTATAATGAAAAAACTAGTCAATATCGCCTTTAAGGAAGATAAAATACAGACAAAACTAGAGACAGAGAACATTACTGGGCTCAAATAAAATAGCTCAGCAAAGTTCAGGCTCACACTTAACCTTCAGAAGCTCTAAGGGTTTGCTATTCAAATTCTCCTAACATAATCTAAGACATATGGGAATTAGCCATGGGAGAAGACATCAAGGACAGGATACAGAGAAGAAATTTTACTGACTTCTACAGGTATTATGACCTTTAAATGCCAGAATAAACAAATCCCTAACGTTTTAATTTTCTTTCTTATATCTATTGATACCTCTGTTTTCACATCACTTTCACTTCCAAAAATGTTTCTTGCCCCTTCCCTATTTAGAAAGCCATCCTATGTAACAAAGGATAAAAAAGAACAAGGAGGAGGAAAAGCAATGCATGAAAACAAACTCAAACATCATCTGAGACTAGCAGTATATTTACTAACACCCAGTCAACGTTCCCCTGCCCCTCAAAGATAAGATTCAGAGTGCTACCTCTGCCTCCTACCAGCTAGCAGATCTTCCCTGGGTGTGTCACTTAACTTTCCAGTGCTACTGGCAACTCTGAAGTAAAGACAACAAGGATTTATGAAGTGCCTCCTCTGTACCAGGCAGTGTACTAAACAGCGGGGATACAAACAAAGGCACAAACAGCCCCCTGCCTCTGTGAAGTTCCCAATCTCTTAGGAGAGACAAAATGTAAAAGGCTATGTACAAACAAGATATGTTCCCAAGAAAAGATCATCTCAAAGGGATGGCACTAGCATGAAGGGACACCAGAAATGGTTCTTACAAGGTTTCACATTGTATAAATTGCACAAAAGGTGCCAACCCACACTAGAAAAGAAAGTTTCCTGACCTGGGCATTCCTTATCCTGGTCTCCTATATTTATGTGTAAAAGACAGTCCTCTCCATAGGCTGCCTCCTAGTGAGGCAAGTAAAACACTCAGCTCGATTTGACTGAGACTTCCATGAAGAAAAGTTGTTCTTTGTCCTTCATTCTCGAAGAGGACCATGACTTGCAAATGAGTTGGATATACGTGAGGGAGGGCTATGCAACGTCACCAGCCTCATGTTCTCCTCTGGAGCCATCAGAGTCCAGAGGTGAGGTACAGATCAAGATAACTGGAGATGGACCTGGATGCAGCCTTTTTAAACTAAGGTCTTTAACAGGTCTCAGTCTGACCGAGGTAATGCTCATTCAGTGATTAAGGTTAAATAAGAAATGAGGCAGAGAATGGCCTCTTTATCTAGTAAAAAAAAATCTGGGAAGGAAGGACTTTCAGGGTTTCTGACTAAAACAGAAACAACTGCTATTTACATTTACTCTGAGCCAATCAGGGCCCAAACAATGACCAAATGGGGCTCGTGCTGGGACCTAGAGTTGGCCAATTAGTGAAGAAAAGCATTGGGGAAAGGAAAGAAAAGGCATAATAACAATTTTAGAGATTCTTCCACAGCATATCCTAGCTTTCCATGATGACTTCTTTATGCACTGAAAATCAGCACTTAACTGGCCTTCTAGTTAAACTGTTTTAGTCTGTACATCTTCAAACATCTGGGATGAATATAGGCCATTACATCTCCTCTCAGACGCTCAGCATTAGTGTTGAGATGACACGATCAAAGGCTTAGGGGATTTACAATTGGAAAGGATCTTAGAGATTATTTCATTCAAGCCCCACTTTCCACATCTCCCTTTTGAATCCTATCTGGAAGAAGACATATACATAAAGACTAACTTCCAGGAATAAGAATAATTATTCATGACATCATTTTTAGGGTTGCATAGAAGAAGAGAGTCCCTGGGTTCAAATCTCTCAATGGTCACTAAGCTTGTGAGTTACCTTGTTTGATTCCTTTCATATCTCTAAGCCTCAGTTTTCTCATCTGTAAAATAGGGTCATCTATTGGCTCAGATGACCTCTAAGGTCCCTTCCAGATTCAAGTCTATGATCCGATACCAGTCCTGGGTATGATGCTGGTAGTTTGGCTTAGTTGGACACCAGTTCAGTAACAGGGGCAGACTGGGTCTTGAAAAGCGGCATGACAGCATCAGAATCATTGGGGAGTGGCATCCAAAAGTGAGGGAACAGAAGATGGCAATAAGCTGAAAAACTACATGCCAAGAGAGGAAAGAAACATACATACCTGCCCAATGTTAGTACCCTGGGGCAAAACCTTTACCATCCAGTGCTATTTGCTGCTCTAGTCAAAACCCACTGGAAACTTTTTGTAACTATACAGTAAGGTTATTCCTGTCCAGCATGTCATCCCTTTTACCCTCCCCTTCCCTGCTCCAACCCTGCCCCAGACAGACAATATTTGCTAGATTTGGTTGTAACTTAAGTGCAAATCACGTTATTTCTTGCTCATCTATTTAATTTATAATATTGGAAGTAAATCAAGTATTATTATGAAGAAGATATTTTAACACATAGAATATCGAGACACTTTCAAAAGTTTAGACATTGGATTTGTATATGTTTTATTTTTCCTTCACACTTTTTGATACTATTTTTGGTGTTTTGTTTTTCCAGATAAAATAATAGCATTTACTAAAATGTCATATTTTGGCTGTGAAAATTATACCTCTTCTAGAAATTTTCCACCACAGTCAAAAGGCATTTCTGAAACATTTATACCTACAGAACTACCATATTCTGAGAACACAATACCTGGCACATAGTACCTTGAATGCACTGGGGACTTGATCAATATGAATTAAATAGAATTGCACAAGCCACATCTTGTTCAAAGACATTCAACTGAAAATCATTTCCAGTTGGGGTGTATATATTTTCTACCACTATCCCTTCCCTATTAAAGCTTTATAGCTTCTCTATAACTAAATTTTCTAAGACATTCTCTGATACTCAACTTGAATCCATAAACAGCCACAATTAAGGCATAAAGGAGACAAACTGCCAAGTATCAGAAGACTGGTTTTGTTTTTGCTTTCCCCTAGGAAAATAAAGCCACCATATATAGGATAAATTGTATCCTATGAACAATAAAATATTTATCATTTATATTCACTGCTTGTTACCAGAAAGATTCTATACTACTATTTCCAACATGAATTACTAAATTTTGACAATAAAGAGCTTAAAAATGTAAAAAATTAAAAAATAAAATTTAAGCAGCCCATGATGCCTTTATGAAGATTCATGACATTTGTAGGGAAAATGAGAAATGAATAACTTTGAAAAGAGAAACCATTTTCCTGATCTGTTCATCTGGATCTGATTGTCTGATCAACTGAAAAGTAGCAGGCCATGAAGCACGGTCCCCTGGTTGATCTCACCCAAACAGAAGACTCTAGAGCTAAGCTCCACTGCAACATCATGTACATGTACTACATACAGGAGCACATTCTGACCACGTCACTCCTTGATTTAAACTCCAGTGGCTCCCTATTACCTCTAGGAAAGGGTTTGCTATGTTGGGTGTGTCATGGAGCCCTTTGGCAGTTTGGTGAAAAGTATGGACACATCCTTCTCAGAATTATGTTTTCAAATGCATAAAATTAAAATACATAGGATTACAAAGCAAACCAATGCTACTGAAATAAAGATGCCACTTGTTCCCATCCAAATTCATAGACCACATGAAATCTACCACAGATCCCAAATTAAGAACACTTGACCACCTGGTTTATCCAGGCTTATCTCGAATCAACTCACCTTCATCCATTCCCCCAGTGAAGTCAATCTCCTTCTTACTGCTTCGTGCACATGGCATTCCATTTCTTATTTCCCTCTTTCTGTACTGGCTCTCCTCCATGTCAGAAATGCCCCTCGTTTCTGTCTCTTATAATCACTAGTCTCCTTCAAACTTGGCTCAAGCACAACTTTCATGGTTAGGTCTTTCCCTGATCAACTTTGCTGCTAGTACTCTCCTCTGATAAAAATCACCTAGCATCTGTTTTGTTAATACTTCTCCTTTCATCTTTAAACTCCTGGAGCCTATTTTTTTTTTTACTTTTGATCTTATATTCCTAAAACCTAACACAGTTCCTGGCACATAGTAGGCAACAAATAAATATTTGCTCATCGATCAACGGATGGGTAACTCTCTGGGAGTTTCCTCAGGAATGAATGGAAATTTCTAGATTTTAAGTCCTTTGCCCCTTCACTTTCATTGAAGCAGCCTTCCACTCCACTCCCAGAGTGACCACTGCAAGTAGTACAAAGTGGACAAAATAAACATTGTTGGGCTAGATTTAATCAAAGGTCATAGCATGTATTATTCTATTATGAAACCAGGGAATCTCAGAATACAAATTAGAAATCAGGGAAGTGACAGATACACGTTCCCCTGTTATTCAATTATCCTGACTCAGCTGTAAGCATGACGCAGTCTTTCCAGGTATAGCCTGCTCTATGCCCTCTGATTCAGCCAGCTCCTCACTAATCTGAATCTGGACATCGCAGGGCATTTGTCCTGCCTTGTTAGTTCACCCTTTCTTCCAATTCCCTGTATCCCACTGAGCTAGATCTGACAGTGCCATAATCACTAAAGAAGCAAGGTCCTTTTCTCTCCAGACACGAGCTCCACTCCACTTCAGTTTCAGGTCAAAACTGTACTTCTCAAAGTGCCTTGAACTTCAACAAAATTACATCCCTGGAGCCTGTGTGCCCAGAGAAATTCCCTGAAATAGTCGTTCTTGAGTCTGCGCAGACAACAACCAATCAGTTCAGTTCCTCTGAACTGAGCCTCTTCTCTAGACTTTCTTCACCTCGACCTCCCAGAGCCGGCCGTGCAACACTTCATTTTCTCTAATCCTTCTCCTGGCTAGGTCCAGATTCTCACAGAAGAATCCTCATGATCATCCCCATTCCAGGACATTCAAACTCCTATGTTCACACCTCCTCAGGTAATCACACGTCCAGACACTTATCTCCAGGTCACTCTTTCCTCTCAGACTAAAATTAGTATGCAACCAAAACATCCATAGAACCTAATTACAATTCACTTAATCTGGCCCCAGCCAGACTG
This sequence comes from Bettongia penicillata ogilbyi, assembly GCA_023548195.1. NCBI lineage: Eukaryota > Metazoa > Chordata > Mammalia > Diprotodontia > Potoroidae > Bettongia > Bettongia penicillata. The sequence goes on along the minus strand of JAJHZJ010000482.1, from coordinate 4,077,378 downwards.
GGGACACTCCCAAACCCACATAGGATTTTCTTTCTAAAGAGAGGAGGGACTACATGGTATTGAAAATTACCAGGGGAAGAAGCTCCATCTACCAATACAGATCACAACCATCTCTGCTCTCTTTTTTTAAATCACAGGAGTGTTTAACCTGTATTCCATTAACTTTTAAATTAGATAGATAGATAGATAGATAGATAGATAAATAGATAGACAGAAAGACAGAGATAACTATTTCAAAATATTTTGTTTGCATGGCAATTTTATACCATGTGCTTAAAAATATTATTCTAAAAAGGAGTCCATAGGTTTCATCAACCTGCCAAATGGATCCACGCCAACAAAAAGAGGCTGAGAACATTGCCTTAAGATGCACCATCTTCCTGACACCATCAACTGTTAATTGGCAGTTAAGGGATGCAGAGGATAGAATTCTGGGCCTAGAGACAAGAAGACCAAAGTTCAAAAACCAAACTTAGACATTTACTAGCTCTGTGACCTTCAGCAAATGTCTTAACTTCTTTTGGGCTCAGTTTCCTCATCTGTCAAATGGGGATAATAACAGCACCTACTTCACAGGGCTGTTGTAAAGTTCAAATGAGATATCTGTCAACTGCTTAGTATAGTTTCTGGCAATTAGTGTGAGTTGTCATTATTATCATTACCAATAAGTGAAAAAACAAAACATGGATTTCAACTGCAGTACTGATATCATTTTGTAATTTAAAATTGTAATTCTGTAATTTAAAAAATCAAAGGAGAGCTGTCTGAAACTTTTTCTTTGGAACCCAGAGTTGAAACTGTTACCAGACAGATGACAGACCTTAGCAATGGAAAAAACAATATAGTTTACCTAGTCAGACCCCCTTAATTTGGGGGGGCACATAAATTGAGGCACAAAGAGGTCTCAGGCCACAAATCTAGTTAGCAGCACAATGGGACTTAGAACTCAGTTTCCCTAGGATTTGGTCCAAAGATTTTTTTTTTTATTCCACCATGCTGTTTCCCATACATCTGGAACTAACCTTGAGTTCTATGTTTTCCCTGAGCCGAAGCAGATCTAATGTCTGTATATTCCATTCTACTTCAAGGCTAACTTTGAAAAATGGTGGTGATGCTTTTTTTCTGGGTCCTAGGGTTCGTTTCTTGTACACCTGTGTCTTTTTTCAAAGAGTGCTTTTTGTTTCTAATTAAGAGAAGCTGAGGTTGGGGGTAGGCAAATGTGAAGTTCTCTCTCCCTACTTACCTACCTGTTTATCAGATAGGAAAGAATATTGTTGGCTGGCCCAACAGTCAAGTCACTTGGACACAGCATATACTACAAGTGATCAATATCATGCAGCAAATGTTGCATTGTTACACATCACATTTTTTTACGTCTAAAAAGGTCACAATTGCTGCGGGTACTTTTCAGAACCCACTGAGATGAGGCAGAGGCCTCCTATTATTCCTGACTAATCAAATTAAATTGAAATAAACATGATGCCGGCTGCATCTGAGGTGAGGGTGGAAAAGGGGTGCTTTAAAAAATGAAAACACTTTCATACACAAAAAAATAGTGAAATGCTTTTTGCTTCAAATGCTCTTTTAAAAAAAGATCCTGTTCACATTAGTTTCCATTCTGTATTTTAATTTCTTAAAAACTAATGGAAAGCAAATCATTCTTGAGTCTATTATTTATAAAAGAAGGTTCAGAAATCAGATACTAAAGAGCACCATGTGATAGTTAAGTGTTAGTATTTAACAAACTAGTCTATAACTATAAATAAATCATTTTATCACGGCTGCCTTCTCAAGATTTGAATATTAATGAATAGACTTAATAGATCTTGATTTACTACAGAATTTCTACCAAATTAAACCGTTATTACACTGATAATTGTGTCCACATGTAGCACAGCATGGCTTCCTAAAGATAAAACTTGTGTGATGCGAGTCTCCCAGTCACTGATTAATCCTGAAGCCTATTTGAACAGCACTTTTTACTTGAAGCATTAAGGCAACACTATGTCCTCTGATATAACAAAAATTTGCAAATGGAAGGCATGCTGTACAAATGTCCTTGGAACAGATTTTAAATCACAAAAATAACCTCATTTGATTAATTGAAAATACACCATAGACAGGTTCAAAAGCAGGACCAATTCCAAGTGCCCACTGAAGTCACTAAGTAGAATTAAAAAAAGGCAGAAAGATATTTAGATGTATCTAACAGAAATACCAAAATATCTAAGGTCTGCAGTCTGCAGTCAAAAATCATTCAATCTAGTGGCCTGTGGGGGTATTTTTATAAGTCTTGGTGATTTGCATTACTCCCTTACTCTATTACTACCAGTTCAAAAACTACCAGAGAAAAGAGATTAATAATGTCATGTGGTATCAATGTCAGTTTCCATGGCAACTTGGAGATTGCAGGGTTGAGGGTAACAGATGGGAAATATTGCAATGTATTCCTTAAACTTCATCACTATTTTAGAGTAATATGTATTCACCTTTGTGGGACAAAAATGATATATTATTATAAACATTGATATTACAGTCTTGCTATCACAACCTATTGACTTACTGAGTTTTTAATGAATTCAATCATATCAAAGGAAACAATAAATCAACTGCGATCAGTATATACCATATTTAATTGACTAAAGGAATAAAATGCCTTATATAAGAAGGGTATTGCTAAATAATTTTTGGATCAGCACAACTTTGAGGATCATAAAGTGAAAATGAAATTTAATTACACTTCTTGAATTTTATATCCTTCAGATGCTTTGGTTTCAAATAATTCAAACAAATCTAAGTGAGATATGCAAAGAAAGCAATACGCCAAGAACTGGGAGAAATCTAAAGAAAGGAGAAGTTGCTTCCGAATGGAAGGGGAATTCAGATTATGGGATTTCTTGAGTGTTAAGTGAAAGAGTTTAGACTTAATCCAGGAGGCAATAGGGGTTTGAGGCTCTGAAGAAGATGGGAGACTTAGCGAACTGCATAAACTATGCAGAGATATCTAACAGAGATAAGCCATTTAGGATGGATAGGAGAGAAAAATCAGTGGTCTGGAGAACAGTTAGAAGGCTATCACAATAATGCAGATGATCCAAGGTAATAGTAGTAGTACAAGACAGTAAGTCATCATTGTCCTGAGAGCAGTAGTGGTTTACATTTGCACAACACATTCCTACTCGGGGAAAATTTTCATGTGTATGTCCTTTGTAGAGAAAGGTAGATTGGAAGAAAAAAACATATTCCTAAAATCAGAAGAACTCACCTGCTGATTGAATGTGGAGAATGAGGGAAAGAAAGGATGGACCCAAGATGACTTGGAAATTTTTGAGCCTTAGTGGATTAGAGGAATGGCAGTATCGTTAATAGAAAGAGAAATCAGGAAAAGCTTCAAATAAGTAAAGGTGACAAAAATTCAATCAGACAATCTGAATTTACAGTTCAAGCAGGATATTCAGGTCAAGATATCTGGTAGACAGTTAAAAATACAGGTCCAGAGCTGGAGGAAAAGGGGCAGGACTGGAAACACAGTTGTGAAAAATCATGAGAGTGAAAATCATGAAAGAAAAAGAGTTTATTGGACAAAAGAACAGAGAAAAGAGGGTTAAGGATAGGAACCTTAGGGAAAGCTGGGGATAGGGGGAAACAGGTCTAGAAATAGAAATCACATATGCATGATTTCTAGACCCTGACTCTAAAATGACCGGATTATATATTTAGACCTAGATCATACCTTAAAGGTGATTTAGTCCAACCCTTCCATTTTATAAATGAGAAGATTGAAATCCAGAGAGGTTCCACAGGTTAGTAGGTTCCAAGATTCAAACTTCAGGCCTCTGACCACATATCCAGAGCTCTTTCCACTCTTTCCTCTGGAAATCTTTTGCTACTGTCTCTCTTAAACTGTGGTGAGTACCCCGTTTTTTGCAGAAGTAGGAGATCACACAAATAAAATACAGCATATGTTGAACTCGATGAATGTGTGGGTTAGTTTTCCTAGACCAATCCCTTTCCCCCTTTTTATTAATAATTATAAAAGAAATATTTTGAGGTGGAGGGGGAAAGGATATATTGGGAAATGAAGGTGATGTGATATAAATATATATTATTCATTGTGATGTGCTGAACTCAGTCCAACATCCTAAATGTGGGCAAATTAGAAAAGAGCATGAGAAGAACAATATTTCCCTCCTGAATATAATATAATATTCTATTAATGTAGCCTAAGAATAACATGGTCATTTCACAGCCTAATGTTGGCTCACACTGAGACCACTAAAGGCCCATAAGAGGACAGCTAACTGGTGCAGTGGATAGAGTGCCAGGTCTGGAGTCAGGAAGACTGATCTTCCTGAGTTCAAATCCAGTCTCTGACACTTACTACCTCTGTGTGATCCTAGGCAAGTCATTTAACCCTGTTCATGTCAGCTTCCTCATCTGTAAAACTAACTGGAGAAGGAAATGGCCAACCACTCTAGTATCTTTACCAAGAAAATCACAATGGGGGTCACAAAGAGTTGGACACAACTGAAAGGAAGGAACAACAAGCGCATGCAGCAGCAGAAGCAGTGATTCCCCCATGACCATACAGAAGGAAGTTCAGTCAATATATTTTTGGAACATTTCAAAGTTGAGCCATCAGAAATTGTCTCAATTTTACTCATCTGTAAAGTAAGAGGACTGAACGAATTGTTCTTATAAGGTCATTTTTAACTTTAAAATTTTCTAACTCTAAAGTGAGAAAACTGAGATTTGAGTAGTACCAGTGCTAACAGTTGCCTGTTCCAAATCTATTTCCAAGATACTTAGATCAAATTTGGTTCCTTTCTCTGAAGGGAAGCTCACTGCAAAAAAAAGAAAAAGAAAAAAGTCCCAAAGTAAAAAGTATACCTGACCTTATCAGGTACACTTTCACCAGCCATACAGGGAGCATGCAGTCTGAGCACAGACAAGGATCCACAGTAACCCTGTACAGAACCCCCAACTGTGGGAGTGGTACCTGTTACCAAGAATGATCAAAGACACCAGACGCCCAGTAGGATTGGCTTCCCAGCTACCAGCCAACAAGAAAGAGGAATATTGTAAGAGAGGTGACAAATTCCCAATCAGCATACTCTCACTGTGTGTAATAATTTACAACTTACTCACCTTAGCTGAAAAGCATCATGAATTGGAATGAAAGGGTATTGAAGCCAAAGAACCTGCAGCTTTGAGAGCTGATAATTATCATTACTATTCAAGAAAATGTGCTTTGCAAACTGTGAGCAACATTTTTTCACATGCCTAGATATTGCCCTAAGAGTCCTGCATTTTGACTTGTGCTTAGCTTCATAAATAGAGTAATATGGAATATCAGAATGATGTACATCATACACATAGTCCTTAAAGCTGTAGTTATTAAAACTGCTAGAGAACGTCCCTGTTTCATGAATAGAGATTACAGCTGATACATAGAGTATTGTCTACTATAAATCAAGACAAGTACTCTCTGCAAAGGATTTGTAAAGATGGAGACTGGTATTTATTCTTCCCTGAGATAAAGACTGTCTCATCTCCCAGGAATATTGGCTCAGATTGAATGAGTTCATGAAGGGAGAACCTCTAATGCAGCTGATGGGTATCGGAGATCCATCTCTCCAAACGGAGAATTTTTCTTCCTATCAATCACATCTTACTGTGCACATAACAAAAGATTTTTCACTGAAAACATTTTCAATGCCCCCAAATACTAAATTGTAGTGGTAACATGCTTTTCCTCTACAGGGCTTTGGAATGAGATGTACTGTCTGCTCTCATATAAGTTTAGCAGGAAGATAAAACAAAATAGATGATTGTATTAATGATAAGAAAATGTCACTCTCTTGCAGGTAATAACACCAAGGATTGTCACATACATTTTGTTACCGAATTCCCATGATTTCACTGTGATCCACAGTAACAGGGCAGTTACTATTACATTAACTTTATAGAGGAGGAAAGGTCAGTGTGGTTAACTGACTTGTCTCTGGCCCCATGGCTAGTAAATCAAATGAACAAATACTTATTAAACAGCAGTGCCAGGAGAGAGGCAGGATGGTATAATGGAAAGTCTGGTTCTCTCCTGGGCTTGAATTTTGCTTCTGACTCACACAACCAGTGTGTGACTCAGGCAAAACTTAAATTTCAAAATGGCCCAGGCATGTCTCTAATGCTAAGTCGGTGGGGTATCCATCTACACTGACAGACTGAAGTTCCTCACTTCAAGTTCCTTACACTTTTAAAACTATAGTAACAATAAATAGCATTTTATAGTGCTTTAAAGGTGTGCAAAGCACTTTACAAATATTATCTCATTTTTTTCCTTCCAAAATCCTGGGGAGGTAGGTGCTATTGTTATCATCATCCATTTTATAGATGATGAAACCAAGGCAGAGGTTAAGTGATTTGTCCAGGATAACATAGCTAATAAATATCTGAGGTCAAACTTGAATTCAAATTTGCCAGATTCCAGGTCCAGTGCTCTTTTCACTGTGGCAAATGGGCCAAGCACCATCCCAGACTTCATATAAAGTTTTAACTCTATTAGGTTAGTAAATGATTGACCTAGGACTAGGATCCAGGTCTCTGAACTCTGAGTCCAACGTTCCTGAAAGTACATTATGGTGCAATATCAAAAGTGATCTTTTAAGAAGACACAGCAGTCATCTGTACCAAACCCCACTTGTATGTACAATAGGTGTACCTATGTAAATAATTCTCTAAGCTGCTACCGCTGCTCTAAATTGAACTTTCAGAGACAATGCCTTAGAAGAGCTAAGTGACTTCACTCTGAATTCACTGGAACCAAGGATGCTGTGGCACATGCTACCCAGCCCCCTCAACACATACACATACACACATACATACACATACACACACACACACACACACACACACACACACACACACACACACACACACTTTACCTTTTGCTCCAAAAATTCTAACCATCTCAACACTACCATTCCCTCTGCAAAGGTTACAAAAATGGATTATCCTATTATTCCACTTACCATCCACAAAACACTCTTATCTAGCCATGAATTCCCAATGCGTAGTCTCCCTTTCTTAGAATATATGTTCCTCAAGGGCAGAGTCTCCTACTTACAGTTCTGACATTTGCACAAAGCTTAGCATATAGTAAACATTGGACTGTGAGTTTTTTGCTTTGCTTTTCATCCTGAGTGCTTTATTAGTACACTGCCTGGTACACAGTAGTTGCTTAATAATGAATATTATTAATATTAATATTGACTGATACCTAATCAATTTTTTTTATTCATTCATAATGCTAATTTTGGAGAATTGGAGGCTTCGATAATTTTAAAAACTCTATCCTCTGCTTCATAAAATCTTTCCCAAGATAATTTTGAGGATTCCTTTAATCTGTTTAGAACTCACCAGAGTATATTCCAAATTTTAACTCTCACTAATTACCCTCCCTTTGGGGCTTTGCGAGCTGCAGTTCACATCCTGCTAAGAGCTCACTTTTTAAAAAAAATATTCAGAGAATAGTCTGCACCATTGGAACAAACTGTTTAGCATTAAGCATGCTGACAAATAGAAATTGCTTTCTTCTCATGAACTGACCTTTTGAAGAAAAGCAGTCCCTGAATAAAACTGCATATAAAAACACTATTATAGTTATTCTGCAATTATCCACAAGTGGATTATCCATGGCTGCTTCTGTTCCAATTTCCAGCTGGGTCCCCTGCTACTAACAGTAGGATCAGAACAGTGGAGCAAGTGCATGTCAAAGGACAAATGCATTCCAAGCTCACCGATAAATGATCTAGAGATTATCTACACCTCTGGTAGTGAAGACAACAGACAGCTGACTATAATGACTTCCTTAGAGACAACATGGAGAATAACTGGGTCATTGAACTTGAGAATTAAAAGATCAAGTTACGATCATAGGGTAAAGTTTTCGTTGTCTCAGTTTCCTCTATATTATGCAAACAGTATTTGAAATCTCCCTCCCCTAAGGGGTGCAGGATAACCTTAAAAATAAATCCATGTAAATTGTTATAAGCTCCTTGGGAGGAAGATCATACAAAAAAAATTATTTTAATTCCATACTGTTCATTTTCTTTTTTTTTAAACTGAACTTGTAATTTCATTTCTTTAAAGAATTCTCCATAAAGAAATTCTCCCTACCAATACAAATCAGCAACTATTCTGCAACGTACAGCCTGCTCATCACCAAGATAGAGACTGAACCTGTGGTTGGTATGAAGAATTCTGGGATGGAAAAACACTGTCTACAAAGATTGACACATAGCCTGCAATTTATAGTTTTAAAAATTTGCCTAGAACATGGAGAGGTTAAAGGAATTGTCAAGGGTCACATAACCAGGATATTCAAAGTGGAAGTTGAATCTTCTTGGCTCTAAAGCTGGCACTCATTCCAGTACATCATGACTCTAATTGTTTTACCAGATCTAACAGGTCTTTGGAATACAAGAGGCCATGGGCTTTCTCCTTTTGCTAAGCTCTTTGCAATTTTCTTCTCATTCTGCAGTCACAAGAATCCACTCTCTGCCATCTTTATTTCACAAGCCACAGTCTTTCATACCACAGTGATAATCTATACATTAACATGTGCAAAAGGTGCCTCCTTTTCTGCATTGAGCAGAAGCACTGAATCACTTAGCAAAGCCCTGTGTACATCCAGGAGCTCACTTGAGCTCACAGGAGCTCACGTTGAATGTAATGTTATTTGAGGTGGGACATATGGATTCTATTTGGTATGAGTCCTGTATACATGTAGCATCAGTCTACATGAATTCCCAAAAACCTATTTACATAGTGGCCCTTTCATTATGGTCTTATTATAGTGACCACTTTATATATTTCCCCTTTCACCTTTTTAGAGTCAGGATAATGTATCTCATGGTGTTGGGACACTATAAAAGGCTTAAAACAAAATTTCCAAGAGGAGCTGGTAAGTTGGCATTTTAAGCCTCAGCATCTTGGCTATCTTCCAATGAAGATAAACTACATAGTACCTCTCCAAGTCTCTCCCTGTGGCTACAATTAGAAACACCCCCTTCCTTCCTCAAATGATGGCATATTGTTTCTGGGTCCTTTCAGCAACTGCCAGATTCTACCTCAGGGGCAATAGTAACATTTCCAGGGTGAAAGATGTGTCCCCATAATAATGAAATATAGTAGGACAGAACAAAATAACTAATTGAAGATCTGGTCACTCAGCTTGAGGATAGTACCTTATACAATGGCAGGAGAGGGAGTGTGCAAGGACAGAGAAAAAAGCTAACGGTTTTATTTATAATTCTTCTTGAATTTGGGAGATGAAAGAGCTCTTTACCCATGATCCATTCTGTTCACCTTCAAGAGAACTAGGAAAGTTAGATCCTGAAGACAAAATAAAATTTCAGTGAAGTAGAGCTCTGGAAGTCACCTGATTCATGTAGTCAATGGAGAGAGCCAACCAGGTTTGGGGAAAAGGTCAACATCTAATGAGACTATCAGAATTGATCAATTAACCAGGTAATTACGCTACACAAAGCAAACTGCAGATATGGCAGACACAGCCCAAACTGCCCATCTCTTTCCTTTAAGTCAATAACTCTCCTTTAATCAATCTGGTTACTTTCTATTCTCTTGGTTTGTAACCAAGAAAGCCGATCCTCCCCAATTTGTATCTCTTAGAGGAAAGAGAAGAGGGGAGGGAGGAAAGAGGAGGAATTACAATGGCTTAGAATTAGCTTTGAAGGTGATCTGACACAAGTTGCTAGTTCCCAAGATACTGAGTCAGCTCAATGTCACCCAGAGACTCTAGGAGAAGGAAGCATGCTGTTTAATTCTGCCATGTCATTTATTATGGCAGACTTCATTTTATTTGTAAACTGTTCTTCAGTAATAGCCCCAATGTTGTGTTCTTATTAACTTATGTGCAAAAGCATTTGTGTGCACACACTGAACAAATCATTCACATAGTTCGATCCACTTATGCTCTATGTTTATCTGTGTGCACATGTTCTTGAGTGCTTATTATTACACATGTACCAGCTGTTTGGAACTGAACTACAAATTCTATAGAGACCTAATAAGCTTCTCAATTTTACTACCTGTGATTAGTTTAAGCAAGTGCTGAGAGGGCTTATGTGTTTATTATTTTTCAATATTGACTAACTTTACTCATCATGATATAGTCTGCATTTGGGAACTACAAACACAGAGATTTCCTGAAGAAAGGAGAAGCGATATCCATCAAAAACGAAATCTTTTAAAATCAACTAAGTCAAGTTTTAAAATTTCTACACTGAAAACAAAGCAGGAAAAAACCCATATACAGGATGATTCGTAAGGTCCCTTCTAGATTTAAATCAAAAGAAAACAGAAGGTTTTAATAAATAAGTGTTCATAACGATAATAAAAATCTTAAATGGGGAAAAAAGACAAAAACCACGTCAATATTTCAGTTGTCTCTCAGGAGGTGATAGTATTCTCTTTAAGATTTTAGGATGGTCAACAAAAAAGATTTCAAACATCTCTCCACTCAAATTATATGCTATGTGATACTATGAGGGATCCATAATCTTACTGGTGAGAACTCTTTCTACCACAGCAGATCAGAATATCTTAGAATTCTGTGGCATTCTTACTGATAATCTTCCATAAAGGAAGCAATGCAGAATTTGGATGTCAACCTGTTTTTCCTCACTTCCTGTACATGAACTGACTCAGCTTTTCCAGTGTCTCCGATGATGGCTTTTAACCACTAACCAAACGAAAGTCAGCAGCGAACACCATGAGGCATCCAAGATGTCCTGCTAGCACAGGGTCTTTGATCTACTTTTCTAAAAGGAAAGCAACTTTTGAGGGGTCAACAATCTCTTTAATAACATTTGCCAAGATAGAAAATACAAGGAGAGAAATAAAGACCAGGAGTTAGAGCTTCTGTCTGAACAGAAGCAGTACAACATCACAGATCAACAGAGATCCAACTGTCTTACCATTACATATATTCATAGTTACCAGAGACAGAAGCTACTAACACCTGGGTTTTTAAAGGGGGGAGGGGCTCCATAATAGCTACCTACAGTCTCATTGGGCACATAAACCTTCTTCCAAAAAGTAAACCCCCAAAGTAAAATCTCATCTCAGAGTATATATACACTTTTCAGAGCCGGAAGGCAAGACCCTCATGACCCAGTGCCTCATTAATTGACAAGAGGTGTGGGCCTTCCTACAAAACAAGCTTCCCCTAATCAAGCTCCCCTTAATAGACTCCTGGTGAGGCCTAATAATGGTCAGGGAAGATCTTTAATTCTAATTAACATTACTGCTCTATATGCTGTGGCTTACATGTACCATTCATCTTTCCAATATCTTTTGGATCAGGTGCGATTTTATTCTTTTGAGATAAAAGTGTTTTGTTCCAGGATTCATATAATACTGCCAGAAAAATATTGATACTAAAAATAAAGAGCATTTTTAGCACGGAGGAATTTAAAATCATGAAAAATGTTCTGTAATTTTTAAAATGTAATCAAACCTGATCTACTACTTAATACTGACCCCAGTCCATTCTCTATCTGTGGTACCCATCGAAGAGACATATAATGGAATTTAAATATACATCCACATGTGTGCACACAAACTAATGCAATAGGCATCTACAACTACATGCTATGATCTGGGTAATATGTTTTTTATCTACTTTATTTTTGTGTGTGATTAGCTTAGTCTCTCAAATTACTCTAGATCTCCTTAAAGAGGCTTTGTGCTAGGTTCTTAGCACAATTAGCATGACATCAGTCATTAATAGGTGCATTTGGAGAAGATCAATCATGAATAGGAATTGTATTTTGGACTTTGCTCAGAATAGTTTCTCTAACATTGGTCAACAAATTGCCTGGTGTTATGCCTTACTTGGTGTTGACATGCAGTGTTACTTCCATGGTTGTAACAGTCATAATTTTGTGTGACAGACTTTTGCAAGGGCAACACTTTTTTTTTGAGAGAAATCTTTGATGGCTGCACATTTTGTTATCCTAAACCAAATTTTATCAAGAATTTATTTTAAAAAGATGGACACAGCAGGGTTTTACAGACTCTACACTTCTTGGTAGTGTGATTATAAAGATGTGATTTGTTGTAGAAAATCACTTGTGAAAGCCTGATGGTTGCCCCCATCCTGTGTTCTGATCAAGTTCATCTTTGACATATGTATAGACCATTACATGATTCAACAGACATTGATGTCTTCTGGATCACTTAGAAGGGTAAGTAAAATTCTTATATATGATTTCCTTCTTTTTTGGAAATCTTTTCCTCTTCGGGATTACTTGAAAATAAATTATTATTAACAGTCATAGCAGTTTAAATTTTTTAAACTTTACAAAACACATTTGAAGTTCATGGCCCCATGAAATAGTTGCTTGTATTATTCCCATGTGATGGAATTGAGGCTGAGGAACTACTGACCTTCCCAGGATCCCAGAGGCCTTCCTATATCCGAGTTCAGTGTTCTGTCTATTATACCAGTGGTTTTCAAAGTTTTTAGCCTCAGGACTCCTTTATTGTTATTAAAAATTACTGAGGGGTCCAAGAACTTTTGGTTATGTGGGTTATGACTATCAATATTTACTACAGAATGAAAACATCTTAGTATTATTATTAAAATAATTTTAACATCAAGGTCTTAGGGATCCAACATTCCCTGGACTACAATTTGAGAACCACTGCATTACACCATACTGCTTTTTGTTAAATGCCTTTAAAATCATATTCTCTCAAGTACAGTTATCTTCAGATATCTTTTGTACACATATAATGAAGTCCAGTCAACTATTTCCCCCAACTTCTTAAGGAATATTTGCCATCTCTTTATACACTGACATCACAAGGGAGAGTCCAAAAGTCTAAAATGAAAAGAAATAAATCTATAGATAACAGGAGATATGTTCTTGATTGTGTCTATATATTGTCTTCTGGTTGAAATTGCAACATGACATGATAATAGCAATACTATATGATAATCAAATGTGAATGACTTAGCTGTTCTCAGCAATACAATGGCCCAAGACAGCTCTGAAGGACTCATGACAAAAAATGCTACCTACCCCCAGAAAAAAGAAATGATGGGAGTCTGGATGCAGATTGAAGCATGCTTTTTTCTAACTTTCTTTTTCTTTTTTTTTTTCTGTGTTTTCTTCTTTCACAACATGGAAATATGTTTTGCATGCCTGCACATGTATATTCTATATAAAATTGCTTGTCTTCTCAAGAATGGGGGAGAGGAGGGAGAGAAAGAATTTGGAACTCAAAGTTTTAAAGAATGAATGTTAATTGTTTTTACATGGAATTAGAGAAAAAAACAATTTAAAATTTTTTTTAAATAAAGTGAAAAAAACTACAATATGTTGGTTTAACTGGATCTTATACTAAGCTTCTTATAGACATTTTCTTCCTGCTGTTTTTAGGGTGACAAAAATTGATACTGTATTTGTAGAATCGGTATGGCTTAACAGAGTCCTAGTTTTGGACCCAGGAAAAGTTGGGTTCCAATCTTGCCTGACACTAGATATACAGGTCTGGATCAGTCACTTAATTTGCATACGTAAGAGCAAACTCTGAGACTCGCTGAATCATATATTTACTCATGTGTCAACTAACTCTCAGGATTTCTACACTGAACCACGTATAAACTGAGTATTTATATATCTTCATTGTGTTCCCTGCTATCCCTGCTAGGAGAACGTAGATTTCTTGAAAACAGAGACTATTTGGTTTTCATCTTTGCATCCCTTGTGCCCAGGGTCTTACATATCATGACGTAGAAGATATCAAATAAATGTTTGTTAGATGTATTTGAATGTTAATAGAGGAAAGGACTGGCTAACAACATAGCAGTGATTCTGTGTGTGTGCTGTCCAATTTGAATTCATATCAACTAAATAGAGGGAAGATTGAAATCAATTAGAAACAAAGAAACGATAAAGATCTAAAGAAGATTCTGCTTAATATTACAGCAGCTCCAACCCAAACTGTTTAAGTAAACTCTCGACTGGAAAAATTGGAAATGTACAAAACCAAATACAATGACTTCATCAGCTCTTCTCAGTCAAGTTAAAACAATACAAAACAGTTTATCTCCTTTCCAAGAGGAGAGGCATGATAGACAAGGGTAGCACCAACTTTAAAGTTCAAACTCATTGGTAAACATTGTAAAGGAGAAAGATTTAACATTACACATAATAGCCTCACAGAATAAGGATTTTTTTAAAGAAATAAAATCATTTAAAATATACAAGGTGAATCAAATGAGGTTAATAAAATGTAGTCTGGTAGAAGTCTTTAGAGGACCTGCTTTGTGAGGAGTGGATGAGTGAATCGGAATTAGTCTGTCAATTGTAAACAAATATTTCAAGTTTTTTCAAAGGTTTTTATAACCAGTTTGGTCTCGATTTTTCTCTTGTAATTTTAATTAGCCATTAAGAAAGTATTTGCTTAAATAGACACAAAATTCATCCCATTCTGTCTGAATAAGTGTACCTCAATTAAGGGAGTTCAATTAATCAAGTCTACAAGTATTCATTTAGCATCTATAGGAGGTATCCAAAACTGTAGTCTACACCATGGGAGATGCAAAAGAATCATTCAACAGGGTCACTGTGGGGGAATGGAAAGAGTATTTATCCAGGAGTCAACAGACTGATCCACCACAAATCAGTTATGTGACAGTGCCAAATCATTTTTATATATACCAGGTCACCTCAACCTCAACATAACTGAACTCATCATTATTTTCCAACTTCCCTTGGCACCACCATTCATCCTCATTCCCACCCTGGGTCACATACCCATATTGTCTTTGACAATCCCTACATCTAGAAACCAATTCTATCACAATTTCTCCCACCTTCCTCAATTTCCTTTCAGTCTTATGGCTATTATCCAAGGTGAGGTCCTTATTACCATACACCTAAAATATGGCAAAAGTCTACCAAATCTCTCTCTGTATTCCTCTGGTCTTTCCCCACTCTATTCTGTCATGTACGCGCTACTGACAAACTAATCTTCTTAAAATATTTCTTTGATCACATAGCTCCTCTGCTTAAAAACTCTCATTGGCTCCCTCTGGTTAAACAAAGTTCAGACTCGTTTGCCTTGTATTCAACATCCTGCACGGTTGGACTGACATCTTGGCAGTGATAAGGCAATACACACACTCTCCATTGCCACTCATTGCCCCGCTTAAAACACGTGATGCTTTCCTGTTCCTATAACCCGTTCCCTACCCCATAAGCTCTAGCCTTCATATTACTACTATCCTTCAAGACAGAACTCAAACACTACCTCTAACTTTTCATGATCGATTTCCATCCTTTGATTTCTATTGCCTTGATCGTTATATGGTACCTATCATATATGGCTTTAATCATTACATTTATTTATGTATGTTTTATTCCCCCTATTGGATTGGAAATTTTTTCATGTCTCTGTTTTATGTATTAAGCTTTCTTATTTTGTATCACCCACAAAGTCTATCACAGTGATTCACATGTAATGGGGACTCAACGTTTTGTTGAGTAAACTGCAACTTCCCTGTTTTTCTATCTGTCCAATTCTCTACACAGGATAATGGTAAATACTGAGTAAGTTATGTATGAAAGAACTCTAAATTGTTCAAACCTTGATGCAAATATATGGAATTAGTTCTTTCATCTAATTAGAAATTATACCTATATATATGAAACAAAATAGCACAAACCCTCTCATAAACTAAATTGTTACTGACTTTCAGAAAAATCAAATATTTTGTGCTAGAATAATCCAAAAAGGCTTAATAGAAGAAGTGACATGTAAGGTGGGTCTAAAAGTAAATATAATGTTTGCAAGGAGGAGATCAGCATGCCATGTATACGTGTGTATGTGTGTTATTATATGATGTGCATATATATGTATGTGTATATGTATATGTACATGTGTGCGTGCACGCATAAATGAAGCTAGTCTAAGAGGCTTTATCTTTTTTTGAATGGCATTAGCTCAATTTTCTTGCACCAATTTTTGGGCTACACATGGGCAGAAATCTGACAGCTACCTGTCAAAACAACCAGTCCTGTAAGGACCATTTGGGTGAAGACCTTAAACAAATGTCACTGCCATTGTCAACAGCTAGCGTCTCCTGGATGAAAGAGAGGGACAAATCATAAACAGCAAATTAATCAATTGCGTTTTTATTTACACTTCCATTACTGAAGCTAAATGTCTGCTTTTTTTAAATTAACAGCGCAGTCCTTGAGTAGTTACATCTATTATTACTAAAGTATTCACAAGTGTTTCCCAACTCCTGGGTATGGAATTAAAAAGCCAGGCTCAGCAAGCAGGCTAATAACTCTAAAGACTTGAAAACAATTTTAATTAAACAAACACTAGTCTTGAAAAGAGAAGCACAAATAAACATTGTTTTATGACAAATGTTGCAAAGTAATTGGTGAATCCTATTTTATTTTCCCTGTTGTTGGGAACCTAACCTGATATTAAGGCTTTCATCTTAATATCTGCATGTACACATCTCAGGAATTTTATCCTGTTTGCTATTACCTGGTATATGGTCCACACAGGAGAACAAGCTAGGGAAAACATTTTTTATAGACTAGTCAAAGTTGTGTACCATTTCATTAAGCTGAATAGGGCACGTGTCTACCACATACTCTTAAAATAAAAGAAAATCTTCCACTGCAATAAACTCTAAGGCTACCAACAGTAAGCTCCAATCTGTTTAGGGGCAGCGTAACAGAAGGCAATGCTAAATATGTCTTTTAGACCTGGCTTGAAAACCTAATTGAAGAACTGCAATTTCATCCTGGAAGGCAGTATTTCTTTAATACAGCTTCCAATTTGATTGGCTGGAAGAGGTAATCACAGGGTTTTGTTTAGCTGCTGAGATCAGTCTTTTAGCATATAATCTGTAACCAAACTAAGAATGCTTAAAACTTCGAAAGTACGTAGCTCAATAACTCCATTCTCCAAATTTGTGCAGCAAGAATTTTTTTTTTTTACCTGACAACTTTCTGTCCATTCAGACTGAATAAAGGTTGTGCTGATCTACTAATGTAACACATGAATTATTCATGAAGGGAAGGAAGGTTAAGGTCCCTTGGGTATAACAGCTTGAGCACTGAGACCAGTCTCTCTGGACTGCTTAAGCAATATCGATAGTTCACTTATGACATTTGCACATCTTGGTTAATGTAGCATAACAAAAACTGGAGAACCTTTAAGCCAAGTAATTTTTTCCCGCACAGTGACAGTAAGTAAAGGATGACAAAGAGTCCCAATTCTGAGCTTCCCAGAAACATCCTAACAAAATAAACAGGGCATCATTACTACTCTCCACCCATAATGACATACTTTAAATGGTCAGAGATAGGGGAGTGAATCTGAACTTTTTATATCAAAATCACAAAGGTATTCCCTAAGAAAAGTTAATTTTCATTAAAGGAAGAATATAATTCATTAAAACTGTGATATTTATTTTTTTTGATCCTAAAGATGATGAAAATAACAAAGGACACAATAATGCTTTAATGTGTTTAATGAAATTAATATATGATGCCACTTCTAAGTATTATAATGACTCTGTGATGTAGGTATAGTTATTACAGTATTTGGATCTTGACTGTACCAAAAGGGAAACTGAGGAAGAGAGGCAAGGTCACACACTTAGCACTAAAAATGTCACCTGAACCCATGTCTTCCTGATTCTGAACCAAGCACTCAATCCATTAATCCATGCTACCTTCTAGATATTAAAAAGCTCCAAATAAAGTGGTGTATATTCCTTTTTTATCCACTATGGGGGATGGCAGTCTGAGTAACTTTTCATAAATAACTGGAGCTTAATTACTCTTTTTCATAAGCTTCATACTTAAGAAAAACTATAATGTTCTTATGGAGTACTTCCTAGTTAATGAAGCTCAGTGGCTAGAGTGCTGAATTCAGGCTGGGTGATGCTGGGTAACCCTGGGTGAGCTTCTCAACCTCTCCGAAAGCCCGGTTTCTTCATCGATAAAGTAAGTATGATGATAATAACGATACCTCCCTCACATGGTTATTGAGAGAATCAAATGAGGTGCTGTCTGAAA
This sequence comes from Bettongia penicillata ogilbyi, assembly GCA_023548195.1. Taxonomy (NCBI): domain Eukaryota; kingdom Metazoa; phylum Chordata; class Mammalia; order Diprotodontia; family Potoroidae; genus Bettongia; species Bettongia penicillata. The sequence continues at coordinate 4,059,235 of JAJHZJ010000482.1, read as the reverse complement.
ACCTTTTGCAAACCTCAAAATTAGTTCTTATTATTATTTTACCCCTCCCCATAATAAAAATGAGCATACTAAACAAGGCCATGAATATGTGCCACATTTATATACAACAACGTCATGCAATAATACCTTCAGGAAACAGATGTATAGTGCTAGGCTTAACTTTTTACTGAATTTCAAGAATGCTGCACCGTGTTCCTTACCAATCCTATTGTCTCCAGGGATATCTGCAGGAGCTGTTTAGTTACATGGGGCTCTTTGTCCCTAAGGGAATGACTCCTCCTTACTCACCCTATTTTTACCAAATGGATTCCTGTTGACTGGAGGGAGAAGTACTCTAAAATGTCACTGTTTAAACTAAGTTTGAAAATACTTCCAGTTGCATGAAGGCGTCTGCTTGATACTAATACACCTTCCTGATATCAGAGCATTTTTTTCTGCTTCATACTTGTTCTCCTTACATTCTGTATACTGTTGATGTCCCACAATCACTAACAGGGAAAAAGCGAAAGTTGCCAGTTCACGTATAAGCATGCTACAAAGGATAAGGAATAAGAATTTCATTAAACTACATTGCCAGAAAATTCCAAAAAAAGAAAAATCTGTTATTCCAATCAATGCACCATTTTTACCAGCAGTTGATAAATTTCACGGAATTCTTCAAACAGCAAAGAATATATATACATATATACAGCAAATATATTCTTTGTGTATATATGTATATACACACACATATATATACATATGTACAACAACATAAGCCAATAATGCACAATTCTGAGTTGTCACACAAATTATCAATGGTCTTTTACTTATGATATATATATATACACATGAATACATGCAAACTTACATATATATTATATATAGTCTTATATACATAAACACATATGTATTAATAGATATAAAACTAATTCATTTGACATATTTACATGGCATCTTACTAATAATGAGAGAACTGTCAAAAAATCAAAATTAGCTGATTATTCTACTTATCTATATAAGTAAATCTGCATAGAAATTTATATAAATTATTTCTATATACACTTGTTTGTATATATGTGCACTGTATGTATGTATGCATGGGATAACGAACTATATCCATGGTTTCATTAGTAGAGAGAACTTCCAGGAGAGTAAACTACCAATGGCACTTCTTTGACACTTAGGGAAGTACCTAGAGCACTGCAAAGTACACAGGGGTCACTGCCTATATGTAATATGTATTCCATGCTTTTACAGAAGACAGAAGGTACTTGTGAATAAGCAGAAGATTCAGGGTATGAGTAAGAAGAGGAAATTGAACAGAGAATGACTTTAAGTAAAAGGAAAATAAAATCACAGAAACAAAATATGAGCATTGGAAGGGAAGTCAACAGTCATCTAGTCCAACTCATGGTCTAGTTGTATTCCCTCCCCAATTTTCCACAAGTGATACGGTGGGTCACAACAGAAAATTTTCTTTGGGGAAATAGATGTCTTAACCCAATATGAGTATCATGCTTTCCCAAAGGGAGAATTCCTTAACTAGTCAATAATTACTCATCAACTTTGGGGTTACTTATGATGCTAACATCTTGAGGCACTTGCACATTGACAACCACGAATGAAAAACCACCAACCACAAAGCCTTTATCCACAACTGATTGCTTCTGAAAATGCTCAATTCCAGAAATGTACAAAACCACCTTTCCTAACCAAGTATTGACAGTTCCCCTAGGCATTGTTTCGTTGTTCAGGCATGCCTGAATCTTCATGACTCTGTTTGAGGTTTTCTTGACAAACATACAGGAGTGGTTTGCCATTTCCTTCTCCAGCTTATTTTACAGATGAGGAAACTGAGGCAAACAGGGTAAAGTGTAAAGGGTAACTATGATCACACAGCTAGCAAATGTCTGAGACTAGATTTGAACTCAGGAAGATGAGTCTTCCTCATTCCAAACTCAGCACTCTATCCACTGAGTCACCTAGTTACCCTGACTTTGTTATCATACATACTAATTTACTGTGCCAGACCTCTCTTGCCCTGATCATAACACTTAGAAAAAAGACTTCCATAATACATATAGGCCAAATTATACAAATGTTTTAGAAATTATGTATTCTCATGTGTTGCTAATCTTAGCATTATCTAGGGATGTCTAACTAACTGGAGGAGAGAAATGGACTGCAAATCTTTCAACACTGAACACTACAGTCACATAAATAGATTCAATCAATTATTACAATTTCAAGTAATTCTAAAATTCCTAATTAATGAACAAGTCCACTTCTATTTTTGTAGGATTTGACATTAACTCAATTTCTATAGCTGATGTTAATATTAGATAAAGTGCTGTCGTTGGCTTTATCATCTGCTACATATACAAATACGTACCCATTCTTAACCTAAAACACTACTGGCCCTCCATCACAGACATGAAAGAGACTTCTCTCTTGATCTTTAAAATGAGGATTTTAATGAATATTGGAAAATTCAGAAGAGCAGTAAATCTGTTATTTCTCTCTACAGAACTGAGTTAAAGGAAAATATGAAGTTCAGATACAAGCAGACAAAGCTATAATGAGAATCTGTATATCTTAAAGTATTTCAGGGTATAAAGGCCCTTTCAGTCCAGCACTAAGTCAACAAGCATTTATTAAACGCCAACTAAGTGCCAATTACAGTCTGAAAAGCTGTCCTTATTTCAATTCAATTCAATAAACACTGAGTAGCTATTAAATACTGAACATTGCTCAGGGAAACTCAAAATTTACATAAGATATAATTGCTGCCTTTGTGTAGTCTGCGTCCCAATGTACGGACATATAGATACATAGAGCCCTAAACTCAGAGTAAGAAGACATGGTGGGTTGAAGGCATGATTATGACAGTAACTAGCAGTGTTCTCTAGTCTTCAATTTCCTCACTACAAAATAAGAGAGCTGCACTCAATTACCTCTCAAGTGTCCTCTAACTCTAACATTCTGTGATTTTGCCACAGATGATGGTAACAAAAAGCAAGATGCAGTAAGAGCTAAAAGAGTGCCATCCAACTATTTACTTATTCATGCAACCTCTCTCATCCTTGTGGGAAGGATATAAGCATGTATACAGTGCTTACTATGTGCTAAGCACCATGCTAAGCACTGTTACAAATATCTTCTTTGATCCTCACAACTCCGGGAGGTAGGTGCTAATATTATTCCCATTTTACAGTTCAGTAAACTATGGCAAAGTTGTTTGAGTTGGTTTTTTCTTTTTTTTAAGAGCTTTGAGATCCAACTAGGTGAGTCAAAAAACTCTCTTAAGTAAGATCAGCCTTAAAGCTCTGGATTCTAGTTGGAATCTTTCTTCTATTTATTTTTCCTTAAGAGTTACTCCCCCAAGTCAATTCCCGTCTTTCCTTCCCTCAGGACAAATCACAAATACTGTTTCTGGTTGAAAAATATTTCATCCTGTAGGAAGCAGTAATCTCTTAAAAAACAAAAAAACACGACAACAATAGAAAGCTTCTCGAATGGAGATTGAAGAACTACTTTACTGCCTATGCAACAATGCAGTGTGTGTGTGTGTGTGTGTGTGTGTGTGTGTGGTGTGTGTTCTGTTTTGTGCAGAAATTTAGAACACCAATGAAAGATTTTCTCACGTGTTGAATTGTATGTGCCAGTGGAATACAGGCTAACAAAAAAAAAAAAATCTGAGAATGTATACATTCAAGTAAAAGCTTTATTACTCTTATTTGAAGAAATAATGATCGAAAGGACTCATTCCACCAGTAAAGCCATAGCTGATGCCTTATCTGGAATTCCATTATGGAAATGCAGCATAATGTCATGAAAGGTAACAAGACCAAGCATCAGAAATTCAGACTTTGGATGCTGCTTCTATCACTCACTAACTGTGAGACATTGGCACAATCACTGGAAATCTCCACGCTTTAATTTCTTCATTTGTAAAAAGATGAGGTAGGACTAGATTTCTGATGTTCATTTCAGTTCTCAATCTATGAACTTCACTGAATCTCATTACCTCCCATTTCAGTGCCACATTATTCTGAATATTTTTGAACATAAAAAATCTTTACCCTTTGAAGGTAAATGTGATTTTTTTCTCCATAGTCCAAAATCATTAATGCCCAGGTGGGCAATTAAATCAGATGGAGAAATCAAGACAATTAATACTCTTCTGGGTAGGGGGAGGGGATGAAGAAAAATAAAGTGTTACAACAAAATAGAAACAAGGTGGTCTTATGTGACATAAACAGAGTCAGGAAACAATTTCAAAAGCAGAATTCCAAAAATGTTTTGAGTGATGATAGAAACATTCCGATAATCACACTGCATACCAAGATGATTGCCCTGAAAGGGCAGACCACATTTGACGATGAGTTCTGGTAGTCTAAAGAATCCATCTCATTCCTTCAGATGAATCTTCTACATCAGTGTGTATATGTGCTGCAAAGAAGGAAGGGGAGGTGATCATCATGTTATCTAACTTGCTCCTGATCTGCCAACTGTCAACAACTAGGATAGTCATTGAGACAGTATTCCTATTTAACTTCTTCACTGAAAACCAAGCAGGCTGTAAAGAGACCAAAGATATGGGAGCTGTGTGATAAAGAACTTCAGGTAAGGTCATTAAATTCTCTAGGAAAAAGGAATGACCACCACCAGTCTTTTTCCCTCCTCATCCTGAAAATAACAAAGAGGAAGGGAGGAACACACACACACACACACAGAATAGAAAAGGGGGGAAAAAACAAACAAATCACTTCAGAAGCCAGAAAATGAACAAATACCCTGCATTTGCAAACGGAACAGAAAAACAGAAGCAGGTGGTCAAGTAGCTAAGCTGGCAAAGCTATTGGCTACCAGCCGGATGGCCTGAAATCAATTTTTGCTGAGGTCACTAATATCCTCCTAGCACCCAATTGTATGCTGGTTACTTGGAACTTTAAAAAAAATACTTATGGCAAAATAATAAAAAAAAAAATCATACCCAACAGAAACATATACCTAAGTTTCAAACATTACAACAAACACCAAGAAGCTGACCAATCAATGGCTAGACTTCCAAAAAGATTTATCAAAGGGATGATCTGTTCAAGTCATTGATTATAATATGGCAGGAGAGCAATAAACTTTTATCCAGTCCATACTTTTATCTATATTCTTTTAGAGAAGATCATTTATCTCATTAAGTATATGGGCTCTGCTTTTCCAATCAATTGCACCTTGAATTGTAGTCCTGCCCCTGCAGAGAAAGAGCAATCATACCCTACACAAGTAATTTCCCTTCAGTTTCCTCAAATGTAAGATGACAAGAGTTGAACTATATGCACATCAGGACTTCCTCTGAATATGATTCAAGCTATCCGATTTTCTCATGTTTTGGGACAATGTAGAACATGAGGATCCCAGGCCATAGGCAGAATTTTATCTGCAATTTAATGGGTCCCCTAATGTTTTTTATAAGTTCACACTAATAGTACAACATTCCTGCGTGTGGTTTTGCGCTCCTACCCCTTATTCACTGTTGCTCTGAACAGGAGCAAGGATATGACTAAAAAATCTTTAGGACTGGGAGCAGGAAAATGTGATTCATACCACAGTCATTTACACCTCATTTAAAGTCTAGTTTTACAACTCTTCTGAGAACACAGGGTATGACGCTCACTTGTATGGAGTTCTCATTGACAGAAAAATACCATCCACTGAGCCTGCTGAGCTTCCATGGTCCTGAATTTGATATGAGTTGTAATTAGGGAGAAAACAAATGTGCTACACTTTAAAATACATACATACATATATATATGTATATATATATGCATATACACATACATATATATAAATGAATTCAAAATTTTCATGAACATTCTGAATGACCCAAATATTTCAGAGGTGGGGTAAGGGGTGCAGAATGAGAAATGAATTCAAGCCTTCTAGGTCCACAATGTCTTCCCCAGATAAGAGTTTTTTGGTGTCACTGCTCATTTTCAGTGGTGTCCAACTCTTCCAGCTTATTTTACAGATGAGGAAACTGAAGCAAATACGGTTAAGTGACTTGCCCAGGGTGATAGAGCTAAGTAAGTATCTGAGGCCAAATTTGAACTCAGGTCCTACGATTTTTTACTCAGACTTTTACTCTGTGCTTCATATATTAAACAAGTTTTTTTGGAGACTATTTCCCCTTGAATAACATATACTCAAAGTGCAAGAAACTTGAGTGTTTTAAATATGAATAGCCAAGGAACACATAAAATTCCCCTTAAATAACAAGGTTGTGTAACATGGGAATAGGCATCAGTAAAATGCTGACCATGCCATTTAATAGAAAGTGAAGTGCTGGAATCCTGCTTACAAACTACATTTGCAAAACATTGAAAGGGAAAACCAGGTAGACAAGTGTTGGCCTAGTTTATAGCACAAATCCATGAAAAATTGCAAGTTAAGCAGAACAATCTTTCAAAAACAGCACACTGTGTGGGCCTTATCGGAAAAATTAACATGCATGACATTATCAATTCTGTGATGAAGCTTTCCAAGTACATTCAGCAGTAATACAACTTGAGGGCAGAAAAAAAAAAATCAGACACACAAAAGGAAAGCTCTACTTAGTACCTTAACACTTAAACCTTCAGGGGATTAAACAGAGTTCCATCACTCAAACACTGGTTTTTGAATGCAATTACTCTCTACATAAATAATGAAAAGTTCAATTGTGGAAGGCATTTTTGAAAAACGCTAGCCCTGTGGCTAAACAGTACAAAAATCAACACAGTTGGGCACTACTCAGTTACTGGTGTGCCTTTTTTGTCTCCTCCCGCCTTTCTTAGGAAATGATGTCATATACAGAGGCCACAATTTAATCACCAGGAGAGACAAAAGATCACAGAATTTAAAATCTGAAGCACCAAAGGCCCTCAAAGACAACAGAGTCCAATATATGTTTCTGATGAGGATCCTGAGTCCCAGGCAGTTGAAGTAACTATCCCAAGATGAAACAGGTAATACACATGACTGAAGGTCTCCTGCCTGCTCATTGCTCTTTTCACTACAAGTTACCACACTGCCTCCCTTACCAATCTGTGACATCTGTGGCTTCCTAGCCATGACATACAGTTAGGGAAGAAGCTGAAGTTACTGTACCACCTCCCCTATCTGAGACTGAGCCATCAACAATTACCACTGTTATGAAACATGCCAAAAACCAAATACTAACACAAAAAAACCTTTCAAACCACCAAAGAACTCCATTCATTTTAGGCAAACTTACAAAATGCTCAAAAATCTATTTTCTTTTAGTTGATAAGCAATTCTGAGAACCCTGGTTGTATGCCTTCAAAGCCAAATTAGAAGCAGTAAATCAAGAGAGACCAACATGGCAAACTGGAGAAGTGAGGGGTGACCACAGTGGAGGAGAGAGGAAAACAATTGTTCACCCTTATTCTGGAAGAAGTTCAATGACACCAGCAGGGTGATGTCTTGACTTGGAAGTGAATTGGATTTAAGTGAGACAGAGCTGTGCAGTCATCAGCCTCATTCTCTCCTCCAGAACCATCAGTGTCCAATGGCAAGACATAGGTAAAGACAACAGATGACCCCAGATATGGTGGGAGACTTTGGCCTTTTGAAGGTCTTAAGATCTTTCCCAGGCCTCCGTCTGTCTGAGGCAAAGCCCATTCAGTAATTAAAAACTAGGTAAGAACTGAGGCAAAAGGTAGTCTAGTTTGCCTTCATGAAAGAATCAGTCTGGTAAGGGAAGGCCTTCAAAGTCTCCCAGGAAAACTCAAAAGAATAGAAAATACAGTAATATTTTGCCATTTAAAATAAGTACCAACAACCCTCTAAGCCCTGTGCACAGTACAATACTAGATATAATGACGGCTCTGAATTTTAAAAGACAAGAGAGTATGTATGTTTGAAATATTTTAATCCAAAATAGTTTTTATGCCTAATTTTTAATTTATTGCTTAAATGGGGAAATGAGAGGCAGCTTGGCCTTGGAGTGAAGAACACAGCCTGCTTCTGACACATGCAGTCTGAGAACTATGAACAGTGTCCCAGGCAACTCTCAGACTATTGTTATAAATCATTTTCAGATCCACATCAGTGGAGGTAATTTTCTCTCTGATAAAATCAAAGGTCTGAACAATAATAAAAAAATGATTAAGTGAGGTTTAAAGGTACAAAAAATGCTTAAATGGGTAAAAATTCAGTTACCTAGAAAACTTGACTGTGCAGAATAATATATCCTCTTTAATCCCTAAGGCCTTCCCTCTACTGATTATTTCCAATTGATGTTGAATATATTTTGCTTGGACATAGACAAGCTGGAGGGCATGATAGAGAGCTGGGCCTGGAGTCAGGGAACCAGACTTCATATCTGGCCTCAGACACTTACTTGCTGTGTGACGCTGGACATGTCATTTAACTTCTCTTTGCCTCAGTTTCCTCAACTGTAGAATGCAGATAATAACAGTACCTAAGTCCCATGATTATTTCAAAAATCAAATGGATCACAGTATTCACTATATAAATCATTATTCCCTGCACAGTGAGAAGAGTGCATGTACTGAAATTTATCTTACAGGATTTTTTTTTACAGAAAGAAGAGAGCTCTTCAGACAATTTGCTAAAACAGAGAGAATAAATGAATGCTTAATTAGAAGTCTACATTATTCTTATCTTTGGTCACATGGAGATTAGTTCTCCTGGAAACTCATCCAAAAGTAAAGGTCAATTTTCCTATCAATTGCCCTCTTTCAAATTCAGGATGGGGATCTAACCTGTGACTTCATCAGTGGAGTTACCTTCAAGGTAAGAAAACTCCCTCTACCAATGAAGGTTAGCAACTTCTCGGTCACTCCATCTTCCAGCACTTTTTAAGAGGTTAAGTACCCAGTGTGGCAGGGCGACAATCAGAATGTATTAAGGTTGGGATCTGACTCAGACCACCATATTATATGGCCTCTTTCTCCAAAAGCAGACAACACTAAATTCGAATGTTTGCCATAAATATCCTTTACAATGTTTCACTACCTAGAGAGTGTCACATAGAAATGTTGCATAACTAGACAAGGAAATTTTATGTCTAATACCAGAAGGACCACATTAATTAGTCTGAGCTGGACAGAGAACAATCATAGAAACAGAAAAATGTGAGTAACAGGAACAAGGGTAATCCTCTCTGACTCCCTCACTACGACAAATCTGACCATGCAGCCATTTATTATTTGGCTGATACCAAAGACATCTGGCATTTCAATAACTCAAAGGGCAACTGAAGACTATGCTAGATCCAATGTAATCCCTCTGACCTTCTATACATTTGCTTGATTAATTTAGAATTGGGTTTTTCACAGATCCATGAGTAGATCTATTCAGACAAAAAAAGGAAAAAAATATAATCTTATGAAAAAAGGCATCATCTCCTCAATGCATCAACTGATAAGAAAAAGAAAAATTCTGTTTCTTTCCCTCTGGGATCTGTAATTACCTTTCCAGGCTTTAGTATAACTGGTTTCAACTCAGCAGAAGAGTGGGGAAAGATGTCTTTTCTAGACAATAACCCTTGTTGCACTACATTATTTTCCATTGTTTCTTCCTAAAGATTTAGTGGTGGGGCAGCTGTTTTGCAGGCAGCGGGTCCTCAGCCTGCTGTCCCAATGGGACCATTTCCTATAGAGATTAATAAGACAGTCAAACAGAAATGGCTCTGAAGAATATGCTATTTGTTCAAAAGCTGTCAACAGCTAATTCCAAAGGGTTTCACTGGGATCTATTTTGGCTTTTAAAATTGCTATTAAGTTGGGTAATATTTAGGCTTCACTTGCTCCAGAGGGTTGCTGAGCACACGAATAATTGTGCTTAGGAAATATCCACACCTGCAATGCACACATACGTAGAAAAGAGACAAAAGAGACCATCAAGAGATCATGACTTGTTCAGCAGGGTGGGCATAGCAATACTAAATGATGCTAGACCTTTAGCATGCAAGAAATGTATACTGACCAGGGCACCAGGAAAAAATTCACCATGAGTGATTTGTACTGGTAATAGAAAAAATGCAAGCTATCACTGAATTAGGCAGCCTAAATAGTACAAACAAAAATCAATCCAGAAAGCAACCATGTTCTCCAGGTGCAAAAAAGAAAAAAGTATAGCATATTATTTTAATAGAGTTAATGTCATATACTGTTATAATTGAAACAACCCTGAGTAGAAAGACAATCTCAAAAAGGCCTTGATTCAAATCCCACCTTTATTACATACTAGCAGTGAGACCCTGGGCAAGGCATTTAATCATTCAGTGCTCTACAAGTAACCTTTCTATAGTTGTACATTATAAAAAAGGTAATCACCACTGGTGGAGAGAGTTACCTCACCTGGGAATTCCCCATACCAATAAAACCATGTGTTTGAGTTACTAGTTCTTTCCAAGCAGTACACACAAAAATCACTAAGTCAGTCAAGAAAGCCATAGTGGTTGAGGCAGCAAAAAGGTAGTATAAAAAGGGGGCTGACCCAATACTGCATGTGTGTGTTTGTCTTTCGTTGCTGAAGAAGACCATGCCATCAGAGAAATGATGACATGACTTGCACTTGAGTTTGTTTTGAGTCAGGGAAGGCTGTGCAGGTCACCAGCCTCACTTCTCCTCCAGAGCCATCTGAATCCAGTGACCAGATATTCATCAGGATGACTGGAGATAACCCAGGATGAGGCAATTGGGGTTAAGTGACTTGCCCAAGGTCACACAGCTAGTGAGTGTCAAGTGTCAGAGGTGAGATTTGAACTCAGGTCCTCCTGACTCCTGCACTGGTGCTCTATCCACTGCACCACCATATGGACTAGCAACTCTCTTTGGCCTTGCACATAAAAGTCTCTGTCTCTCTGTCTCTATCTGTGTATCTAACACACATACACACACACAAAATATCTTTACATGTTCTACTTGTCCCATTTGTTGTTTCTTCTCTAACTTCTGTCCTTTCCCTCTACGCTGGAGATTTACTTATTATATAGTTTACTGATCACAAGCATTTAATTCAATTCAAGGAATGTTTATTAAGTGCCTACTAACTGCAGAGCACCATGTTGTATATCGGGGACAGAGAAAAATGAAGCCACTCCTTCCCTTAAATTTACACTATACTGAGGCAAAGTGAGACTTATACACAGAAATGTTCATGAACCTGGGTTAAGAGAAGGATAAGGGTACCTTCAGCAGAACTCAGGAAGTTCTAAAGAGGGCTGGTGTTAGAGCTTTGGGACTGGCGGTCCTGAGGCCACCATGACAATGTTGCCTTTGAATCTATGCACGGAAAACATTGCTTTAAACTAAGCCTATTGGTTTTGTCTCTTGACCCTCTACATTTTTGCCTCCTACTCTACTTCTGCCTAAAGCCAATATCAAAGAGATCAATGGGCATCCCACTGTCATCACTGAGGGCTTTAAAATCTAGGCATTTCCATTCTAGAGCAGGGTTTTAGTTTGTGCCTGACAAGACCAAGCCCAAACACACTGACAGAACCTTCACCACTCTTTCCCCACAATAACTATGGTCAAATCCTAGAGCAATGGTACCCACTCTTTTTTTTTTTTAAGTAGAAAGACTCCTTTTAAACCAAAAAAAAAAAATGCACAGAACCTCCCATTCTAAAGGTTTTAGTATTAGTTTCTATTAAGAACATTTATAGGTTTTTTTAACCACACCTGTGAATTCACCACTATAAGGAAGTTCAGTGAGGAAACCCCCTTTCCCAAGGCATATAAGGCCCTCCTCCTCACTTCAAGTGGGGCACTGAGGGTTTAGTCTGAAGGCCTGCCTAGGGCACTGAGAGTTGCACTGACAGAGCTATCAGAAACAGGACCAGAACTCTGAGAACTTACTGCAAAGCCAGCTCTCTCTATATTAATGCCAGGCTTCCAGGAAGAAAATACAAAAGGGCAAAACTGACACAAATTCAATCATGCTTTCCAATGTGCTTTGTTCGTTGTAATAATATCTTACATACATTTGAAAAACAGTGATGCATGAAAAGTGTCAGATGTATTATTGCATTTTGTATATACTAATGTACATCCTGGTTGTCTGCTCCAATAGATGTTAACTTCTTTTTAGGAGGGGTTGTTTCCTTTATTATACCTGTGTCTCTCTCTAGCACTTGGCCCTGGGCCTGGCATGTTTTGGTTGTTCAGTTGTTTTGGCTTGTGTCTCTTTGTGGCCCCATTTTGGGATTTTCTTGCAAAGATACTGGAGTGGTTTGCCATTTCCTTTGGCAGGTCATTTTACAGATCAGGGAACTGAGGCAAACAGGGTTAGGTGATTTGCCCTGAGTCATACAGCTACTACGTGCCTGAGGCCAGTCTGAACTCAGGTCTTTTAGATTCCAGGTCCAGTGCTCTATCCACTGAGCCAACTATTTAGTGATTATTAAATGAATGCGATTGATTATTCAGTCTACTGACACTATGTTTATTTATGAATTCACATATGGATCTGTGGATGTCTTGCAATGATACCCTGCAAAAAGTCAATAGTTTACTGGTTAGAAATTATCATCCAGAGAATAGCCAGGCTACAAGTATCCTAGTATTTATTCAAAATACTTTTCCCACTAGTCAGGGCCTGCCTCTAGGCCAACAGGTCAAATTCGAACAGAACCAGGGGCCCCTAAACCATGTATAAGGATCCCTGGGGGCCACACATTGACTTAGTTTTAAAACAAAATGCTATTTGTAGGCCACTGAATTTTTATTTATTTGTCAAATATTTCCCAATTACATTTTAATCTAGCTCGGGCCACACTGGGGAGTGTTTTGAGTGTATCTCACTCCTTTGCTTTAGGATAAGGTTCACAGAAAGAAGGGAATGTAAACACTCTGTGACTGTCAGTCCAAAAAAGAAAAAAGCTATTAGTACAGGTAATGTCACATGATGGACAGAGCACTGGATTTAGAGTCAGAAGAGCTGAGTTCAAATTCTACCTCAGACACCTGTTGATTCCCTAGGTATGTCATTTAGCTCTCTGACTCAAATTTCCTAATAGGTAAATGGGAATCACAATGCTTGTAGCATTTATATCACAGAGTTTTTATGAGGTTTAAATAAGACTGTAAGAAGGACTTTGAAAACCTTGATATATATTATAAATGTTAGTTTTTACCATTGTTACTATCATCAAAGAAATATCCCTTAGAAGAAGTTATATGGTCAAATGAGGTAAAAAAAAAATGCTATGAAATGCAAATAAGTTCAAACAACATGCATACAAAATTCTTGGAAACAACAGAAGAGGAGAAAGATTGATATGAGCATGTGTTGTCATGCAACCTTAAAACAGAAGCAAAAAGAGTGAAAAAGCATGGCCAGCTATATCAAGTCTTTTACGAATCAACAAAACCACACATGATTAGGCTTTATCTTCATATATCTATGTCCACATTTTATACCAAAGGGAAAAGACTAAGAGCACATTTGTCATTTCCGATCTATGAGACCACATCAACACCAGCAGTAGGTTATCTCTAAATCCTCCAGTTGAAGGATCCAAACATGAAATTCTTCATTTAAAGCAAACTGATAAGTTAGAGGTAAATAAATCTATGTATGTAAGTAGATTAGTCCAGACACTTCTCCTGTGGTCTTGAAAACCCAATTCCACATTCTTTCTCTTCACTCACATTTCAATGCTTTTAGCTGGAAAGAAGCCCATGATCCTCTCTGCTCAATTTAAAGGCGACTGACACTTTGGAAGGAAAATGATTCATCTGTTGCTTTCCACAAAGACACAAATCTATGATATGCTTGTTCCATCAACAAGGCTTTTCTTTAAGCTTTCATAAAGACTAAGGAAAAAATAAAGAGGAATGGTTTAAAAGAAACAGCCTGTTGGAATGGAAAGAGTTGGACTCAAAGTCAGGAAGATCTAAGTTCAAATTTTGTGACTGACTTTAAATGTGAGACACTGGTCAATTCACCTAATCTCTCTGGGCTTCAGTTTTCTCATCTATAAAATGGAATGATAATAGTATGTTAGAGGCTCCATGGTCTTAGGGTAGGGAGTGACTAGGGTAGAACAGCTTGAGAAAGTTACTGGGAGTTGAAAAGGAAAGGACTCACACCTCTTTAAGGACAAATGATCAAGCCCTAGGCTGTTGTTCTTGTTTGTTACTATAAGTACTTCCTTCTAGAAGAGGACCAAGACTCCTGGCTATGATTTGCAAATTAATTCGATTTAAGTGAGGCAGGGCTTTTTCTGCTGGAGACTTATGGGTCCAGTGGTAAGATATAGATCTGGATGACTGTAGATGACCTCCAAACTCTAGGGCACCATAAAGTGGCAGAGTTACATTGGTCTCTGAAGAATGGAATATCCACCAGAGAGGAGAGTGAAATTTTATCCTTGTCTACGTGCTACTGTAAGTCCTTTGTGTTTCTTTGAATTGTCTGTGAGAAAACAAGTGCTTTCCCATAACTATTATGCATTGTTACCTTTAATGCTTACACAGAACTAAGACTGCTTCACTGTGTCTGCAGAGACACGAATTATATTCTGAAGTTCTGAAAGGAAACTAATGGCGGAGACAAAGCAAGTCAAAGAGGTATGATTTGGAATAGTTCCTCTCTCTAAAACTAAACTCAGTCTGTGTGAACCCAGAGCTTGATGTTCTATGCTAGAGTCTATAGAGAAAAGACATGAGGAAAGGGATACATTTCCACTCAAAGTAATAAGGTCCTTTTCCTAGCTGCTTCCAATTCACTCCCCAAAAGGTTCCAGATTCCAGTTCTCCAGCAGTTTAAGACCTCTCCCAGCATACTTTTATCTTCTTACTTCACTGATCAGCTCAATTATCATGGTTTATTTAAAGTGTAGGGTTCTCTGTTTGGTTCTTGGCTTTCAAAGACAATGGAAGTCATGGGAGTATTATAGTTCCTTCCTCCCCCACAGACACAGCTATAATTGCCTGAGTGACCTTTCACTGTATCTTCTCATTATTAATAAAGATAAGGAACAAAAATAAATTTGACTCAAAGACCAATTTTCTAGCAAAGAAAAGTGTATTGTATTTGAGTAAAAAATAAATGCACATATACTCTTCCCATATTTGGCTGCAACAAAAACCTGCATTTTGTACCAAACTGCCAATTACTGCATTTTAAATTACAGCAATTTCTACCCCCCAGAGTCTTTACAACCACATAGCCCTACCAGTTACAATTTAAGAACTTGACTCATTT
Source organism: Bettongia penicillata ogilbyi (assembly GCA_023548195.1). Lineage (NCBI taxonomy): Eukaryota > Metazoa > Chordata > Mammalia > Diprotodontia > Potoroidae > Bettongia > Bettongia penicillata. Next base: position 4,044,010 of record JAJHZJ010000482.1, on the reverse strand, counting down.
AAGTTAAGTATCCCCTGGGCATGCACCTTTCTAACTAAATACAACTGCAGAGATAATAGGGTTCAATATTAAGATTACTAATCAGTAAGAATGGTTTGTTTTTTGACTGAAATAGATGTTGATCTTCTAAATGATAACCAATCAATAAGCACTCACTTAGTAGACGGGGCAGCTGGGATGGTGCAGTGACCTGGAATCGGGATGATTCATCTTCCTGAATTCAAATCTGGCCTCAGACATTTACTATCTATGTTACCCTGAGCAAGTCATTTAATCCTATTTACCTCAGTTTCCTCATTTGTAAAATGAGCTGGAGAAAGAAATGGCAAATATCTCCAGTATCTGCCAAGAAAACTCCAAATGGGGTCATGAAGAGTCAGACTTGACTAAAAAATGCCTTTACTACAAGGTAATTAGGAAGGGAAGGAACAGTGAATAGAGTGCCAGGCCTGGAATCAGGAAGACCTGTGTTCAAATCCAGTCTCAGATACTTAATAACTGTGTGATACTGGGTAAATCATCTAATTCTATTTCCTCAGTTTACTCATCTGTAAAATGAGCTGGAGAAGGAAATGACAAACCACTCCAGTATCTTTTGCAAGAAACCCCCAAAAAGGGTTACAAAGAGTTGGACAAGACTAAGAAACAACTGCAGACAGGAAAAATGTCTATATAAACATGGGATTTGGGAAGAAAGAAAGGTTTGGAGAAAATGAGTAGTTTGGATCATGATAAGTGTCATCAGTTCATTCAACTTGAAATGTCCAATAGGCAACAACTGAAGCTCAGTATACCTTCACCTTGTAAATATCAGCCCAAGATCCTTGAACAATGTCAAGTCAAACTTTCTCAAAGGAAAGGGATTAGGGGGATGGTGAATCAACCAAAATAGAAGTTAGATCCCTAGTTAAGGCAACATTTAAAATAACAAGTTCTAGAAAATCAAGATGTAATTTATGTTGCAAGGTAAACAAAGGTCAATGGGATTCTCCCCAACAAACTATTCCATCTTCCCAAACACTCACCATTCATGCAATCAATTCACCTCTGGCACAGAAATCAATAACCAAAATAAGTGCTTGGTGCTATTAATCTGGGCTGATTCTGTAGAATCTAGAGGCTGCTGTCAAGCACAGAGACAAGGGTAGCAAGATTATATCCTGTTGCATATATTCTAATGCTCTCCAGCACATATGACATTATTTTAATTAGCTCTCAGTGATATTCTACAATCCTGCACTCCACCCCCTTTTTTTTGTGATAGTTTCCCTAGATGGCACAGTGGATCTAGATCTAGTACTGGCCCTAAAGTCAGGAAGATTAGAGTTCAAATCCAGCCTCAGACACTAAATGTGTGAGTCTGGGAAGGTCACTTAACCTCTCTTCTTCCTCAGTTTCCTCAATTGTCAAATGAGAATAACAATACCTATCTCCCAAGGTTTGTTGTAAGGATCAAACGAGACATCTTGAAAGCCCTATAAAGTCTGGCTATTATTAGTAAGGTCTCCTATGTTATTCTACCCCCAGGGAATGAAATTTTTGAAAGATGAGTGTTACAGAATAGGTCCTATTTGCTACTAAAGGAATATGCTTATATATATGACTTTGTGACTAAAAGCTAAGGAAATGTATTTTTACTTTCCGAAAAAAGACCCACTAAGGTCAAAATTTTCTCTTCCTGATTGATACCAGAAACAGTAACAATAGGGAAAAGTTAAATTTGACAGCCTTATGGAGAAAATGGAAAAAACAAGGATAGGCAAATGTATATTTTGCTTTATGCAATTACTATGTCCTCAAACATGGTATGGAAATTTATTTTTTTGTAACTCATAGGAAGTATTTAAAATTCACAGAGGGTGTACCTATTTAAAAAGGAATCTTATGGAGAATCCTTATAAAAAAGCAAATACTCACCACCTCTCTCACTCACCAATTTATCATTTGCTATAAATTCCAGTTTTCTTCAACGATATTACCTTTGCTTAAGGCAAAATGCAGCTGCATTACAGTAACTCTTCTCATCACTGAGGGTGTTATGGGGGGTTATTTAGGCATGACCATTCACCATTCAGTGGCATTCACAAGCTTGATGCATGCTGTATCACGGGAAAAGCACACCTGGGGAACATAATTCCTTGAAAACAAGACTTCTGAAACTAATAAAAGAATACAGCTATGGGACAACAATCAATTCACCTCACCAAGCATTAAATGCCTACTGTGCGTCCAGCTTTGAAATGCAGTCATTGGAATGAATTGTCCTCTCTCCCGATCTCTCTCTTTGCACTGCTGTCAGGAAACAATGCAGATTACTCCAAATCTCATTCTTTTCAATGAAAGCTGCAGATTATGGTTAACATCTGGATCAGACTTGAAATACAGCTTTGTTTCTTCAATAACATATAGATGGTACAGCTCATCTATAAAGTGCATTGTTGTTTTTTTTTAAGTAAGGGAACCTCCCCATTACTTTTCTTTATCCATCTTTTTCACAGTACATAAAAATGACCACAGTGTAAGCTGTTTTTACAGCTGTGCTACCCACCTTCAAAACAGACTGCCATCTGCGTGGAGGAGAAAGCAATGAAGACAGCAAGAGCCAAGGGCAAATGCCATGACACTGTGGACAAGCAGGGCCATGATTACAGGTGCATAAAATAAGCAGCCACTTGGAACAAAAAACCATTAAGGGGAACAGAATGAGGGCAAACCTTTTAAATTATTACCTTTGATAAGTGTGCAATTTTTTTAAGGACATTAAATTCTGCAATCCATAACACGTAGCACATAAGTTAGCTTATAAGGTCAAACTGCATTCTTCTCCCACATCTCAGGCACTACTAGCTATGTGACCACAGGCAAGGTAGTGTTCTTATCTGTGAAAAGGGAACAATTATACTACCAACTTCACAGGGTTGTTGGGAAGAAACCATTCTGTACAATGAGTACTGTATGAATGAGAGTAAGGCAGTGCAGTCTAGTGGACAGAGAGCTGGCCCTGTACTGCTTCTGACATTTACTGGCCTTATTATCCCAGGGTTCTTTCTAGGCAAATCTCAGACTATAAATTGTGAAGGTATCAACATTCTTTGAGGGAGCATCCATAGCTGGAAGTTCCATATACCAACGAAATTAAAATTCCATTTCCTATTTCTATAAAAGAACACAGAGATTATAATTTTTTACCTTTGCTTACGACAAATATAGCTGGATTTTCCAAGATCTGGATAGGAGGAAAAGAAACTTCCTGGGCATCTCTTTTCTTCATTCTCCCCAACAAAGGAGCCAGAAAAGGAAATGTGGCAATACTAGAAAAGCATATGAACTCACAACTTCCCATTTCTTCTTCCCTTCTCTCCCAGTGCTCCACATCTACATCACTGCATTGTCCCTTATCTGAACCACAGAATCTGCTTCAATTACAGTGACAGGGACATCATTTTTGTTCCCTGCAGCAACTAGGCATGTGGATTAAATCATCAGTTTTATGTGCATTTTGATAAAAAGTGAATCAAGAAAATCTTTCTTCTATCATTTCCCGTCAATTACTTTCTTATCCTCTCCCTCACTGAAAAAGCAAAATCCAAAGCCTGCATACACTTATACCACAAACAACAAAATTATTGGATCTTTTGAAAATTCTGAATGCACCAACTTCACTACATGAGTTCAGACAGCCATAACCTATCTACACTCTTTGTGCCTAAGTTTTCTAATCTCTAAAATGAAGTGACTGGACCAGATGATATTTATCCCTTCCAACTCTAAATCTATGATGCTATAATCCATTGTAGAAGTCATCTGATGAACAGGATGATTTTAAACCAAAGAAATAAAATTATGATGGCTAAGGAACTAATCTGTGCTTTCTGGCTTGTCTCTTGTTTGAAGGAAAGTTAGAAGTTAAGATCCCTTAGTCAATTCCTCAAATCCTAGAAAAGGGGTAACAAATTCCAACATTACAACTGGTAAAGGCAGAGATGGAGAGGGGAGTAAACTTAAACCAGATGCTTTTCCTCCCAAATCTCTGAAAAATGTGCCAGACAGTCATCAAGTGGGGCTGACAACATTTAAAAGCATCATCACCTACCAGAGGCCATCAGCATCACGCAGAAAAAAAGGGGGGGGAAGGAGAAGATGTGAAAGAACCAAGTAAATACACATAGAACCTATGTACCCACAAAAAAATTGAAGATATATCCTTAGAAGAGAAAATACAATGCTCTCTGAACTCCAAGGAAACAGGTTATATCAACAGGAAGAACCTCTAAAATAACTCCCTATCTGTTCTTTACAGATACACAAGGTCACTGTGCAAACCAGATCCCACATCCCACAAAACTAAGCTTAATGAGAAGGCCTCAAATAAAACCAGAAGCTCAATCTTCAGTATTTAGGATACTAGGACAGCTCATTTAAACCTCCGCAAGCTCAGGATCTGTGGATGAAAGCAAGACAGCTAAAAGGGGTGATGAATATTAAATTCAGGCTTGTATTACTTTAGCACAAGTATTTTTCCAATTTAGATTCTTTATATTCCATGAACTTTTGACGTTCCCTCAGTTAGGTAAGCTGACAAGCTGTCAGGGGAGTAAAAAATATGGTAGCAATGTCAGCTCTCTGTTCTGCAACAGCCGGCTCATACAAGCCTAAAAGAAAATGCTGTTTAAGAGTTTTAAAACTTTTTATCTCCAAAAATGAAAACTTCTGTTAACTATCTTGAGTAGTAGAAGATGCAAAATTTACCACTTTCACACAAAAAAGAGTTGTTTGTTTTAATGACCCATGGACAAGTAAAAAATGGACATTGATTGTGGAATATATTGGTCGATTAATTCTTTACAATGAGCAAATATAGTTTAAAAACAGAGAAGAGAGAATCAAGAAATGAAAAAATATGAGAGAGGGAGGACAGAAGAAGAGAGGAGACAATCAGAGTTCCCTCTGAAGAAAAGTGTCACTAATCCAAATGTGACTTGGTATATTATTTGGTATGGGCAGCTAGGTGACACAGTGGGTAGAGTGCCCAGTCCAGAGTCAGGAAAACTCATCTTTCTGAGTTCAAATCTGGTCTCAGATACTTACCAGCTGTGTGACCCTGGGAAAGACCCTGTTTGCCTCAGTTCCCTCATCTGTAAAATGAGCTGGAGAAGGAAATTGCAAACCACTGCAATACCTTTGCCAAGAAAACCCCAAATGGGGTCACGAAGAGTTGGACATGACAAAACAACAGCAATACTGGTAAGGGCAAATGTAAGTAGAAGTCATCTTCATATAAGTCACCATTATGTTTCCATAAAGGGTAGAAGGGAAGTAGATGGAACATAAACATACATGTATACAAATAATAGATCTGGGTTCTATTTATTCTTCATTATCTGTGTGATAGCTCACCCTACCACCTCATTGGGCCTTTGTTTTATCATCTAAATAACAAGAACTTGGTCAGTTTTCTCATAAGTTGATATTTCACGCAACACAATGAGGTGGGCACAGAAGGTAAATAAGGACAATGTCTCTCGAGTATCCAATTTGAAGATGGGTATAAGCATTTTAGAAAGATTAAGGCCCTATTACAATCATAAGGTGATCTTATTAAAGTCATAAGCAAAGTGAATTATAAACATTTCAAGTCAATAATGAAGAGGAAATTTTCGAGGGATCAAAACTCAAACCACATCAGTAAGCGACATCAAAACTTTTCAATCTCATGATTTTTCCAACTTTCTTACCAGGGGTTTCATATTCCCAAGAAGGAAGCTATACTTTGCTTTCCAGGAGACATCTGGCAAAGGACACCCAGCTGATTTGAAAATTAACATTTAAACTGTAACACAGTGCTGTTAATGCTCCATTGTATTGCCATCCTGTTGATTCCCAAGTATAGACAGCTTTATCCTGTTGTATGGTGTTAAAATGTGATAAGGTTAAATCCTATCTTGGTGACACTGTTAGGTGCTCGATAACTCTAAAATGAAGTTTTTGTTAGGCATTTTAAAAATAAAATATCCCAAAAAGTAAGCAATAATAATAAGCAAGCACATCGGATAACTAAAAACTACACAGCAATATCTTCCTTTCTTTACCATTTACAGAAAGGGGAAATACCAGGTTATTGTTATTCTTTGGAAGTAGTACATAAATGTAACAAGCACATTCCATGTGTAGAATTCTATCCCATTTGATCATGGGATTAAACAGTACAAGTATTACTAGAACATAGGAAGGCTTAGTAATTTAGAGGGATCCATGATTTTAGCTTAGGGAACACTCCCTCCAATGCAGATTGGCATCTTCCATATCTGACCTAACTTATCCACACCATCTATGACTTAATAAAGTCCTAGGGAGCTGTCTAAACCACACTGAAGTTAACAGATTAGACTAAATTTACACAGGGTCAGAAGTGGATTTGAAGCCTGTTTTTTCAAATCTTCACACCAACATTCTACCTACTCACTACTTAAGGCAAATTGCTTCTAATGGCAGTCATTATTATCCTCATATACTAGATGAGGGAAATGAGGCTCAGAAAATGTAAGTGCCTTGACAGCAAGTTGCAAACACAGCCTGAAAAACCAAATATCCTGACCTTGGGGCCTTTTCACCTACACTGCATCCTACCTGAGCTCTATTGGGAGCATGGATAATGTTTTAGGGAAATCTAGCAAAAGTCTCAAATCCAGCCAAGACAGCAAAAAAGCAACAATAAAAAAAAGCTTAAAGGAAGGTGTTTTTTTTCATTTTTTTTTTATCAAATAGCTTGATATTTACTTGGGGATTTTGTTTTAATTCTTCTTTTTTAAACTGATTAGTTGTGATGAACCCTTAAAAATAAGGATCAGATATCTTCCAAATAGGCAAAAATGACGTAAGTTCAACCTACATACGTTCTACCTACTTTTTACTTCAAATGTTTCTAGAAATGTAATTAAGACTCCTTTTATGTAAAAAAAAAAAATCCAAATGCCTAAATACATTTTAGGTATGCCAAAACACCAAAAATTACAAAATCCAATACCAGAATAATTCGTGTGCTACATTCCTAATGACTTCTGTAGTTAGAAAATTACTATTCTCATAAGACAACTCAGGCACTTTCCAAAAAAATTATTCCTTTCTGGTTTAATCCAGAATAATAAAAATACAGCTCAAACCTAAGTCATTTTTGATAAGAATAAAAAAAAAAACAACCAAGCAGATTATTACAAATAATTAATTTGGATTGCAAATGAAGAAAGATTTCTCCTTTCAAGGGGTACCCTAATTAAGGGTTTCTTTTCCCTCCCAATAGCTGGCAACAAACATAGACACACACACACACACACACACACACACACACACACACACATTTTCATTTTCACAGCTGCTTCTGTAGAAGTAGAAGGAAGGACAGCTTTCTTCCCCTGTGTTTAAATAGGCCCAGTGGTTGGATAGTCTTTGTCTGATCTATTATATGAATGGCAGCCAGAAAGCAAATGGGAAGGGAGGGGTAGGAAGGAGGAGTTTGTTTTTGCTTTCAGAGGCTATCATTTTTCAGGTGGAAAATAAGAATATCATGCCACAATGACATTTTGCCTTGTGTCACAATGATTAATAGTCCTAATTTTTTCCAATTAGGGGAATAAATGCGACCAGTCAGTGAAATCTGACCAGTCTTGCACAGTATGGGCAGCCAGTGCTCGAAACTGAATGGGAAATGAGATCTTAGATGATGTTTTGCCTTTCTGTAGGTCTTAGGGTTTCATTATATTTCTATTCATGAGTTCTTTGGGATAAAAAAGCAAAGGGATACTTAAAATAATTAAGGAATTCTCTTTCTAAAATATATTTTCTTTGAGGTTTTCTCATATACTGCAAAATTATAGCTGATAGTCTACAAATAAGATGTTAACAACCTTGGCCAACTTAGCAGTAGGGACAAAATCTGTTTCAGGTAGGGATCTTTTTAATACAGCGAAGCAAAACCAAAGAGAGTAGTTTTATGAAAGCCTAAGCAGTTTAAGATACACACACACACACACACACACACACACACACACACACACACACAATTGCTAAATCAGCAAAATTTTTTTTTTCAATTCTTTGCATGAAAGATTACTAGCACATGGAATAAGCAATATCACACAGAAATTATTTTTTATCTTTTTGAACACAAACCAGTCTTACTAGGAAAAGAAAAACAGTTTCAGAGAGCAAGCATTATTAAAGTTTAAGAATAATCTAGAAATTAATTCCATAAACATTTCTCCTCCTATGAGAACAATGGGTCAAGTTGCTTAATTTTGCTGGGCCTCAGTTTCCTCATCAGTACAATGATGGGGTTGAACTAAAGACCCCTGAAAGTCCCTTTCAGCTTTAGATCAGTGATCTTAGATTCAGATAAAAGATGTGTCCAGAACTTCTTTTTAGATAAGCTTCCCTTCACTGAGCTTAAGACAAAAGCCCAATTCATTAGGTAAACCATACTACCTATTAGATGAATTGGAGAACTGTCAAACAATGTGTTATCTGAGATGCATTGAGGAAGGAAATCAGGAAAGACTTTGGGAGTTCATTGAGGCACTCAATTAAAAAGTAGTTAGAAACGTAACATTACAGGCACACTGTTCAGTGGCTAAAGCACCAGAGGTGGAGTCAGGAAGGCCTAAGTTCAAACCTGATCTTGCATACTTATTAGCTATAAGACCCTGTGAGATCCAAGTCTGTTTGCCTCAGTTTCCTCAACTACAAAATAAGAATAATGACAGCACCCAGAGGTGCCATAAGGACGAAATGAGACACTAAAAAAATATCATAGAAATGCCTGTTGCCTTCCCTAAATGAGCCAACACACAGAGATCAGCTTGGTAGGTCAGTCTGGCTTAAGTGCATTCTGGATTAATGGGGCTGGGAAGGTAAAACTGCACTAACATGTGGAGGGTAAACTAAAAACATGAAATAAATATAAAGTCCTTTATCTGACTTCATCACCTGGTCTCTTCATCCCTTTTGAGGCTTCTTGGACTTTGGTTTCCTCCACACGCATTATCCATGTTCCAACAACACTGGCCTCCTTCAGTGTCGCTGTCCACCATGCCTCGAATGATCTATAAATTTACCTTCGTTTTGGAGTTTCTCTGACTTCCTTCAAGACTAGATCAAATTCCACCTACTCCAGGAAGCCTTTCTAGGTTTTTCATAGCTGTTAACGTCTTTTTCTCTCAAAACTGTGTACATGCACAATATAGAATATATTCTATCTCTCTAGGTTACATGCTGTTTACTCCCCTCATTAAAATGTAAACTTCTTCAAAGTTCCCTCCCCCCCTCTTTTTTTATCCTCAGCACTGGGGCCTGGCATAGAGTAAAGCACTTAATAGGTACTTGTTAAAATGAGAACCTTGAATGTTAGGCTTGGGAGTTTGAACTCTAGTCAGGAGACAATACGAAACCACTGAAATTTTTAGATCAAAGAAGGTATATGACAAACCAATGCATAAGAAAAATAATTCTGGCAGCAGCCTGAAAGATAGATTTGTGAGTGAAAAGTGGGGTTGATGAAGTTAACCTATTAAGAGACTTATTGAAATGGGCTACGTAGGTAGTGAAGGGCCCCCATTCTAGGCTGGTGGCAATGGGGGTGACTGTGACTGGACCGCAGAAGTGATTGATGGTAGAATCAAGTTCTGATTGTGAGAGGCTCACTCATGAGTTCCAAGGGACTATGTATAGGACTATGGGGACCCACAGTCTGGAAGAAACGAAGTGACATGTGTAAGTTCATACAGCGAATCATACATAGAGCTTGAAATAAAAACAGATCACTTCCAGGATCTCATTAACCCTGCCACAGAGACTTTTCACAGAATCAGAATAAAACTCGAAACTTTATTTTGTTTTGTTTTTTGGGGACAAACCACTGCATTGCATTATTACAAACCGTAAATACCACATGGCATTGTAGAAGGACTATCATCGATGGCCTGTGATCTTTCATCTCCATATGCTTCAGCCATTCATACCACTGGTTTGACACATCTTCTATCTCACCATTGCTTACAACTACACCACCCTTACCATGGGACTCCAAGACACTGAATTTCCCTATCTCTTAGCAGTCCTTCCAGTTCTTCTGCTCCCATATTCCTCCCAAACCTGTTCTTTTAATTCAATTCAAGCTTGTACTAAAGGCACTGTGCTAAGTTCTAGGGGGCAAAAAACCCAAAAATGAAATGCTCCTGACTTCAGAGAGCTCACATTCTCTAGAGGGAATAAAATACAGACAAGTATAACAATTTCAGGAGGGATGGGGCATTAACAACTGAGGTGACCAAGAAAGGATTCACAGGAGATGGTACATGAGCTGAGGAGCCTTAGAGGGAGCTAGTTCTAAAAAGAAAAGGTGAAGAGGGAGTGTATTTTAAGGAGAGACTGCCTGTCCAAAAGCACAGAGGCTGGGGACGGAATGACAAGTTCAGAGAACTGGAGGTAGACCACCACAGTTGAAAAACAGAGGGAACAAAGGGAAATAATGTGAAGTAAGTCCAAACAGGTACAATGGAATCATATTACAAAAGGTTTTAAATGCTCAAAAGAGAAATTTATTTATTTTTCCTAGAGCAATAGGGAGCCACTGAAGATACCTAAGCAGGGGAGTGACATGGTCAGAACTGTGTGTGCTTTAGGATTTGGCAGCTATGTAGGAAACATATTGGAGAAGTGAGAAAAAGGAATTAGGGAACCCAGTTTAGGATACTAATACAATAGTCAGGTGAAAGATGAGAAGGGTTTCAACTAGGCTGGTGGTCATGTGAACAAAGGGAAGGATGCAAGAGAGGTTGTAGAGATAGAATCAAGACTTGGTAAAGGACTAGCTTTGAAGAATAGAGAAGAAGAGCGAAGAATTAAAGATGACTCAAACAATGGTGGCAAACTTCAATAGAAACCGGGAATTTGGAGGTGAGATAGACTGGGTGGGGATGAGAAGGGGATGATTGGCTCTGGTTTTAGAAATATTGACTATGAGATGACTATGGATCACATGGTTGGAGACATCCAGATGCTGCTGATGTGTAACTGGATCTCAGGAGAAAGAACAGAACTAAATATTTAGAAGTCAAGACATAAAAATTACTGTTGGACCTACATCTGCACATGTCTTTCAGCTCATCAATTCCTTCCATATTTTACCAGTCCATCAGCCCAGTTCTGCTCTCATTTTCCTGCTCACTCAGTTTTATCATAAAGGTCCATCATTTCAACGATGCATTTTTCTTCCATTTAAGAAACCTCTCCACTCTTTGATACTCCTATCTTATTAACCCTCCATCCAAGCAAACTCTTAAATCAGTTTTTTTTTAGTATAAATCAATTCAATAATTGAATTTACTTACAATAATTGAATTTACTTACAATAATTGAATTTACTGAGGAGCTTGCACAATAGAGATTCAATAGTTACTCTCCTCAAGAACTTTAAAATCTACTGGAAATTATAAACAAATACAGGGTCACTGGAGAGAAGAATGGGGGAAAGGAGTAGAATTTGGGAAAGCTGAATGAAGAAGGGGGTACCAGAGCTCTAGCGCTGAAAGAAAGAAAACATTTGGAGAGATGGAGATGAAGGGGAAATATATTCTAGGTATATATGAAAACATGGAGGCAGTCAACGGATTGCTGAATCTGGCTAACAGCCAGCAGTCCAGTTTAAATAGAATTCAGAGCCTATAAAAGTAGCATCATGAAATTAGGACAGAAAACATGCTGTGGACACATTTTGGAGGGTGTCAAGTATAGGGCTGAGGAACTGGTATGTTGCTACCAAAATGACATTCAGAAGTTTCCTCTTTTGAATCTGCCTTCAATCTCTCAGCATTCCTTATGCTAAACAGTTGGTCTGGAGTGGGGTGCAGAAAGGTGAAGGGAGAGAAAAATTAGGACTCTCTGAGCATCAATTAATGTCCTGCGCATACTTTAGCAACACCTGTTGACTGATTAGGGGCAACCCACAGTTTCACTGCCTTTTAAGATAGGAAGGAAGAAAAAGAAAAGAGAGAGAAAGGAGGAAAGAAAAAACACTTACCCTAGTCAACTCTTGTTTATCTATAAATATTTAGTAGTCACTTATATTTACCCCTCCAAGAATTTTTTTTGCAAAAGAGTAACAAAACTGCATCCACTTTATTTCCTTTGCCAAATCTTGGAAAACATTTTTTTAAAAGGCAAAGTATTGTCCATTAAGCATAAGATCAGCCAAGGCTGAGGTGGAAATCCTCCCAGGAAGGAAGAGAAAAAAGAAAAACATCTTCCAGCTATTTAAATTGTAGCTGAACTCAGGTGTTTCTATTGTACTTGAAAGCTAGTCATTCATTACAGCTGTCTACCTCAGCCAGGGTGGGGAGAATCTGCAACTAACCAAAAAAAAAAAATCTATTCTCCTGCTGGAGGATGCTGAGTTGGCCAGGATATGAGACACTCCATCAGAGAACTAAGAGAACTATTTCCTCAGGCACACATGTGAATTGTAGAGTCTTAGTAAGCCATGTCACTATCATCATCTCAAGTCAAAATCTCCACTTTAAAGATATGCAAGAAAAATATACCTGCCTTGTCCTGAATACCAAATTAATTCCTCTGAAACAAGCAAACATGTCATATAATACCTTAAGAAAAAAATACAGGAAGGCACATTATGTTTCCTGGAGTCCAGCACAGTGCCAAACACATATATCAGTAACTGTGTTGATTATTTCTGGTTGCCAGTGGATGTTCCATGTCACGCTGGTGTTTAACCACTGGAAGGACTGAACTAAGATAAAGAACATGACTTTTGTCTCCTTCCTCTCTCACAAGGACAGGCCTGTTCCCCAGGACCAGAAGTCTCTTACTTCTCTACTTTCACCTCCTTCAAGGCCCAATTCAAACATCACCTGATTTGTAACATTTGCCTATTATCAAGATGTAAATGCTCATGCTGAAAATTTAACAATCATGGTTCAAGTTGGATCCAGCACACCCCAACCTTCTTTCCTTTCTGAAGTTTTCTCCCAGATCTCATCCTATTTTGCATTCTTCTTATTTACTTATATTTTATGTTGTGTTCTACTTATCTCTGTGGTTAGTTTATCTCCACTAGATCTTAAGCTTCTTGAAGGCAGGAATTGAGTTTTATTCATCTTTATCTCCACTTAACCCTCTTCCCCCAGGGTCAAACAGATTTGTGCAGTACATAATGTATGCATAATAAATGTTTGTTAGATGAATGAACTCAGTACTCTATTCAGAGAAGCAGAGTTCCTCAGTACCAGATCGGTTACATTCTAGGTGTTTCATGCCATTGTCACATCTCCAGAGTTTGTTACTGTTGCTCAGTTGTATTCACTCTTCATGACCCCATTTTGGGGTTTTCTTGTCAAAGATACTGGAATGGTTTGTTTGCCATTTCTTTCTCCAGATTATTTTACAGTTGAGGGAAATGAAGCAAATAGGGTTAAGTGACTTGCCCAAGGTCACACAGCCTGAAAGCATCTAAGGCTAGATTTGAACTCAGGAAGATGAGTCTTCCTGATTTTGAAGGCTTGGGGCTCTATCCACTGTGCTGCCTAGTTGCCCCCACATCTCTAGGATCCAGTGGGAATAGCAGGTGGATTTTCACCTTCATCAGCAGCCAGGAAATAAGTCATAAAAAAGGATACCTAGAAACTTGTTAGAACTCTCATAATTTTGTTGCAAGCAGCAGCCCCTAGAAAAAAAGGAACAACGAAGCACTTCAAACACTTGGATCGTTTGCTGGTTCTATAGGTCACAAGGAGATACATAAGGAAGGTGAGAACAGATCAGTCCAGCAGAGTCATTCTTCAGGAAAGTGCACATGCAGTAAAATAATTAAAAAACATTTGAATCACTGACAAGTGTGCGACTAAGGCTGGGGGATGTGGAAGGAAGGGGGAGAGGGGAGGGAGAGAGATATTAAACAGACAATGGAATTAAGATTATAAACAGCAGTTTACATTAAAACCATAGGGCTTACTTAACAAGCTCCCAAGGGCAAGGAATCTATTCATTTAAGTCTTCTGTCAGACTGGACAATCACTAAAAAAGTGAGGCTATTTCATTTATACCCTTGTAACAGCAAACCAGAATCTGGTCAAACTGAGTTAAGCACCATAACAAACTTCTCCAAAATATTTCTGGGATATAAATTTTTGTCTTAAAGGGGAAAAAAAAGGATGTGTGGAGGTGCTGGGGTGGAGAATTTACAATATAATAGAATGTGCACATTCATTCTCAAGCTGAAACTCCTGAGTGCTTCATAAAGGGTGTTGAATTTTGATTAAATGTCAATTTGTTTCATAGCTTTAGAGAAGAGATGAATATTCTTTTTTTTCACAATGTGAATTTAAAAAGGCAGTGTGAATACTCAGGCCGAAAGTGCCTATAACAATGGTTGAGAGAGGGTGTTATGTGGTAGCAGTATCACATGCAAGCAAACTATTTTGGAGAGGAAAACTGGTTTAAACTTATAACTCTGGAAGAGGAAACTTAATAGAGTTGAATGACAAACTGAAGTCAGCTGCTTCAGATACATCCCATCCCAGTCAACCCTTTACCTCTACAGTAGGTAGCTCAATTTTTACATTCAAAGCACTTTATTTATCACAATAAAAAATTTTTTTCATCCATGCTAAGTCATCTCTGATAGGATGTCAAATGCTGCATAACATATGTAATAGAAAGAGCACTGAATTTGGAGTCTAGGTTCAAAAACCAGCTCTACCCTAGTTAGTTATTATGAGGATGGGTCATTCACTTAACTATGCCTCAGTTTCCTCATATGTAAAATGAGGACAACAATACTTGAACCACCCTCCTTACAAGAGTTATAGGATCTAAGAAGCTAGAGATGGACTTGGAATCAGTAAGTCCCAAGTTTAAATTCTGTTTCAGACACTAATTCTGTAACACTGGGCAAGTCATTTAACAATTCTCAGTCTCAGTTTCCCTATCTGTAAAATGAAGATGATAGTAACTACCTCATTTGGTCTTTGTGATGATCAAATGAGCTAACATATGACAAGCACCAGACAAATGCCAGCTATTATTGATAATATCATGGATTCTGAGCTGGAAAGTACCTTAAAACTCAGTGGCCTTATCTCACGGGCGAGAAGTCTGTCACTTATCTAAGGTCATGCAGGAAATAAGCAGCAGAGCCCATATTAAAAATCCCATCCTCTCAGACTCCAAAATACAGCATTTCCATCGTATCATGCATATCTGGAAAATGCTTTACAAATATTAAAGTGCTGGTATAAACTGGTGAGTCTTTGGAGACTATTTACATATTTACCCCAATATTCAATTATATAAGAATATTTCCCTGAGGTTAATTTGGATCTGGAGTCAGAAGCTCCAAGTTCAAATCCTGACTCTAATGATTAATACCTCTGTGATACTGAATAAATAATTTAAACCTCCCTATAAATCAGCTGGCCTCTGAGATTCCTTATACTCAAGATCTAAAATCCCATAATCCTATTGCTTTATTATGCTACACAAGGAGGAAGAACTCTGAATTCTATTTACTAAAATGTTATTTATGCATTCTGTGGTTCAACATACTTTATGGAAACCTCTAAAACATGTGCAATCTGGCACAAAATATTTGTTTGGGTAGAAACTGTCAGAGAAATAGAAATAAGTAGCACCTTAGCCAAAGAACACACTGATGAGAAAGAAAATTTTACTATTTTAAGACAAAATAAAAGTTTATATGTTACCAGTTTTACAAAGATCAATGACAGAACTCAGTTCTTCTAGTGAGTTAGAAGATAGATGGCACAGTGAATAGAATGCTGGACATAGATTCAGGAAGACTTGAGTTCAAATCCAGTCCCATATTTAATAACTGTATGATTCTGAGCAAAGTACTTAAACAGTACTGGATTCAGTTTCTTCATTTGTAAAACTGGTAAAATGAGACATTACTAAATTTTTGCAAATCTTAAAAGTGCTATCTAGATGCTAATTATCATTATACCTATTCTTATAGTCCTGAATATACATCAATAAAGTGATAGCTGCTCTACAGTTAGGAGCATTTAGGTAGCTCAGTGGATAGAGCAGCAGACCTGGATTCAGGAAGACTGTAGTTCAAATCTGACCTCAGACACTTAGGAGCTGTGTGACTCTTGACAAGTCACAACGCTTTTTGCCTCAGTTCCTCATCTGTAAAATGAGTTGTAAAAGGAAATGATCAAACACTGAAATATCTCTGCTAAGAAAACTCCAAAATGGGGTCACAGAGAATCAGACAGAATTGAAACAACTGAACAACAATTCTACAGTTGGGGAAAAGTCCCTTTGTCTACTCACTATATCAAAAAATAATCTAAGACTATATAAACTGGGCCACCAACCAATTACATGACTAATAAAAGGGATAAACTGACACTTCAAAGATGAATTTGATTGTATTTCGTCTACATTTTTGATAATTCAATTCAGTAAGTGAATGAGTAATGTGCTTGTCATCCTTTGTATACAAAGGTGACACTACTATCCCACAGTCAATAGAGCATTCACTTTGAATTAATTATTTTCCTGTAATGGTTTCAGTTTTGCATGACATTATTCTTATGACTGAAGGCAAAACAGTAGTTTTTCATGACTAACTGACCTATATAGGAATAGAACCCCATGATTTTAGCCTCATTAGGATTGTGGTCATAGAAGCAACAAATGCAGAATTTCAAGGAGAGTCCAACAGCAACCTGAAGCTTGAATTCCCTCAAGCAACATCCCAACAAGTGGTCATCTGACCCCTACTTGAATACTTCACAAAAACTCTTTCACAAACTTTATCCTCATTTGATCCTCACAATAGTTCTGGGCTGTAATCAGGACAATTGAGCTTACTGCTCCAGCTTATTTAGAAAACAAGTCACATAAGCCTTCTTGTTCCTTCGAATTACGATCAACAAACTTGGTCAAATGGAGGAGCTGATGCCAAGTGCCACGCTCTCTTTTGCAGTCCTACCACTGATAATGCATCCCAGTGAAACTGATTGTGCTTTTCTTTCTTAAGGTCAATAAGAGGCTTTTTTTTCTTTTACCCTGGAAAAAAAGTCTAAGAATAAGTGATCAATACGTAGTTGATTGGTCTCATTAGTTTTTTAAGTCCAAGGAAGAAGAGATTCCAGAAATTAGAGAGACACCTATCTTAAAAGTTACAACAGCTTATAACAAAGAAATACATTTATCCCATATTTAAGAAATAACAGTTTATTTGGTTTGAGCCTGGGTTAGGTTTTATTTTTTTTTTGATCAAATCAGAACCAAGTCTATGTTTAGAAGACATTGTAAGTATAGTAGAAAGTGTATAAACACAGGATAGTTGTCATATGCCTATCTTACTTTGATCTGGTCATTTGTTCTCTAAATTTGTAAAATCTACTATGTACAAAGATTTTTTCATTAATGTGATTCAGACAATACACACTAATTAAAGCAGTAACTGTGTTACTATGAAACATTTTAAAACATTTTTTATTAATGTTATTTGTATAAATGACTTTTGACCTTGTGTAAGTGGATTTGAGGGATGTATCTTCTAAATGAAATGAATACTTAGGGTATATCAAATCTATGAATTTATAAACCACACCCATGAAGATGGTAGCAAATGCCAGAGGCACCAGGAGATTAAGAGGTTGCTTATGATCTTCTAGGATGGTAGTGTTAGGTGGTATTTTAACTTAGGTAGGATTCCTAATTACAAAATTTAGCAATCCATCCACTATGCCACAATGGCCCTACTCATAGAATCAGAATGACTAAATGATCTGCAATTGTGACTAGTAGTGTTTGAACATTTCCAGGAGTAATAGCAGGGATGAAAGAGTATTTGATTCTCAGAAGAATTCTGCAAGAGGCAAGTTCACTGAAATTCTTAAAATCTTACCCTACTTACATGACACTTCCTCCAAGAATCCTTCCCAGATCATGTCTTTTACAGAAATTAAACTCCAGAAAATATCTCAGCTTCAAACTTTCTAAATTTGTACTACCAAATGTCTTGCTTTCTTTCTAATTCTTTTTTTTTTGGTGGGGGGGGGGAGTTAATTCAAATATTTATTTGTTTAGGATGAAAAAGGATGAAGAATCACCTTCTACACATAAATGAAAAAGCTCATAATTAAATCTATTTTATATCTTTAAAATTCTCAATTCAACCCAACAAATATTTAAGGATCTTCTATAAGCAAGGAATTATGCTAGAACTGAAGATAAAAAAACAAGTAGTCCTTGCCTCTAATTATCTTGTCCACTAACAATTGCAAGGAAATAGCTTTAAAGACAAACAATGTTTCCAAATGAGAACAAAAACCTTATGCTTAATACCCAGATCACTTTTCCTACCAATTTCTCATAACTACTTTGCATTACATTGTAAACACCTTGTGAGTGGGAACTGTTTCATTCTTTGTATGTGTCAGTAAGTCAGTAAACATTTATTAAAAGCTTACCAAGTGTCAGGCACTAGCTAAGTACTGAGGTTAAGAGCCTGGGAAGTAGGAGGTGTTTAATAAATATTTGTTGATAAACTGATTCCTAGGACCTTGTAGATCACTCACTTATAACCATCAGTTAATCATGCATTTAGAGCCAGCATAGACCTTAGAGGTTAGATCCATTCTCTTTCTAAGGATGAGGAAATCCATGTCCACAGAAGTAAATTTACAAGCCCAAGGTCACAGAGGTAGTAAGTGGTATGGTCAAGCTTCTAATCCAGGCCTTTGGACCCCAAATCCAGCACTCATCCATTCCACTACATTGTGCTGCTTTCTATCTTGTAAGTACAAAAATCAATGTCCAAACATCTTGGATACTTCATCCTTATCTCTCCTACTAGATTCTAAATTCCTGGAATTTAGGTGGTTTACTTTCCTATCAAATAGCATTTTGTGTACAACATTCCTTACTACCCATACTAGTTTAATAATTTATGTATTTAGTTTAATTGTTTGGAACATACTTTCTTCATAACAAATCTGTGCACTAGGGAGTATCATCCACTTTTGCAGATGAGGAAACTGAGGCTCTGTGAGGTTAAAGAATTTACCTGTACAGAAGCTAGGTGAGTCACCTACTTTCACAAATCCCTTTAGTAAAAGGATTTGTTGGGTAAAACTTGAACTCAGTCAAAAGGCTGCACTCAAGGATCTAGAAGGCCAAATAGGAAACCGGGGTTCTCCACCACTGGTAGATCACAGATCAACATCTGACATCATAAACCAAGATAAAGTAAAAATGGTTATACGATTTAGACATAAAGGGTGATACAATAAACAAATTAGAAGAGCATGGAATAGTTTATATATAGTGTACATATTTACATATATTTATAGAGAAGAGAAGAATTTAGGACCAAATAAGAGATAAAGAGCATTTTGAGATGCAAGATGGATAATTTTGATTGTATTAAATCAAAAAGGTTTTAGACAAACAAAACCAACGCAACCAAAATTAGAAGAAAAACAGAAAACTTGGGCAAAAATTTCTCTAACAAAGTCCTAATTTCTCAACACATAGAGAACTGAGTCAAATTTACAAGAATACAAGTCATTCCCCATTTGAAAAATGGTCCAAGGATATGAACAAGCAGTTTTCAGAAGGAGAAATCAAAGCTATCCCTAGTCATATGAAAAAAATGCTCTAAATCATTACTGATTAAAGAAATGCATATTAAAACAACTAAGATGCTACCTCACACCTATCAGATTGGCTAATATGATAGAAAAGGAAAATGTTAATTGTTGGAGGAGATGTGGGAAAACTGGGATACTGATGCATTGCTGGTGGAATTCTGAATTGATCCAACCATACTGGAGAACAATTTGGAACTATGCCAAAAGGTCAATCAAACTGTGTGTTTACTCTTTGACCAGGTCTGCATCCCAAGAGATTTTTATTTAAAAAGGTAAAGGACCTGTTTTTACAAAAATATTTAGAGCAATTCCTTTTGTGGTGGCTAAGAATTGGAAACTGAGGGCATGCCTCATCAATTGAACAAGTTGTGGTATATGATTGTAATGGAATATAATTGTGCACAAGAAATGATAAGGCTGATTTCAGAAAAACCTGGAAAGACTTACATGAACTGATACAGAGTGAAGTGAGCAGAACCAGGAAAATACTGTTCACAATAACAGCAACATTGTACAATGAACAACTATGAATGACTAGCCATTCTCAGCAATACAATAATCCAAGACAATTCCAAGGAACTAACGATGAAAAATGCTACCTGCCTCCAAAGGAAGAACTGATAGAGTCTTAGTACAGACTGAAGCATACTATTTTTCGCTTTCATCTTTTTTTTTGTTCTTTTCCTCCACAAAATGACTAATATGGAAATGAATTTTACATGACTGCACATGTACAACCTATATGAGATTGCTTACTACTGTATCAAGAAGAGGGAAGGGGAAGGAAGAATGCAATTTGGAACTCAAAACAAAAAACAACCGAATGTTAAAAATGCTTTTACATGTAACTGGAGGGAAAATGTAATATTTTAAGAGAGAGAGAATTTGCCTCTAGTCATGCAGCTGGTAAGTGTAGTCAGATCTCTTTGACTTCACATCTAATTTCCACCTCACATTGGAGGGTAAGGACCAAGGTATTCATTTCTGTAGCTTTCCCAACACTAAACATAGCTTGTTGTTCATGTAGTTGTTGATGAAGGAATGAATGAATGAATCTACTAATAGAAGACTTCTATTTTGGTCTCCTTGTAGGAAGTTTCCTATGAGACTGTGACTCTACCCCTATTGAGCTAAAACAAATCAAAACCTCTTTAAGTTCAGTTTCTTTTATGTAAAATCTGTTCCTACTTCATCCAGTTGCAGTGATAATCAAAACAGAGTACAAGTGAAACTGATTCAAAACAAGAGCCATACAAATGTAAGCTTTTATCACCATGATGATCCTTGGTCATTATGATTTATTATTAAAATTGTTAACAACAGGTTAAGTTAAATGACTATAATCATCCAAGATTCTGCCACTTCAAGAACCATCCTCCAACCAAGTAGTAAAGGAAGGCACAATTATTGATCTATTGGACGAAAATGTGGTCTAACATGGTCCTTCTGGAAGAATTGTCACTTGGGAAGGAGTTGTAGGAAAAGGAAATCGATAGTATAATACCAAAGCAGACAACATGCTAAACCACATGCATCTGTCATCTATCTTCCTAACGTGTTCAAACCAATTGGTGAAATTTTACCAAGAGATGGAAATCACTCTTACCCCAAATACTTAAGAAAAAGTTCAAAATTATACAGGCAGTGTTGGATTCCCTCTGAATGCTGCTTCCATAGCATTACAACCACACAGTATGTGGAAACAAAAAAGGTCATGAAATAAACATTTTTTTAAAACTCTGTAAAATGAGTTTGCAATAGCAATGAACAAAAACTAAAAGAAAAATCATGCTCTCCTTATTCTCTCCCAGACAAGGGTACAATTACATGGGAGAATGGAGAGGGGGAGAAAATTTAAAACTCAAAATATTATGGAAGTGAATGTGGAAAACTAAAAACAAATTAATTATAAAGAGTACAATTATATTTTCTTTTTGAAGGAAATACCACTCTAAAATAACTTTTATAAAGAGGTAGGAATTAGTTCTGTTACAATAGAAGGACTTCAAAAAGAAAAACAAATCAAATTAAGCCAAAACACCTCCAGAAAATGATAACATATTTATACAGTATTTAAGAGTTTATATGGTATTTTCACTTCAATCCTATGAAGTCATCATCCTCTTTTTACAGTTGGGAAAACGGAGATTCCTAGGGAATAAGTGATTTATCCAAGGTTACACACCTACCACACAGCTGTTCAAAACTGATCTCCTAACTTTAAGTCTTATGCTCTTTGTATGATACCATACTTTTCCTCTTCCTGGAAAATATAGGCAGGTATTTTTTCATGACTGCATAAGTTTATGAAGTCCTCAAGAGCAGATACCTCATCTAATTAAAATGTTATCTCCCCCAATACCCAGAATATATAGTCCATAATTTTAGTGAATTCTTTATGCTGCTTCCTTCCAATTTCTTCTGTACATAGTCTGTTTGTACATAGTTCTTCATATGTCATCTCCCTCAGTAGATTCTGAGCTCCTTGAGAACAAGAATGGTCATTCATCTTTTTTTCTGTATTGTAGCTATCCCCTGACTGACCTAACAAATATTTGTCAGATTAATGAATGACTAGTAATAATATTAATGTTGATCTCGACAACAGTACAACAGTAGAGGTAATACTAAGTAGATACTTCACATACAAGATTATACTATTAACTAGAGCTGGTACATACAACATGCATTCAGAGTTGTTTTACCTGTTATGTTAATGGCTTTGCACTGATTCATCCCTAATCCTTTGCCCAGCCAAAGGTGTACATTTATGAATTAGATAGCTGACAAAGTTAGAAGTCCTGTCTATGGTTATAGAACAGAAAAAAATAACTAATCCACATAGGGATATTAGAGACAATAAAATAACTCATCTGCATATAGTGTTTTAGGATTATAAAGTATTTTTATCTACTATCTCACTTGAGCCTCACAACAGCACTGTGAGGTAGACTGTGCAAATTTTATTTATCCCATTTTACAGGTGAAGAAATTTCAGCTGGGAAAGATTAAAAATAAGTTGCCCTAGAGCACACAGCTAGTTTAACGGCAGAGCCTTCTTTAAGCACAAGCCCCTTCATTTGTAGTCCAGGCCTCTTTTCCATGCTGCATGCCAGAATGTCTCTTCAGTGTAGGCACCACACAACTACCTGCAGAAGGAATCTTGGAGCAGTTACGCCTTCAATGCTCTGATCTATTTCTGTGGGCAATCCCCACTTACACAGAGAAGGAAAGTGACCTCTTTATCTTTGCAAAATTTTTCTGTCTGCAGGAAATCAGAAAACATTTGGGGAGGGGAGTCTGCTTTACTCACCATCAGAGGAACTCCTCTTGGAAGGATCAGACAGACTGTGAAAGTGAGCAACTGCCACCTGGATCCTAGCAGTCCCTCCAAGAAACCAGGTGGCTTTTGCTTAACTCTTCATCTTGTTTAAAAATCATTTTTGGCATGCTATGGGAAAATATATACCACACAGCAAGCTTTGCTCTTCTTTCTAAAGGGTACATGTGATTAGTAGCTTTAGAACTGTAAAGCTACTGCTTATGGGAATGTAAATCATCATGTAGTCTGACCCTTTCATTTTACAGGTAAAGAGACTGAGGCCCAGTAAAGTTACTGACTTGTGCTAAAGACACAAAGCTCGTCAATGGTAAATTCAGAACTGGAACTCTGGTCTCTGGAATTTGAGTCCAATGCCTCTTTTCTACTCTGCTAACTGATAGAGTCAATAACCAGAATTGTTCAATTTAAAAAAAAAAAATCCTCATTTCATCATGAATAACTTTTTTTAATCACACTCAAAAGGAAAGAGTTATATTATGCTTAGAAATTTAGTTTCTTATCTTCATAATTTTCCAATTTTAGACAATTCAGCCCATTTTGACAGAGAGGTGGGTTATCACTTAAATATTATAGACTGTTCTAGTGCCCAGGTAAGAGAATTTACATTTTCAAACCACTTTGAAACATATATATGTAATATATATACACACATACATATATATACATATACACATGTACATGTATACATATACTATTATAAAAGAAAATAAAGAATATGCATTATATTTGTGAAATGTTAACACAGATATATAAAAGACACAAATATTTTCTCTGTGGACACACACAGATCACTAGAGATTTAAAAAAAAGTTCCACAGTAAAAGTGGTAGATTTTCAGAGGCTGGAAAGGATCAATTTATTTCAGTTACTGATGAAACTGAACTGGACCAAGAATTGCAAATCTTTGATAACCACAAAATACTCTTCCCTGGAGTTCATAAGAACTACAGAAAACACTCACATTTATATCAAGGGTAAAAGGGAGGAGGAGGAGAAGCCTTGAAGCACTAACAGCCACAAATAGTTCTCTCCATGGTGAAGAAAGAAGCTCTGCATGCGGGAGTATCCTAGCAAATTTTTCTCAGTACTCCAAAAAATTCTAACAGATGGATGGTGAAGAACTAAGCAACCACAAGCCAAATGCTTGAAAAATAATTTAAAAAAACATTATTAGCCCTCAAAGGTTTGCAGTGTAAATGACAAAGGGAAGCAATAATTCTGGCAAGAAACACTCATCTTTCCATTCCCCCCTTCCTTTGCCACCTTTTCCCACTCAGATAAGTGGCCTCCAAATCACAACTATCACCACACAAATCTGAGTGGTTTTGCTGCAGCTTGAAATACTTGACTGATAATATCCTGTTTGCTACTCCAGGAAACCCCAGAGTGGTTTATCAGACCCTGCCCATAGCAGTAAAGAAAAGAGACTAGGAGAGCTAATCGATACTAGCAACCCAGCTGGGACCTGGCACATGAAGAAATAAAAGAAAATGAATCCCATCGATAATCTCTATAATTTAACACTTGGAAGAAAGCAACATCTGGGATCAACTCCAAATGGGACGGGGTTGCCCTGAATGGGTCTTGGCTTCTTGCACTAATTGTTAAACCCGGTGCAATGAGATGATACTGAGATGATACCCTCTTCCTCCAGCTCAGAAACAAAGACAAACTCTTTAGGCTTCTACCTAAACATGGAAAAAATATAAAAGCGATCAAAGAAGAGAAGAAATCTGGAAAGAATGACTGTCAAACATACTCCAAACACATCCAGAAGAAACTATTGTCTTGCTAACGACTCAACACAAAACGAAGGCTTTTAATAGGTCAAGCAAAAGATGAGATGACTTGTTTAATCACTTCACGAAGTCAGTTCAGAGGGCTCCACGGTCTCTCCTCCAGGCAAAATTGGGGAGACAGGGTCCCCTGTGAAAATGACTCCCAGAAACTGCACTTTGATCTTCCTTTTTTAATTGCAGGAAACGAATGAGATGGGAAGAAAGAAGATTTTCCACAGTATCCACATCTACAGAGATCTGCCCTTTTCAAAAGCACTGCCTAGCGGCAGTAGACGGCAGATAAGAAATAAGGGGATAATAGATAAATTCTATAAATGTTTTGATCTCAGAGAGATCTTTAGAGCCGAGGTTGGCCCATTCGTGTTTCAGGACCTTCACTGAAAGCCCCGTTTCTTTCTTTTCTTTTTTTTAAGGCAAATCCTGAAAACCCAGAAGGAGTGGAGGGGCATGGGGAGAAGGGAAGAACCCAGTTTAATTCAAACAAGAACGGGAACTCTAGTCCGTATTAAATGGGAGGAGGAAAAGGAAGGGAGAATCCAGTGTTCATCAGTCAACATTAATGTCCTTTGTTGTTCACCTTTGCACAGAGGAGCGAGTGTTACACGTTTTCCTTTTTCTCAAAATGCCAAAGTCAGACAGGTCTTTCCTTAAAACGTACCCTCCTGCCTCTGTTTGACCCACGGCTATCCCTAGCTCACTCCCCAGAACTGAAAATGCACTTTCCAACTGTCCCCCCACCAAAAAAAAACCCCACCCCACGCCCCGCTCCCCGCAATGACCCCAGGATCGGACCGGACGCAGTAGCCAGAAGTGGAAACATAACCAAGTCCTCGTTCCTTTTCAAATGACATTCAACTGAAATTCACAGAGAAACTACCCCAACCCTCAAAAACACTTAATACAAAATACAAACAAAAATGTGCGGGGGGTGGGGAGGAGAAGGGCGTTAGGGAAGGAAATAGAGCGGGCTCAGTCTCCTGTCAGAATTGCTCCTTTGTAGATTATTGCACATTTTGCACTCTGGGGATGTTCATGCGAGCCAGAAGGAAGGGTTTGCCTTCCCTTTCTGGTTTTGTTGGTTTCGGGTTTTTTTTTCCCCTCCCCTTCCTCTCTTCTCTGTCCCCAACCCTCCTCCCGGGAAATCTCTGCAGCTGATTGTCGTTTCAGATCCCGGGGTTTGGGGGGGAAGGGAGGAAGGGGAAGACTAGGAAAGGGGCTCGCCCTTTCCCTTGCAACTTGACACACACATGCACCCATCTCCACTTCCAAACTCCAAAGACGGAGATGAGAGTCGGCAACGCAGAACTAAGGGATCCGCTCCCTTTGCATCGGCGGCTGATCGCTAGCCAGCGGATCTGAAAGGGGAGGGTAGTAGAGAAGGGGGTGGGTGCGTGGGGTTTCGTTGGGGCGGGCGCGAGCCCCCAATCCAGCTGGGGGGGGGGGGCAAGGATGTGTGTATCTCTCCCCGCTTTGAGATGATCTGCATAGCACAGCACCGTACCAAGGCAAAAGAGGGAAACAAACGGGGGACTATATTATGCCCCACTATCCATTTCCAGTCTCACCTAAATATAGGGGGCAAATAACAAGAGCAGAAAAGAAGAGAAAGAGGAAAATGGCAAGCCCAGGAGAGAGAATAAAAGTTCGCCCGGAGAAAGACTCACCTACGCCGTATTTCTCGTGCTCCGTAGGTATCCACATGGCTACAGGAAGATTCTGCTGTCCCTCTCTCACACCTCCTCTCAGGGCTCAAAACAATAAACCAGAAGCCAGAGTAGCAGCAGCAGCGATGGGGCTAAAAGCAGCTCAGCGCT
Source organism: Bettongia penicillata ogilbyi (assembly GCA_023548195.1). Taxonomy (NCBI): domain Eukaryota; kingdom Metazoa; phylum Chordata; class Mammalia; order Diprotodontia; family Potoroidae; genus Bettongia; species Bettongia penicillata. Next base: position 4,017,357 of record JAJHZJ010000482.1, on the reverse strand, counting down.
CCCAGTCCTTGGGCAAGAGGGAGAAGGGTCAGGACCGGAGTCTGGCCAAGCTGCGCCCAAGCGCTGCCACTGCGCGGGCTGCGCTCCGACTGATGCTGAGGCTGCCTGGGCTGCTGGAGCTGGGGCCGCTGCTGCGCCTCTCCGCAGCTTCCTCAGACGCGCTCCCGGGGACTCAGACGCGCTCCCGGGGATTCAGACGCGCAGGCATTGTTCTGATTCACCGAACTAAGCGAACACGCCGGGGCACTCTCGGGCGCACCGCCCTCACTGCTTTCCTCCACTCCGCTCCCCCCTCTTCCCTCCTCTGCACTCCCCGACGCATGCTGGGAATTGTAGTTTTCTCCCTCACTCCAGAGAAGGGACAGGACACTCTAGCGATTGGGGTGGGGCTTATGGAGGTCCCTCCCATTCTCCCTTGTTCGGTTCTGCTGAATTAGAGCTGTTGGTGGCTACGTCGGGAAGTGGAGGAGAGGCTGAAGTTGGGGGTGGGGTGAGGTGTAAACTGAGTCCTAGGTTCTCATTGGAACTAGACACCCACCCCCTCATTTCTCTTCCCCCTCTCCCAGCGGAATGGCTTCTCTTGGGATTGAGGGGGCTGCAGCTGGAGGAGATGGTGCTGGCGGCAGCAGCAGCAAATTCAGTGATGCAGGTGAGTTTGGGGGCCCCCTGGAAGCAGGGCCCTTGGTGCCAGTGGCATTTAGTTTTCTTTCCTGCTTTCTATTCCAGCCGTCCCTGCTGCAACACAAACCCTCAAGTCAAACTGACTTGTAGAGCCAGCCAGTCTTAAAGACTGAGCTTACTGCAGCCACGTGTGCCCCGGGAATGGCGTTGTGAACCGGGGGAGGGCAGGAGGCGGAGGCGCATATTTGGCAGCTGTTTGCCTAAGAGTGGGTGGAGAAAGGAGGAGGAAATGCCACCTTCCCTCCCCGAGCTGTTAGGGAACCCTCTCTTGGTCCTTCCCTTCCGGTTTTGAAGCAGCTCCCAGCTTGAGCTCCTGCCCGTTCCATCGCTTTTGGGTTGGATTGATTTTGGGGCGTGTATTTATGGCATTGGAAATTAGCAAGTCCCTCCTCAGCTTTGACTCTTTTGGTGTTTTGTTTGGCATCAAGAAACTTGTTTTATGTGCGTCTTGCGTCTTCCAGGTATGAAATGTTCGTTCCTGGACATTTGTGTAGCGGTATCTTAGTTTTCTTCCGCACTGGAGGAAGGTTGTGTCTGCTGACCTCTCCGGGATCTCTGCCAAAGTCTCCTTGAGGGTAGAATATTGTTGCTGGAAATCTTGTCAGAGAACCGAGGACATGAAGGAAGGGAAGAGGAAGCTAGAGCTTGCACTCAGCTTCCGAGACGATTCAGAGGTTTCTGGACTTTTCAGTAACACTCCTTGGGGTTGTGTTTTGGCTGTCACAGTTACTTTTACCGTCCATGGGTTTGGGTTCTCTGGAGGACTTGTGTACCATGTCAGAAATAAGAAACTAAACTTTGAGGGAGGAGCACCCTGGATCAGAAACTAAATTTGGGGGAGGAGCCTCCAGGATGAGTCTTTTCGGGGCAGGATTATAAGGAACTTCAGCCTCCTCGTTTTACTGATGGAGAAACAACCATCACAAAAATAGGAGCGGGGAGAGAGTTAAATTACTTTCCCGGGGGTGCACAAGTAGTGAGTGACCGCTCCAGTTCTGCCTTCTGCCCACCAGTCTCAGATTGCTTTCCTACTTCCCGGATTCTTCCTCCTTTCCCCTGAAGGAAAAGAGGACCTCCGGGCAAAGAATGCAGAGAGCTGTAATAGTAACTTGGAAGTGGCCATTTCAAGAGGGAAAAAAGTTGTTTTTGCCCTAGATAAGGTTTGATACACCTTTGCTGAAGGTTTTTTTGTTTTTTTGCTTTTACAGTTAATAACTTTGTGGTCAAAAACTGAGTCGTCTCATCACCACAAAGTTAAAGTGCTTTTACCAGCCACTTCTATTATCAAAATTCCCTAACCCTTAAATTATTTTTTAAAAGTACCTCTGTCAGTGCTATATATCTTAAACTGGTTGCTGAGTCAAATGTTTATCCACCTCCACATCCTAGACAGTTAATTATTGAGTTATTTGGTATTCATTTTGGTGGACCGAGTGCTTGACCCAACTTTCATTTGGGAGAAACATATAATTAAAGTTCTCTAGATGCTAGCATCTCAAGAAGGTTATTTAAGACCCAGAGATGTCACATTTAGAATTGTCAACAAGCTGACCGCTGAAGAGAAAATGATTCCTCAACTTTCACATTTGTTTCTACAAGAGGTTCTTAAAATGGAAATGAACAAAATGAGAAAGCTGAGTGGAAAAGTGACTCTCAGTTTTTTGTTTTAATGCCATTAGAAATTCCTGAAATCAGCATTAAAGGAGAGGACAGTGTAATCTAATGAAGGACTACCAAAAGATGGACTTGAAACCATTCCCTGAAGACAGTTTACAAAATTACAGGAAATGCCTTCCTAGATCAGACCAGCCCTGTTGTCTCTCTTGGAGTGGACAAAGGGATGTTATAAAGAGAAGCCACCGTGGAGTGCATAGAGTGCTGGACTTAGAATCAGGAAAACCTGAAAGACATTTATTCTGTGACCCTAACTAATCATTTAACCTCTTCGCCACAGTTTCTTCATCTATGAAGTGGGAATAATAATTACTAGCTTAAAGGCTGTTGTGGGGTCAGATGAGATAATATGTGTAAACAATGGACAAATCTTATTACATCATAAATGTCACATTTGTATTAGTTGACTTTCATAATATCACAGCACACATTTAGCATTCTACCCCCAAACTCCCCTTTAGTAACCCATTCATAACGTTACATAAAATTTTTCCAGATTACTTCAAAATTGTAAATTACTATAAAATTTTAAAGAGCATTGTTATCAAGCACATTTCTATTTTTCATCAGTAAAAACTCAGCCTAATAAAACATGCATTTTTTGTTTATTGCCTGTTGTGTATTGTAGTATTACCACTGAATTGATCTAAAACTCCTTCAAGACATGCCTTCTAATTCTAAAGGTAGCATGCAATAATGGAAAGAATATTGAATTTGGGAACCAGAAAGCCTTGCTTTGAGTTCTGGCTCCACCCCTTATTAACTTAGTGACCTTGAGTAACTTGGTCAATAAACATTTATTAAGCACCTACTAGTGCCAGATGTTCTATTAAACCCTGGGGCCACAAAGAAAGGCAAAAGACAATCTTTGCTCTCAAGGAGCTCATAATCTAATAGGGATAACATTACACAAGCAACTATGTACAAGCAAGTAAATTCTGGGGAACTGCTCTGAGACTCCATTTAGTTATTGGCAAAAAAAAAAAAAAGATAATATTTGCACTTACCTACTGTGCATAAAGCAGTTTTAGAGCTATGAAGTGCTATAAAAATCTAGGCTAGTACTTGTAAGATTTTCTAGGCCTAGCCTAATATCTTAGTATAAGACCCATTCCTATGCAATGGGGAGTTATGCTCAGGGATGGAGGACCTGTCATTATTGCCCAGATTCCTTCTTTGATATATTTGGTGTCTGGATTCTGGAACAGTACAGCATGACACTGGAGATCCACCTGCCAGAGACATCTTGGGGAAACATGGAGATGTCACATCTACCCTAGGATGCCTCTATCAGAGGTTCAGCAGCCAGTCATACAGAACAGAACTCGAGGAAAGCTGGCAGAAATACCAGAGGTGTTCTTGCAAGCTTCCCTCTAGCCACACCTGAGCATTCACTCGCTCCCACACAAAGCACTTGAAATTAGCCCTCTATAGCAGGTGCTTCTCGCAGACTCCTTTGCAGGAGAGGGCCCTAGCTTGCTCAGGCATTTGTTCCTAGTACCTGGAAGAGGTGCAGGTGGTAGGGGTGGGACTCTCTCAGCACTATCTCCAGTCCTAATGAGAAGTCTGATGAAAACTCTTGCTTTCTGAGAAACTCTAGGACTACAAGGATCCTAGAAGTTTCTCTTATCACCATCTACTACTTCGGCGAGAATTTGTGAGTGCACTTCTATTGTCTACATGCCTATCATGTGTGAGACACCATGTTCGGTGGCTGGGACTGGACTACACCTCAGAGATCTAAACTCCATAGAAACCACACAGGTCTTGCCTTGCTCTTAGTGAACTAAGGACTAGATGAGGATACATGTACACAAACAATTATGACACAAGCAAGAGCAATTGCAGGTAAGGTTTTGGCAAGACTCTACAAGGATAGGGTGATCATTCTTGTGATTGGGAGGTCAGGGGAGATCCCACAGGTAATGATGATGATGCTAGCAGATAGTTATATAGCACTGAGTTTTAAAGAGGGATTTGTGTTCCTTCTCAGCCAATCTTGCAACAACCTTGTTAGGTAGGTGTTGCTCTGATCCCTATTTTAGAGATGAGGAAAGAAGTTTAGCAAGGGTAATGACTCACCAAAGGTCACACAGCTAGTGGCTCAGACATTGGTATGTTCTGATCTCTAGTTTAGTATTCTTTGGGTAGTGAACATAGTACTGATGGAACTTGAAAAGGGCAGAGGCACTGTCAGTTTTGAATTTGCTTCCTCAGCTCCTAGGCCAGTGCCTGACATGTAGTAAGCTATTAATAACTGCATGATGATTTATTGAAGTCAGAAGACTTACCTTCTAGTCCAGCTTTTCTCGCTTACATGCTAGCTATGTGATCCTGGCAAGTCCATTTCCTTCTCATAGCCCAGACTTCTTCATCTATGAAATGAGGGGGTTAGAGGAATGATTTCTGATATCTGTGCTAATTTAACATTTTTGTAGTTGATTACTGGGTGAGGTCATACCAAATCATCATCATCATCCCTTCCTGTGCATATGGACAACAACCAGGAAGTCTCCGTGCCCTTTGAAATCTAGTCTGGAGCACTGGCTTTTACGAGAGGAGACATAGTCTCCAGTACCCACTTTACTACCAGACAGGTCTGTGACTTAGTCTTCATTGTTGCCTCAGTTTCTCCTTTTGTAATTACAGGATAACACCACTTTCTTTCTTCATCCATATCACAGGAATAGATAATGGAGCCCAAATAAGACAAGAGGTCTCCAGAGTAAAAGTGCTATCTATCTAAGATATTATTATGATCCCTATCTGGTTGACATATAGGAAAAACATGACATGTCTGTCTGTTAGAAAAAACAGATCTGTGCAGATATTGCTAGAAAATAAAATGCCCCAATCTTTAAAAAGCATCCTAAAGGCATCACAACACCAGCAGTGTCAATTAATACCATCCAGACTTGTTATCTTGCCGCCTTCTTCCTCAGAGTTGCAGAAGGCAAGCTTTTCAGGAAAACCAGAAAAACAAGATTACAGGCACATAAGAGGCAACACAAGTTGGTGGATTAACCAGGGAGAGAGAATGAATTTCTTATTTCAGTACCCTAGTTAAAAGGAGATACTCTTTTAGGAAGAGTCAAACTTCCCTCTACCTCAGTGAATAAGCTTTGTAGAAGAATATGTTAAGGCTGACCTGTCCAGTATTCAGTGTCTGGCAACGTCCTGCCATACTTGTCCTTGAGGGCCCTGTGTCATCATCTTTGGGGCTCTTTCCAGATGGGCTGGGACTTGGACAGCAGTAGTTAAGCTTTTCTAGCTATCTGTGAAGCAACATGCTATCAGCAAGCTACATATTGTAGAGCTGAATTAAGCCAAATCTCATATACCTTTCGTGCTTCTCTCCTTCAGGAGGGAAGAAAACCAGCAAAAAAGGCAATCAGTTCCCCTTTCTTTTAATGTTTCCAATCTCCAGAATTTCTAGGTTTTGCAAAATAATCCTGGGAAAGGTGAGAAATGTGTTGATGATTATGATTTCTGCTACTGGTAGGTACATTACTGGAATTTTCAGACTGAGAGAGAAAATATTAGTGGGCTCTGAAAGTTATCTTCCCCAAATTCTTTCTCTGGATGTGCTTTACATACTACTCAGTCTCCAAGAAACTGCGATGAATGAGCTTGATGTGGCAAAGCACATGCCAAAATATGAGAGAAAGTAGAATGAACCTATTCTTGCAGTGAGTTCTTGGGATGAAATGGGAATGAAAGACAAATATGAGTGTGTGTATACGTAGATGCATATGTGTATGTGTGTGTATATACACACACATACACATATACATGCATGCATACACACACACACACACACACACACACACACACACTGGAACCAGGCAAAGAAAACAACACCTTTATAGCTGAAACAATCTTATGGTGCTTTTGTTAATCTTTTTGGTACTTGATTAACTAATGGCCCTTGGATAGAGTCTAACTCAAAAATTAAATTACCAAATTCTTAGCAAATTTCATTCTAAATCCCACTCCACCCCCCAAACCTTATAGCCAGAGCTGGTCACCCTTTTAGTCAAGAAGCATTTACTTGTTGTAAGCTACCTGTGTGTCAGGGTGTACAGATGTCAAGGAAGACTGAGTAACTCTGGTGGGAGGGCTACCAATCCCTTTTCAAAGTTGCTTTTCACCTTTGTTGTCCACCTGCCACCTAACTCTCACCTGTGGCTCCAAGAGGAGTGGTCACATTCCTGTAAACCCTTCCTGCAAAACAGCTAAATCAGAATGAAGGTGACCAATGGGCTTCCAATCTACCTAGGGAGGTGTCTACCCCAAGCTTGTGAAGACTTCCCTTATGGAATAGGAACCATTTGTTCCAGTGGTGGAAGCAGGTGCTGTGGAATGATTGGAGCTTGGTTAGAGATTGAAGACCCAAGATCATGTACTGTATCCCTAACCATCACCAGTCATCTTGACTTTTGTCTTGCCACTGAACTTTGATTACTCTGGAGGAGTGAGGCCAAGGACTTTGTGCATCTCCACCTCACTTAAATCCAATTTTTGTGGGAGTCAAAAGACTTGTGTACTAGTACACAGTGCTAAGCGCTGGCAATGCAAATACAGAACCAGCCCCACAAAAATACACTTCCTTCTCTCAAGGAGCTTATATTCCACTGGAGGAAGACAACACACAAAAGGTAACTGGAATGCAGGGAGGAGGGTAAGAGAAGTGAGGACCAGGAATGAACATGGCTGAAGTCTGGCCTGGGCACTTTCTCAAAATGGAGGCTCCAGGAAGAACTTGCCAATCAGAGAAGAATCTCCAGGCAATTAGCAGGATGGAAGGATGTCCCCAAGGCCACAGTTTCTCCACCCCTGTTCTAGACCCTTGGCAGAATTTTGAATTAGGTAAAATTTATCTTTGTAACTTTTCTGCTTTTCAGAACAAGATTACTTTATGTCGGTGCCCTTGCTGTCACCTTCCTTCCTTGCCCACATGTCTGTGCCCAAGATCTAATTTTAGAGATATTCCACATACGTGAATTCAGTGAAGGGGGGAGACTAACACCTTCCTCTACACCTAGGTGACTGAACCAATACAAAATAATTCTGGTTATAGGTTCAAGTTGAGCCATTAATTCAACTAGGTGTCTCCTAATGTCTTTGACATTGCCTATACAGTGACACAATCATTAGAACCTCAGAAATTTCCTAGTAATTGTGACTAGCACTGCCCTTTAATTTTTCATTGTGTCCATATGGTCACTTTAAGCATGGGTTTCTGCTCTGTTTCTCAGTAATTGAATTGTATTGAGCCTCATAGGATATGGGGGAAGGGTTAATCATTTTTTTGCATAGCTCCCCTTTTTTGCTAAGTAATTGGTCCTCTTGAGTAAGAAAATGATAGAGCTACTCAGTTTATATATTTCTGGCATAGTCTTGTGACATCTCCAAATATATGATTTAGCAAGCTTCCTTCTAAGTGTAATTCAGCAGTCATCTAAGAATGAGTAGGAAATTACAAAATGAACAAGCTCTCTCACTTGCACTGGTTTAGTCCTTAAGTGTCTGTGCTTACTTATGTGTTTAGACTCTTATCGCAAAGTGATGGGTTATTTTATGCTGCAGATCCTATATCAGCGACTATAAACTAAGGTACCCTGAAATGAATCAGTACTCGAGGTAGAGAATATAGGCTGCTTCCTCTCCAAGAGTGAAATGTGCTCTCCTTTGTAGGTGGAGATGACACCACTGAGCCATAATCAGAAGGTCACATATTTTGGATTTTTTTCTCCCAAAAGTGATGATAGATTTGACAAATGAGCTCATATATTCCATCAGCCCATTCATTAATACACTCTTTGATCTGATCCACTTTGTGAAGTGGAGATATATTTCAAAACTTGCTCCCTAAGGTTAGGGGGTAATTCTGTCGTCATGGAACAGAGCAAAGTTTATGCCCCCCCCCCCCCCCCCGGGAGATCCTTGAGAGCAGGGAACATTTCGCCTTTCTTGGTATCTTCAGCTCTCAGCAAGGTATGTGGCATACTTGCTTATGACTTCATGATAACTCCAGTGACTTGAATGCATTAAATGACATTTAGGAGAAATGAGCTGCTACTGAGTTATCTCGATAGGATGAATTTAAATCAGTCATCCAGTACCTGTTGAACTCTTAGTACATGCCCAATGTTGTGTGAGATACAAAAGAAATTAGAACGCATGGATCCTGACCACATGGAGCTTACAATCTACCTTAAGGGACAAATGCCAGTGATATCTTATAATGGATATCATATGGTATATTCCTACTAGGAAGGAGACAAATTTAATTCTGTGATATAGCAATAGGTATACAGCTTTAAGTTGTGTGATACAGTGTGGCACAGTGGAGAAAAAGCTAACCTCAGAATAAGGAAGAAAGACTTGTATTCAAGACCTGCCTCTGATACATCTTGACTGTGTGGCCTTGAGCAAGGACATAACTTCTCATTGTCCTTTATTCAGAAGGTATCTGCTTTGGTAGAGGGAATTTTCTTTTGGAGAGTTCCCTCTACTCATTAAGTTACAAGTCTAGCATAGAAAAAAATCTATACTCACCTATTACTTAGAGAAATGGACAGGCTTGATTTTTTTAATTATGTTCATTTTTACAAAGAAGAGAAGTTCCTGATCAACCTCATGCTTTCTCCAGGCTTGATTTTTTAATTTTTCTGCCATGAAAGATGAGTCACCTTGTAATTACAGAGGCTGCACCTGTTATAAATTATTTTGAGTGTGTTTATCAAAATATGCATAGATGTTTAATTTCTAAGACTGAACTGGTTGCATATTTAACACAATGCTCTGTTAAGCAACATGTTGGTATTCAACGGTAATAGCCAATTAGAAAAGAAAATATCTTGTACTCACTGATTGTGATTACATCTCTAAACTAATTAATAGTAGGAATAATTTGAGTAATAATGGAATATCAATCAGCCTTCTTACTGAATAACAAGGCCATCAAAATGGCTAGAGGGGAGGGCAGTGGAAAAGAGAAAGAGGGCCAGGGTAATTCTTACAATCTGGTTTTTCAGAAAATTTATTTACCCTTCATTTGTGAAAACCCTCTATTAGAAGACGGTGTGCTTCCAGTTCTTTTTCCCCTAGTGGTCTCTTACACAATACCGTGGCGACATCATGGTACACTGGACTGGGAATCATGAGACTTGGGATCTGGGCCAATCTAGAGCTACTCTGATCATTGATAAGCCAGATAACTATTCTAGGCTGATTTCCTTTTCTTTAAAATGAAGACATTGTACTAGATGCTGACTCTTGGTGGGAAAAGTTCTTCTGGCAGTAAAACTACCACTCTCATTTATGCATGCTCTCACAACTCTGTTTCCATCAACTCCCCATGTTGATCAGAGATCATAAATTTAGAGCTAGCGGGGATATTAGAAGCCATTGAGGTCAAAATCTTTTTCTTACAGATAAGGAAACTGAGTCTGACAGCAGTTAAGTGACTTGCCTAGGGTCACACAGCTAGTAAGTATCTGACTAGTTAAACCTTAAGAATTTGAATTTGGATCATTCTAACTCTGAGATCAACACATTAAGGGCTGTATGACCTAGCACCTCAAAAACATGCTTAGTACCCTGAAATTTTCTTGACCTGGCTAAGTTCATAGGATCATAGGTGAACAACATAGGTTCTCAAAGACCATCTAGCCAAACCTCATTTTACAATTAAGGGAAATTAAATGACTTACCTAAGGCCACACAGATAGCAAGCATCAAAGGTATGACTTGAAGTCAGGTTAACCTGTACAAGTCCAGACAGTGCTTTTTCTACTATATTATCCTGAAAATCAACCCAATAGAATATACTCTGAATATGGGCATAAATTTCATGACCTTGGGTTTATTAGCACCAGATTACTGAACTGAACATCATTCTAATGTTCAGTCCCTTCCTTATGATCCCCAACACTACTGTAGAATGTATCCTGAAGGAATAGAATATCCCATTTTATGCACTTCAGAGATGAAAGAAGATAGCGTTCTAGATTTCAATTAATATTAGAAAATTATTTACAATCCAAGGGATTGTTTTGCTAATGTATTTTCCCGGTTTACATAGATGCCCTTTTTGTGAGGTGAGAGAAGATGAATGCAGCTAGTAGTCTCCATATATTAACCACTCTAGGAGCTGTCAATTAACCCTAATCTCCCATCATGCAGCGGCTAAACCCAATGGTGGTTGGGCAATGATCCTAAAAGAAATAAACTCCCTTCCTTGCTTATATTTGAAAAGTTTTCACTGAAATGTGTGCTGTCTTAGCTGTGCTATGTGGGGAAAGTCAGAGACTGATAAGAGGGAAAAGAGCCTTGTGGAGCATGGCATATAAGGGTTATTTGAGGAAAAGAAAAATGGGATGTTTTAATCTAAGGAAAAGAAGACTTAGAGTGAACAGGATCGCTGTCTGCTGGATTTTTAAATACTGCCTTAAGGATGAGGGGTTAAACTTGTTCAGTTGGATCTCCAAAGGCAAAACCAACAGTGTTAGGTGAAAATTAGAGACAGACTTGTCTTAACAATTTGTGCTTTTCAAAAGTGAAAATGATTACCCTAGCGGGTTCTCCTTCAGAAGTCTTCAACTGAAAACTGAGTGTCTAGTTGGGGAGGATGTAGAGGGGAGAGATAGTCAGAATGGTAGCGTCTAAAGGACATGGGATTTAGAGGACCTGGATTCATCTCCACCATCTTAACCGTGACTTTGGGCAGTTCCTTCAATTTCTCCCTGTGCCTGGAAGTCCTTATTTACAAAATGAAGGAGTTGGGCTAGATAGCTTTCTCAGGGTCTCTTCTGGATCAGTAAGTTGTCATCCCAATTGTACCAAATTCTGAGCCAAGGTTTGACTAGATGTCCCTTGAGTCCCCTTCAAGCTCTGAGATTCTCTGGGAACATTACTAATTGTAGGCATTGTCAATGCAAATTTGGTGGGCTGTTTATCCTTTTGAAAGTGAGTATTCTCTGCTTTACACATGGGTATGGACTTTGAGAAATCTACTAGGTGAAGGCAGGGGAGTTTTGGCAGCACAGAACACTCTTAAATTATTCTGCATTGTTAACATTTTCTCTGGTCCTTTCTTAAATCCAGACAATTAACAAAACAAGGTCTTGATCCCTAATTTGTAGTTTGCCATTTCCAGAGTATAAATGTTCATTGTGAAAATTTAACAACCTACTTTCTCAGCCAGTTAGAGCATGCTCCAGCACACCCATGCTTTTAGGTCATCCTTTCAACGAACAGTCTATGTAGACTACATCATGGGATCATAGAATTAACGTTAGAAGTGACTCTGGAGGTCATCCAATCCAACCCTTCCTATTTTATAGGTAATAATATGAAATTATCCTGTTTTCAAAAACCTCCTGAGAAAAATGTAATATAATTTATGGCTATAACCAAAATTTCAGTGTTAAATAATAGAGAATTATTCCTTGAGTGTAGGCAGCTAAACAGTGTAATTGATAGAGTAGTAGATTTGGAGATAGTAAGACCTGAGTTCAAATTCTTCCTCATTTTTTTTTTTAGCAGTGTGACCACAGTCAAGCCATTCTCCCCAAGCCTGAGTTTCCTTAAATATAAAGTGAGATCCTTCTCATCCTCAAATCTATGCTCGTCTATCCTGATTTTCACAATGGAGTAAGGATACTTTTAGTATGTAACCCATAGTCAAATAGAATGGCATAACATATGCTTTCCCAGTAGAAAGTAAATTTCTTTTCATTTTGTCTCTGTAACTCCAATGACCGGTACTTGGCACATAGTAGGTATCTAATGAGTATTGCTTGGTGCCTCCCTCCAATGAGGTAAATAATACCATAGGGTGATCCCCATATGGGCCAAGAAGTAGGGTTTCATTTTAGAGCATCAAGAGCTAAGATTCTTCTAAAATTCTCTGTGGTATTTATGCATTAAACTAAATATCTCTCTGTACAAAATCATTCTAGTTTAGCATGTTGTGAAAACATTCTCACTTTAAGTCAGTGTCTGTCACTGAGGTATTGCAGTGTCCCTTCTTTAGCACATTTGAAATAGAAGGACTTTTTCTTAAAAAATGGAACAAAAAGACAATGTTCTTAAATAATCAGATTCTGACATACTGTTCTAAAGTACTCAGACCTAATCTTCTTATTAATTCAGGTAACCATAGCTATTTAATGCATTATTTAGAGTCATAAAAGTTTAATCTGCATTCTTTGATCAACTTTCATTTCCTTCAAGAATGTAGGTGTGGTAGAATTTTTTTTAAACTGTCTCTGGAACCACTGTTGGAAAAGTTGGAGAGAAGTAGAAACTGTCAGTGATTAAATGATTATTTGTCAATAAAATCATACATGTTCTACACATGTGACAGGTGAGAAATTCACCTGCTGATCTGGTTTGTTTTGTTAGTTATTTGTTAAAAAAGCATTATAACATAGAATTTTAGAGTCAGAAGGGTTCGGAGAACCCCTCTCATCTCACAGATATGGAAACAGGATCCCAGAAAAGTCAAATGACTTGATAAAATCACCCATCTGGGCAGCAGAGCTGAGACTAGAACCCAAATCTCCTGAGTACCACAGCCATTAATGTTGCCTTTCTTGTTTTATAAATGAGCTTAAGAATGATTCATGGAGACTTCTCTAAGCAACTCACTTGCCTGATTCAACAAGTGTTTATTGAGGATGAACTAAAATGTTTAAGGCTGCCTGGACTCCATTTCTTCAGAATGCACATTCATGGAAAGGGTGATGAAAAGATAGACTGCTTGCTTTGGACACAGGTCTGGCAAACATTTTTACTTTATTGGATTCTGCCCAAAGCAAGGCTGTTGTGTGGTTGATGATGTAACTCCTCGAAGGAGGGGAAAAGTAAGGAGGAGGGGGAGCTGTAGCAGAGAGGCTGATTGATCTAGGAGGGGAGCAAGAGTAAACCAAAAAGCTAGTTTGAGTTGGTATACCAGGAAGCCCATGGAGAGGCATAATCTAACCATCCAAGTCAAATGGGAAAAGCTATTACCAGAGTAAATATTCAGAATGCAGAGATCCATGCTAAATCAGAAGGAAAAATGCAAGGAGGGTGAAGGAGCTGATCTTTGTCTACTTCTGTTTCTCCAGAGTCATGGTCTTTTTATGTGGTTCTTCCTGTCTCCTTTCTGACCTTCCTCTGTGCTCCATTGTCCTGACACAGGATGTGTACAAGGGTAAGAGACCATTCTCATCACCCAAGTCATATAATCTTCTCTCTCATTCCTTTTTCAAAAAATTGTATATCTCTCTTTGCAAGAAAAACAGGACATCCTTAAATCCGATTCTGTATATACCTCTGAAAGATTATCAATTCTTAAAATTGACTATTTCTATAAGCATTTGAAAGTGTTGTCTAGTGTTAGGTTCCTTCTCAAAAATGAAAACATCCTTATGGAAAGTCAAGCCACATGATCATTTGCTAGTGGTCATTTGTATTTTTCCCTCTACTATTCACTGAGAAGATATTTTCACACAAATGCATCTATGATTTCACTAATAGTGGTATTCTCTCTGGGGATACAGATCACAGCTTATCCATACCTAACTATTCTGCGTGACTCATTTCCTCCCATAAGTTCACCACTAGAGGTCTGCCCTATGTGCTGGGGGCCTTCCTTGCTTTCTCTAAATAGCATGAGGATGCTAATAGAGCACCTAGGCTATTCATCAGTTATCCCTTGCTCTTGCTATATATAGGACCAGCCCATCTTTTTCATTCATACATTTCTTTGATGACGTCTTTATACCATTTCATCTTTTTTCTCGCTTTCTTAAAAACTGTTTTCTAACCTGCCTAGGGCCATTATGTATATATCCCTTGCCTTTCAAATGATCCTCATTTTAAAACTTTAGTGTTCCATAACTTAGAAGCTGCTAGGTGGTGCAGTGGACAGAGCGCTGAGCCTGGCGTCAAGAATCCCTGAGCTCAAACTTGACTCTCTGTGTAACACCAGGGAAAGTCCCTTAGTCGTTGTTTGTTTCAATTTCCTAAATGGCAAAATGAGGATGATAATAGTAGCTGCCTCGCAGGGCTATTGTGAGGCTCAAAGGATATATGTGTAATGCACTTAGCATGGTGACTGGCATATAGTAGGCATTATATAAATGGCAGCTGCTGTCATCATCATGATTAGTAATAGTAGCTGTGGTTGTAGCAGTAGTACTACAGACATGCGCCATCACAGGAAGATTAGTACTGAGATTTGCCTTGCTTTCATGGAGAAGTTTAAGCTCATTGAAAGAACTTTTCCATTTCCCCAAAGAAAATTTTATTGACTGTCTTCCTGATATTGATTACTGAGCCCACATTATTATCAGTCTGCAAGATGTCTCCCAGATATATGCTGTTGGATAGGTTCTGTAACTTGTCCATTGGCCTGGACAATAAGTATTCTTTATCCATCTGGATCTTTCAGTATACTGTCTTCATGAAAATGGAGAACCTTAGCATCTCTTGGGAGGACTTCTTTTACTTGGCTTCTAGTAGGCTTCCTCCATTACAGTGCAAGCATCTTGGTTTTATGCCTCAGTGGAAGGAGCATAGCAAGATGGGTAGAGATATGGCCTTTAGAATCTGGAAGCACTGGGTCAAATCCCAGATTACTAGATCATTAACACTGGAAAGCCACTTAACCTTTCTCATTCTCAGTTCCCTCGTCTGTAAAATGGGATAATTATAGTATCTACTTCAGGTTGTTATGATAATTGAATGATATTATAAATGTAAAGCATTTTGTGATCTTTTAAGCCATACATAAATGTTAGCTACTTTTATTTTGCTTTAAGAATTTATTCGACACCCTTAAGATTGTTTCACTCCTGGCACAGACCTCCTCCGTGTCCACCACTCTGTTTTTCTCACTTTTGTTTTCCTCAGCACTATTTCCACTTCCTTTATAAGCACATTTAGAACTGTGAAGTTGACTCCCAGTCTGATGGCTTCACCGTCCTCGCTGATGAAAAAAGTTTATTATCAGGACCTAAATACCCTTCGATCTTTTCTCTGTTGCTTACTTTCCAGGTTTCATTCTTGAATGGCTTCAGAATGACTGCTTAACTGAGTTTCTTATCAATCTCTCCTTAAACTGGTTTTTACCATCTATCATCACCTCTTCTTACTGTTGTTCCACAAGGTAAAACAGCTCATATGATCTTGTCCCATCCTTATCTATAAGATTTTGCAAATAAGCATATTCTGAACAGGGGTTCCCTTTGACTAGCATGTATTTCTTCTCAATGAGTAAATCAAATGCCTGCAGATTAAAGTAGACTTTAACACTTTTGGTCTTGTTATGGTGACTAGTTTATGGCAGTTAAACTGCATGAAATTTATAAAATTCGTGGCAATGGCATTTTCTTATTCCATTTCTATTTTTTTCTAAAATATCCAAACCTCATTTAGATAGTTCACATTAGAGTTCATTTTGGGTGCCGTATTTCTCCCTCATTTTTATTCTTCTGCCTTTGTATCAGCTTTCATCTTTGCTCCACCAAGTCAGTGGTTTTATTATAGAGAGGGCTGGTTAAAGAATGAGTCCTATATCAGTAAGGAAGTATTCCTATGTAATATAACAATATAAAATTAAAAATAGAATCAGTTTCATTTTTTTGTGATGTTATTTGATATTTGCCATGTTCAATGCCTTGATTCTTTTCTCAACTGGCATTTTTTAAGTTCCTACTATGTGTCAGGCTCTGTAGTATGTCCTATAGAAACAAAAACAAGACTTAAAACCTGTCCTCAGGAAGCCTGACTTTTAGTGGAGATAGGCAATGAATATATATAGGAATATGCAAAATGCACACAAAGAGGATGCCTGGTAGCCTTAGGAGAAAGGGAAGCACCAGCAGGTGGAGAAACTAGGAAAGACATCATGCTGAAGGTAGTTCTTTAACTAACTCTTGAAGAGAATTAAATTTAGGCAGACAAGAATATTTTTATGAAGTCTTGAAATTAGGCAAAGTCTAATATGTATTTATATCACTCTTAAGAGACAGCACAGAATGGTGGATAGAGGGCTGACCTGAGTGTCCAGAAGACCTAGGTTTCAGCCCTGTCTCAGACATCTTTTTGTCTAGATGAACAAGTCAACAAGTCCCTCAACCTCTCACAACCCCAACAGCTCTCTGAGATTATACATTAGTTACACATAAGTTGCTGATCTGTGTTACTGAAGGGAAATTTCTCACTGGGAGTTTTTTATAGGGATAAATCATGAATTTCTTTTTTAAATTTAGGTTGGAGTAGTTAAAGCAGGAAAGACTTCTTACACTAATAAGAGTTTTAGCTATAAACCTGGTGTCTACAAGCAAAGAATGCATCCATGATATATACGTGTACCTACAAATTTCTAGCATCTCCTTCCTTTCTCTTCAGTCATATTTTCCAATACATTTTCCCCCATTCATATCCATTCCTACTTTTGCAAGAAAGCCACCAAAGTATCAGGTTTTTATTTAATTTGAAGGATTTTATTAAATTCTTCATAAAATTCCTCTACTTCTTCATCTTTAGCCACAGATGGTTGTGTGTAAGCTATTATTATTTTCATGGTAGTGTCTTTGATAATGGTGACCATGGGTAGCTACTATTAGATGACCAAATGTCTCAGGAAATATTTTTGTTGCCCTTGGGCACACAATAAAACCAATAGCCAATTCCTTTATTTGTCTCCAGGAAGAACTTGCGAGTCATTATTCCTTTTAACTACAGCTTTCTTTTGATTTCTACTTTCATTGATAATGAAGACATTAAAGTTAATATGATTTCATTTCTCCTGTAGTGTGTTTCCTCATTGGTCACTTACAAATAGATTCTCACACATAGAATAAGCTAATATTAATGGACAACTTAACAACTCCTCTAAAAGTATGTAGTCTGCATAGAAAGCATACATCTCTACATCCTGGATATGTTCTTTGACTGTATGACAGTAGATACCAGATTTTATTTTCAACTCATAATTGGAGGCATTGCTCAGAACTCTGGCTCTGGAATCAGCCTATCGGTGACGAGTCTCTATAGACTTAACTAGGTTTGTGCTCAGAATGCATTTCTGTTGCCAGGAGGGATCTTACCAGAAGCTTTTCCAGTGGAGTGGAATCTGCCAGAGAACCCAGACTTATCTCCCTATTACACTGAGACATCCAAGTAGGACTTGGTGAAGATGAGCATGTTCCTTAAAAAAAGAAATGCAGACACAGAGAAGATCTACCACCACTTGGAAGAGCTCAGCCTTGCTAACTACACAGAATAAATAAAGGATAGGTAAAGAATTCCTGTTTTCCAGACTAATTCAAGGCTGAAAGAACAGTCTATAGAGTTGATCCATCAGTATATGCATCTCATGTGGATACTGTGTATGGATAAACTGTGTCCAGAATGTATAGGAGAAGAACTGAATTGCATCCAAGAAATTAGTGCTTTCTTTTCAGTTTCAATACTGCATCTTTTTATTTTTTAATTTATTTTTTCTAACTGGAGCCCTTTTTTCCCCCAATTTTTAATCATTTTTATTTAAATTGTTAAGTTCCAAATTCTATTCCTCTCTCCCTCTACTTTCCCCTCCCTGAGATGATAAGCTATTGGATAGAGGTTATACATGTGTAATTATGTAAAAGTCATTTTGTACAAGAAGTCTGAAAAGAAAAAAAGGAAAGAAAATGAAAAATAGCATGCTTCAGTATGTATTCAAATAATATCAGTTCTTTCTCTATAGTCTGATAGCATGCTTCATCATTGGTCCTTTGATCTTGGATCATTGTATTGCTGAGAATAGCTAAGTCATTAAATAATATTGCTATTACTGTGTACAGTGTTGTCCTGGTGCTGTTCACTTCACTATGCATCAGTTCATGTAAGTCTTTCCAAGTTTTTCTGAAATCCTCCTGCTTGTCGTTTCTTACAGTATGGTACTATTCTATTACAATCATAAACCACACAGCTTGTTTAGCCATACTCCAATTTTTAGGCATCCCTTCGATTTCTAGTTCTTAGATGCCACAGAAAAAGACGTACTAGAAATATTTGTGTATAAATAGGTCCTTTTCTCATTTGTTGGATATCTTTAGGATACATAGACATAGCAATGGTTTTGCTGGATCAAGGTCTATTACTTAGTGCTTTCAATGAAAAGTTTCCCCTAGAAACAAAGGCCCATATTTTTATTGCCATTATCCTTATGGTAATACTATCTGAATGCAAATCATGGGATACTTTAATTTTTGAAGAATTTTAATTATCCTTTGGTCACCCAAAGGATAATTGAGGGCTATGTCCAAGGTATATGTGGACAGGAAGAAGCATATCATCTTCAAAAAGCAATCCAGGAAAAGCTGTCAGTTATTAAGTATTTATACGGATACAAAGGAAAAAAGTAAATGAAATAGCTATCCTCTGCTCTTCAGGAGTTTACATTCTATTAGCAGAGACAGCATCTACATATATCAGTACATACAAGGTAATTTTGGGGAGTAAAGATCACATGTAGTTAGAATCAATAAATCCCTCATGATATATGAGCTGAGTTTAGAAAGGAACCAAGAATTTTAGGACAAAGAGCTGAGAAGGGAATGAAATCCAAGGGAATAGTTTAAGCAAAGTCACAAGATGGAAGATGGTGCATCATGTGGGAGGAACAACAAGAAGGACAGTTCACCTGGATCATGAAGTGTATGAAGGAGAAATGATGTCTAATAGGGCTTAAAAGGCACTCTGGAGCCAAGTTTTAAAAGACTTAAAAATTCCAAACAGAGGTAGGTTTGTGGGAAAGGTGATGAGAAGCATAAAAGTTAAAACAAAGCATAAAGCAACTGAATAAAAATTAATATCAAGGAATGTTTAACAAGAAAAGGATTTGGGCTGATTGCCAGAGTGAGGAATGAATAACCCACCCTTCACATCAGGAGAGATGGAGAGGCAGGCTCCCAAAGTATTGGGTAGTCCCCTGTAAGGACTTACTGGCCAATTTGGGCAAGAGTAGGAAAGGATGAGAAGGTGTGAATGGATTATAGTCTGCATTGTTGGATGAAATACTTCTGATGATAAGATCATAGACCTATCTATGGGGATAAATGACTTCAGTCACGGTGAAACATACTACTAAATTCTTTTTGAATGCTTCATTTTGATAATATACTTAAATACTCTTAAGCCAGGAAGGTCCAGAAGAGAGCCCTTAAGCAGGGACCTAGTGTTGTCCAATGTGTGAACTTCATAGTGCAGTAGATTTAAGGTTTTGGGTAAGGAAAGGAAGGGAAGGGAAGGGAAGGAAAGAAGAAAGGGGAAAGGAATCTAACCCGTAAAATCCAAGTTAACTGGGAATCTTCTGACCATCCAAATTTATGTTCCTTTGGAGAAGAGAAGGAAGGGGAGGAGGAAACATACAGGAGAGGAAGAGCTGAGTTACCCAGCTGGCTGGGTCCCCATTCAGGCAGCTGTGTCTACTAACAGATTGTTGTGTTCATTTTTCGTTGCCTGAAGAAGACCATGCCATCAAAGTTCTTGCCTAAAGGCTTACTTCTGGACCCTCCTGGCTTAAGAGTGATTATCAGTAGTAACTGTTACTGTTTCCCCCTCAGCCTGATGTAGTTATTTTTCTTTGCCTCATTAAAGGGGCCATCCCCTGGCTACTTCTTAAACAGGCCTATTCACTGAATGGGCATTACCTCACCCTAAGTGAGTACCTGAATAGACCTTGGCCTCAAGGGGCCAAGGTCTCCCATTGCATCCTGGGTCATCTCCAGTTGTCCTGATGAATGTCTGGTCACTAGATTCAGATGGCTCCGGAGGAGAAGTGAGGCTGGTGACCTGCACAGCCCTCCCTCACTCAAAATAAAGTCAAGTGCAAGTCATGTCATCATTTCTCTGATAGCAGGGTCTTCTTCAGCAGCAAAGGATGAACACAATACTTAAAACTTCAGTTTACCTTTTTTGCTCATTGCTCTTCTCCTTTAGGGCCATTAATCAGAAACTTCGTGACACATGAAATAATTTCCAGTGCTTTATTTTCACTAGTTGCTGGAGAATTCCTTGCCATTTTCCTTTTAAAGACCAAGAAAATTAGGAACAGGTTTGAGTATCTCCTGGGGTCATTCAATGAGTAAAATACAAATCAGAGCTAATAACCTAGTTCTCAATTTATGCTTATTGTAATGAATGCCACTACCTCATTGAAGAGAGGCTAATTTTAAATCATTCAACTGGCTGGTATATATTAGACTGAACTATAGACACTTCCATATGTCCATGTAGTCTACCAGCTCATCTGGCCAAGAATTTTTTTTCAGCCCTTTATAGCAGATGGTGCCTGCTGCTTGACTTTCTGGACATTCAGTCTTGTGTGTTGACCTTAATTCTCATGAATATTAAACTTTCCCTAGACAGCCAGCCCTAAAGACTTTATCATTCATCAAAATCTTCCTCTGTACATTTTGCAACGACCTGCAGAGGAACAGAATTTTCATGCTGATCCTACCTATGCAGATGGGATTTTTATACTTTGTATTCCTTTTCTTTGTCTATGCCACACCTTCACTATGATTTCCATTATTATTTCAAGTTACATACAGAGTGTTCATGCAGATCATTTTGCTTTTTCACTATTCTTCGCAAGGATACCAGGTTGTTACTATTCACCCCTCCTTACAGTTGAGGAATTAGATGTAAATAGCTGTCCTATGTATTCCCATCCCTTGAGTTGGGGTCTGCTGCCTTAAGGCATATAGCGTCACATCTTTGAAGCTGCCTCTCTTCTGTTTCTTTGTAAGCTTAGTCTGCTTTGGAATTAGCATTAGTGACTGAGCAGTGTTAACCATGCATGGCTAACTGTAAGGCAAGTCCTGTCATCTGTCTAGTCATCCTTCAAAGTGCTTCTTCCTTGATCATTTATTTGACAAACAGGGGTTGAGTGCCTTAGCAAGGCATTTTGCTAAGCACTGTGAAAGATACAAAGGAAGGATGACCAGCCATTCTCTATGAGCTAACAATCCTGCTGCCATGAAAAAAGCATGAAGTCTTGAGTCAGAAGATCTGGGTTCAAATCTCACCTCTGCTTACTTGCTCCCCATGTGATTTTGGGCAAATTGTTTAACCTCCCTGGGGCCCAATTTACTTTCCTACCTCTAAATGAAGGTTCCTATGATCTAATTGAAGAAAAGATGTACGCCCACATAAATTGTTGCACAGCAACAGAAGATGAAATACCAGATTACTGGTACAGACAACAGTTACTCTAGAAATTCAACATGTAAACATAGTGTAAATATATAGTAAGTGCTAAATAAAATCTGATTGGTAGACTGACCACTTCTGACAGTATAATCAGGAAAGGCTCTTTGCAGGAAGCAGTACCTTAACACAAAAGTAGAATGTAATTCACATTAGAAATCTCCATTTTAACTGGGTAGAGACAGAGTAAACTAAAATGGATAATTTATCAGAAGAAAGAAATTATTCATGGAAAAGTATTCACTGGATCTGAACCCTAATCCAAGAAAATTAAGAGATGAGTGGAAAATGGGTTACATGTATTTTAATAGAATGATTATTGTCATGGAGGAGTGTCTTTTTTTTTTTCTTTAAAAAGAGATCTTCAAAGTCAAAAAGGTTGGGGAACGACTGAATTATTTGACCTTTAGGGACCCCACCAACTTTGACATTCTGTGATTGATTTAAAAACCTGATTTGGGGAAGAGCGGGGAAGAGGAGGAACACAACAATGCTCTTTTTTTTTTTTTTGATCAAGTCATTTTCTAAATTATAAGTGTGAAAAATTATGGTCTTAATTTTATAGGTAAGAAGTCTCATAATTGATTCCCCTTATAGGAAATTCATTTAAATGCTTTTAAAATCTGCAGCTATGCCAAGTTTACTTAAAATTTTCTAAGAATATTTTCCAATTTGTACCCAAATCTGAGTTTTCTCATGCTGTCCCCTTGAATTTTATTTTAGACACTCCAAAAATCTAAATTTTATCTCTATAGAAATGATAAAATTATAAAGGGAAAAAATTCTTGTTCTGCCATTCTATCTGTTTCTCGCCTTTTCTCTTTGTCTCTAATATATATGTATGTGTGATTCTAAACTTACCTAGCTATATTCATTACTGTACCTCAAAATCTTTTCTCACTTGGCTGCTGATAAATCCCAAGGTCACCTTTGACCAATTTTCCTGAGCCAAACCCCATGTTGCCACAATTTGATCTTTCAGGGTAGTAGCTCTTTTTCCCCTATAAGAGGCATGTTTTGTTAGTAGCTCAGCTACTTCTGAAGTCTCTGATGAATGCCATCTGGTACTAATGATGTATTGCAATTTAATTTCTTAGATTGTCTTGTGGCTTCCTCCATCTTCCTATTTTCCTTTTCTTTTTTTATTTTCCTAATATTACTACAGATAATTTTACAGCAATTTCAAAACCCATGAATTTCTTTTGCCTAAATATATTAAAACTTAAAGTACTTTTTCTTTTAAATATTTTTAAAAGTTGAAATGGCAGAATTTCTCTTAATTTTCACTGTCTACATACCAGATCCAGTTCCCTGTGTTTGTCCCCATATAGAAACAGCCATAGACTTTATTTAATTCAGAGATCAATGTACAAATTGTCTATTGTGTATTCTTTCCTAATATTGAATGTATTTGTTGTGAAGAGATAATTTTGGGGGGGAAAGGATCCAGCCCATTATTTCACAAAGAGAAAAAGATAGTAGTTTCCACTTCATTAGGAAAGAAGATTGGTATCAATTTAAAGTGTTCCTCTGCTTTCTCCCAATTAGTTCCTTTGGTGAAAACAGCAGCCGTGTTTAGGGAGTACAAAAAAATATTTTGTTCCTTCACTGAAAGCTATTTCAAAGCTTTAGTCACGTAAGTGTCATGCAGGGAAGTCCCTGGACAAGAGGCTTAAAAAGTAAGTAATGAGGATCTAGGGAATTCACAGGGGATTGGGAATCGAGAGCAATTGGAATTAAGGTCTCCAGGGAAGACAAAGAAACAGAATATCATTTGGGAGACAAAGGATCAAGGTATCCAACTGGAAGACAGAGAATGATACTGTAAAATCAAAAGAGAAATGTCAGGCTGGAACACTGGGAGAAAGCGGCCTGACTGAATTAACTCTGTAGGTCAACACTTAACATTCATATAAGCTGTTGGGTTTCATTTTCAAAGAGCTGCTCACCCCAGTTCATATTCTGCTTTGACTCCTTAGAAGTCAGGCAAATAAATTACTAAGAACAAACTCCAATGGCTTTTACAAGGTCAAAGGAGACATGCATTGTGAGAACAAGGAATAGAAGAACATTTTCACTTCATGTTTGTTGATGAAGAAAGCTAGGCGTCCCAAAGAATGGATGAGGCACCTTGGCTGCTGTCGAAGAAGCCTCACGTTCATTTTCAGAATATCATAAGATCAGATCCAGAGCTGTAAGGGAGTATCAAGCTCTAGCCCTTTTCATTTTACATGTGAGGACATTGAGGCCCAGAGAGATTAAATGACTTGTGCCAGGTTACAGAGTTAGCAAGTGGCAAAGCAGGGATTTTAAGTCCAAGTACCGTGACTTGGAATCCATAGTTCCATGTTCAGAGGTCTGACATTGAGCTGTGTTGTATATCAGCAATTTCAACAAAAATGTTTGCTGAGCCTTGTTTGCCTTACTGTATATCTATTTTGTACTTAATTTCTATTTATCTTACAGACAGCTATATATGTACATGTTCTTTCCTTTATTAAAATATAAGCTCCTTGAGGACAGGAACAGTTTTCACCTTTTCATCATTCTCCCAGCACTTACCCCAGTTCCTGGGACATAATAAGTGCTTAATAAACACTTCTTAATTGATTAAGCATTTCACACGGTGTAAAAGTGAGTCATAGATGGGCATGATCCTTATCCTTTTAGGTTCACTACAGTCGGGTTTTATCTTTGGGCAGCAGAATGACTGTCACTGTATTCTTCTCATGTCCTTTTTTGCACTTGAATGTTCCACAGATTTGACGTCCTGGAATTGTCAGCATTCTTATATAGTATATTCGTAATGAATTTGAACTTACTCTATCTTCTTTAGTCTCTCTCTTTCACATATCAACCCAATCATATTTTTAGCTAAGGGTTACTGTGTACCTGTGTAGTTACATAAGACCTAAACACTCACACCTCAGATTCAGGGAGTTAGAATAGTCTTGGCTCCCCATTGCTTCTTATAAATACTCCCTCTACCACCATAAGTCAGCCACCTCTCTTCCTTTGAGGTTCACACTATTTAAATTTATCACCCAATCCAGCCGGTTGTCAAGGAGCAGCCTTTTTCCTCTTCAAGCCTGCCTTCATTGCTAAGGAACCTCCACACAGATATTAATGCTCGCTCAAATATTCTAACTTCCCTGTTCCTCAACCAACTTAATTCACATGACCTACTCCTTTATTCCACCTTAGTTTCACATAAAGATGATAATTTCCTTGATCCTGACACCATCCACAAGTGTTCTACTTCTGTGCCCTGAAAATATTTTATCTGGTCATGATTTTTTATTATTTCATTTTTTCCTAGATAATTTTCCAGCATAGTCCTAGGGCTGTGACTCCTAACCCTGATTTGTCCTTATTATCCCTCTACCTCTTAGTTTTTTCATGGGTCATCATTCCTGCACTGGCTACACAACTTTTTCTTCCATTCATCCCTTGAATCAATTCAACTCTGTGCTACTGTCTACACCTGAATCTCTTGCCCCCTTGACCTATAGCTGATGAAGACTTACCACATTCCAGCTTTGGATTATCACTACCATCTACTTCTTTCATTCCTATTCACATGGTGCTTAGCAGAGCTAGAGAATATCATGAAACAGTGCTAACTGGGTCCACTACAAATTAATGTTCTCTAATCTCAACTGGGCCCTCACTGCATCAAGGCAATCTTTTAAATATCTGTAATCAGTTGGTTATCCCATTCATCGAAGCTGCTTCTCCAAATATTCTCATCTCTCAGGTGCCCTGCAACACCTCTGCTCCCCTTACCCAACCCTCTCAGCCTAGGATTTTCCTACATACTTCACTGAAAAAAAAATTGAGACTCTTTAATGAGAGCTCCCTCTTCTCCTCTCTTCTTCATCTCCTGTAAGTCATATTTCTTCTTCCACTACCTCCTTCATCCCTGCCTTAGATAAAGCGGTAGCCCTTCTTTCAAGGCAAATCATTCAACATGTTTTAAAAAAAACCTCTCTTGATCTCATTATCCTTGTCCTATATGTCTCTTCTTCTCAGAGGTATCTCATTCCTCTCCAGGCTGCTCTTGTGGCTCATGTCCACAGGCCTTTCTCTACCATGCTATAGAAACCTCTTCTCGGGGCGGAGCCAAGATGGCAGAGTAGAAGGACGCATGTTTACGAGCTCCGAAACCAAAGCCCATAGAATTAATGTAAAAAGAGACCCCCATAACTTCTGGGTCAATACAAGGTGTGCAGAAACGGAGTGGAAGAGATTTCCGTGCCAGAAGAGCTGTCCCCGGGGTCGGTCGCACCCCGGAAAGCGGACCCCACCCCAACGCTGCCCTGGCCGCAGCCCCAGAGAAGCTGACCCGAGCAGGCTTCAGGGACAGAAGCTCCGGCAGCCGGGAAAGTCCCTCCGCCCACAGAAGCTACAGGTCAGTGAGAAAGAAGGCTGGGCTAGAGGAGGGGAGCGGAGCGTCTCCGTGACTCGGGCCCCCTCAGGAGGAAGCGGCGGAGGCAGAGGGGTGGGCGGCGGCTGAGGCGGCAGCGGCCCGGGACTCAGGAATTCCCCAGCAGCAGGCAGGATCTTCATTACGGAAGGTCTCTGCATGAACGGCCTGAGGGGGCTGAGCCTGGGAGACGGCCCTGCCCCCACCCCGCTATATTACTGAAGGCCTCTGCATAAAGCCCCTGAGGGAACTGAGCCTGGGAGGCGGGCCCCCCACCCGCTACATTCCTGAAAGTCTCTGCATAAAGCCCCTGAGGGAACTGAGCCTGGGAGGTGGCCCTGCCTCCACCCCAGCGCCAGAACTAAAGCTTGCCTCGCAAAGCACATTTGAATCTCAGAGGCCAAGCACTAGCTGGGCGGATCCAGGCGGGGGTGGAAAGGGATCTCAGAAGTCAAGTAACTGGCTGGGAAAATGCCTAGAAAAGGGAAGAAAAATAAGACTATAGAGAGTTTTTTCCAACAAATGCAAATGATCCCGACCTTCGGATCTGATGACGAGGACGTATTCTTGCCATCAGGGAAAGACGTGGAGGGCGGGGCCTCAGTACCCCAGACACCCCAGGGGGGGTGGCGGGTGGGCTCAGGCCTTGGAAGAGCTCAAAAAGGATTTTGAAAAGCAAGTTAGACAGGTGGAGGAAAAGCTGGGAAGAGAAATGACAGAGATGCAAGAAAAGTATGAAAAACGGATCAATACCTTGGTAAAGGAGACCCAAAAAAATGCTGAGGAAATTAACACCTTGAAAAATAGGCTCACTGAATTGGCAAAAGAGGTTCAAAAAGCCAATGAGGAGAAGAATGCTTTCAAAAGCAGAATTAGCCAAATGGAAAAAGAGGCTCAAAAGCTCACTGAATTTAATAGTTCTCTCAAAATTAGAATGGAACAGATGGAGTCTAATGACTTTAGGAGAAACCAAGAAATCACCAAACAAAACCAAAAGAATGAAAAAATGGAAGAGAATGTGAAATATCTCATGGGAAAAACAACTGACCTGGAAAATAGATCCAGGAGAGACAATTTAAAAATTATGGGACTACCTGAAACTCATGATCAAAAAAAGAGCCTAGACATCATCTTGCATGAAATTATCAAGGAAAACTGCCCTGACATTCTAGAACCAGAGGGCAAAATAAGTATTGAAAGAATCCATTGATCACCACCTGAAAGAGATCCAAAAAGAGAAACTCCTAGGAACGTTGTGGCCAAATTCCAGAACTCCCAGCTCAAGGAAAAAATCTTGCAAGCAGCTAGAAAGAAACAATTCCAGTACTGTGGAAATACAATCAGGATAACTCAAGATCTAGCAGCTTCTACATTAAGGGATCGAAGGGCTTGGAATAGGATATTCCGGAAGGCAAAGGAACTAGGACTCAAACCAAGAATCACCTACCCAGCTAAACTGAGTATAATACTTCAAGGGAAAATATGGTCTTTCAATGAAACAGAGGACTTTCAATCATTTTTAATGAAAAGACCAGAGCTGAAAAGAAAATTTGACTTTCAAACACAAGAATGAGAAGAAGCATGAAAAAGTAAACAGCAAAGAGAAGTCTTAAGGGACTTACCAGAAGTGAACTGTTTACATTCATACAGGGAAAGACAATATTTCTAACTCTTAAAACTATTCAGTGTCTGGGTAGTTGGTGGGACCACACATACACATGTACACGCATGCACACACATACACACATGCACACACATACAGAGATAGAGAGCACAGGTTGAACTGAATAGGATGGGACCATACCTTAAAAGAAATTAAGGTAAATGGTGAGAGAGAAATGTAGTGGGAGGAAAGAGGGGGAAATGGAAGGGGGTAACTATATGTCATTTAAGAGGCAGGTAGGAGTTTTTCTTAGTGGAGGGAAAAAGAGGAGAGCTGAGAAAAAAAAAAGTTTACCCTCATCACATTTGACTAAACGAAGGAGTGAAATGCACACTCATTTTGTTATGAAAACCTATCTTACAGTATAAGAAAGTGGGGGAGGAGATATTGCAAGGAGGGGGATGGTGGAAGGGAGGGCAAAGGGAGGAGGGAGCAATTTGAAGTCAACACTTCTGGAGGGACAGGATCAAAAGACAGAAGAGAAGCAATGAGGGGCAGGTTAGGAGGGATGGTAATCCAGTTAGTCTTACACAACACGACTATCAGGGAGGTCATTTGCAAAACTACACAGATATGGCCTATATTGAATTGCCTGCCGTCCCAAAGGGAATGGGTGGGGAGGGAGGGATGGGGAGAATTTGGAACTCAAAGTTTTAGGAACAACTGTTTAGTATTGTTGTTGCAACTAGGAAAGAAGACATACAGTTAAGGAGGAATAGAAAGTCATCTGGCCCTACAGGAGAAAAGAGAAGATGGAGACAAGAAAAGGGAGGGATGACAGAAGAGAGGGCAGATTGGAGAAAGGGAAAATTAGATTGCTTGGGGTATTGGGGTGGGGGGAGGGGAGAAAAGGGGAGAAAATTTGGAACCCAAAAATTTGTGAAAATGAATGTAAAAAGTTAAATAAATAAATAAATTAAAAAAAAAAAAAGAAACCTCTTCTCCTTGGAAGCTTTCTCCATCCTTGGGCTGTTTCCCACATTAGAAGAATCTTCCAGCCCTTCTGGTCTCTCCCTATGATTGTCTGGTTCCTCCCAGAAATATCCATTTTTAAGGAGGAGGCCCAGGCCAACTATGTTTTCATTCTTCCCCAGGAATCAGTTCTAACTCATTATACTTTCTCTGCCATCCCCCTTTAAGGGGGAAGGCAGGAACCTTTACCACCATCATCTTTTTCAGTTCCCCTTTATATATTTTCTTCTCTCATTTGAAGGTAAGCTCCTTGAGGGTAGGGATTATCATCCTTTTTGTTTGTATTTCCGTTCCCATAACACAAAATGATTCCTGGCTCATAGTAAGAGCTTAGTAAATGCTTGTTGACCTGACTTGCCTTAATTCAACTAAATTCTTTGAGAAAGCCTTCTACCATATGTTACTCTGCCTTTTTCCTTGCTATCTTCTTACTTTTCTATAGACTGGCTTCCAACCTCATCATTCCACTGAAAGTACTCCCTCTGGAGTTTCTGATAATCTCTAAGTTGCCAAATATAATGGTCTTTTCTCAGACTTTATCTCTGGCCTCTTTACAGAAGTTGACACTTTGGATTACCTTCTCCTCTCTGAATTTTTGTGACCCTCTTCTCTCCTGGCTTTCCTCTTAAATGTCTGACAGCACTATCTCAATCTCCTTTGCTGAATGTTCTTCCAGGTCACAACCATTAATCACAGGTATCCCCACAGTTTCTTTCTGGGGTCCTCTTCTCTGCTCCCTCTAATGGTATAGAGTTTACATTATCGCTCTTGGTAATCTCATCAGCTCCTAAGACTTCTTTTATTATCACGATGCCCAGATCTATATCTCAGCTCAATTGTCTCTTCTGAGCTATGATTTCTCATCACCAGCTCACTTTTTGACAACTCAGATTGAATGCCCTGTAAGCTATTTAGATTCAGAACATCTAAAATCAAACCTATTTTCTTTCTTCCTCCTCCCTTTTCCCCTCTAAAAAAATAACCAATCCTTCATCCACCTATGATTCTCAAGGGCCCCACCATCATCCCAGTCACTAGGGTCTGCAACCTAGGTGTCTTCCTTGATGCTTGAGTCTCTTAGACTCAGACCATATAGCTATTCTATGTTAATAGCTTATCAAGCACTGGACCTGGAAGTAGGAAAATCTGAGTTCAAATCTGGCCTCAGACACTTACTACTATTATTCAGTCTTGGGCATGCCACTTAACCTCTCCCTCTGTTTCTTCATCTCTGAAATGAGAATAAGTTGTATCAGTCTCTTAGGGTTGTTATGAGGATTAAATGAGATATTTGTAAAGCCCTTAGAACAATGCACAACACATAATATGTGTTTAATAAATGGCTATATCCTTCCTTTTTTCTTCCTTCTTACTACCTTAACAACATCTTACAATGTCCCTTTTTTCCTCCAATCACACATCAGCACCCTAGTGCAAACCTTTGTCACTTCACACCTGGACTACTGCAGTAGCTTTCTAGTTTGTGTCCCTTGACTCAAGTCTCTCCCAATTCCAGTCCATCCTTTATTCAACTGCTGAAGTGAACTTGCTAAAGCACACGCTGCACACGCACACACACACACACACACACACACACTCACTCAGCAGAATAAGCTACAATGGGTCCCTATTACCTCAAGGATCAAATGTAAAATAAAATATTTGTCATTTGAAGCCTTTCACAAACTGGCCTCTTCTTATTTTTTCCATTAGGAACACTCACACTTCTTTCTATGTACTCTTGCTGTTTTTTGAATAGAATATGCCATCCTCTGACTCTATCCCTTTTCACTGCCTATCCCTCTCTCATGCCTGGAATACTCTTCTCCTCGTCTCTGTGTCCTGAAAAACTTTATTGTGGTTATTTTTTATTATAATTAATAACATTGTTATTTTGAGGAGTGAAAATATTTTTTCTCCTATTAAAGGAATTTAGAATTAGAATTAGAGCTGGGCAGGGTTTTAGAAATAATTTCATCCCAACCTTCTCATTGACCAAGGAGGAAGTTAAAGTTAAATTTAACCTAGAGAGATTTAAATAAACTGTTAAGAAGTAGGAAAGCAAGGTCTTGAGGGATGTGGAGGGGGAGCGGTGCAAAATAAAAAGAGAAGATAGAGTCTCCCTATCTTGTCCAGGCTGGAAGTTCAGTAGCCACTCCTGGGCTAGATTCCACTACTGATCTGCATGGCAGCTAAGACCTACTCTGTTTCTGACTTGAGGCAACACACACACACACACACACACACACTCACACACATACACACATCTCCACTTGCCTCTTTGGCAGCCTAGTGGCCCTCTGTTCTTGGGGGCTTACCATATTGGTGTTGAACTTTGTGCAGACACCTGATCAGCTTAGCCAAGGGCATCTCAAAATTCCTAAGCTTAACTGATCCACTAATATCAACCTCCCTTTTGACAGGTATTACTTGTGTGTGCTAACCCACCCAACAAAACCCAGTTCTTAAGCTTCCAAATCCTTTGCCCTTTCTGTGACTTTCAGATGTCAGGTAGGGAGTGAGGACTAAGGCAAAAATTAAGCCTTCTCCTTGACCATTAAATCATATTGTCTTTAAGATTGACCCTAAAGGGTAATCCAATGCAGCTATTCTAAGGTTCTTAGGTCAGGGAGCAAGAGAGGAATTGTCAAAGGTCAGAAGGAATATTGAAATGTGTAATGTGCTATTCATACTTATGTATCTCTCCAACACTCATGAATAACCTATCCCTTTATTCCTTTGGAGAGTGTGGTATTCTATGACTTAACAGTCATACATCATAACTGGAAGAAAACTGATGTCAAAAATATGGGGCTTTGTTCCATAAAGATGCTTTAAGAGAAATGTACAACTCTTCAAAGGTAATCCA
Organism: Bettongia penicillata ogilbyi; assembly: GCA_023548195.1. Lineage (NCBI taxonomy): Eukaryota > Metazoa > Chordata > Mammalia > Diprotodontia > Potoroidae > Bettongia > Bettongia penicillata. Next base: position 3,985,812 of record JAJHZJ010000482.1, on the reverse strand, counting down.
GCTTTTTTTCTATTTTTTCCATTCTCTTCCCAGTTCATTGTCCTTCTGTTGGGTCTAACCAAGACATATAGATATAGATGATGAGTATATGAGTGCATAGATAGATACTGTCTCTGAGAATTGTCCATTGAGCCACATATCACAATTTTGACACAAGGCATTCTTTATCCACTTGATTTTTTCAGTGTCGACAATTAGGCCAATTTTTAAATTAAATGTTTTACTAAAAAAAAGAAACATTAGTAACAAACATTATTATTATTATTTGCACAAATTAATTTGAATATGTAGAATATCATAATGCAATTTCAGTCCCTCCAAGTCCCCAGTGGGATTCTTTGTCCATTTTCATGCACTTTTCCTCCTATGATCATAGTCTGCACGTATTCCATTCTCCTGGTTCTGCTTTTTTCATTTTTCATTATTTCATAAAGTCCTTGGCTTATCTCAGTTGCTATGTAGTAGTCCATTATATTAATGCGCTACAATTTATTTAATCATTACCGTTTTGTTGGACTTCGGCTAATTCCAGCTGTGTGTATGTGATTACATAAAACTCTACTATGAAAATTTTTGGATAGCTCATTTTTTTTTATAACCATCAGAAAAAAAAAGACTGTCAGATAATATTCCCAACAATGGAAAAACAAACACAAGAAAATTCAGGAGTACAATGAAAAGAAAGGTTGATAAAAGAGGGCCTTCTAAAACCTCAAGATTTTTAGAGCATATTACAAATATGCTCAAGACTGGGGGAAAAAATCAATGGAATAAAACAGAAATATCAGACATGGAAGCAAGTGTATACAAAAGATGAGTGTTTGACCAAACTTTGGAAAGCAAAAACCTAGGTAAGTTTTCACCATTTAACAATTATACTTGGAAAAATTGGTTGTTAATTCATTGGGAAAAGAATTTGGACTTAAATCTTAACCCAGAGAATAACCCAGAGAATTCTAAGAGACTAGGAGAATTAAATGTTTTTTTAAAAAATCTATTTAAAAATAGGACAAAATAGAGACAAATTTTTTTTTCTATTCAACAAATGAGATATATACTAAGTTCTTTTGAGTGATCATTAATCTTATTTGCAAGATCAGCAATCAACACAATGGAACCCCGAAACTGTAAAATTTCACATTCTGTAAAGAAACCCTAATTCTTTTGGTCTTGGGCAGGACAGTCCTCCATGATGACAGCAAACAACTTTGTGAAGCATTTATTTCTTTGTGTTATGTCCCACTTGATTACTAATTAATAATCAGAAAAATGTCAGAGTTCCCTATTATTACATCTTTCAGGAACCATAGTAGCATATATTGAAAAGCAGAAGTGTCATTTATGGTAACTTCCTAATTTTATTAGAGGAAACAGAAACCAGGAGACATCAAGTGTCTTCCTATAGGTCATACAGGTAGTTAGTAGAAGTGTTTAGATTCAAATCCAAATTATCTGTCTCCAAATCCAGTATTCCTGTTGATAGATCACACTTTATCCCAAGGAATCCTATATGGTTTTGTTTTGTTTTTTTTTAGTTTTCATTTAATTTTTGAATTATCAAATACTTATTTTCTCTCTTCTGTTTACCCCACCCTCCAATTTAAAAGAAAATCAAAACCCTGGTAATAAATTCCCAAATTCCCACAAAACAAATTCCCATATTGGTTATGTCCAGAATGTGGAACACTTTGTTGAGGAGATCCTTTAAAGCAGTATTTTGTTCTACCAAATTGAGTTCTTTTTATAGTCAAACAATGACCTCAGTTGCATCTAGTATTCTTTGTACCATTTGGTCACTCTTGTAACTATAGAAATATAGTCTCTGGCAGACTGTCATCTGTAAAAAGCTTGCATGATAACATCTTATACTTCCATCAAGCATACCTCCATGTGGATGTAGATTATTCTCATAAAAATTTTGTAGACCTAGGAAATTAGGAAACTACTGGTCAGTCATTATTCCTATTTTCTCAGTTGCCTTTTGGGGGAGAGTAATAAATTCTTATTATTTTTTATCCATTCAATATCCTCCCTCTTTTCAGATGCCTTTAAAATCAATCCCTCAACCTCCTCAGAACTGTGTCACTTCCAGCTTAGATTTTGTCTGGGTACGCTTGGTTGGTCTGGCTGACTTTCCCATTTTGTGGTCCTTACGTAGCACATATAGCACATTCTGATCTGTATGATATTAGAGTCCAAATTTGGTGGTTCCACTAAGAAAAGAGTTTGCTTCCAAAGTCTTAACAGATCTTTTCCCTTTCCTATCTGTTAAATGCCCTTGGGATGACTTTGCTTATTTGGCACTCTCAGCAATCTTTCTACAAAGTTTATTTTTTTTAGAGTGAACCTTGTATTTTAATCTCTCTGTGGAACTCTTGAGACAGAAACTCCCTATACTAATGCAGATCTGAACTTTCTCTGTACCTCAGTTTTAGTAAGTTGCCCAAAGCAATAAAAGATTGACTGACTTGGCCAGGGTCATACAGTCATTATGTGTGTATAGGATTAAATAAGGCAAAACTTGAACCCAGCCCTTTATAACTCTGAAGACAATTCTCTGGCCATTATAATATGTCCTGCCCCCCCCAGTTACACTTGCTTTTTCCCTCCATGACTTCCTTGTTGTCTTATGAGGTAATATTGCACAAAATCTCGGACCATCTTCTTCTGTAAGACTTTGTTAATGGCTTTCATAATTCAATTTGGCAAGGACACCAAGGGTTTTCCTGCTGTTACAGCTTTTCTAGCTTTCTTTTGGTCATTGTAAGAACTGCTTTATCAGTTAACATTCTTTAGGAATGTTATGATAATCTTTACTATCATCTGTTCTTTTAAAAAAATCAGTTTCCTACTTGTTGGCATCAACAGCTTATTCAGGTAGGTCATGTTGAACTTCCCTTCACTGTATTTTGATTCTTCTGTATTCTAGATCTCTGTTCTACACATTGGCCAAAATGGTCTTACAGTACCAAAACAGCAATGATTCTCATATCAAGAACCATGAGTTCCCTGTCTACTAAAATGTTCTGTTTCATTTTCTTTGTGTGTTCTTATTTGGTGTCTGTCATATCCAGCAACTTCAGACTTTTATCTTTAAGAAAGTATTAATGACATAAAGATATGAGTCTTCTGTATGAATTGCAAGGCTTTGGCCCTCTCTTTTTACAACATGCCACAGGTTCCCTACCTAACCTCCTAGCAATCCTAAAAAATAATTATGTCCCTAAATCTAGATTAGATGAAATAAGGTGAAAATGAGAAGATATTCAAATCTGATGTGTGTTCGTCCTTCATCGCCCAAGAAGACCCTGCCATCAGAGAAATAATGACATGACTTGCACTTGACTTTGTTTTGAGTGAGGGAGGGCTGTGCAGGTCACCTCCAGAGCCATCTGAATCCAGTGACCAGATATTCATCAGGATGACTGGAGATGACCCAGGGTGAGGCAGTTGGGGTTACTTGACCAAGGTCACACAGCTAGTGTCAAGTGTCTAAGATGAGATTTGAACTCAGGTCCTCCTGACTTCTGCACTGGTACTCTATCCACTGCACCACCTAGCTGCGCCATTCAAACCTAAAGAGAGAAAAGTTGAAAAACTGAGCTCAGGTAACTGAAAATCTTCATTTAATTGCCAGTTTCTTCCATTCACAACAGAAGCATGAAGATAGGAACAGGAACCCTGATCATCTGACAAAGTAATAATTTCACTTAAGTACCTGGTTAAAAATTTAGATGGAAATTAGTCTTTCTGCAATCTTTTGAGTCTCTTATCTATGGGTATTCACTTTTGCGTCCAGTTGTGATGAAAGTCTTTTCACTGTATTGCTTCCTAAAGATTTGCAATGAGCTTTGTTTAAAAATGAGACTGTAAATGAAATGAATCCTCTTGTTACTATTTGGGCTACATCTCTTCTATTTATACTAACTGCTCCCTTGCCCAGCTCTCTTTCAAATATTACAAAACACTTGTGCGCTGTTTGACAGATAGTAAGTACTCTGAATGATAGGGTTTTTTAAACTCACCTCACTGGTGTTTTAAAATACTTTTATACCTTAGCCTTTCAAAAGCTGCCTGCTGAGCCTCCAACCCCAGAGCACATCAAAAGAAAGGCAATGACTGTAGCCTTTTGCTAGAGTGCCCTAATGAGGAGCATGTCCTTGAAATCTTGAGGTCTGTGTTTTAGTGAGCTCTTTTAAAGGTACCACTCCCATAACCCCTGCTCTTTTCTGATTCACAGTTTAACAGGTCAGTCAGTTCAGCTGGGAATTTTCTGCTAAGTCAAAATTGTTAATACACTGGGTTGACAGTTTTAGAATGAAGATAGGAATGCTCACACTATGGTTAACAGCCAAGGTTTCATTGATTCTTAGAAATTGCTAAAAATTCCATTCTACTAATAATCATTCTTTGTTTCCTCTCTAAAAAGTTGAATATCGTATGTAATTTAAATTTGTTTTTGATATTTTCTTTATGCCTTTTGTTTCTGAAAGTCCCTCTCACTGGCAAATTGATATGAACCTCTCCTCATCTTTTTTCTAAAATAAAATTTGGTATCTTTTGTTTATCACATCACCTAAATTTTCCCATATAGTCCTCTCCACCACACCTCCCAGAAAGCCATCTTTACAAGCAAAGAATTTTTTTTTGAAAATTAAATTTAAATGTATAAAGGAAGAAGAGAAGACATTAGCAAAACCAAAATCATTTAAAAATAGGATAATATATAGAATGTTCCACACTTGCAGATCCCACCTTCCATGACACCCTACTTTGTAACAAAGGAAAATCATTAAGTAAATGTAACCAATACTACTGTATGCAAGCAAGACTGTAGACAGCATTTTGCCCTCATAGTTCTCCACCTCTCCTCTTGAAACAAGATTATTTATTATAATTACTCAGTTTCATTCCTTTTAGCATTCTTTTCATTAATATCATTTATATCATTGTGTGTAGCATTAATCAAATTCTGCTCATATAGCCATACACAGTTTACCATGTTTCTCTGAATTTTTCATATTCACCATTTTTTATCATCCCCAATTCTATTACATTTATGTGCTATATTCAACTGAACCATTCTTTTCTATGGACATCACTTAGTTCATAGTTTTTTGGTAGCACAAAAATGCTACTGTGTATTTAACCTTTCTCTGTCCTTGACATCCTTGTTGGGAATCAATATATGATATTTTAAATTAGGATCCAAAAAGCATCATTCTTTGAAAATATCTGCTCCTTGGATAATCATCTGATTAGCATCAAATGAGGTATTTATTGAGATATACATTAACTAAGTATGTTTACCAATAGCATTCATTCATTCAGCAAGCATGTGTGAAGCATTTGCAATATGACAGGAACTTTAGGCCTGGTACTAAAGATACAAAGACAAACTTAACAGTTCTTTCAAAGACATTACATCCTTTGGGGTGGGGAGATAAGAAACAGCATATGAAGATATACAAAATAATTTCTGGGGGAGATTCTAACTACTATTTTCTTACGTAGATGGTGGTACTTGAGTTTAGGAAGCTAGGGATAGAACTGAGGAACAACATTCAAGAGATGGAGGCTAGCCTTTGGAATAGCAGAGATATCGGAGATATAGTGTGATGCATGGGGAAAAGCAAGTAAAATAAATCTTGTATGATACCATATTTAAACACTAAACAGAAGAATGATGGGTTTTTTCCCTTAATTGATGAGGATGCCCTCCAAATGCTCCTGTTCACAAATACCACAAAGGCTCCTTCTTGAAATCTGGTAATATGAATTAGATTGGACTGACTATCTATTCTTAAAAAACAAAGTGGATGATATCAGATAGCTGAATGGATAACCTGTCAAGTTTGCCTATCAGTTGTTACCTCCTGTTCAAGTGCTGCAGAGGGATACTGACTTCAGCCTAGGTGACAGGAGTAGTTCCAGTTTTATGTAGAATAGTCTGGCTTCCCTTTAAGGGGGCAGGGAAGCTATGCCTGGCATTTGACTAATTTAGTAGACTGGGGCTTAAACTATTGGTTTGTTTCCCTTCTGCTTGACGTAGAGCCTATGGTGAATGAGTACTCCTCAGATTTTAAAATGAATTTTTATGGCCCTTAGAGTCACTTTCGCTGTTGTTGTTAAACCAGTGTTGCCAATAGGAGGAGACAACTAGGTGGTGCAGTGGATAGAGTGCTGACCTGGAGGCACGAAGACTTGAGTTCAAATATGGCCTTAGACACTTACTAACTGTGTGACCCTGGGCAAGTCACTGAACCTGTGTTTGCCTTAATCCATTGGAGAAGGAAATGGAAAACCACTCCAGTATCTTTGCCAAGAAAACCCCTTGGACAGTATTAACATAATATGATCCGCAGGGTCTTGCATATGACCAAAAGATTGAGCAACAACAAATTGCCAATTGCTGTGGTAAATAAAAAAGTACAGTGGAGAAGAGTTTAGTTTAATTTAGTTAAGAATTGTATTGTTTTTTCTTTTTTTAATATAAATTTATTTATTTAACTTTTTACATTCATTTTCACAAAATTTTGGGTTCCAAATTTTCTCCCCATTTTTCCCCTCCCCCCACCCCAATACCCCAAGCAATCTAATTTTCCCTATCTCCAATCTGCCCTCTCTTCTGTCATCCCTCCCTTCTCTTGTCCCCATCTTCTCTTTTGTCCTGTAGGGCCAGATGACTTTCTATTCCCCATTAACTGTATTTCTTATTTCCTAGTAGCAACAACAATACTCGACAGTTGTTCCTAAAACTTTGAGTTCCAAATTCTCCCCATCCCTCCCTCCCCACCCATTCCCTTTGGGAAGGCAGGCAATTCAATATAGGCCATATCTGTGTAGTTTTGCAAATGACTTCCATAATAGTCGTGTTGTGTAAGACTAACTATATTTCCCTCCATCCTATCCTGCCCCCCATTGTTTCTATTCTGTCTTTTGATCCTGTCCCTCCCCAAGAGTGTTGACTTCAAATTGCTCCCTCCTCCCATTGCCTTCCCTTCCATCATCCCCTCCACCCTGCTTATCTCCTTCTCCTCCACTTTCCTGTATTGTAAGATAGGTTTTCATACCAAAATGAGTGTGCATTTTATTCCTTCCTTTAGTTGAATGTGATGAGAGTAAACTTCATGTTTTTTTCTCAGCTCTCTCTTTTTCCCTCCACTAAAAAGTCTCCTGCTTGCCTCTTGAATGAGATATAATTTACCCCATTCCATTTCACCCTCTCTCCTCCCACTACATTTCTCTCTCACCATTTACCTTAATTTCTTTTAAGATATGATCCCATCCTATTCAATTCACTCTGTGCTCTCTGTCTCTGTGTGTGCGTGTATGTGTGTGTGCACGCATGCATGTACGTGTGTGTGTATGTGTGTGTGTAGTCCCACCAACTACCCAGATACTGAAAAGTTTTAAGAGTTAAAAATATTGTCTTTCCATGTAGGAATGTAAACAGTTCACCTTTGGTAAGTTCTTTATGACTTCTCTTTGTTGTTTACTTTTTCATGCTTCTCATTTTTGTGTTTGAAAGTCAAATTTTCTTTTCAGCTCAGGTCTTCTCATCAAGAATGCTTGAAAGTCCTCTATTTCATCAAAAGACCATATTTTCCCTTGAAGTATTATACTCAGTTTAGCTGGGTAGGTGATTCTTGGTTTGAGTCCTAGTTCCTTTGCCTTCTGGAATATCCTATTCCACGCCCTTCCATCCCTTAATGTAGAAGCTGCTAGATCTTGTGTTATCCTGATTGTATTTCCACAATACTGGAATCGTTTCTTTCTAGCTGCTTGCAAGATTTTCTCCTTGACCTGGGAATTCTGGAATTTGGCCACAATGTTCCTAGGAGTTTCTCTTTTTGGATCTCTTTCAGGCGGTGATCAATGGATTCCTTCAGTACTTATTTTGCCCTCTGGTTCTAGAATATCAGGGCAGTTTTCCTTGATAATTTCATGAAAGATGATGTCTAGGCTCTTTTTTTGATCATGGCTTTCAGGTAGTCCCATAATTTTTAAATTGTCTCTCCTGGATCTATTTTTCCAGGTCAGTTGTTTTTCCAATGAGATATTTCACATTCTCTTCCATTTTTTCATTCTTTTGGCTTTGTTTGTTTGGTGATTTCTTGGTTTCTCAGAAAGTCATTAGCCTCCATCTGTTCCATTCTAATTTTGAGAGAACTATTTTCTTCAATGAGCTTTTGAACCTCTTTTTCCATTTGGCTAATTCTGCTTTTGAAAGCATTCTTCTCCTCATTGGCTTTTTGAACCTCTTTTGCCAATTGAGTGAGCCTATTTTTCAAGGTGTTATTTTCTTCAGCATTTTTTTGGGTCTCCTTTAGCAAGGTGTTGACCCATTTTTCATGCTTTTCTTGCATCTCTCATTTCTCTTCCCAGTTTTTCCTTCACCTGCCTAACTTGATTTTCAAAATCCTTTTTGAGCTCTTCCACGGCTTGAGCCCATTGGATAGCTATTTCAGGTGTTTGGGATGCAGAGGCCTTGGCTTCTATGTCTTTCCCTGATGGTAAGCATTGTTCTTCCTCATCAGAAAGGAAAGGCGGAAACATCTGTTCACCAAGAAAGTCACCTTCTATGGTCTTATTTTTTTTCCCTTTTCCAGGCATTTTCCTAGCCAGTTACTTGACTTCTGAGATTCCTCTCCACCCCCGCCTAGATCTGCCCAGCTAGTGCTTGGGGTCTGAGATTCAAATGCTGTTCCCCAGCCTCAGGGCTTTCAGCAGCAGGGGAGGCTGCTATTCAATGTGAGCTTAAGTTCTGGTGCTCAGGTAGGGGCAGGGCCGCCTCCCAGGCTCAGTTCCCTCAGGGGGTTTATGCGGAGATCTTCAGTAATGGATCTGAGGTCCTGTCTGCTCTGGGAGCTCCTGGCCACTGCTGCCTCTGCTGCTGCCTCCTGAGGGGGCCTGAGTTATGGAGACACCCCGCTCCCCTCTCAGCCAGCCCAGAAGTCTCTCTCACTGACCTGTAGCGCCGGGTGGAGGGACCTGCGTGGCAGCCAGAGGTTCCATCCCTGAAGCCTGCTAGGATCTACTCCTCTTGGGGCCATGTGGCCAGGGCTGGGCTCCGCTGTCTGGTGCTCCACGGACCTTTGGGGTCACTTTTTCAGGGCTCTCTGGAACAGAAATCTCCTCCACTGCGTTGCTGTGCAGCTTCCACTGCTCCAGAATTTGTGAGGAGTTCTTTTTACAGGAAATTTATGGGCTGTGGATTCGGAGCTAGCATATGTGAGTCTTTCTACTCCGCCATCTTGGCTGCTCCCTCTGTATTGTTTTTTCTTACAAGACAAGATGGTTTGGGTTTGTTTTGTTTTTTTTTTTTATTTTATGGTTCCTGAGTGCCTCTTTGCATTGTAACAATGAACCTGGATCATTGAATTGGCTGATCTCAGTGAGGCTGGCCTCAAATAGCCTAGAATTTAATAAGATGAACAAATATAGTGAGTTTAATATTTAGGAAGTTTCAAAATACTTTCTAAACTGCTTGCTGCTACAAATGACTCTCTTTAATACTGATATTCTTATATTGTGCTATTTTCTTGCTGAACTACAATTGACTTCCTTATGTTTATGAGTAGGAGTACCTTGAACTTCCATGTAATTTGGGAAAAGAAGTTATTTTTTAAAGAAAAATTATTTTCTTAATTAGACAATCATTACAAAATACCTAATATACTTTTTCTAGCATCTCCTGGTACCCTATCCATTAGTAAAGAATCTCAATTGAAACTATCAGCCTTGTGAGTTTCCACCCTGTTGCTTAAACCATTAACCTACCCTATTTGTTTTTTAATTTAGAGAGAGAGAGAGAAAGAGAGAGAGGTTAAATTGTGTTTTTAACTTGGTACAATCCAGTTTCTTATAATGATATGAGCTGGTCTATTTCCAGAAATCAAGACAAAGTTAATTTTGCTTAGTTTGAAGCTGTCTTCATGGGCAAAGAAAGAGTAGAAAATTATCAGGATAACTAATTAAAATTGAAAAGCATGTCTGAATTGTCTGGAATATAGCTTCAGTTCTCTACTTCACTTTGCTAATGACAAAATTGAACTGTCTTTTTCACATGTATGATGCAGGGGCAGTTTGCATGAAATAGATATCTATAATTCTATTTGGACCTTCATAATCTCAATTAATTTATATAATGCATGAAATGCTGCTAGAAAAAAGGTTATGATCTACTTTAAGTCAAGGTATAATATATTTTCTAAGGATTTCAACCCATATACCTATAATGCTCAAATCCCAGGGATTTTAGCCATGGGTCAGGACCAAAAAACAGCTGCAGAAAATGCCACCAATTACTAACTTGTCTTTTAGCTCTATGACATATTAACACTCCATACTTACAGAGAATTTTCTCACCTTTCTTATGAAAAAAAATAAAACAAAAATATATACCTCATGGAAAATTGACATAGTATAATTCAATTCCATAAGCATTTAATAAATGTTATGTGTCTGGTACAGTGATAGGTACTATAAATGAAAATGGAAAGACTCTTGAACTAATGGTCAGTACACCTGGGTTCTAGTCTTGGCATAGCACTATCTAACTGTATGATCTTGGGTAAGTTACTTGGTTTCTCTAAGATTCTTCTTATCCATATATTAAGCTGAGGGAGTTAGTTCATGCTCTAATAGTTCACATTTCTTAGCTCCTAGAGCTTTCGTTTGCACTGAGGTTACTGTCAACAGTGTGGAGAAAGAATTAACTATGAAATCAAATGGATCTCTGATCTCCTCAGTGATCTCTGGTCATGTGACACGTCCTTATCCTTGTGTGAAGTTATCCTTTGGGGGTCAACCTGACATACTGGGGGGCCGCCTTCCCTTGCTTTTTTTAGTTTTCTTTTCAAGTTTTACAAAGCACCTTCATGTACTATTTCATCTGAGCCTTACAACAACACTATATGATAGGTGCTATCCCCATTTTACATATATGGAAATTAAGACTGAGAAAGTTCTAGTAGCTCATCCAGGGCCACAGAGCCAGTGACTGAATGACAAGTCCTTCCAACTAAGTGTAGAACTCTACCTAGGGTTGGCCTCAATGTCAGAAAACTTGCCTGCTAATCCTTAGTCTACATGACAACTGTCTGATAATTGGGCATAGTGCTTAATCCCTGCTCCTGACATCATAAGAACAATAATATATCATACTGGCAGTCTTATCATCTTATCCTTTGCTTTTACTCATGGCCAACTGATCTTTTTTCTCATACATTTCATTGATGACATTCATTACTAAAGGTTCTTGGAGGCTGTCAGTGGATCATGTATTCTAGCAGGTTCTATCCCACTGAAAAAAAATCTGTTACAATCCCAGAAACTAAATCTGCTTTCCAAGGACCAATCTTGCTAAACTCAGAGGCTTATTATCCTAAGAAGATTGACTACTGGTGATGAATTCCTTAGCGATGAAAACACATGACTATTAACATTACTATCTCTTAAACTTTTTCTGAGCATTACATTCCATAAACCAGTGAGACCCACAGAAAATAAGAAATCCCCATGTGTAAGCAGCACTTTAGATTTTAATGTCTTAGCAGTAAAAATCTAACAACTTACTGGTAGTGAGAATAAACAAGAGAAATAGTAAAAGAAGGGCAAAATAGATGATGTGCACTACTTAAAACTGCATTTTTGAAAAAACTCAGTATGTCAAGTAGTGAACAAAAATACAGGAATGATATTTGTGAGTTACCCTTTTTCATTATTATCACATCCTTTTCTAGGAAAAGAAAGAATGTGAGGCAAAGCTTAAAAATAAAGTCAGTTTTAGTATATTTTCTCATTGAACAGTCAATTCACAATTGTTTGGGGTATTGCAGAGCAAGGACAATATGGATAGTTATATTCCAGATACTTCAACTAGTTTAAATTAGCCATTTTCATGCTATTCATAATAAGTATTATCAGATTGCCAGCTAGTAACCAATGGTACCACTTAAAGTTCCTTCTTCTTTTTCTTCTTGTTGTCCTTATAATGAAGCTTTTAATGAGTGGAAAGTCAGTACCAGAGAAAAAAAAAGAAAAGCAGTTGGCCAGAATGATCCATAAAGTATATCAGCAATCTCAGAATTCTCAGGAGTTGGCTTTAGCTAAGGAGAAATAACAATTTTGCAAATTATAGAATTATAGAATCTAGAGATGGCAAAGATCTTATAGGTCATCAAATCTAATCTTCCATTCACCATAGGCATTCCCTCTATGACAGGAGTTCTTATCCTAGGGTCCATGGACTCCCAAGGGGTCTGTTGATAGATTTTGGGGGCCTGTGAATTTGGATGGGGAAAAAATTACACCTTTCTTTTCACTAATCTCTATTCTACAGCATTGCACTCAGGTGGTCATTTTCTCCCTGTTCGTGACCCTTTCTTGCAATTGTCTGCCTTGCTAGGAATTGAAAATGTAAAGACTAAAACAAAATCATCCCTTCCCTTAAGGTTCTCATTTAGAGAAAAGAAAAGGAGGCAGAAACAAAAAAGTAATGATAAAATATATGCAAAGTAGGAAGCTTAGTATCCTGCCAGGCACATATTTCCTTTGTTGAACAGCTCTAGGTGTTTTTCATTTGTTTTGGTTTTGTTTTTGGAGGGAGGAAAGAACTTAGACTTATTCTGTGAAGTTATTGAAATATGTTCATCGCTCTTGTACATTTCAGTCCTTCAGATATCTGTAGATAACTTCCTTATCTCCCCTAAGCTTTCTACATATGAAGGGTTGTTCTCTAACAGTTTTATTATGACATGGATTCACAGTCTATTACCTGGGCAAGCTCCAATTTATCAGTGCCTCTCTTAAGTGTTACTCCAGGAATTGAAATATGGGCCAACCAGTGTTTTTCTGGATGTTGTATATTTATTAATGCTTCCTGACATTGAATTGCCCTTTCAAAAAAATTTGATTTTTTTTTCATCTTACATCACCTCCATTTCCCAACATTTCCTTTCTTCCTTTCCTGTCCAGGGAACTGTCCCTTATGACAACAAATGAAATGGAAAGAGAAACAAAGGGTAGTTTAGCGAAATTAATCAGTAATTTAATCATATCTCATATTCTGCTGTGTTCCATCTTGGTAGCCCTCACTACATAGTCAGGAACTCCAGGGTTCCAGTGCTGCTTCAGCACTGATTTTACATTTGTTATTTTACATTTTACATTTTGTGATTTTACATTTGTTATTAGTTAATGTTTGTCTTGCTAGAGAATTAATTTGGACCTTTTGTCTCAAGCTTTTTTGAATGATGATTTTGTCATTCAGCTATCCTGTAAGCTAGCTTTATGTCATCTGAAAACCTCATAAGCATTCTAGTTATTATCCAAGTCATTAATTTTAAAATTCTATCTCCCCCTGCCACAAACACACAAACACGTACTCCCAAGGGCCAATATAAAGCCTTGTATTTTATCTGTAGAGATCTCTCTTCAGTTTTACATTGTTCATTAACACTCTTTTTTCCCCCATACACTTGCTTGAACCTGTTAACATGGTCATTCAGCTAGCAAGAAGCATGTCACCATCCCAACATCCCTATCCCATTCAAGAGAAGCCCCCTGTACTTTGACTCCAAATTACCCTTGCTATCTTATTTCCTACTCTAGATTGTAGCCAAAGTGAACCAATCTCCTAATTACTACAGTCTCCTGAAAAAGATATTTTCCCTTTTGGATTTAATGAATTTTAAAATATAGAGCAATGATGAAGTTCTGAACCTCAGTCTGCTATTGGTGGTTTTATTTTGCCACACCCTTCCTCCCTCCTAAAAGTATTACATCGTTGTAAAATTAAAATGAATTGGTTGAGCAATACCAATGAAACAGTGGAGACTCCCTGTTACATTGTGTAAACAGAGTTCAGGCTCACTGATATAGAGTCTCATCTTTTTATTTCTGGTATGCAAATGGACCTTGTACACAGCCACCCTGAAAATTAGGAAAAAAAAAAACACTGTTATTGTACTCAACAAGTGATCAGTCGTTCCCTGTTTTTTAACTCTAAATCATTGAATGATTAATAATAAGAATAAGATAATATAATAAAATAATAAGAAGATAAATAAGAAGAATGCTAACATATACAGTGCTTTACAGCTTGCAAAGCACTTAATAATATTATCTCATTTGATACTCCCAAAAAGCCCAGAACATAGGTGCAATTATTATCCCTGTTTTATAGATAAGGAAACTGAGACAGACAGAGGTTAAGTTACTTACCCAGGATCAAATAGCTAATAAGTTCTAAGGCAGGATCTGAACTTAGAATTTCCTTATTTCAATGTTCAATTTAGATCATAAAACTGCCTATTAAGTGCCTACTATGTGCCCAGCAATGAAGTAGGCTACTGTAAGTAATACAAGTTAATAGGAAACATGATTCTTGACCTTAAGAAGCTTATAGTCCAGTTGGAGAGACAGTAATATCTATGAACTAGTATAGGACAACATTAAAGAACAGGATAGAACAGTAGATGTAGTGATCAATTGCCAAATGGTATAATGTAGACTGTTAGTGTGATAAGCTTACAGAAACTAGGAAATTTTGCTTCATGGAGGGAGAAGGTGACCTTGAAGCACTAGCTGAATTTAGATAGGCAGAGAAAAGAAAGGGAAAGTGTTTCAGGTTAGAAAAACAACATAAGTAAGAGTACTTATTAAGATTACATATCCAAGGGAGGACATAGATTGGAACTGTGAGGATTTTCAGCTAGAGCAAAGGTAGTAAGAACTAAAATTGGGTCAGACAATGAAAGATCTTTAAAGGAAGTTGGGGAGTCAGGGTGCAAGAGGCAGTGGGAACCATTATTAGTTCTTGAGCCAGGATAGTGACACATTTAGGGAAAGTATTCTGGCAGCAAGATGGCTTATAAGTTAAAATAAACCTGAGATTTAGAATCAAAAGGTACTTCAAAGGTCATGAAGAAACTGAGTCCAAGAGAGGTTATATGAGTTGCCTGAGACCACAAAGGTACTGGTGTGTCAGAACCAGTTCCTCAGAATCCAAGTCCATTTGTACCATGTGACTTCCCGAGGAGCCAAAGGAGCATTATATTGAGTTAAAGCAAGGTAGCGGGCACAATTCTCTCCCAGAGAGAACTAAAAAATTACTTCAAGAGGCTTCTGAGTATTAGTACATGTGTGGCTGGGAAGTCACAAATCATATACCTCATATTTATATAAAATTCTATCATTTACAAAACTTCTAACAACATCCCTGTGAAATAGGTGGTGCAAACATTGTACTAGTTTTTACAAATGAGTAACTTGCTCATAGTTATTCAACATTCATTCATCACAATATTTCTTTGCCTGCTGTGTCCCAGGCACTGTTCTGGGCTCCAAGAATACGAAGACAAAAAAACTAAACTGGCCCTGGCCTCAAGGAGTTTACATTCTCTGGAGCTGAAACAACATGTACATGTACATACGCAATTAAATGTAAAATATATCCAAGATGCACCAGTAATTGGGGAATCAAGAGATGCTTCCTATAGGAGGTAATACTTGAGCTGAACTTTGAAGGAAGATATAGATTGTAGGAATGAAGGTAAGGAGATAGATTCCAGGCATCATGTACAGGGTGTATAGGAAACAGAGAAAATGGTCCCCATAAGTGGCAGAGCCACTCACTCAAACTCACTTCTGATGCCCAAGACATTGGGCAGTCTTGAATATTATAGTCTGTGTTTGCCTCTAAGTCCAAAAGATGTCCCATCCTGAACAAAATATGCAGACAGTGAAATAAGTAAACTAGTATCCCTTTCTACTCAAAATTGATGACCTAAATAGCCCTAAGTATGCGACTATGATGTAAGTGCTAGATGTGTTTCACTTGCAAAGAATCTTGGTGAGCAGGGGAGGAAACCAAATTGCCATTTGTCTAGAACTAGAAAAATAATTATAGCTTACATGTATGTGCTAGTTTAAGGTTTACAAAGTAATTTTATTATTTGATAAGGTGAGAAAGGACTGGATTTGGGTGGTGTCAGTAAAGGGTGTAGCAGCCACCAGCCTATTTCACCAGCCTGTGGGAATCAACAGTATATTCATATATAAATAAGTAGGTCTGGCTCAAGGCAGTGGCTTGAAACAAAATTGTGAAGTTCCTTTTCAGGGCATATATGGTAGGTTCTCATTTCTCCTTTTAATAGATAAAAAAACAGATGCAGATTTAATAAACAATTTTTTTATTCATCAACAAAACAGTTCCTGCCCCTGAAGTAAGTTATGGTCTAGCAAGGGACATAAGAAGATATAGATACGTGCATGCGTGCATGCACACGCACACCCCTAACTATAGTACAAGATAGGATATGTATGATAAGTGCAACAGTGGAGGCTCAGTGCTGTAGGAACATGGGAAAAAGAGAAATCACTTCCATTTGTGGAGTAATCAGGGAAGGTTTCATAGGGGCTGTGAAATATGAACTATATGTTGAAGGAAGAATAAATTTTGAGTGGGCAGAGATAGGAGAGTAGAACACAGTTAGACCAAATACTTGGGGGAAATGTGAAATTCAGGAAAACATTTGAGGAATAATACATCTTGACCAATAGCATAGTTGTGTAGACATGGATGCCATGATAGAAAGAAGGCCAGAAAGGTAAATTGAGTCTATGTTACCTGAAATACCAAGCTAATTAGTAATCACTAATTTTTTCAGAAACAATGGAGAGACATTGAAGATTTTTGAGGAAGAGAGTAACAGCATTTGACTGGGCACTAGAGAGAATAATATGGCAGTCATGTGCCCTATAGATTGTAAGAGGGAAGAGACTGGAATTGTTTTAAGTGGTTTTAAGTACCAATTGCAAGTCAAGGTAAGAAGAAATGAAGATATAAATTTAGGCTAATATTACTGGAAATAAAGAGGAAAGGATGGATACAAAAGATATTGTGGAGATGGAATCAAAAGGAATTGATGACTGAACTAAGGATGAGTACTGAGAAAAAAAAAACATTGGATCTTGGCAGTAGAGTAGAAAGCATGGTAATCAGATTATTAGAATTTTAGCAGACAAACAAGAAGTAAAAGCATGTAAATTTCTTTCTTAGAAGTTTTGTAGTAAGAGGAACTGGCAGGGCATAACTTGAAGGGATGTCAGAGTCAAGGAGAAGTCTTTTGTTATTTGGTTTGTTTGTCTTTTGGTAAACTGTGGAAAGGATTAGTTTGAAGGCGAATGAGACAGGGATCCTACATCACTTCCAAGTCACAGTAAGGCATCAAAATAAGACTTTTGTGAAGGTACATAAATATATATTCTGTGACTTCATTGGTATAAGGAACTCCCAATGAACATATACTCCTTGCCAGTAAAGGCAGGTCAGCAACTATTCTATAGAGTCTTAGAAGATTGCCTGGGAGTAGTGAGAGACTATGATTTGCCCAGAATTAAATAGCTAGTATTTATCAGACGCTAAAGGTGAGCTCAGATCTTTCAGACCTTGAATTCAGCTTTCTAACAAGAACATCAAAGAGCTTTCATTCTTTCCGGGGAAACAACATATACCCATCCAAGTAAATACAAGTGAATAAAATAAATACAAAGTAATGAGGAAGAGGAAGGCACTAGCATCTGGGGAAGACAATCAGGTCATAAAGTAGTATCTTTAAGTTATTTTCATTTCACTAATGACTTGATAATTTTAACAGCTTTTTTATTTGGCCATTAGCAGTCATTCAGTTGTTCAGTATGTCCAACTCTTACTGACCCCATGGCCTGTAGCATGATAGGCCCTTCTGCCCCTCTACTTTCTCTTGAAGTTTGTCCAAATTCATGTTTATTGTTTCTATGATACTATGTATCTATCACATCCTCTGCCATCTCCTTTTCTTTTCACCTTCAAACTTTCTTGACATCAGGGTCTTTTCCAGTGAGTCCTGTCTTCTCATCATGTAGCCAAAGTATTTAAGTGTCAGTTTCAGTCTTGGACCTTCCAGTAATTGGCCTGAATTAATTTCTTTAAGTATTGATTGATTTGATCTTCTTGCTGTCCAGAGGACTCTCAGAAGTCTTCTCCAGCACCATAATTCAAAAACATTGATTTTGTGGCACTCAACCTTCCTTACAGTCCAATTTTCACAACTACTAGGAAAAAAAAAACATAACTTTATACACACCTTTGTTGGCAAGGTAATGTCTCTGCTTTTTAATATACTTTCCAGATTTGCCATAGCTTTCCTTTCAAGGAGCTGGTTTCTTTTAATTTCATGGCTGCACTTGCCATCTACAGTGATCTTTGAGCCCAAGAATGTAAAATCTGTCCCTGCTTCCATCTCTTTCCCCTCTATTTGCCGAGAAGTGATGGAACCAGTTGCCAAGATCTTCATTTGTTTGGGGTTTTTTTAATGTTAATCTTGTAACTGGTTTTTACACTCTTCTCTTTCATCCTCATCAGGAGGCTTCTTAACTGCTCTTCACTTTCTACCGTCAGAGTGGTATCATCTGCAAATCTGAAATTGTGGATATTCTCCTGGCAATCTTAATTTCAGTTTGATTTATCCAGCCTGCATTTCACATTAAATACTCTCTATATAAGTTAAATAAGGTGACAATATGCAGACTTGTTATAATCCTTTTCCAATCTTAAACTAATTAGCTGATCCACATTCAGTTGTAACCGTCGCTTCTTGCCCCACATACAGGCTCCTCAGGAGATGAGTAAGATGACCTAACACTCCTATCTCTTTGAGAGGACTCGCCACCTTTTGTTGTGATCCACACAGTCACAGGCTTTAGTGTAGTCAGTCAAGTTGAAGTAGAAATTTTTCAGAACTCTCTCGCTTTCTCCATAGTTGAGTGAATGTTGGCAATTTGGTCTCTAGTTCCTCTGCCTCTTCAAAAAACAATCTATTCTAGTAATTTTGTGTTCACATATTGCTAAAGCCTAGCTTGAAGAATTTTAAACAATACCTTGCTGGCATATGAAATGAGTGCATTGTTTGGTAGTTTGAACATTCCTTGACATTGCCCTTGTTTAGTATTGAGATGTAAATTGATCTTTTCCAACAGTGGCCACTATTGTGTTTTCCAAATTTACTGTCATATTGAAGACAGCACTTTAATAGCATCATCTTTTAGGGTTTTATCATTTTATTGCATCACCTCCACTAGCCTTATTATTAACAATGCTTCCTAAGGCCCACTTCATTCTTCAAGATATCTTGCTCCAGATCAGTAAGCAAACCATCATGGTTATCAGTGATACTAAGATCTTTCTTAGAGAGGATTTCAAAAGAGAAAATGGACAATTTTGATTACATAAAACTGTGAAATTTTTTGCAAACACGAAGTTAGTCATTCTGAAGATGAGAAAGGAAACAGTTAACTGCAGGGGCGGGGGAGGAATCTTTTCAGCAAATTTTCTCTGATAAAAGCCTCATTTCTCAAATATATAGGGCACCGAGTCAAATGAATAAGAATAAGAGCCATCTCCCGGTTGATAAATGGGCAAAGGATATAGAAGGCAGTTTTCAAGGTTAGAAACTTAGGCTAGTGATCCTCTAGTAATTAGCAAAATACAAATTAAAGCAACTCTGAGGCTCTACCTCATACTCATCGGCTTGGCAAAATTGTTGTATTTGTCCTTCATTCTTGAAGAGGACCTTGACCTCAAGATGATCACATGACTTGCAGTTGACTGTGATTGGTGGGGTTGGTGGGGCTGTGCAAGGTCACCAACCTCACCTTCTTCTCCTGAGCCACCAATTGGTAAAATTGACAGAAGGAAAATGACAAATGTTGGTGGAGCTGTGGGAAAACAGATACATTAATACCCTGTTATGACTTACTTTCAAATGGCCTTCCATAGTATGTTCCCCACTGTTGTCAATAAGTGCCTTTTAATCTAGTCAGGCTAGTTTCTTCAGTGTCTTCCATACAAGCCAAGAGGTCAAGTATATCTGTTTATCTAAATCCTAATCTTGTTTCTATTACTTGTTAATTGTATAGCAGTGGAAAAAATGGCAGCATTTAGAATTCAAATCCTGACTTTTTACCTTAGTCAACATTTAACCTCATAGGGCCTGTTTCTTCCTGTATAAAATGACATAGTTGGACTAGACAGTCTCTAAAGTATTGTTAATCTCTAAATATATTGTTCTCTCTTGCATCTTCTTCAACTAAAACTTAAGCTTTTTAAAGGGTGGAAAGCCTAGTCCCTAGTTCCCTCCAAAAGAATATAAGCTCTTCAAGAGCAAAGGCTACTATAGTTCAAAGTCAGTGCCTAGCAGGGTACCTGGAACTTGGTAAGCATTTAATAAAAGTTTAACGAATTAGGTTCTCCTGTCCTTCTGTCCCCTACCTTGCTTAACACAGGATGAGGCTCTTGACGTTTCTAGAATGTTAAGAGAGAGGTTCAGATAATGGGTACTGAACTTCCTTCCTACTCTAAAGCTGAGGTCCCATTTGTAGTCGGTGCTCTCATTTTTTCCAGCGTGATGACAAGTGGTCTCATAAAACTAAATCCCACTCAAGTGTTAACGGCATAATGTATGAACCTTTTCTTTCTTCCTCCCTTCTTCAGGTAAAAAAAAAAGTGCGTAGCTTGTTTGACTATGTCTCTTCTCCATTCTGTTAGAGACTAAGTTTAATGAATTTGTTTAGTAGGTACCCCCTACCACAAGCCCCTAGCCCTAGCATCATTGTGGCTAACAATCTCTACCAAAGTCTCAAGCTTTTCTCTCTTGTTTTTTTTCATCTGCCTCATTTTCTTTGCTCAGTCAACAGTTCTTCCCTCCCCTCCCCTTGGGAATCCCACAGAAATCAAGATCTAGAAATCAGAAAGCAAACCTCTGTCTTTCAAAAGAGTTCAAAAGTTGGAATAACATACCAGTTGATATGACAATTATTAACAATGTCAAAAAATGTTCTTATACTTAGTTTAAATATGTTCTCAAGTAGTAGACTGTTGGGGAAATGGGCAGTATAGCGTTGTTTTATGTACTTTTAACAGTAACATTTTTTTTACTCCTCAATTCCCTGCTTTTCATTCACTTGTGTACTGATGATTCCACTCTGGTACCCATAGCAACACTTGTTAATGCTAATGAAACGGCAACATCTTCAGCTCTCCTACAGAGCATCTCTGTTAAAGTAGCCATTAAGCACAGTGGCATTTTTGTGATTTCTTCCCCTGAAAAGATACCTGCATCATGGAAGCTCTTTCCCAGATAACCAAGATTTAGTAACTTCTTAAATCTGTCTGACAACTAGAAGGGAATCTGAATTTGTTTGTTTTGGGGGTGGGGGGTTGTGGTTGTTTTTAAGCTTAGGGGCACCATTAAGTATGAGTTTAGATATATAAGCCCACACTGTATTTACATGAGATATCCCTGTAATTCCCAACATTAGGGGATAGGAATAATTACCCATATTTTGCCAGGCTTCTGTTTACATAATTATATTTAGGGGAGGCTGTATTTTTAAAAGATTTTACTGAATTTGTTTTTATATCTCTTAGGCTTAGCAATATTTTTTGTATTTTTTTATTTTTAACTTAAATACAAAATGGGAAAAGAAAAAAAAAAACAGTGTCATGTACACAGCAGACCATAAGAGAGGATTCAGTATAAAACAATAAGAAGTTTCTATTTCAAGCAAATATATATAATAAATACTATATATTGTTTTCAAAGCTGCCCAGTGTTTCTTTGCTTTGGTTTTCTTTTGTCTCCTGCTGTGCACTTTAAAATTTATTTTTCCCCTTCCTTCCCTGCCCCTATCCTAAAGAAGGCTGCAAATAAACATGGATACATATACAAAGATATCTATAAATATACACATAAACACTCATACATATATATCTGTAAGACTGTACCATTCTTATTTCCACTTACCTGTTTCTCTGGAGGTGGATAGTATCTTATTTCATAAGTCTAAATCTTTCCATGTTTTTCTAAATCAACCAGCTCATCATTTCCTATTCCACCACAATATTCTAAGCCAATCACATCTTATCTGAGAGATTGTCTATGAAATCTGCCCCCCCCACCCCAGTTTTCTGCATTCCTTCTGTTCCTGGCTACATAGGTTTTATTTATACAAGAAAATTTTTATTTAAAACAATCAAAAATAGACATATTACACTTCAACAATGCTCTTGCCTAATAATATAGTTTAGGGCCTGACATTGCTGAATCTACTTCCTTTACATCTTTTTTTCCCTGGTTTCTTTTAAGTTCCTGACATTTTGTTTTTCCGAATGAACTTTGTTATTATTTTTTCTAACTCAGTAAAATTTTTTTAGTAATTTAATTGGGATGACATTGAATAAATAGGTTAAGGACAATTGTCATTTAAAAAATTATACTGGCTTTACCTATCCAGGATCAATAAATATTACTTCAATTACTTAGATCTGAGTTTATTTGTATTAAATGTTTTATGTTTATGTTCATATAGTTCCTGAGTCTGTTTGTGCAGGTATATTGTCTAGGTATTTTATATTGTCTAGGCATTTTAAATGATTAAAAACAATATTGAATAATGTTGCTTACACAGTGTAGTTTCTCTATTTTTCACTTTTGATTAAATCTGTTTTCACTTGAGCTTTGTCTGAGATCATGATCATTATCACTGCTTTTTTTACGTACTAAATTCTACTCCTGTTCTTTATTTCATCTTTGTGTTTCTCATTTTTATAATGTTTCCTGAAAGCAACATATTATTGAATTCAAATTTTTAATCTGCTAATCCATTTCTGTTTTATGGGTAAATTCATCCCATTCACATTCTAAACTACAGCTTTAGCAATATTTAGAAAATATAAGCAGGAATATTAATTTGCATTCAGTAAAATTCAGCAGTTTGGAACCAACTTATTGATCTTTGGATGCTCATGGGAAAGTTACCTAATCCCATTTATCTGGTAGATGTTTTTAACAAACAGAAGAAAAAGCTAAATGATTGTCAATAACTTTTTGCTGATAGGCAGTGATTCGGGCTCTTGAAAATATCATCACTCCTTTCTCTTTTTTTTAATGGTTTCTGTTGTTCCATATATGGAAATGAGCACAATTTGATGCGGATGCAGAGACTTAGTCAGGATTATGACATATAATAATTCTTTCTTACTTCATATCCTGAAAAGCAAAGAAGGTTATATGCGATGCAAAGAAAAAAATATGAAAACTCAATAAAAGAAGACTGTTGAATTGAAAAATGATGCAAAATTGAAAGAGAGAAAAACTGGTTTTTATATGCTATGTCATCTAAGGACAACTCAGGAATGGTCAGGTAGGGTAGAGACTGAGAAGGCCAGGAAGTCTGGACGGAAGGATTTGGATCCCACTAGTATGAGGGTTCAGGGAAAAAGAGGAGTCTGGAAACCAGAGACCCAGGCCAGAGGCCAAGGGAGTTTCAGTTTTCCATAGAAAGGGGACAAACTGAAGGGCTAAAAGGCCAGGGAGTCTATCTCTGAAGTCAAAGCAACAGAGTCAAAATATCCAAAAGTTGAAGTATTTAGGAAGACATCAGTGAGCACTAACACCCAATGTGAGCTTTATTCTAGATCAGGGACTATTTGTGCTCTACCCTTTTTGGGGAGAAAATGTTCCTGTTAAATGCAGGCAACATACTTTCAGTTTAAGAGAGTCATAAAGCCTGGGACTTTTTCTCATTTGTAAATTGAGGGGACTGTCAAAGAGATCAAAAAATGAGGAAAAGAACCTATTTGAACAAAAATATATGTGGAAGCTCTTTTTGTAGTGGTAAAGAACTGGAAACTAAAAAGGTATCCATCAATTACGGAATGACTGAACAAACTATGGCATGTGGATGTTATGGAATATTGTGGTGTAAGACATGACAAAAGCAATAGTTGTGAAGAAAGCTGAGAAAACCTGTATGAACTGATGCAGCATGAAGAGAGTAGAACCAGAAAAATAGTTTATTGAATGATAAAAACATTGTTCAAACAAATGACTTTGAAAGACTTAAGAACTCTGGACAATGCAATAATCAATCACAATTCCAGAGGACCAAAGATAAATATAACCCACCTCCTGACAGAGAAGAAATGCCAGGATACAAAATGAGACATACATTTTTTGGACATGGCCAATGTGGACTTTTTTGTGCCTGACTATATAGATTTGTTACAAGTATTTTATTTTCTTTATTTCTGGGATTTTATGGTGGGAAGGAAAGAAAATACATGTTTATTCATTGAAAAAGAATTTAATTTAAAAAATAAATTGAGGGGATTGGGCTAGATGGCTTATGAGGTTCTTTCCAACTCTAGCTTTAGGATCCTGTGAACTGTGCTCTGATCCTCACTGTAGCTCAGACAGAGGAGCTACTGTATTGTAAAAAAGGAAGTTTGTTTTTTTGCATCTGTGAGAGCTCATGAATGTAGCATCTCACCTCCCTTTCTGCCCCTGGGCAGAACTGAATTTATACCATTCCTCAGAGATAGCTGGTTTAACCCATAAAAAAATAACTCTCAAGACAGTGAAAGAAATCACACAACCTCCCTTTCTTTGCTCCAGTTGGTGAAGGATGCGAAGTGGAGCCATGGGGAAGAAGGCAGGTTTGAGGCTTGGTGCCATTGCCTCAGTTGTGAAGAGAGATGTTCTCAATTTCCTGTTCTATTATTCTCCTCTCTCCTTCCCCTGCCCTAGTATATATCCCAGACTGAAAGTGCTGGGCCAGTTGTCTTGCCATCATCCACTCTCCACCTCCATCCCCTTCAGCCTCTCTCCAGTCATGACAGATTCTTTTGGTAAAGTATTCCAACACTATTTCTCCAGCATTGTCAGAAAATGACGTATTCCATCATATCAAGTTAATCTCTAAATGCCCCAATATTTATGTTATTCATTTTGCATGATTGCAATTATGTTAATCATTTTGCACTTTAGGGTAATGATTTTATAAAACTTTTAATATTGGATTAAATGATTCTCTGGCTTCTTAGATGGAGACTGGGGGAAAAGGGGGATGGGAGGAGAGGTTGGGATTCATATCTGTGATTTCTTTGGTACCAGGAACTAACTCCCAATAAAGAAAGTCCTCTCCCTCCCCGAAATGCAGAGCTGTACCTGCTTCACAATTTATAGGTTTAGTTGACCAAGGCACCCAGAGGTTAAATGACTTGCCAGGGGTCACAGGACAGGTATGTGTCAGGGGCTGGGCTTAAACTCAGGTCTTCTTACTCTGAGGTTGACTCTCTGCACTACAAAGTGCTGAGTGTAGTGAACATCATATAACCTTTCTTAATGACTCAGAGCCACAAACTTCAGTTACTGTATTGTAACACCTTCAGGAAAGACAGGAGTAGCATGTAGGGTTATTTGCCTCCATCTGACACAGTATGAAAATACTATTCTTTTTTTCAATTCTCATATCTGCTTTTAGAGTTTTTCTGTCTGTTTTCCTAACGTTAGGCTACCAGCTGTTATTTCTTTCTTTTGTCAATGTGCCTGTCTTAAGCAGCCTCCTGATAATTCATCTAATTTTGTCCTTTAAATCTATAGCTGCCTGGGAAATCAGGTTACTTTAGTTAGTAGAATTTCATGTCAAATAAAAGTAAATAGGCTTCGAGACACAGGCTGGGTTAGGGATTGTAGTTCTAGAGTATAAAACAAAAGCAAATGTATTATTGGCTTTGTGACATCTTAAAAAAGGTTGTTTAGGCTCAGTCCTTGGAGTCCAACTGAGTTCCAGATAGTGGAGGCTGCTGGGTAATTGACCCCTGGGTAAGTGAGTTCACCAGTTTATTAGTCTTTTTCCCCCTGGTTTGCCTTCACTGGAGAAAGTCTTTAAAAGGGAAATGAAAAAAATAATGAAATCTGGCTCTAAAATGTAGGTGGGTTGTTTAAGTTTTAAAATAAGTACAAGCTTCTGTAAAGAGTTTCACTGTATTTCATTTTCATGGTGTATAATAGATTGTTTTGTCCCTGGTGTTAAATGAGCTTCCTTTGTATCTGCCCATTCATCACTATGCTACTGATAGCCTTGTACTATATTTTTCTCCTGTTTTTACCTATCTTTTAAATGTCCTCCTTTTTCATGTTAAACAAATTGACAGGAATTCTTAATCTCTGAAAAGCCAAGCACTGCGCCCTTTGTTTCAAATAGTGTTTTTGCCTCTGCACGTTTGACTTGGCCATTGTTGCTGCACTTTTCGAAGTTCCCTGATTCTTCCTTTCCTGATATTAACCATCTGTATTAATGAGATAATAAACCAGGCTTGTTGCTAATGAATTGATTCATTCAACTGCTGAATTTAATTAGAAAGACATTTAACATACTAGCAGATGTTCTGATTTTGTTTCATTATCCCCAAATATAATGAAACAAAACACAATGAATTTATATGTATTTTGCATAAATTAAACTCAGCCAGAGATTGGTTACTGTTTCATAAATTATAAATGGATAAATTGGTGGGGGTTTGTAAGCAATGTACTCTAAAAATAAGGGGTAATTTCCCTTTTAAAACACCTAGCTAATGATAACTGGCAGTTGCTAGTTAGATGCTTCCAAGAATAGAGAGGTGACATGGCTACCAGCTCCTTAGGAGGAAAACTGTCATGGAAGCACCCCAAATTTTCTGCTGTGAGTTTTTTCAGCTCCTATTACCTAAGTACTTTTACAACTTAGAAAACACTTGTTTTCCACAAACAAAATGGGCTACTTTAGTTAGGAGGCAGTGAGTCCCCTTCCTTGCATGTCTGCAAGTAGAGGGTAGATGACCACATGTAGGATATATTTAAATTGGGGTTATCTCTTCGGTTATGGGTTGGCCTAAATGGTCACTGAGCTCCCTTCAGATTTTAGAATTCTTTAATTTCTGTGGATAGTACCTGAATCCTATCTAGTTTTGTTTGTGATGTTTTGTTCAGGGTTTGCATTCAAGTGTGTGGCTTAATTTTTTTTTCTTGTTCATGGTATATAGTGCCATGGTTCGTATTCCTAATTTTAGATACTGGTGTTCAGGTGTCATTCTTTGCTCTACAGAATTTAGGAGTTTTGTAAAATGGGTTGATTTTCAGGAATAATTCTTGAAGAAATTCCACATGTGGTAAGGGGTAAGTTAGATAATCTAAGTGGTTTCTTATACATAAAAAAATTATTAATTAATGAAGTTGATGGGGAGGAAAAGTAATGCTAATGTGTTCTTGGGTTATATTAAGAGAGGCATCATTTCCCTGAAAAAGGATCCCTGTATATTCTCCTCTCATGAGATGTCATCTAGAATATTTATTTGAGTTCTGGGGTGCCACAGTTTATAAAAAGGAAATTGATAAGCTGGACAGTATTTGGAGGAGGGTACTCCGGATGGCAAAGGGCTTCGAGCCTATGTCATATGACGATCTATTGAAGGAATTGGACAAGTTTAGCCTTGGAGAAAAATAAAGCTGTGGGAAAGACATGATAGCTGACTTTAAATAACTAAAGAATGGTCATGTGGAAGAAGAATTAGACATGTTTTCTTTGGACCAAGAAGGCAGGAGAAACAGGAGCAATGGATGGAGTTGCAAAGTGGGAAATTTAGACTTAGTGTCAGGAAAAATTTCTTAACAATGACAGTTGTCCATAGGTGTAATGGGATGTTTCTTAAAGTGGTCGGTTCCTCTTGCTTGGAAATGTTTAAATAAAGACTGGTATATCATGGTAGAAATTTTTTTTTATGCTCAGGTTGGATTAGATGGCTTCCATCTCTTAATAGATGAAGGCAACAATCTGAGTAGACACAGGTGCCTTAATGGGGACCCAGCTAGCTGGATAACTCAGCTCCTCCCCTTCTGTTTGTCTCCCCCTCTCCTTCCTTCTCCTCTCCAAAGGAAGGTAAATTTGGATGGCCAGAGGATGCCTAGTTAACTTGGGGTTTACTGGCTAGATTTCTTCCTTTTCCCTTTCCCTCTTCTTTTTCCTTTCCTTTTCCTTTCCCTTCCCCAAACCTTAAACCTTACTGCACTCTGAAGCCCATAGATGGTACAACACTAGGCCCCTGCCCAATCTCCACTTAAGGGTTATTTTCTGGACCCTCCTTCCTGGCTTAAGAGTGATTATCAATAGTAACTGTTGCTGTTTCCCTCCCAGTCTGATGTAGGTATTTTTCTTTGCCTCATTAAAGGGGCCATCCCTGATTACCTCTTAAACAGGCCTATTCACTGAATGGGCATTACCTCAACTTCAGTGAGTACCTGAATAGACCTTGGCCTCAAGGGGCCAAGGTCTCCCATTGCTTCCTGGGCCATCTCTAGTCATCCTGATGAATATCTGGTCACTGTATTCAGATGGCTCAGGAGGAGAAGTGACCTTGCACAACCCTCCTTCCCTCAAAACAAAGTCAAGTGCAAGTCATGTCATCATTTCTCTGATGGCAGGGTCTTCTTTGGCAACGAAGGACAAACACAACAACAGTGATTCTGGGTCCGTAAAGCGTGTTTCACATAATTCTCCTTTTTGAACTTTGAGAAACCATTAGCTATCTTCCCATTTCTGAGGGAGAGCTGAAGCAATTGCAATGAACTGATTACTGAATAACATGGTACAAGCCGCACCTGACTTACAGATAAATAGATAGATGGATGTGTAGATAGGCAGATAGATTTTTTTTTAAATTTGCTTTTCTGTGAATTTTCACTATGCTAATCTGAACAAAGAAGGATGAAAATCTTTCACAAGGAGACTGTCCATAGGTTTCCAGGAATGTAGTCATTCAATTCAATAAATACTCATTAAACAACTGCCTGTGTGGTAGGTTATAGGTGGACTACAAAGATTAAAAAACAACATAACACCTGCCTTCAGGGAGTTTATAGTCATAATGGCAGGCTAACACATGTACACAAATAATTATTAAGCCAAGTAGAATATGATAAGGATGAAAGAGAACTCCAAACAAAATACTATAAGAAAATTGGAAGGGAAAAAAGCTGACTTTCAGTGGAGGAGGGGGGAAAAGATCTAGGAAAGGATCCAAGAAAGATCAAGAGCTGAGCCTTAAAGTAAGAGAGCTTGCAATAGTAGGGATCGTAATCTAGGGTGGGAAACATCAAGTATGCATTCAGGAAGACATGAATGGGAAGAAAGAAATCAGCAAATATCTGGTAGTCCAGTTTGACTGGAACATAACACATGTAAATTGTAAAATAAAGCTATAAAGGTAGGTTGGAAGCAGATGGCTGAGGGTCATCTAAGGAATTTGCATTCATCCTAAAATCAACAGGCAGCCATTCATGGTTCTTAAATAGGAAAATATCGTAGTCAAGCTTATGCATGCAGAAGGTTCTTCTGGAAGCTGTGTGAAGATGAATTAGTGGTGGGCTATCCCATGCTCTGAAACTGCATGGAAGGATAAGAAGTTGAGTGAAGACTCAGGTTCTGAGACGTGGAGAAAGGGAAATGAAGCTACCAGTCTTTGAAATTAAGAAGATCGTCTGCTAGGAACTGGGCTGATGAGGGTGCAGTTGGATTAAGAAATGAGCCAAAGGTTTGGGAATGTGATAAGGAATCAGTCAAAGGCAGAGAAGTTGAAGAAAGGACAGGAGAACTGCTTTGCTCTCCCTTTTTAAAGAAAGATATGTGTAGGAGGGGTTAACCTCAGTTATCAACTAACATACCTTAATTTTCATATTGAGACACACAAAGCAGACTTCTCAGGACTGAGATGGAGTACCTAGAATGTAGAGCTAAGTTAGGAGGCAATAGGAGATAAAAGAAAATATTCTACTACAGCCATATTATACACTTTAAAATAATAAAACTAATATTTAAAGCTGGATCCTAGAGAGCATCAGACCAAGGGATAGTTAAAGGGTCTGTGGATAGATTTCAGGGGAGATCTATTAATTTGAATGAGAATTTCCATTAACATCTCACTAAAATTTAGCATTTAGTTATTGAAAAGCACTCTTCTGAGAAAGGGTTCATAAACTTAGCAGACCACCCAAAATGGTCCGTGACACACAATAAGTGAAGAATCTCTCAAGCACCCTTTCATGTTAAAAACAGGGAAACTGGGGGTCTTCTTGAAAACCTTCTGTGGCACATTGGTCATAGGCTGCCAACCAGAGGGGCAGGTGTGGTTCGATGGGAAAAACACTGAACCTGGAGAAAAAAGGAGCAGATTTGAATGCCTGCTCTGCCTCCAGCCTTGGGTAAGTCTCATCATCTTTCTGGGCTTCATTTTCTTTGTAAAGGAAGTGCTTGAACCCTGTGCCATCTCAGGCCCTATCTAGCTCTAAATCTATGACCCTTTAAATTAACCCTGATGGCCATAAATAGTCTGCTTGTGCCTTTGGTTGAGTTTTTCACTCAGGAGTCAATTTTAAGTTGTCATCATTTTCCTTGAAGTCCTGCTGGTTTTCTTTCATGGCATGGTGGGTAGACCTTGCTACTTTTGATGGCCAAGAGGATGAGGTAGAGATTAGGACAACTCCTCCAAAGTTTTGACACAGACTTGTTTCTCCTCCCCTCCTCCCCCCCATAGCAGTTAGGATGGAAAACCATGAAGAGAAACTGGAAGAGCTCATGAGCAGATTGGGACCCACTGCTTCTCATTAAACTCTGTCCTTCCCTTAGTCCAACAGAGCAAGTGTTTGGGTTCTTTCTTTCTCAGAACAGGTGTACTTGACATGACAAGGAGCAGAAGAATAAAAACAGGGGATGTGAGGAGGTCAGACCACACCTCCCAAGTCTGTACCACTAACTTCTGGACCAGCAGCATCTCAAAAATAAAATTGAGGCTGAGGATTATGAGGTTCTAGATGGGAATAAAATAGGTGAGCCCATTAGTGACTGAGAAAGGCACTGGAGCCAGCCCATTCCTGGGCAGCACCTGAGCAACAACAGCCATGGGGGAGAACTCAGACATGACAAAGGGCAGCTCCTCTGCAGCTTCTTATTTCAGCTGCCTATCCAAAAGTTCTCATAGTTAGCTTCTAGAAGAACTCCTTTTAATGATTTATTCAGACAACTGGAGAAAGCCAGGAAAGCAAGGATGGCTAATGTCACCTGCCAAACTTGAGAGGGATCTTTGAGCACCTATCCAGCACACTTACATTTCCAACTGATGGGTCGATAACCCGTATAGAATAACCCTATCTCCTGATCTGGTGCTCATTTGCAAAGCCACAGTCAGCTAGTCTGGGGCATGCCAGTGGAGTCTACTGATTGGAATCATGCGTCAGAACTGGAATTCAAGTTGTGCTAGGCCTCTCTTCATCACTATTTTAAGTCCAATCTACTTAATTTTAATAGCCAAAGATTCCCTCCTTGCCCGCATCAGAACATTTTGTCCCTAAAAAGCATGAAATTATAGAAATTAAATTTGCTGGATTTCATAAAGGGCTAACAAATGGCATGAGTTAATATTTCATATGAATGATAATGGCCAAGTTATATCTATGCTCTGCCTTTTCAAAAAAGAAAGAGTTAGTGAAAATAATCAATCCATTTGAGCTCTATGTAAGACTGTGTTTCAGAGACTAACCATTTCTCCTCACATTTCTGGAAAGAAAGACCCTGTGTACATGTGGAATAATAATGGTGACATTCTGTATTGAGGTAGGGAGGGGGGAAAATGTCTTCAGTTTCTTTAATACTAACCTCTGCCCTAATTTATTTTCATACTCCCTTGTGTCTGAATGTGACTGCTTGTAACACTACCCCCAAATCCTTATTATCTTTTCAGTTTTCATATTCCCTCCAGAATTGTGTGTATTTCTATGAGACTACTTCATAATCTTCTCTCCTTTAAAGACTTCAGCCCTCATTTGTCTAATCCTCTTGAATAACAAAGCCTCTAGTCAAAGCCTGGCTATCATTCTGCTTGCCCTTAGCTGTATATTCTATACTTGTTTAAAAAAAAACTGCTTTTGTAGCAAGATGACCTGAATCACCCTTGTTCCAAATATAACTTCAGTTATTTAGTCTTTGAATAACATCCTCTGACTTGTACCAAGGTAATAAACATCCTATAATTCTATTTTGTTTCTTAAACAGTGAGCTAAAGATTTTGGAATTGTATCCTCCACTAACCATTTATTCGTCTCCGCTCAGTATTTTATAGGCAATGACTTCCAAAGGGATATTCATTTTTGATGGAATTTGCTGTTCCCAGCCTCATTATTTTATATTTATCCACAATGAGTTCCTTATACTTCCATCACTCTTATTCAGTTTAATTGTGTTCCTTTCTACAGTCTCCTACCCCAGTTCTGACATTTCAATAGATTTCTTTACCTCTTTACTTGTTCCTTTTTCAGAATTACTGGAAGTATGGGAAAGGAAGGGGAGACAAATAAGCCTAAGTGAGGCACAATTTCTAGAAGTAGAAAGGTGACAGTCTCATTTTACATTGCCCTCGTTGGACCTCATCTGGAGTATTGCATTCAGTTCTGGTCAGAGCTATTTAAGAACATGGATATGGTGCAGAGTGTGCAGAAGAGGGCAATTGTGAGGTGTCTTGAGTCTGTTTCATGTGAAGGATGCCTATTAAAGGAACCGGGCACATTCAGCATAGAGAAGGGAAGACTTGAGGAGATCATGATAACTTTCCTCAAATGTCTAGAGGGCCACTATACAGAAGAGGAATTGTAATTGCTCTGTTTGGCCCCGGGGACAATGAGTAGAAATTTCAGAGACAAATTTAGAATTGGCATCAGGAATAACTTCCTGACAATTAGAGTTATCAAAAAATGTGATGGAATACCTCAAAAGATGATAGATTGCCCCTCCTTGGAGGTCATCAAGCAGAGGCCAGATAATACTTACTGGTTATATCAGGATTCCTTTGTGGTATAAAATGAACTAGATGGCTGCAGAGATCCCCTCTAGCTCTCAAAGTCTGTGATTTTGTATATCTTTAATTAGGAGAGGGGGATTAAAGCCTCAGTAAATATGATCTGAACCCCTTTGTGACTTAGTGGATGATCTTTGATAGTTCTGTGGGTGAAAACTTCCTCACCAGTCTAATGGTGAGCACCTTTGAACTTGCTCGGAAAAGAATTGTACATTCTGTCACCAAGCCTCTACTCAGGTTTTCCAGTGTCTGGTACCTTATCTTGGCAGGTAATCTTCAGAATCTTCCTAAGACAATTCAGGTAGCTATGGTTCCATTTTTCTGGCATGGCACTGGTATACTGTCTAGATTTAACAGACATACAACAGTCAATAAGCAAGACGCTTGAGTTTGATATGCAACCTAACATCTCTTCTCTCCCACACTTTCCTCCTGAGCCTCCCAAACACTGAGTCAGCTTTGGCAGTGTGTGCATCAACCTCATCATCTGTGTGGATAGGTTCTCTAGATCCATCCTGAAAACTAGAGCTGCCTTGACCTCCATTAGTGAGCTCAGAGGAGCTATTTGTGAATCCCAGATCTGTCATTTATTTACCTATGTTAACTTCTTCAGACCTCAGTTTCCTTGTTTTCAAGTGAGTTTGTAAAATGGGTTGGAT
Organism: Bettongia penicillata ogilbyi; assembly: GCA_023548195.1. NCBI lineage: Eukaryota > Metazoa > Chordata > Mammalia > Diprotodontia > Potoroidae > Bettongia > Bettongia penicillata. The sequence continues at coordinate 3,952,383 of JAJHZJ010000482.1, read as the reverse complement.
CAGTTCCTCTGTAAGGTCCCTTTCAACTCTAAGAATTTTATTTTGCTACCTCATTAAATTAGATTATTCTTCTCAGTCTTACTCTGTCTTCCCTTGGCTCCATATACTTGAGATGATTCCTAAGATCTAAGATAATAAGACTTCTAAACTGAAGGGAACCTCCCTACACGCCTTTCCTGTTAAAATCTCTTCCTTCAAGGCCTCTTCCTTCTAGCTCAGATACTTCCTCGTCCTTGCTATCTCCCACCTTCCAGCTGAAATTTATCTCTTCTTCTCCATAATAATTCCCTGCTTAAATTAATAGTAGCTCAGATTTATCATTTATTATATCATTTGTCAGGGCTTCAAAATAGACAAAGTACTTTCCTCAAAACTCTTACAGTGTTTTATCAATCTCTTTCATTTCTTTGCTTTATATCCTACTTGGTATTGTCCTTATTTATATAAGCATTTCATCTCCTTATTAGATTGTAAGTTTCTTGAGGACAATTGGTTTTCATCTTGGCAACTCCTACTACCTAACCTAGTGTTTTGTACACAGTAGATACTTAATAGATGCTTACCTGGCTTGAGATGTGAACTAGTTGTATGTAGCCATTGGTTCCCTATATTATAATTACAGCTCCAATCCATGCTCTATGTCATATGACTTTTTTAAGCAAATAATTGTGTGGGGGGAGAATTTTTTAAAAAATAATTTGACAGCTTCCATTCTGTTTTGACGTTGTTCTCTACTTTCAGTAAATGCAAAATGGTAGTGCTTAATTTCACTTCAGCACTATATTATGATCTATATAAATACACTCTGACAATATTTCATTTTATCTCAATGTTATAACATTCTCTCCATAGACCCCCCCAAAAAATCTGTCACTTTGGGAACATTGTAGTGATGCTCAGTCCTATTAAAGTGAAAGATTAAAGAGTTTTGGCATAAATAAGTGATGGAAAGTAACCACTGTTCATATTCTGAAACAATTTTTCCAAGTTTACCACTTAAGTCATTTCCAGAAGTTTCATTTGTTAAAATGAGAACTGCATGAATAGATGCTTTGTTGAACTATAGGTAAAAAGGGCCAGCTAACCCTGAGGAACTTTGCCACTGACAGTGTCCTTAATATATACATATATCCTTGAACATTTGAAAAAAAAGATAGTCATTTGTATCTGAAACTAAAATCTACATTTGACAAAGAATTTGTAAATTTATTACATGTCCACTAAATCTGTCATGATGTAGTAGCTAAAAATCATCCTAGAAGCCTGGAATTTGGGTCCCATCTCTAATGCATGCTAGCTTTGTGACCATCATTTCCCTAAGACTAATTGACAGAGAAGTTTGCTTTGGTTAGAGAAAGTTTCCTCCTTCAAAAGATTCCTACACCAGTGAAATCACAAGTCCAGTCCCTCTGTCCTTGTTGCTGTTGAATTGTTTCATTTGTATCCAACACTTTGTGATCCTATTTGGGGGTTTTCTTGGCAGAATGGAATAGTTTGCAGATTCATTCTCCAGCTCATTTTACAGATGAGGAAGCTGAGGCAAACCCTATGTCCAGGTTCACACAGTTAGTAGGTGTTTGAGGCTAGATGTGAACTCATGAAGGTGAATCTTCCTGACTTCAGGCCCAGCCGTCTATCTGTTGTGCCACCCGGCTACCCCAGTATGTCCATTGGTCTGTGCTATTCGGGATAAGGGAAGAGGGGAGGAAAGGATTAATACATAATGACAGATAGGTCATACTTGCCACTCTAAAGGAGCTTTTACTCTAAAGGGAATACATACTTGTGTAGGCATCTGGCCTTAAAGAAAGTGAAACTCCAGTATTTAGTCTCATGCTGTTTATCATATGATGGACAAACTAACATCTCCATTTGTTTCTGTCTTCCTAATCCACTCTATATCTCAATCAGTAAGCATTTATTAAGTGCCTTGCTAACATTCTCCATAATTGCTGTGTACTTAACCTCTCTGCCCAGAAAAGAAGGCCTCCTGGGAGAGTTAGATCATGAACTACCTTCATGATACCCCCTCTTGAAGAGTCTCCCTAAAAGAGAACTCCTTGACCTTTTATCTGTTGGATCCCTTTGGCAGTCTAGTGAAGCTTATGTTCCCTTCTCAGAATGATGTTACCTGATGTATGAAATAAAATACACAGGATTCCAAAGGAAATCAATTACATTGAAATTGGAGCAGCTAAGTGCCGGGTCTGAATTCTGGAGGACTGAATTCAAATTCAGCTTGAAACACTTAGCTGTGTGATACTGGGCAAATCATTTAACCCTGTTTGCCTCAGTTTCCTCATCTATAAAATGAGCTGGAGAAGAAAATGGCAAAGCACTCTAATATCTTTGTCAAGAAAAACTCAAATGAGGTTACAGAGAGTTGGACATGATGAAACAACAACATAGTTGCTAAAACAGATTAAAAAAAAAAGTAGTTCATGGATCCTAAGTTAAGAACTTCTGCCCTCAAAGGACTAAATCAGAATTCTTTTCAGAGTCACTGAATGGACCTACTGTGAGTTCATGAGTCTCCCTTCCCTCCTCCAATTTTTCTATAATACTTCTTTTCACAACAAAGAACAACAAAGTTCTTTTCACAGTTAGTAATAAAAGACTTAAGCACTTCCTATGTGCACATCACTGACCCAAGTGCTAGGGAGACAAAAACAAATAGATTATTACCTACTTTCAGAGAATCCACTTTCTATGAGAGTATATAATACATACATAAATAAATGGGGTAATCTGAAAAGAAAGTGAGCACTTTTCATTCTGGATGAAGGGTGGGGTGGGCAAACATTGGAGAACAACTTGGAAGTTTTTGTGCAGCTGAGAGGTGACAGCAGGCACTTAAATGTTTGTTGACGGATGAAGATTGTAGGATCTTAAATTTAGACCTGAATAAGAAGCATCAGATCCGAACATAAAGTCCAAACTCCTCATTTGACAGACGAAACCTGAAGGACAGAGAAGTGAAGCCCAAGGTCATCTAATACTGTCAGACTGGGATTTGAACCCAATTTCTCTGACTCTAAGTCCAGCATTATTTCCATTCAGAACGGGGTCTGATGTAAGTTTGTAGAGATGAAATGACAAGTCCTAGCGGCTGATGGGATGAGAGGATGAGTGCAGAGCTACAGAAGACTCCCTGCGTTTGAGTAGGCGTGAGTTTGCCTATCAGCATCTTGCTTCCTACCCCCAATTCCCTTTCTCTTTTTTTGCCTTTGTAGAAGTTAGTGATTGTGCCAGCTGGCCAAGGGGAGAAACCACTTTTTATATTTTACATTAGCTTTCCTTAGAGTAAAAACTTAAGTTTTTACTAGCAAGCAGAGTGATTGTAGAAAGCAACATTATAATTCCTGAGGCATAAAATTCCCTCATGTACCGACATTGCCTTTGGCCAGGCTACCTGAAGAACTGGACCCTTAGAACATGCCAATAAGCAGCCGTGGCTGCTTGCCCAGACCTGTCATTTCCAAGGCTTTCACTGTGTGCCTCCCACAGATGATTGAAATTCTTAAGCAGCAAGCACTGCTTTGCTCCTTTCCTAGAAAAGGCAAGTAACAACCGCAGTCTTGTCTGAGCCCTCTTCAGATAAGTCTAAATGGGTTCATCTGCTTATTTTTGCAGAAGCTGGTTCTTGTTTGTATATTTCTGGGGTGGGTGGTAGGACCAAGAGATATTGCATATGTAATTTGCTTTACAGCCTAATTTAAAGGCCCCTTATAAGAAGGTTTCACTCATCCTGAGTCACTGCACCCCTTTTTTGTGGCTAATGAAACTGCCAAGAGGAAAACACAAAAGAGTAAGAAAGAAATGAAAAGATAAAACCGGCCCCCAGTGGGAAAGTTAATGCTACTTACAGATTTAAGAAAAAGCAGAATCCAAAACACAGCTTTTTGCTTGTTCACCACATCTAAAAGAAAAGTTCTTTCCTAATAATGAAAATCAGTTAATAAGCAGATATTAAACCATTACTGGCAGTATCGAGTGCTGAACACAGAGTCTGGAATAGCTAGGCTTCAGTCCCTCTTTAGCCACTTCCTAGCTGTGTGATCCTGGGCAAGTCACTTAATTCTTAGGGCCTTAGTGTCTCATCTATAGAATGAGAGAATTAGACTGGATGGCCATTAAGGTGCCTTCTTGTTCTAAATCAATAAACCTGTATCCTACTTCTATGGCACTCTGCTAGGCTATAAGAACGCAAAGAAAAAAAGAGAAATTCATTTGAGAGGACCTCATCCATAACAAAGGGTGTAAGCACATGCCAAAGAGATCGGAACACCCATTTGGAAAGCTCTTGAAAATGATGCAGCCTAGCACACTGGTTATCATCCACCAGTAAAGAGAGAAGGATTTTTAATCCGAGGACCTAGTTTTTAAATCTAGGCTCTGTTATTCATTAATTGTGTGACTAGAGACAAGTCACTCAATATCTGTAGGCCTCAGTTTCCTCATTCTTAAAATAAAGGGATTGGACCATAAAATAGTAGAAGACAACCTCCAAAGTCATTTTAAATTCTAAATCTGTGGTCCTGTATGCTGCATATGGAGTATTTCAGTGATTTATCATGAGCTATTTCTTTTTTCCCTCCTGTCTAGAACTTTCTGACAATCAGCAGGTTATCAGTTTGAGAACACTAGGAATGTGGGCTTATCACTTTTTCTTAATTAAAAAGAAAAAAAGATGAATTCACTGACTGCCTTGTGAGACAGTTCATCATTTCTGAATTTTTTTGTGTTCTGTCTGTATTAATTTTGAGGTCAGGAAAAAATAAATCCCAGTAATCAGTTTAACCTTCTCCAGATCAAAGTGTCCCGTGCTTGGTGAATGGATCACGATGATGATATCTAGGCCATGCCCCTAATTTTTCCTTAGCTTGGTTGCTTGTCATTATTTTATGAAAATAATGAAGGTATGCCAGTTTCATGTGGCTTATGTGAACTATCGGTTAGGAGCTCATAAAAGGTAAATTGATTATGTTTTAATGACTTCAAGTAAACAGTTAGTTTAGTATTTGTTTTAATCTCATTATCTTAGGTGGTTTCCTCACTTTTAAGATCTCCTTCCAACACTTTGATACTGGTATTTCATTTCATGAGTCATTGCTCCAAATTTAATTGCCTGGGAATCTTCAGTGATTTTATCCATCATAGAATTTAGGACCAGAAGATTTTAGAGGTTATCTAGTCTTTTTCCCTCATTTTACAAAGAGAGTAAGGCCCAGGGAATTTGAGTCTTCTTACACTTTACACCACACACTCTTCAGTCTAGTGACAATGGCCTCTTTGCTGTTTCACAAACAAGACACTCTAGCTCTCAGCTCTGGGCATTTTTTTCTGACTGTTCCCCATACCTGGAATGCTCTCCTTCCTCATCCCTGGATTCCTTCAGGTACAGGAAGTCTTTTCTCATTCTTCTTAAGTCTAGTGCTTTCCCTCTGTTGATTATTTACGTTTTACTTTATATATAGCTTGTTGGTAAATATTTGTTAGCTTATGGTCTTTCTCCCTAGATCATGAGCTCCTGGGGGGCAGGGACTGTCTTTTGCCTCTTCTTGTATCCCCAATGTTTGGCATAGTGACCCCATTTGGGGGTTTTCTTGGCAAAGATACTGGAGTGGTTTGCCATTTCCTTCTCCAGCTCATTTTACAAATGAGAAAACCAAGACAAACAGGGTTAAATGACTTGCTCAGGGTCACATAGCTAGTAAATATCTGAAGCCACATTTGAAGTCAAATCAGGTAGATAAATCTTCCTGCCTCTATGCCTGGTCCTCTAACCACTCAGCCTCCAAGCTACCCTATATGAATGGTTTATAATATGCATCAATTGCATTAACTAATGTGCCCAGGTTATTCATTTCATATCTTATCTTCTTTAAGTAGAGCACAATCTCTGGCAAATCTTACCAAGCTCAGTGGACTTTAAGTATAGTCTTGTCTGTGGTCTGAGGAACAACCTAGCCTAACATTCAAGTCTTAAAAGTTTAGCTGCCAAGCATTGGAAGTTTTTCCAACATTGCAACTCACAAAAACCATATACTAAAATGTGAAGGCTTTGGAAGGGTTGCAGTCTTGTCAGTGAAAGGAACACAAATGAATGAAATCACAGATCCTTGCAGTTTTAAAAGACACATATAAGTGAATGAAGAAAGGCAACACGACCTAGTAGATAAGAGAAGGAAGACCTGAGTTCAAGTTCTGCCTCAAACATATCCTGATGGCCATGTGACCTTGTGATGGCACTAAGCCAGAGGCGGGGAACCTGAGTCTCACTTGAAGACCTCGAGGGCCACATGAAGCCTCCAGGCTGCAGGTTCCCCACCCCTGCACTAACCTTTCTTTGTTCAAGATAGATTGGTAAGGCCACAAACTGCAGAGCAGGCGCCCATCTACCTTAGTACAGGGAATGTCTTCATCCACAGTTCTCTATACTAGTGAAATTAAAGATCCAGCTTTCCTCCCTGCACCTTCCCTATCTCAAAAAAGAAAATAGTCAGCATTGAACTGTGGGTGTTGATAGATGTGTAACAACAGCAATAATAGTAGCTACAAATATCAATATCTATTCTAATTTATTTTTAAAAAATCACATTTCTATAGCACTTTTAGGTTTTGCAAAGTGCTTTCCATATATTTTCTCCTTTGATCATTTGATAGAGTTTTTCAAATTATTTTACATGGTAAATTAACATTTTGTACAAGGGAATGACCCCAAAGAGATGGGAACATCCAGTTTGTGAAACTAAAATTTGCCTATTGAGGAATGAGAAGTATCATTGTACAAATAAACAGAGAAGTTTTAATATATCCACAACACTTCATTACATCTTTTTGTTTCTAAAAAATACAAAGAGAGAGAGAGAGAGAGAGAGCAACTAGAATTCAAGCTGGCAGAGCAGCTGGGAGAATAAGGATAAAGATAGAACTCTGTGAAAGTACCAATTTGTCAAATGCTGGACCCCAGACTGAGACCAGGCCACCTGCCCCCAGGGGCTGCTGTGTGACTTGAAACCATGAAGTAAATCTAATGCTTCAGTGTCTCTGTTAGTAATTAGACATTCACATTGCTTGGTGTTACATGTAAGCCCCTTTGGAAATGCTAGATTATACTCAATCTCGATGCAGCTTATTGTGTTACAATTATTTAGTGAAGCATCTCCTCTCCCCTAATGGTCCCTGATGAGCAGGCACTGTTTTTCTATCTCTCTCTTTTCATTTTTTTGAGTCCTCTATAATGCATTGAGTACTGAGGACAGTTAATAAATATGCTGGAAGTGAATGAAAGAAGGAAAATATTTCCTGGGTAACATGGCAAAGGAAATATTAGTGGTAAATTTACTGTCAAGGCATTAAAGGTCCAAAAGAGTAATAGTGAAAAAGATTCTATTTGATCATCAATTTACTCACTTGTAAAATATAGGCATTGAACCAGGATAATCTCTAAAGGACAATCTCCTCTAGTGCCTTTCATCTATAAGCCTCTTCCTGCCAAAACCAAGTAAAATCTCTGGAATACCTTGTTTTGTACCAGATCTTTCTGATATAGGGAACTTCCCCCAACAATGCAGATAAGCTTGTCTGCAATTTATAGTCTCACAGGTTTTCCCATGATCTTGTCCAAGGTCACAAAACTGTTATATGTCACAAGTAAAACTTGAACCCAGAGCTTCTGACTATAAGGCCAGTCCTTTATCCATGTACACACCAGTACTAAAAGAAAGTTTAAATGTTGATTAATCGAGTCCTGTTATGCCCAATCTTGGAATTCATGCCTTTTCAATGGAAGTGGTTTAAATTATCTTGGTGTCTCAGTAACTGAAACCCCTTGGACAAAGAGCCAGAAAGCTTGCCTCATACTAGGGTCACAAATAGAGCAGTCATCACTTCACAGTGAAGGAAACTGAGACCTAGAGAAGTTATGTGACTTGCCTAAGGCTATGAAGATAGTGAGCAAATGAGCCTATATTCAAGCTAAGAGTACTAAATGTAAATAGTGTAAAAGCATTGCACTGTATAATAATATAATATAATCATAAACATTAAGAAGAAGAGGAGGCTAGAACCAAAAACTTAAATATCTAAGCAGTCAAACCATTGCCAGAAGATTCCTTAGCTGTAGACAAGAATGACAAAGAATTATTTGACCACAATGGTCTTTTCCCCCTTAAAAAAATTCATTGAAGAGTAAAAATTTCTTGTAAAGGAGTCCCTAATTGATTATATGTGTACTTATATACACACAGTTCACTTGATCATGTTGAACAGTCTTCCACAGAACCTTACAGTAATGCCTTGTTGTGGTGTGGAGGTGAGCTTTCCTTCTGGACAGCAAATAGCAGGAGATGCAATAGATTCTCGAAAACTGGAAAGGCTTTCAACATGTTATTGGCCACACACTAATCTGTTGTCCAAACAGCCTGCCTAATTACCAACTTATCCACAGTAAGAAGATGACTAGGTAGTACATGTTTTGATTGTTGAAACCCATGAAGAGAATAAAAATTAAGAAGGCTACCCATTAGTCAATAATAATTTATTAAAAGGTATGTACCAACTGGCAGCTTTGTGGACAACTCTCCTCCATACAGTTGTGCAGATGAAAGCGCCCATTTTATATGGTGTTTGTTAAGCTGGGAATCAGCGAAATAAGGTGAGGGCTCTTTGCATGGTAAAGAGAAAGAGAGAGAGGAAGGGAAGGATGGATGGAAGGATGGATGGAAGGAAGGAAGGAAGGAAGGAGGGAGGGAGGGAGGGAAGGAAGGAAGGAAGGAAGGAAGGAAGGAAGGAAGGAAGGAAGGAAGGAAGGAAGGAAGGAAAGAAGGAAGGAAGGAAGGAAAGAAGGAGGGAAGGAGCTATGTACTAGGCATAATTCTAGGCAATGGAGATTTAAAAAAACAAATTAAAGAGTTCTCTTCAAAAAACTTATATTCTAAAGGAAAAGAAAACATGTCCATGTATAAGTATATATACAAAATAAATACAGGATTATTTGGGGTTGGGGGACTAGCAGCTGGGAAGACCAAGAAAGGATTTATTTAGAAGATGGTGCCTGAACTGAGGTTTGAAGGAAATAGGATTCTACACAGGATTCTAACCTATACCTGTGTCTAACGTGAGATTTTTTTTTTTTTAGAAGAAAGCTTATTTTTTCGGTCATTCATTGAACAGATAAGATTCTCATATTTCTTATGTATATTAATGTATATAATTTTACAAAGCATAGATACTCTAGAATTAGAATACAGACCTGAAAGTCTTGAGCAGAGGATGAGGTAGTTATCGACATTTTAAAAATATTCATATACATTACTTATGTCATTTTTGTTCACATGTGCCTAGAAAACTATCATTAATGTATACCATAGAAAAAGTCATTTTATGTGTTGAGAAAGTACCTGATCATTTAAACACCGAACATTTGAAAGTGAAATAAGACCTACCGAGATGGCACAACTATTTAATGTTTTAGAGATATATTTGTCCCATAATTCAGAAATTTATGCTTCTATCAAAGGTACTAATTATACTTAATATGGAGCACTGGACAGGTGATTTACGATTTTCAAGTTATTGACCCGTTTCATTAAAAAATTGACTACAGGATTTACTCCAAAATAATTGCCTGTCAGATCAAATCAAGTAAGTCACATTAAACTCAACCTCACTTGATGTACTATAAAGCTTCTATTTGACAAAAACTCATTTAGAAAATGGAATTACAGAGCACAATTCAGAAAAACAGGGCTGCCTGTCCTCTGGGGTCAGTCTTGTTCTCTCTTCCTGTATTCTAACATTCAGAAAATTGAGAGGTAGGAGACAAGATAGAATAGAAGTGTCCATGTCCCTTTATTTTTTTCGTATTAAAAATAAGTTAAGGCTTAAACAGTATTTCTCTAAAGGAACATTACCAGGTAAACATGTCCTTTATGTTCAACAAAACCCTTATTAATCCAAAGTAATAATGAAATGCATTTTTTCTGGTTAATTGAATTGATGGTTAACTGAGATTTCATCAGAACTCCCATTTTTATCTCGTGGCTTACTGCTGAAAATTTTCTTAAACCCTACATAGTGTCAGATGACTTTTGTTTCTTCTCTAGCTACTAGCTGCCCTCTACTGGTGGAAGGGGGATAGTCAAAGAATCCCCCACTCTAGGGTAGAAGATATCCAATGGAAGCCATCATTTCTACCTTGGCCCTACAACCATAAAATCTACTGAAGCTCCATCGCTCTGTGCTCCAAAAAGTCTTTCATAATGTAGAATAAGCAAATTAAAAGAAAATCCTGCCTTACATTTTTAAAGCCTACTAAGCACTGTATTTGTATTTTAAATGTATAGCATACTTAAATGTACTAATTAATACCTTATTAGTAACTCCATCTAAATTCCCTCCCATTCTTTATGGTTATAAATGTCTTAGACTTTTTAAAGGTACTTGAAGTCAGTGTATATACTATTCCTGCCCTGCTTTTTTCACTTTGCATTATTTCGAAAAAATAATGACAGTTGATATTCCTCATACTTCTCATTTTAAAGAACTATATATATAGTATTAGATTAGAGAGAAAAAGTATTGTAAGGTGGTAGATTAATGAGCTGATCTTGAAGGCAGAAAGACCTGAATTCAACCCCCACTTCTGATACATGCTGGCTGTATGGTCCTTGGGAAGACCCTTTATGTCTCAGTGCTCTCTAAATAATACTCAAAGATCCTTAGTTGCAAAGATGGTGCCAGTCTGAAGTAGTTTATTCACATGGGAGTTCCCCTATATCAGAGTTACTCAGAGTGTGATCCAGGGAACCCTGGTGTTCCCTGAAATCCTTTCAATGAATCTATGAGGTCAAAACTCTTCATAATGTTACTAAGATGTTTTAATTTTAAATATAGTAAATATTGATAGATATAATCCACATAAACAAAAGCTCTTAGGGGGAAATCATAAATGATGTTTAAGAGTAGGGGCTTAACATCTAGTCACTATCCTTAATCCTGTGAAATTTGATTATATTAATAGACCGTGGTTTGTTCAGTTACAGTCAACCATTGTATGTTTAGGTTGTTTGTAATTCTTCGATATTATAGATAGTATAGCTCTCAACATCTATATACACATCTTTCTTTCTTTTTAATTATTCCCTTAGCAGTATATTCCCAGTAGTAGTAGTGGTCCAGTCAACTTAAAGACAGTATGCTACTGTAGATTTTGAACAACTGTGCTATAATGGAAGAGACTGAATTTAAGGACAGAAGTCCTGGATTCATATTCTTGCTGATATTTTCTGATTTAGTAGTGATGGGCAAGTCATTTCTCTCTATCGGAGCTTCATTTTCCTCATCTGTAAAACGAAGGATTGACCTGACTGATTTCTCAGTTCCTTCTACCTTTAAATCAATGTATTCTTCAAAAAGACTATACTGGCTTGCAATTCCATTATGAATGTATACCTTATTATTCACCCTTCTGCCATCATGGATTTCTATCATTTTTATTTATATTTGCCAGTTTGATAAGTAAAGTCATTTATCGATGATGTGAATTTTTTCACATATTTTATTTAAAATTTATGTTTTCACTTTGTGAAACTGACAGTTGATATCCATTGAATTGAAGTAGATGTTTGTTCTTGTAGATTTTATATCATTTATCTGTAAATTCTATATACTGACATTTCAGTTGTCATATTGGTTGTAAAAAAAAAACAACTTGGAATCTGTTTCATCCACCCATGGACACTTTATTTGATTATGTAAAAACAGATACATGGATAGATGGATAAACAGATGGCTGCATCTACCTTGTCCACACTACTTCCTTGGGTTGCTGTGAGGAAAGTACTAAAGCATTATAGAAATGAGATATTCTATTTCTTTAACAAAGATAACAATTTCGTGTCACCATTATATTTTGATATTTCTATAGATCGATCATCTCATCAGTTGGTGTGGATGGAAACCCATCATATTTACATATACACCTTCTCCTCCTGTGTAATTCTTACTCTCATCCTTCTATAAATCCTCCATAGAGGATCCACCTACTGTGCTGGAGGTCTTCTTGTAGGTCTGTTAACATTTTGTGTTTACCAGTACAGTATTTACTCTATGCATCTGTTTTCCCTTGATTTTTCTCCATGATGGCCCATTTCTTTTTCTAGTCACATGCCCTGATACTGTCTTTTGTGTCACTTCTTGTGTACAAGTAATTTTTGGAATATGCTGGAGCTTACATATATCTACCAAGAACCATTCCAACATCCTTTGGATCAACTGCAATTTGGAATCTTCAGAGAGCATGGTGCTTCATGATTCACAAACATACAGAATATGAAGAATATTGATTTAAAATAGGGGTTCTTAATCCTCTTTTGTCATGGAACTCTTTAGCAGTCCCATGTACTCCTCAGAGTCATATTTTTAAATACATAAAGTAAAATACTTATAAAGGAATTGAAAAGACTGTCATCACAAAATATCTAATGGCAGATCTATTAACTAGATTTATAATTCTGTTACTAAGTAACTGCTTTCAAAATAGTACTGATTTTAAAGGATAATTTGAGATATAGTCAACAATTGTCATGTTATATGAAAATATCTAATTTCTGTTGTTAACAAAGTAACAGGTATTACAGTCATTGCATATTCACAATTTTAAAAAATGTTTAATTTCCGAGCATAGTCAAAATGAAGATGTAATTTTTCCCCATCCAAGTTCACAACTTCCCCTAAAAATCTAGACCCTTTGGTCTAGACTGTCACTGAAAAGATGGACTTTTGTGGTAGGGAACAATCTGGGATTCTTGAAAACCCTAATACAATTTCACACATAAAACCCAAAGTGATTTCCTCCCATTCAGTTTTGGACCCATCTCTTTTCCCATCTACTGCGTCTATCCGAGCTGTATGTAGTAATGCACTAATCCTATAGGTTGCTGTTTAGTTGCAAATCTTAGTCTTAGCATCATACATTTGTTTAACAAAAAAGAAGATTTTATTTTACAGTTGTTACTTACACCTAGCCACAGAAGCCAGTCAATCTAAAATATCAAGAGGGTCTGTGGCACAAGATTAATTGAAAGGAATTCAGGCAAATGGATCTTCCTGATGGAATTAAAAGACAGAAATTCCTCTGTCAGAGAGGATTCAAATAGTAGAAAAAGTTGTGAATGAGGCAGAAAGTTGGTACAGTTCTGGTTATCATGACATTTCCAGAGAACAGCCAAGTGAAAGCACAATTCTGGCATTTCATCTCTCTGTTTCTGTGACCTCTGTGGTCAGCCACGGTTAAGCTCCTTGGACTTCGGCCTCATATTTCTCCATTTGCACTTCAACCTGCACATTTGCTTCTTCCTACACTTGGCTCCAACACCAGCGCAGAAATCAGCAAAATGGCACTAAGAGGAAATGTAGAAAATCTACAGTCTTCATGCACATTGGGTTTTTCCTGTTTTGCTTACTTGACCAATCTTATTTAAGTGATTTTGGATCTTACTGAAGAGGCCCCATAATCTTCATTCTATTATATATGGTTTTCTGTACTCTGTTGATTCATTTCATTTACTTTGTATTTAATTTCATTTACTCACATAAAAAAGTTTTTTAAAATTATGAATTGATCTCTTTCTCAACTTTCTGTCTCTATCTTATACCACTGATTTTTTTTTGGAGGGGGAAGGGATAAGGGTTGGGGGAGAGAGAGAGAGAGAGTGTGTGCCCATGCATGTATGTGCACACAAGCATATTTTACCAATATCAATGAAATAAAATAAATAGGAGTGGATTTTGCATGTGCTTACTCAGACCTCTGACTGATTCCCTTACAGGTGTAAAATATTTAAAAAGATGAAAGATTTTTAGCTGTGTGTTTCTGTAAACACCAAGAAACCTCAGGTTCACTGCGCATCCCTTTATTGAAACCCTATGTAAACCTTAAAGAACCTCTGAAAAGAATTCTCGCTGGTCCACAACCAAGCTAAATAGTTATCATTTATTAAATGTGGATTTAAATGGAGGACTTACTTTTTTATATTTCTCACATTGGGATTCACTACCTAAGATCTTTCTCCCTTAAAATGCTTACAAATGACCATACTTTAAATAACCACAGGGTGATTGAGTGGAAAGAACATAATGAATTTGGAATTGAAAGGTCTACATACATAGATCTAATGTCTTGGCTTTGCCACTTACTATTTGGATGACCTTGGACAAATTACTTGCCCACCCTGGGCCTCGGTTTCCTCATCTATAAAATGAAGGGATTAGACTAGATGACCTGTAGTGGCCCTTCTAGACCCATCTAAATCATTCAGCTTTTGCTCCTTCATTGGATTGTTCCTGATTTCATAAGATAAACTAATTGAAGAGAAACACTAGTTTCCCAGATGCATGAATAATCTAGAAGAAATAAAATAAAGCTGATTTGCCTGTTTAGTTTCTTTACTCATACTCTTTCTTTATCAGTTCCTTCTCCCCTCATTTCTTAAACACTACTAAGAAAAAACCTCCTGCTTAGCATTAAGGAATTTTATAATTTTTAAGGAGGACAAACCTAGCCACCCCAGTGTTTTAAATACCTTATAAATTTAGGTTCTGCTATCTTGAGAGCCATATTTGGTCATCCTTGTCTTTATGGCAAAGTTAATTGAGGCAAGTGGTATAATGCACAAAATAATCCCTCCTGGGTGAAATTACACTGCAGTCAGAGCAGACAGGATAGCCATGTGCCAGAGTCACAGTGCAGCTAACATTTTAGGACCTCTCAATTCTAGATAAGAAGGATAAACAATAAGAAGACAGAAGGGTGTGGTCTTGAGGGAATGTGGCTACTGATGATGGGGTTTCATTGTAGTGGAACCATTAGAATGGTGATTGGGAGTGAGGCAACCTAACCTAATGAAGGATGGTAGAGAAGATGTGTGTGTGCATCCTGGGGCAAAGCCTGGGCACCATGACCAAGTTACATGTCTAGTTCTGCTTCCCTAGATTAGTATTAATCTCCTGAAATCTTAGACTAGGGGTGGGAAACCTGTAGCCTTGAGGCCACATGTGGCCTTCTAGGTCCTCAAGTGTGGCCCTTTGACTGAATCCAAACTTCACAGAATAAATAAATCCCTTTAATAAAAGGATTTGTTCTGTAAAACTTGAACTCAGTCAAAAGACATCACCCAAGGACCTAGAAGCCCACATATGCCCTCGAGGCTGCAGGTTCCCCACCACTGCCTTAGAATATTCAGGTCATGATATAGTAGCATTTCCAATTTATATATCTGTTGTATCTCTCGAAAATCACTGCATGTGTTCAGCCTTTGTTGCTGAAGAAGACCATGCCATCAGAGAAATAGTGACATGACTTGCACTTGACTTGGTTTTTTGTTTGTTTGGGTTTTTTATTTTTTTGAGTGAGAGAGGGCTAGTTTGGACATTAAAGGTCATAGAATCCAATACTCTGATTTTACAACTAAGGAAACTGAGATTTAAAAAAATTAAAGTGACTTAAGCAAGTGAGAGAACTGAGATACCCAATCCAGTCTAGACCCTGAAATTTAATCTCTCCCTATTTGAAATCGCTCCTAAGGTGACTAAGAATTATCCAAGTGAAGGGACAGGAAAAGGCTTATGTAAAAATATCCATCCTGCCCATAGACAAGAATTTTAAAGAAAAACTGAGAAGTATTACTGAAACCTAGGTTTCTAGATCTCGAGCTAAAAGGCACCTTGGAGGCCATCTCATCTATCCTTATTTTGGGCAGATAAAGAAACCTAGACCCATGATGCTTCGTTTGCCCAGTGCCTCCGAGATAGGGAGCATCACATCTGAACTATCTATGTTGGTCCTTTCATTTTGGAATCAGTGCTCTTTTCACTGTACTGTGCTCCCTCTCTGAAAGCAGACAGCTCCCCTAGGATGAAGGTGGTTCATATGAAAGAGCTATTTGTAGAAAATTGGGTCTCAGTCCTTCTGTTCAAGGGAGCGCTATAGCTGCCTTCCCCTGCCAGACTAGCCCAGCCTCCCCCTCCTCCTTTGCTGCTACTGCCTGAAGCTTCCCCAAGCATATGCCCTCCACCATCTTTAGTTGGAAATGAGCAGAAGCTTCAAGATCTTAAAGAGAGAAGCCCTTACTCGAGGTACTTTTTCCTCATATAATCCAAAGCCTTGAAAAGCAGAAAGATTTGAGATGATCGACTGAAGTATCCTGTGGTAAAAACCTTCTCTGCCCATAAGGCTCAGTTATGACTATAGTAGTCCAGTGTCAGCATAGGGGCACCTCTATACCATAATACACTCTTCTCTCCCCACCGCCACCCCTATGTAAGTGGAGAGGGTCTCCAGTATAGTAATTATACTCTCAGGATGAGCCTCAAGCAGAATAAAAAGGTGAATAGGCAAAGCGTCTTTGACACTCTCCCTATTCCCTGGTCACTCCTTGGTGGCCTCATGCTGATGTGCCTGCTGTAGTCCAACTACACACTATGCTGCAGAACTTTCCTTTCCTCTCCTCCAGAAGAACTTTCCTTGCTTTGAGTCCCCATTCCCCAAAGGCCCTGCTCTTTGTGAGTGATTTAGGATGATGAATGTGTGCAGTGGTCATTTAAGGAGAATACTGATTATCATGATCTCTCACTTTCCTTCTCCACAACCTACCCTACCTGGATTTAACAGAACCTTCCAAAAACGCCATTTTTCACTGGAGTATCTTTAACTCTAGGACCATCAGGCACCCTGGGGAGATACCATCCAACAAGTGGATTTTGCCTTATCTTTCCTGGCGCATCAGGGAAGCAGCTGCCTATTGAGACTTCACCTAGGGCCAGGACTCCTTGTTCTGTGTACAGAATAAGATATAAACTCAAGTCCTTGGATGGTGGTTAATTCATTAGCTATGTAAATAGAGTTTCCAAGTCAGAACGTTGGTCACAAACAATGAAAGGTATTTTTCCTTCAATCCAATTATTAGATAGCTATTTTTGGAGGGAGGGTCTTAAACAATGAATTTTTAAGGTAAGGACCTTTTCTTCAGGATTGTTGATTATATGTAGGCATCTGTATAGAACCAGTTGATTTGTAATGCAAAACAGAAATAAACCTGAAAAACATTTTCCCCTTAGGTCCAGAATACAAATCTTTTGTAGAAGATACAGCAAGTTTAACTGAAGAAGAGTTAACATTATTAGGAATGACATCATTATTAACACTGTTAATGTTAATTAATATTAAGAATAATATTAATTAACATTATTAATGTCAAATCATTAATCTTGGGACAGACAGTCAAGTAAGCTATGCCCAAGTCCTGGACCTACCTCTAAGTAAAACTTGCTATGTGCTTTTGTTCTCTCTGTTGTTTTTTCAGTTGTGTCCAAATCTTCATGTCCCCATTTGGGGTTTTCTTGGCAGAGATACCGGACTGATTTGCCATTTCCTTCTCCAGTTCATTTTACAGATGAGGAACTGAGGCAATAGAGTTAAGGGACTTGACCAGGGTTACACAGTTAGTGTCTGAGGCAAGATTTGAACTCAGGAAGATGAGTCTTCCTGCCATCAGGCCCCTCATTCTATCCACTTCACCATCTGAATGCCCTTTTGGCCCTTCTGGACCTCCCTCAATTTCTTCACTATTAAAATGAAGAGTTGGGACAAAAGAATTTCATAGTTTTGTTCTGAGGAAGCATATTTAAAACTCCTTATAGTAAGACTGAAAACATTAAGAAATAATATTTTTCTCTAAAGCCTATCGCAGACTCCCAGGGGAAAAGGCCCTTGGATTGGCAGGTGATAGGTTGAGAACAAAAAGACCTTTCATTTGGTGAGTGGATTAAAGGGTAATCTTTCTTTATCCCCTGAAGGGATTAGACTTCAGTCCACCCCAGGGGAAGTGCTCTCCTCTACTGAATTGGAGATATTCTTACAGTCTCCTATTATTTAATTGAGATTCTTGATATACATCTCTGAGGGGGACCCCAGGGATTCTTCCAGGGGAGTGGTCCAGCAGGAATGAGGTAGTGACTTTGGGAACTTGATTCTAGGATGCTAACCCAAATTGGATTTTAAAATTGCTTTTCTTTTTTTACTGTTACTATAAATGTTACCAAAAATCTTGGGGCAGTCATGTTGGAAGCTATGGGAGGGTTATGGCAGTTTGGACATCTCTGTCTCTTTAAACTAGAAATGTCTTGGATATAGATTTAATAGCTGTTTATGGCAGACTGCAGCCTGAATAGAGTACAACATTTGTTTTCATTTTTTTTCCATAAAACTTCTATCTCTAAATCTACCATGTGGGCAGCTAAGTGGTACAATGATAGAGCTCGGGACCTGGACCCAGGAAGACCTGAATTCAAGTTCTGCTTTATATATTTAATAGCAAATCACTTAACCTTTGTCTGGGTCCATTTCCTCCTGTGTAAAGTAAGAATTATAATAGCGTCTACTTCCCAAAGTATTATGAAGTTAAAATGATGTAATATCCATGAAATCCTTTACAAACCTTTACAAATGCTAGCAATTGTATAAATAGTAGCCATGATTAAATCCTATAAATCCTTTGAAACAGTATAACTATTCTTGTCCTTGTTTTAGAGATGAAACTGAGTAAGTAAAGAGGTAATGTGATCAACACAAGGTCATACAGGTAGTAAACAGTACAACTGAGATTTGAACCCAGGTCTTCTGACTAGATTGGTATTCTTTCTACTAGGCCTCTCATAGCTCAAATAGGCATTTTGTTTTAGTGATTAAAAAGTATATGATGGGACAGCTACCTTAGTGAATAGAGGACTGGCCCTGGAGTCTGGAGAATCTAAATCCAAATCCAGTCTGAGATACTTGCTAGTTATATGACCCTGGGCATGTCATTTAACCCAGATTGCCTCCAAAAAAAGAAGTACAAGACAAAGAAGGACAATGATGAATGTTGTAGGGCTGTTAGGAAACAAGGCCATCAATGTATTGTTGATAGAGCTATAAATTGGCACAGCTATTATGGAAAGCAATTTTTAAGTTATGAAACCCTTTGATCCCACAATACTACTACTAGGCCTGTAACTCAGAGAGAGCAAAGAAAGAGGAAAATTGTCATATATACACAAGCATTTATAGCTGCTCTTTGTGGTGACAGAGAACTGGAAACTAAAGAGGAACTATTCCATCAATGGTGGAGCAGATGATGGTAGAGCACTCTTGTTCTGTAAGAAAATCTGAAAGGGACAATTTTAGGGAAGCCTGGAAAGACTTCAGTGAACCTTCCTATAGTGAAGTGAGTAGAATTAGAACAGTTTGTACTATAGCCACAATACTGGAAAATCAAACAATTTGGAAACACTTAAGAATTCTGATCTGTGTATTGACCAGTGATGACGCCACAAGACTCCTGATGAAGGATACTGCTCACCCCTGATAGAGAGATGATGGGCTAAATCAGTTCATGCTGACTGAATGAATTAGCAAATGAAATGCAGGCTTTTGAACATAGCTAATAATATGGGGTGTTGATTTTGCTTTGAAAATGATAATAATCGCATTTGTGTAGAGCTTTAAGTCTATAGAACATTTTACATGTTATTTCATCCTCACAACAACCCTGTGTGGTAGGTACTTTTATTATCCCTCCCCCCCTTTTTTTTTTTTTTACAAATAGGAAAACTGATGCTAAAAAAGGCTTGACTACCAAGTTTGTCACAAGGATTTTCTTCATTTGGGAAGGTGGATAGGAAAGAAAGGAAATGCTTGATAATTGAAAAAATGTAAATAGAATTATATGAATTACACAAAAAAGAGAATGGTAATATTGACAGTCAAGAAGCTTATTATATAAATGACACAAGATAGAAACTAGTATTATTGACAGTCATTATTAAATGGCTATTATTTATTTTTAAAATAAATTTATTTTTTCGGCATTTATTAAATGACTATCTACTTGGGCATTATGCTAATCACTCGGGAGACAGACAGACAAAAAAGACCCTTGCCTTCAGGAAACTCACACTCTAATGAGGGATACCACATCTAAACTATGCATATACAATATATATACAGAGTAGATGGAAGGTAAACAGGGAGACATTGGAAAACTCTTGCAATAATCCAAGTGAAAGGTGAGGCGAGTCTGTACTACTAGGGAAGGAGATTTGCACCGCTTACATATAAAACTATTAGAAAAGTGCTGCTGTATTTATGCCTGAGATTGTTCAGTTCAGCAGACATTTATTTGGCACCAACTATGGACATACAGAATCGGGCATCAAGGTGGTGCAATGGGTAGAGTGCCAGGCCTGAAGTCAAGAAGTTCAAATCTAGCCTCAGATATTTAACTAGTTGTGTGATCCTGGGCAAGTCACTTCACCCTATTTGCCTCTGTTTTCTTGTCTGTAAAAGGAGCTGGAGAAGGAAATGGCAAACTGCTCCATTATGTTTGCCAAGAAAATCCCAGATAGGTCACAACACAGCTGAAAATGACAACTACAAACAAGTCCAAAACTATGTGTATAGCACTTCACTCCTTCCTCTCTAGCCACCTCCTGTTCCCCTTGTTATCCACAGCAGACACCATGCCCCTAGATCATCTAGGTTCCCAAACTTATTTGGCCTACCAGCCCCTTTAAAGGAAAATGCTATTCCTTTACATGTGCCCTCTCTCCCATCAGAAAGTGAGCTCCATGGGAGCAGGAGAGACTGTTTTCATTCTGTGTTTGTACCCCTAGCACTTAGCACTGTTCTGAGCATGAGTGCTTAATAAAAGCTTTTAAGTGTTTTATAAGGACCATCAGTGGCTAGAGGAGGTTGGTCATTACTAAATAAATCAAGTCATTTCTCAGTGCCTCAGGTTTTCTCATCTGTGAAATGATAACCAAGATCTTGGCATAGGACTTGACACATAGTAGGTTCTTAATAAATGCTTATTGGCTGACTTTAAGGTTCTGCAACATCCTAACATTCATTCAGCAGTTCTGTTTACAAAGTAACCAGTTATTGATCAAAGGGAATTGGTTCTTGTTCAAATTACAGCCCTGCCTTGCGGTCCTTTACTCTGTTACTCTGAGCAAGGGACCTGGGTTTTCTTATCTCTAATATGAAGGGTTTGGACTAGATAATCTGTAAGATTCTTTTCATCCCTAAAACTATCCTTCTATGAATCTTCCTTCTGAAAGCAACCTTCCTTCCTGCATCTGGATAGGGACACACTCTTTCTTTTGTCACAAAGCTGTTTTATGGAGATGAGAGAAGAGCAGAGTATCAGAGAAAGACATTTTCTGGTGGAGATACTTTTCTTAGCCCTAGTGGACTCTGATTGAATAATTGATTATGTACCACCGGTGGTAGAGGGGATAGGAAACTAAGGCAAATGGTTTCTGATCTTGGAAAATGATGCTTATGTTGCAAGGCCATTCAACCTGCCTTATACACTGGATGTAAAGAAAACAATTGTAAACACTTTCAACTATATAGATGCCAGTTACTTATGGTTATTATGTGGCCTCTAGTCTATGGAGACAGGGCTCAGGAAATGGCTTTGCCAGCTCACTACTGGTAGTCACATTTTTCTCTCACCTAGATTAGAGAGGGTCCTCAAAGCAAAGAGCTTTGGAACCAGAGGAATCATTGCCTTCTACCTCCACTCTGGCTCCACTAACAGCAAGTTGACTTTTTTTTTTTTTTACCATTGCTGCTATATAGGTGAATTTTGGGATCATGCATTTTTATAGGCATTTTTATAGGTGCTAAGATCATGGATATGATGTTCCTGAGGTTTACTGGCTAAACATTTCTTGCCTAAGGAATTTGTCCCTTCCAGGGTAAATTAATATGTTGGTTCCCTGGTAGTAAGGGAAAATACTCCTTTTATTCAGAAATTTTCATAATAATAGGATCTAGATCTAGACAGGACTTTCAGGGCTCATTCAGTCCAACATCTTCATTTTACACCTGAGTAAACTGAGGCCTGCAGGAATTAAGTCATGCAGACGATAAATGTCAGAACAGCATTGGAAATCAGGCCCTTTGATTCTGAATCCTGTGCTCTTCCCACCATACCAGGCTGCTTTTCTTAGCACAGTTATTTTCTCTTTTGTTAGTGTTAGTTAACCATGCCTTTCAGCAGAGGAGACCACCCCACAACATGAGGACCAGAGAAGTTACTTTGGCACTAGTCATGTACTGTGATGGGAATGAAGTAGTTTTGGAGCCAAAAGGGAACTTTGGAGATCGTGTGGCCCTAACTGATTTACCCTACCTTTGCTTGGAGGACCCAAATTCTTTGTGCCTGGGACCTGGGAATTTTGGTAACCATTCTATTCCTGTGCCAAATGGCCTGCCAGAATGAAAGATGAAGAGGTGATTTATGTGGCCATGACTTCACTAACACAGACATGTACTTGAAAGAAGCCAAAACCGTACTGAGAAAGACCTTACTTAATAAATCAGTTGGAACATTGCATAGCTCTTTCATGGTTCTAAGACACATAATTCTGTTGCCAAAGAACTCCCATTGTCACAGTCCAGACCAGATAACAAGTCTATGATCGATCCTTGTTCTATTAGAAGTATATCATCCATTTATTCCCATTTTATATACTTTTTAAAGTACCTGCTATATCAGTGAAATGTTGGAGGGAGAAGATGCTGAAAGAGCAAGTATAAATGAGACATAGTTCCTGCCATCAAAATGGTTGTAATCTGTGAAGGGTCACATGCAGGCAAGCTTCTGGGGTTGGGGTGGGAGGATGAGGACAGCAAAAAAAAATCTTTTTGGTCAAAATTTTGGGAGTTCAGATCTGCAATTTCATTCTTATAGTGTACTCCCAGTCAGGAAACTCTCATCTCCCAATGCATATATTATTATCCAATTAGTTTAAGTGAATTATTCTTGGTCTCCCAGACCAAATGTACCAAAGGCAAGATTTGAGCCCCTAAGACTGGCTCTGTGTACCATACCATGTTTTCTTTCAAAATCATCCTTGTAAATCCTTTAAATTACCCATTAAAAAATACAGTATCTTTAAAGACTTACAGCTGCAAGAGGGTTGGATTCTCTTTTTAAAAAAAGTTGTCTATTTCAGAGGGCAGAAGAGCCTAATATAGTTGCTATGGAAAAAGTTGACTTTAAGTTGTACTTTTGCACAGTGCCTAGTTAAGAACAGGGAACTAGGACTTCTGCTCAAATAGAGGAAAACAGAAACAGGGAAAGACTTAACATACAGGAAAATTCAAGATAAAGGGAGAAAAAATTCTTAAAAGGGTTTTACATAGTATGATGACATTAGATTGTGCATATACTACCACATAACTGTGTGTAACACATCGTTGTTGTTCATCTGTCATTTTTGGAGGGCCAGTGGCATCTCCAGGGATGTCTTGACTTGTCTGTAAACTGGGTTTGTGAAGCAGAGTTTCACAAAGCTGTCAGTCTCACTCTCTCTTTCAGTGTCATTGAAGTCCAATAGCAAGATAAAAGTCAGGATGACTGACACATAGTAGGTGCTTGATAAATGTTTACTGAATTGGATTGAAATTGAACTTCTTTATCCTGCTGTACCAGAAAGTCAGAGAGGGCCCAAAAGCATCATAGGGAACTCAGCAGGGATTTTGCTAGGTGTCTAGGAATGCTATGAAAACCAACCAAGGTGAACTATTTTTTGGTAAACTCTATGAGCCTGAGAACAGTGAAGGGACTTCCTGTGAGTATGATGAAGAGGAGATTCTGGATTCACCATCAGAGGCGAAAAAATACAAGAGGTACATAGGAACTTTGACCCCTGAGGGAACTGCAAATTCATTGCAGCTAGGTGGATAGAGCACTCAACCTGAGTCAGGAAGACTTCAGTTCAGATTCTACCTCAGACACTTAACTAGACGTGTGACCCAAGACAAATAATTTAACCTCAGTGTGCCTCAGTTTCCTTATATGTAAAACAGATAATAAGTACACATACCTCCCAGGGTTGTTGGGAAGATAAAATGGGATAATATTTGTAAAGCGCTTTATAAATGCTATAATTCTTGTCCTGTCTCTAGTTTATCATTAATCAGAATAGGGGGTATCACCCCCTATCCTATTAAAATTGTTATTTTTCTCTCTCTGGACCTTTTCAGAATGTTTGCCAGAGGATAATCTCTGACTGTGTTATTAGACAAGTTATTAGTAAACTATTCATTGCTTGTAAAGACTGAAAGAGAAGGAAATTAAGATTAATCTAATTCCACAGCTATTGTCTATGGAAACACTATTTTGCCTCCAGGGTATGTAGGTACTTTGCACTCCCTAAGATTCCCGACATTTCCTTCTGGTTGCCTGGTTACTAAATACTCTCTAGTCAGCACAAGAGTAGCAGATCTGGAATTCCAGCCTAGCACAGATAGGCACTGCTACTTAGGAGTCCCTGCTGCCTTGTCCCCATGCAAAGCCCTATTTCTTGTTTCCAGTTTGGTGTCCTGTGCTCTCAACTAGTTCTCCTCAGCTCTCAAGTGGACAGTAGTTGTAGACATAATGTCTCAAGCGAGATGGAAAAATCTCCACTACATACAGTGCATGTCTTTTTAATCGTGATGCATGATAATGCAGCAAGCAACAGATAGGCATAAAACAACATAGAAACCTGTCAGCTGGGTGGTGCATTCTGCATCAACGGGGACCCCAGCTCAGTACAAGGGCTTTCCCCTGCTTGCTGCATGGCAAGTAAGTGTATTCAGGAAGTGAACTGCAGGTGCAGCAGGAAGCAGCTTCGAAACCTGCCTGGCGTCTGCATCCTCAGAATATCGAGCTTCCTTCCCTTGCCTTCATGACTCCCGTCCCTGGGTCACAATTGGGCCTCACAGCCCTAACTCAGCAATCAGCAGCCTTCCCCCTCCAGGTGCGCCCCTGGGATTGCTGCCATTGGCCACCTGCCAAGAAGAAACCTTGGACAGCTGCCCAAGCAAATGGGCTTCCCCCACTCCAGGCAGCAAGTACAGCCCAGGAGGTTTGAGCCAGCCATGCACTATGCCCCTCCTTTCAGTTAAGAGAGCTCTATATAATAAAGTCCCCTCTCTCATTCACTGAGTCTTCCCCCTTTCCCTTTTTATTTCGAGACCAACTTTCTTTAGGGTTTTTTAATTCATGAAGTGAAAAATCATCAATCCTAGGAGTTATGTTCAGCTTTTCTTCTTTTTTTCTCCCCCAGACAGTAGGGATTGTATCTTGGAGCCTCTTTCCCTGCCAGAAAGTCCAGGTGGCATCACCACTTTAGAAGGTTCCCCATCTGTGCCTTGTATCTTCTGCGAAGAACATTTTCCTGTGGCTGAACAAGACAAACTTCTGAAGCACATGATTATTGAGCACAAGATTGTCATAGCTGATGTCAAGCTGGTTGCTGATTTCCGAAGGTACATTTCCTTTCATTTCATGTAGGAGTGAAACTGATTCTTTTTAGAGGAAAAAGCATTCTGTGTGTGCTTATATGTATGTGTCTATAGTTATGTAAATTGAATATGGTCAAGGTAAATGGCAGGCATTCCCTTTGATGTTTCCAGTTGTTTAGTATTTGTCATCTTTGTACTCCATTGCTTACTAGAGTGTGTTTGTTTGTATTACTATGTATTACTCTGATAACCCTGAGAATGAGGAAACTTACCCACCAGCTGGTAATACTCCCTTTGTCACACTCTTTACACATGTTGCTATTGGAAGCCATCTGTCTACTGGAGTCCATCTTCCTGTTGGGAGTTCTTTCCTAGCCTCTTGGGGTTGATCGGGTATATTTCATAGTACAGACAATCTCTGACTTAAGAACATTTAACTTATGAATAACTTAGGATTACTCTGTCCCTTATGACCAGTTGCCTCTACACTAATGATGAGTAAAATAGACTTTTGTATATTGTCCCTAGAGTCCAAACCACCATTAAATCATTTTTATGAAAAAGGTTTTAAGACCCAATCAAATGACTTACAAACACACTTCCAGAATGCAGCTTATATTTAGGAATAGGAATTTCCTGCTTAGCCAAAGGTGCTGTTCTAATCTTGGCTTCTGTCCTTTGAATTATTAAATATCATTTCTTTTTAAAAATTTAATATTTTTTTTCTCCCAGTTGCATATAAAAACAATTTTTAACATTCGTTTTTAAAACTTTGAGTTCCAAATTCTTTCCCTTCCTCCCTCCCTCCCCCACCCCTTAAATATCATTTCTAATCCTACTTTGAGCATTGACAGCAAATGTTTACTGAGCATCTTGCAGATATATGACACTTTGTGAAGGGTTGCTTTTACTTGATTTCTATCTGTACCATTTATTTTTCAATCCCTTATTCTCACTTTATCTGTCTTTCTCTGTTCCTCCCCATCTGTACATCTGTACCTTTTTCTGTCTGCTTTTTTCTGTCTTTCTGTCTGTTCGCATCTCTTTGTCTCTGTCTGGTCTTCATCTTTCTCTCTCACTCCTTCTGTACCCTCTTCTCTCCCCATCTTTCCTCTCCTTTACAGTGAATGTAGAAACATAGCACACATTCTAGTAATTTCTTTATATATGGTATCTTGTTCTTTGTAATCAAACCTAAAATTTTATTGTTTGGGATTTTCGTTTTCAAAGTAAAGGGTCTCTTGTTAGCTCTTTTCTGCATTAATGGTACAACAGTTAATACTTTAGAAAACCATCACGTAAGTATGCTATTCCAATTCTCACTAAGGTCAGCTTTTCTATTTGTGTGAAATTATTCTGTCTTCTACTTTCTTCTATCCTGCTGATGTGAAATTCCCTTGGAATTTGAAGAAACTGCTGGTTGATACCAGCAGTGATGGTCAGTGGAGAAACGTAAAACTTTTTCCTCTCTTTCCTCCTAAAAATCCATATTCCGAGTTCTTAATCAAGGTTTGCATCTTTTTCCCTATGCCTGCATATAGTAGTTAAGAAACTGGATCCATTCTTATCTATTTCCCTAATTCTTCGTCAAGGTTATTGATCCTTTTATCAATTAGGGGGACAGAGAGGAGGAAAACAATCACACATTAATTATTTAATAGGCCTCCATACTTAGGAGTCTAGAAATAACTATAAGGATCAGTCATCCACACAATGCATCCATTCAATCAAGTGAATATCAGAAGTAAAGTAGAAAATGAAAATGGACAGTGCTTGATTTTAATAGGAAATTTTAATTTTGATAATCTGATTTATATGGCTATGTTGCTGACCAGTTGATATCTTCTTTGATTTTGATACCAAAATTCTCAATATTGTCAATCTTTTTAATTAAATGAAAAGTGCAGCAAAAAGATGTGTGCCTAATTCAAATCTTCCAGGAATGGTCATCTCTGTCCTTAAACATGCTCCCTTTTCAAGAAATTTGTTAGCCTCCTTTGATTAATGCCTATCTTATAATATATAGTTAATGAAAAGTTTTTGTCATTGTTTGGTGTTCCATTTTAGGGGACTCCATTGCCATTATTTATATAGTACCTTCTATACTATAGGTTTAACTTGATGTAATCTTATTGAGTGGTCAAGTGCTCCATGACAAAAGATTTCCTTTTTTGTGATAACCTGGGTGCTTTCTTAAGGAAAAAAAATAGAAAAAAAAAAGACTCATGGAACAGGAACTATTTTCACTTAGATTCAGATGCAGGAAGATCATATACATACAAACACAAATACTTAGAGAAGTTTCCATTTCTTATTAAAAGCTACATACAGTCTTATTAGAAGATACAAAGTTGATAAGCAGATGAGCTTATTCTGGCTCCAAGAAAGAAAATGCCTGTTTTTAACACAAACACTCTAAATTCAACACTTGATCTCTTAGGTTATTTCAGGGGTGGAGAACCTGCAAGGGTCTCACTTGAGGATCTAATGGGTCACATGTGGCCTCAAGGCAGCACCCCTGGTTATTCTAATGAAGAAGATCTCACTGAAAAGATTGAATCTGTTAGCTAACCTACTTGCATGCACAGAGCTACACTTTAATTGCTTTTCTGGTTGCAATGATATTGTTTCCAGCAGACAAAACAGAACCGTTTCTTGCCTCATGGTGCTGTGTGCATTGCTCTCCTCTCATTTGCAGTTACCTAACTTAACAGCCGGACTTCAATTTTCCATGCCTTTTTCGTTCATCAGACATTTCCACTGATGTGCAAATGCACAGACAATTGCATTAATAGAATATGGGCTTATATTTTTATTGGCAAATCTGTGAAAGATACTATGAAAGGTCATGGAATGTTGGAGCTAGAAAATAACTCAGAGAGCTAGTCCACATACGTTATTTTACAGACAAGGAAACAAGTGTTTTAGAGGTTTGAGTGACTTGGGCCTCAAATCCTGTAGGTTGTGGCAAAGATGAGACTACAACCTAGGTATTTTTGACCTGGAGAGAGTTTTCTACTTCTCTATACTTCTGTCATTATTCCTTCATGTGTGACAATTTGTGACACTTTTTAGGGGGTTTTGTGGCAGAGATACTGGAGTAGTTTGCCATTTTCTTCTCTAGATCATTTTACAGATGAGGTTCTGAAGCAAACAGGGCTAACTTGCCAAAGTTTACACAAATGTCTAAAGTAGGATTTGAATTCAGGTCTTTCTGACTCCAATCTCAGCATTCTATCACCAGCACCACCTAGCCCGCCCCTTCTCTACATTGCTTCTCTTATATTTTGAGCTTCCCCCTTCTAAAGTCATTGGTACTGACCTTCTGGTGAAAAGTGAAGATGGTGATCGTTGCCAATTAAGTTATCATTTAGTACCATTTATTGTTTTCAATACTGACTCCTAATAACCCATTCTGAAGGAGCAAGATGAATTAATTACAAATAATTTTCCCCCTTTATAGTAATACTGAGGCTTTCAGAGTTCCTTTGGAATATCAATCTGGTATCCCCTTAGCAAAGCAGTTAGAATGACCATCGATTTTTATGGTTAAGAAACCAAACTCTTCTACATTTAATGGATTTACACAGTGATATAGCAAGCGGTGAAACCTTGGTTTGTAGTTAGCTAATCTTATACAACATGAAAATGAGTTGTTCATCTGCCTTCACCAGTCCTGGAAATTAAGTGCCCATGTGTCGTGGAAAGTATTTATTTGTTCTTGTTCATTGTTTTTTAAATTTAATTTGTTTTAGTCAGCCAATATCTCAGCCTTCCACCCTGCCCTACCGCACTCCCCAATTGAGGAAGTAACAGAAACAAAACCCACTCTAAACATGTGTAGTCAGCTAAAGCAAATTTCTACGTTAGTCACATCCAAAAGAAGGCTGTCTCATCCTCCGTTCTGGGTCCTTTATCTCTCAGTCAAGAAGTAAGTTGAATGTTTTATCATTAGCCCTCTGAAATTCTACTTGGTCATTATGCTGATATGAGTTCAGCGCAGTAATATTCCATCACATTTACATGCCTTAACCTATTTATTCATTGTCCAATTTATGGGTATCCCATCAGATTCCTCTCAGATTATTGCTGCCTCAAATATTTTCTATATCCTTACTGGTTTTTGGCTTAGCACTAATCCTTCACTTAATCTTGTCTCCCTCTAACTCCCCTTTTGCCCTTCTTCCCTTTCCTTGTTGGATAAGTTATTCTTGCCTGTAAGCTCTTATTCTTGCATTCTAGAATATCATATTCTAACTTCTTTCCTTTATGTTGATGGTTACTATATCACGTGTGATTGGAATTGTGGCTTCTTGGTACCTAAATTCTTTCTTTCTGGCTACTTATGCTATCTTTTCTCTGGATTTTGGCTATGATATTCCTGGGAGTTTTCATTTTAGGGTTTCTTTCAGAAGATGATAAGTGAGTTGTTTTAATTTCCATTTTTAACTTCTAGTTCTAAGATCTGGGCAGTTTTCCTTCAAGATATTAAAAAATATCATGTATGGGCCCCCTCTTCTTTGGCATTCAGGCAGTCCAATGATTTTTAATTTTTTTCCTCCTTAATCTGTTTTCTGGATCAATTGTTTTTACTATGAGATTCTGTAAAGTTTCTATTTTGTTCAGCCTTTTGTCTTTGTTCAAATATTTCTTGTTGTCTCATGGAATCATTAGCTTCTATTTGGTTGACTCTAATTTGGGGAGGGGGGAGTTTGTTGTTTGACAAAGGTTTTATAATTCTTGTTCCAAGCTACTAATTCCTTTTCCAATTTTTTCTTCCATAGCTCTCATTTCTTCTCCAATTTTTCCTCAAGCACTCAAATTGCATTTTTGAATTAACTCTTGCTTCATCTTTTCCAGGAATTCTGGTCGAATTTGTCCCCAAGCTGGTTTTTGTTGTTGTTCTTTTTTTTCTGAGGCATTGCCTGCATATCTTTGGAGTTATTCTCTTTCCCTGATTTTGTATCTTGAGCATCCCTGCAAGCATAATAGTTCATTTTGATGGGGTTCTTCTCTTGTTTACCCATTCTTCCAGTCTGCGTTTTGATTTTGGAGTTGATGTTAGGGCTGAGCTTTGTCTCACTTCCATAGGGAAGGTCTGTGCTGGTCCCATTGTCGCTTTTTATTGAGTTATTGTAGGATCTTAGGGATAGGCTGGGGGACCGGCAAGTTTTCAGTGCTTCCAAAGTGATCTAATTGCTGCCTCCCTGGTTTGAGCTCTACAAATTCATCTCCTGGGTTTAGGTCTGTGCATGAGTAGACATCCAGTAAATGCTGGATTCAGGCCCTCTTAGCCATTTGGAAAGCTCTGTTGACTCAGAGTGGCAGAAACGTAGGCTACTCTTTGGTCTGAGATTTCTATTCCTCAGCAGTTACTTTGATTAAGATCCTGCTCTCTTTATGAGGGTCTGAACTATTGCTTCTGCTGGCTTCTGAACTGTAACCTCCCTGCCCAGGAACACCGCTCTCTTAAGCAAGTCTTCTTAGTCTGCCCTGGATATTGATCCAGAACTGGACAGTGGGTAATAAAATTATCAGTGGGCACCTATCCCTGTTGCAGTGGCCCCTTTAAGTCTGAGAGGCCTCAGTACAGTTTTGCACCTTCCTACTGCCCTGGTGTACAGTCTCTCCCCAAATGTTACAATGCTCCATGTACTCCTGGCCCAGAGCCTTCAGTGTCCTCAAACCTCTTTGTCTGTCTTCTGATGCCAAGCTCAGCTAGGAGAATGACTGTGACTTTTTCTAGATTTCCCCATCAGGGTTTGAACTGGTATATTTTCTAGTCTGTTTGGGGAAGCTGGTCGAGTGGAACGCCTGGCACTTCTTCCTACCTCTCAGCCATCTTGCCTTTGCCCCTCACTCGGATGTAGTTTGACAAGTCCTTAGGCTCCTGTCACTAATTGGTCAGTGAAGTAGGATTTGAGGTAGCAGGGATTTAGTGGAATGTTGTTTTTGTTCTTCTAATATTCTCTCCTATATTCCCTTTATTTTTTCTTGACCATTTCCTTTTCCAGGGTAGAAAGGAATTGGGAGGGGAGGAGAGGGAAATATAGATGGTTATTTCCAGATGAGATTGTATCTCAAGATTGCTATAGGATCACGGCTCCATCCTGGTTTGGATTCTTCTCCCCTTGCTTTGCTCTCCAGTATATTTGAAAAAATGTTGTGTTCAGTTCCTGATAGAACTCAGGTATGAAGGATGAAAAGGTTACTGGTGATGTCTGTGAGCAACATTTCAAATAGCATGTTTGTAGTTTTACCACACTGTGCATCAAAAACAAGCCTAGAGACTGAGATGTATCACATGATGCTCACTCTCAGTTATCTTAGGAGGTTCTATATTTCACTGCTGTAAGGAAGGATTGAGCAGGGCCCTCAGGGATTGTCAGTTTTACTGAATAAAGAGACAATGAAGTATGTCAGTCATTGAGAAGCAAGTCCAAAGGGTTCTAGACTTGGAGTCAGGAGATCTCAGGTCCAGTTCTCACCACCCCCAACTCAGACTTCTGGATACTAAGCATGGGACCATGGTCATATCATTTACCCTCTCCAAGTCTCAGTTCCCTCATATGTAAAACAGTGATAGTAATACTTGTAATGCATAACTCAGTGGGTTATTGTGAATAGAGTGCTTTGTATGCCTTAAGATTCTATATAAATCTGTTATTATTGTTTCATTTAATACTTTTAATATTCATTTACTTATTTAGTACATGTACTTATTCTACTATCAAGCAGTTAGATGGTGCAGTGGATAGAGTGCCAGCCCTAGAATCAGGGAGTCTCATCTTCATGGGTTCAAATCCAGTCTCAGATGCTGTGTGACCATGGGCAAGTCACTTAACCCAGGTTGCCTCAGTTCCTCATCTGCAGAATGAGCTGGAGAAGGAAATGGCAAACTACTCCAGCACCTTTGCCAAGAAAATTCCAAAGGGGATTACAAATAGTTGGACACAACTAAAAAACAGCAGACACTGATACTACTGTTGTGCCTTTGTCTCTTTTGCCTTTGGAATGGCGGCATGACATAGGTGATAGAGGTCTGACTGTAGAGTCTGAAAGAACTGAGTTCAGATCCCATCCTTGACACTGTCTTCCCATGAGACGTTGAGCAAATCACTTAATTTCTCTGGACTTCAGTTTCTTCATCTGTAACAAGATCTGCCTGGACTAGGGAGTTTCTTAGATCCCTTCCATCCCTAAATCTATGATTTTCTTTTCTGAATTATATTTATCTTTTAGACAAAGGATCATGACTCATTTTTTCTATAGAGCTCCTACATTGTTGCCACATGCAGCTAACTAGCAAATTGTCCATGGAGATACCAGTATTGAAATTTCCCAACTAGTTTTGAGAACAAAGCTCTCTGACTTTTCTTTTAGGTATCTGCACCCTTTTGGCAATACTTCAAGATATCTGGTAATTAGGGCTAGGGAAATTTTGGAAAAAGGGGAGGAATAAAATAACAAGGCAAATTATTATTGGGATAAGGAAGCTACTATTTGGAAAACTTTCCAGAATAGTGGAGGGGGCGGGGGGAGTGCAACAGGAAGTGCAACCCTTATATCACCACTTGTACTATAACCCTTACTTTTGGAGTATTCATTCAACAATTTTTTTAAGTGCCAGGCACCATGCTAAGTGCTAGAGAAAGACAAAAAACAGTCTGGTTCCTGAGCAACTCACAATCCGCTCACAGCAGCTAGTATGCAGAGAAGGGTTTTGGTTAGTATGGGGGAATACAAAGAATCAAATACAAATTAATAAGATCTGTGAAGTCTATTAATTTTTGATTATGTCTAGGCTGGATGTTGTATTTATATGTACATTTCTCACAAAAATCCAGACACACAAATGTTTTTCTCCTTTATCTTTTTTTTAATTGACACCTGTCACTGTACAGGTCTGGTCTTTTATTGTAAGTTTCCATTTTATCCATCATAGCTTAGCTACTGCACATGAAGCCAACTTTTCCATTTCCTTTCTCACTGGGAAGGCAACTACAATCTCCCCTTGTACCATTTGACAAATGAGTTTCCAATTGGCAACATAAATCTTGTTAGATAAATGGGAAGATGAACAGATCACTGACTCCTGTCATCTTTCTCCCTCTCTCATCAGAAATGGAGGTCTGGATGTTAAGCTTTTAAATTTAGCCAGTGTGCAGCAGCTAACTCTGCTCATTACATTCATCGAGTGAGTTGTAACCTTGTCTATCTTGCTCCCACCATTCAGTTTGTCTTATTTAGACTCGAACTGTACGTGTAGACTCTTACTATGTTGTTATAAAAAGTGAAATTAGCAACTGAATTCTTATTGCCTGATTTTACAATTCTCTATATAACTGATAATCACCCAATATTCAGTATTATTGGAGAATATGAAATGTAGCCTATTTAATAGATGATAGGTTGACATCACACTTAAAAGAGCATTTCAGAAAAGCTTTGAATGTACCATAGCAATATCTCATTTGACCATTCCTCTTGTCTATGCAGATCAAAGCCTTCTAACATTTGCATGAGGATCTCCCAAGAGCAGCAACCCTTGACCTCTTTATGTCAAGCCTAGCTCATTGTAATTTCCCTACACTGCTTCCAATTCCACAGTCTGGGACCAAGCAGAACAAGTCTAATTCTTTCTCCATGTGCAAACTACCATAGTCCTCCTCAGTTTTCTCTATAATAAACATCCCAAGACAGTTTGTTAAACTAATTCTTACATGACATAAATTTAGGTTCCTTAATCAACCTGGTTGCCCCCTTATGAATACTCTCTAGATTATCAATAACCTTCCTAGAACAGGATGACAAGAACTGTACATAACACATTGAATTCAGTAATAGTTGTTAACATACAGTGAATTCAGTGCTTAACTATGTGTAAGATACTTAGTCATTGAGGACGTAGAGATTAAATGAAACAGAGATTTTGACCTTGAGTACTTTACAGTCTGATCAAAGTTAGGGAGCATAGTGATTAAAAAGCTGCCCTTTCCTGCTTGTCTTTTCTTTGCCCATCTGTTTGTTTGTATGTAGGTTTTACAATAATTGTAGAAATCAGTACACATTCTAAGTAACTTTCTCATGTGGAGGATCTAGTTTCAAGTAATCGGATTTCATCTTTTGTTTAGGTCAACCATTTCACAGCCTAACAAAGTAAAGCATACAAGGTAGACATATAATCTACCCAAATCATTGATACAGATTAGAATGTAGTAAGTATACCAAAGAAGTCTTCACAAAAGTACTTTAAGAAATATATTTTGTATGTTGACTATGAGGTGTCAGGGAGTGGTCGAGCATATTCAGGTATAGATATACAGCAGATATTTGGAGATAAAGGACAAGAGTAGAGGGCTCAAATATAGATTTGAGAGTTATCTACCTAGAACTAATATTTGAAATCATTTGAGTTAATGTTATTTTCAAGGGAGAGAATGTATACACAGAAAAGGGGCAAGAAAAGAAGCTTGGGTGACACTCATGTTAAAGGGACAGAAGGAGGGTGATGAGCCAATGAAGGCAGAGAAAGAACAATTAAGATAGAAGAGAATATCATAAAAGTATAGTGTCATGGAAGCTAAGAAAGGACGGAATGGACAACAGTATCAAATGTTGCAAAACGATCAGGGACAATGAGACTGAAAATAGTCAGTGAATTTGGCAATAAGGACATCTTTTAGCAACTTTGGAGAGCACAGTACCTGATGAAGAGTAAAGAGAGGAGCCAGTAAAACTGAATCATTTCCATGCCATATATAGTTTTACTTCATAAAACATTAATGTCAAATTTGGGAGCACAAATGGCACAGTACAGTGCCTTTCCTTTTTTATCACAAATTTCCAAGCGATTTTCCATCATGAACTAATTTGTCACTTTGTGGTAAATAAGCATTCTTCTAAAAGTCCATCACTGTGGAGCAGTACTGAAGCTCCCTTCAACTCTCTGTTTTTGGATTATTTTAAGGTATGTGTTGTACTGGAGGAAGAGGTTCACTGAGCAGCCTATCACGGATTTCTGTAGTGTCATAAGAACTAATTCCAAAGCTCCGTTTGGTGAGTATGCCACTCATCTTCTTTCTATTCCTTTCAATCCAAGAATGCAAAATAATAATCTTGGAACCTTAAATTAATTACATAATAGCTCAAATTAAATAGTTTTACTTGTCTTACCCAGTTTGAAAAAGGCTAAAACAGAACCATATGCCAGGATAAGTCTTGACAGAGATACATATTTTTAAAAATAAATCTTTTGAGGAAAAAAACATTAGAAATACATATTTCTCACTTGTCTTTCTAATCTCTCAACAGAGGAGCAAGACAATTATTTTTTATTATGTGATGTTTTACCAGAAGACAGAGTTCTTAGAGAAGAGCTACAGAAACAGAGATTGGTAAGAATTTTTTTTTTTATTTAATGCCACTTGCTTTGGGGGAAAGACCCAAGTATTAATGAACACATAGTAATTTATACAACGATTGAATTATTTTGTGTTACGACTTCACACAGAAATTTTGTTTCCTGGATCATTACTAAGATAACAACATCACTTACACATTTCAGTGTAACTTTCGCTGCCTGACACTTGCTAGGGGTTCAACAGTCATGGAAAAATGCCCTAAGCGAATACTGAGTTGAATT
Source organism: Bettongia penicillata ogilbyi (assembly GCA_023548195.1). Taxonomy (NCBI): domain Eukaryota; kingdom Metazoa; phylum Chordata; class Mammalia; order Diprotodontia; family Potoroidae; genus Bettongia; species Bettongia penicillata. Next base: position 3,916,390 of record JAJHZJ010000482.1, on the reverse strand, counting down.
GATCACTCTTTTGCTTCCTCCTCCCCTCTCCCTGGAATGTGCTGTGCATTAATGCTTACTTTATTTCAGTCTACAAATTAAGCACATGGCTCAATAAATATGTCATTTTTAATGTTTAGAGATTACTATTTGATAGGGTCATTTTAATCCCTGCAAAAGTACTTTTTCTACCACAAATAATTTGAGATTGTATACTATCTTAATAAAAAAAAAAGATTTAAGGAAGTATTTCTTTTTTAAAAAAAAAAGTTAATTAACCATGAGCTAAAAAATTAGAAAAAATAAAAAAATTTGTAAAAATATTTTTTCCATTTTCCTTTAAATCCCATCATCTCCTTACCTTAATTTCCCCAGACTGTAAAAATAGCCATTATCCACCCATTTCTCCTTATATTCCTCCCATGTGACTTTTTCCAACCACACTATTTGACCTTGAAACAGAAAAAAAGTAACAAAAGCAAAATCAGGGTTGGGTTTTGGCAGACTGTGCGCAAGAGGAGAAACAAGACAGTGAAGGATTCTGGAGTATTTATGAGGACAGAACTGAAATGGGCAGAGGCAAGTGTAGTTAGAAGGAACAAAAAGAATAGGTTAATGGGAAGTTTTTAATGGGGACCAAGAGCAGGTTTATAGGTGTTATGGTCAGAGAATGAGAGTCCCAAGTTTTGAGATCTTGAAGCAATAACACTGCCAGGTGATAATAAAGTCAAAGGCCGCTAAGTAACTGAAGCAAGAGAAGATGAAGATGACTGGGGTCCTGGAGAATGAGGAACTGGGAGCTCAGGGTACCACATGGATCATTTAATAGTCATATTGAAGTCCTGAGGCTTAAGACACAAGGCAAGGTAGGGAAAAGAAAGATGAACCTCGTGGGGAAATTAGCCTTTAAAAGAAAAGAAGTAGATAGTAATGGTAGATCAGTAGAGTGGGAGTGATGCATAGGGAAGATAGAACAGATCAACCCATCCTCATCCCTTACATTTAGCAAAGTGGGAAATGAAAGTTTCCACTGAAGTAGAAACAGGTGGATGTGGTATCATCTAAGGAAAGTCTCACTTTGGTTAAATGATTGAAATCAGATTTCTTGACTTCCCTCTTTTTTCCAAACATATATCAAAGTAACATAATGCTTATGCGTTGATTACTTGAAACAAACCTATCATACCTAACATAGTTAGGTTCTCCTAGCAACAATAAGATAGGAAACTGAAGACTGGACAGGGCCTTCGATGGTTTAAAAGGAGACCTTCTTTCCTGATATCCCAAAGTGCTGACAATGTTCACCCGAACCATATGATCACTACTTCTGGTCAATAATAGAATGTCTGACTTGGGCCCTATCTTCCTGAATTACTAGAATTTGTTCCAGTTAAGTACCTAAAATATCTCAGTGTTTCTCTAATGCAGCTCTATATATGTTTGCACTGGAAATTTTGATGCTCAACTCATTTGCTGGTTGCAACAAACATTTCGTGTTTATGAGCACTCAGTAGTGAAATATAACTTTTATTTAAATTGGAAGAAACTACAGTTGAATTTTGTGTGATTTAAAAGATATCACTTCAGGAACTCTCTTAATGGCAGCAATAAATATTTTATCTAATTTTTAACCAACTTGACAATTTTCTCTGTTGGAAGGAAATACAGTGTTTTTGAAACAAACGGAGCTGTAGATATTACTTCCCTCCTATCCTACCCCACCCCCAATAAATTATACACCACTTAAGGAATATATTATCGAAATCTTGTCTTGTACTAATTTTCTCTAATATTTTTACTTGGAGTGATAAACATGATACACCAAAACTGGCTTGTGTTTTCTCTGTTTTGTCTACAAGATCAGCCTATTATAAAATAGTCAGCAGGAGTATTAAAAAATAGTACACATTTCTCCCTTTCTTTGCTTGACCTTAGTTTGCACCAACAGTCAATCAGTCAAGTGCTTGTTAATTATCCCCATGTGCCAGGCGCTATGGGATGTAAATACACAACAGAAACATGGTTCCCACCCTCAAGGAGCTTACTTTTTGATGGGATTTAATGTGCTTGCAGGTAAATGAATACAGGAGTTATGGCAAATAAATGATACTGTTTAGGGGCAGGGTGAGGAAAAGGCTAACAACTGAATGAAATCATGACAAGCCTCTTGGAAGGGGTGGTTGTTGATCTGGGCCCTGAAAGGAAATGAGGCTTCCAAGACTTGGAATGAGCAGCAAGAGTATTCCAGGAATGGAGAATGTCATGTTGGACAACAGCAAGCAGACCAGTTTGGCTAGAGAATAAAGTGCATGATTGGGGAGTAATGTATGATCATCCTAGAAAGATGGACTGGCACCAGATTGTAAGAACATCAAATGCCAAACTGAGGAATTTGTATTTGGTCAGACAGAGACTGGGGAGTTGCTGAACTTTGCTGAACAGGATTATAAAGCTTTAGAAATACCAGTCTGGTAGTGAAGTAGAGGAGGGATGGTAGAGGGGAAGAACTGGATTCAGGGAGAAAAATCAAGAAAGCTATTGTAATAGTCTAGGTGAAAAGTGATGGCATGACACGAGGATTGCTTACTCGTTTGTCCGATACAGTAGTACCTCCATTTTGTAATGAATGGGTAGTAATGTTTCCCACCCACTTTTCTTGGATAATAGGTATAAACAAGAATGCAGTAGATAAAATTATCACTGGGGGAGAGATAACTGATATTCAAACCTCTATATTTGTTTGTTCAATCATATTCAATAGTGTCCTACTCTCTGTGACCCCTTTTGGGGCTTTCATAGCTAAGATACTGCATTGGTTTGTCATTTCCTTCACCAGCTCATTTTACAGAGGAGGAAATGGAGACAAACAGGGTTTAGTAACTTGCCCAGGTCACACAGCTAGTATCTGAGGCCAGATTTGAACTCAGGAAGATGAGTCTTGTTGACTCCAGACCTGGCACTCTATCCACCATGCCACCTAACTGCCCACACTTCTTGATAGCTGTTATTTTTTCGCCATTTTGGGAAACAAACTTAAAACCAATATGAGTTGTAAATATTTACCAGTCTGACCAGCGTCAGGTGCTTTGAAGTAGAACTTTAGCATGAAAGACTCATATCAGGTCGGTAACCTCCTTGAGAGCTGAAACTGTTTCATTTTTACCTATGTATCTTCTGTCTTAACTCAATGTCTGACATATATAGTAGGTACTTAACAAATGCTTAGTCTTTGATTCATTCTTTTTATTACAGATTCAACCCAATTCTGTTTTCTTGGATGATTTTTCTGCAAAATAATCAAAGCAAAAGATAAAAGTCACTTTTTTCCCTTCCATTGCTGCGATTTTTTAAAATCAGATTTCTTATTGGTTTCCCTAAATTGGAGGAAGACAAGAATTACTAATGCCCTGTTGCCTGAGAGTCTTATATCTCTTTTTTAATTCAATGATAACCTTCCAAGATTGTAGGATATCCTTAGAGAACCCTCCTAGAGCTGGAATTGACCTTTAAGCCACCTAACCAGTTCTTTTGATTCCAGACGGTGCTATATATACTCTGCCATCTCATGGTGATGATTATTCTATCATGGAATTAGAAATCTGCAAGGAGGATAGATGACATTCTTCCTGAGCTACTGATTCTAGTTTCTAACAACTCCTACTTTTATTCATGTAGAATTTCCCTCAATTTTTTCTTCAACCAGAAAAATGCACTCAGGTCTTGGATTTCTCCTGTTAGCTACCTATGTTTTCTTCTTCCCTCTCCTTACCCGTTATGTTTGATCCATTTTATTTGAGCACCTAAGGAAGTCATTCATTTAACTCTCTGTCTCCCACACTCTCGTTCACACTTCTTAGATGTTCAGCCCACACTTGCCCTTACTTCTTTCCTCCTCTTCAAGTCACCCCAGGGAGTCTCATAGAAGAAAGAAAAATATGGCCTTTCTATCCTGTGTAGCAAGCAGATGGCATCTGCTTCTAACATTATGATTCCAGAAGTGGTGGGAGGTACTGATGTCTTTCAAGAAGGTGAGATTAGTCAGATCATATCTCTTAGATATCAGGCACTTAGCATTCAGTTAAGCAATCATTTGCTAGTGTGCTTTGGTTTGACACCAGCTGGCAATCTGGGTAACCAGCAGAAAGCCAACTTCTCAATAGTTCTTGTATCATCTCTATGCTTCCTGTAATTACTGTCTAGGAAACCCAGAGCAGTCGTGATTTCCTTGGAAACAGCATGCAATCTTGATGTTACTTTCTTTTTTGGTTGACTTAAACCTTCCCTGACATGGCAGGGCTTGTTTGGTTTTAGGTGTTTCACATCAAGTAGCTAATCCCTCCTGCCTACACTGAATGCTAAAGAATTGAGTCTTAATGTATTAAATGCTGGTAGAGAAATATGAACATCCCCCAGGGCTGCTTGGCATTCCTCAACACTTCAAGGGGAACCCCAAGAAAAAAAGTTGCCTTGGAGATTGCTTCTAAAAATTTAAGAAACTTAGAGGTTGATACTATGTGAAAGTTGGTTTATGTCAAATGCATCCAAAGACAAAAGTGGGTCATGATTTCATTTCTAATTTGTTAATTAATCTAAATGCTGATCTTCCCCAGTCCTTAACTCTTAGCATTTATTGGCCAGTTTCTGGCTAAATGTTTTTGTGTTGTGTGTTATATCTAACAGAGTGGAAAATGCCATGATTATTGTTTCATATGCTTTTATTTATTAATGGTGATAGGTATTAGGTCTTCTGCAGAGAATGCCAAATCAGCCACTGAGGTTAAAATAAAAACCAATGTAATTCCTGTTCCTCAACTCAGGAAAAATGAAGGATACTAGGAGGATAATTGTAGGAAGAACAGGAGGAAATAGTTTTATGTTCTAGATCCCTGTGAATTGTAAAATGTTTAAATTGGTTTGGAAGCCAGCCTTGGCAGATCTTGACTAGCTATATGGTAGAAAAAAGGCAGTTAATCTCTCCAGGGCTCAGTTTCCTCATCTGGACTTTGTTGAGGATCAAGTGAGACAATGTCTGTGAAGTGCTTTGCACACCTTAAGTGCTATATACAGACAGATGTTAATTATGATTATGACTTGTATCTTTCTTTCCATCTCTTTTGACAGCTGAGAAATAAACAATCGAAGGACAAGTTGCTGTTCTTCTGTCCTTTAATATTTCATTTTCTTTGGGCTATTGTACAGATGGACAGAAAGGTCACTTTTTGTAATTGAATAAAAGTATAGAGGTATTGGTTTGTCTTCCATTAACTCATGAAAACATTTTAAAAGATAAATCCAGCGGGAGGTGCAAACCACTCTTGTAGCAAGCAGTAAGGGTAACAGGGATGAGATGCCTCTCATCGTATTGTCAAAGAGTTTCAATTTCCTTCATTAGGTCTCTTTGTTTTAAAAGCTTTTCATTTCATATGCTTTCAGGGTTATGACTCTTTTTGGTACAGCAGTATCTAGTAAATATGCTCTTAAAATTTTATGAATATCAGATCCATTTGTAGGCAATATTTATCTATATTGATGCTCTGGATCTAGTAGAATTTATTTGTTAAATTTTCAAGGACATTTTGGAGGGTGTATTTGTGGTATGGGATAGTTAGGTGGAACAGTGAATGGAGTACCAATCCTAGAGTCAGAAAGACCTGAGTTGAAATCTGGCCTCAGAAACTTACTAGCTGTGTAACCCTGGGTGAGTCACTTAACCTTGTATGTCTCAGTGTACTCATTTGTAAAAGGAACTGGAAAAGTATATGGCAAACCACTCCAGTATCTTTGCCAAATAAAACCCCAGATGGGGTCACAAAGAATTGGACATGACTGAAATGACTGAACAACGGTTGTGGTCTAGAGATTTTCATCTATTCATTTTTAAAGGATAGTGAGCTTGTGATATGTAATGCTTGGGGAAGAGGGATTTTTAAGGGATTCTCATCATCATCATCTCATTTTCATCTTTAGTAACATAAGAATTGTAGTCTTTGTGATAAGGGCTGTCCCCATACAGTTACTGTTATAAAATCAATATATTTTACCAAGTCAAATGGATAGTTTATATATGCTTTAAACACTTGTAAATAGTGTATCAAGGTTAGCAATAACAGTTGTAGATGTTTGCACCTTGTGTACAATAGACATTCAATGAATATTTATTGACTTTTTTATTTTATTCAACTAGTTCTCATCTATTAGTGATTATTTAAATGCCCTTCCTTGTCTAACTGACCACTCAAGGTTCTTTACAGGAATTTGATGTAAAGAAATCCTCTTGTTCTGGAGTGGGATTATGGTGGAGGTCATAGAGTCGCTAAAAATCTTTACGACACTCCTTTATCTAATATAGTTTTAAGTGTTATAGAGAATCTTTGGGCCAGGTATGTATAACTAGCATTTGAAGGTTTGCAAAGTGCTTTAGATAAGTTAGCTCATTTTACACTCACAAAAATCTTGGGAGATTGACGCTGTTATTTATCCCTGTTTTACAGAGGAGGAAATTGAGGCAGACATTAAGTGACTTGCCCAGTGAATTTATAATGAATCAGATTGCTTCTGAGGTCCCTCCTAGTCAATCAGTAAATATTCATTAAGTGCTTCCCATGTGTCAGGCACTGTGCTAAGTACTGGGGATGCAAAAAAGAAACAAAAGATATTCCCTGCCCTCAAGGAGTTTACAGTTTATAAATTCTTATTTTACAAAATACCTAACATCCCTAGGCACAGAAGAATATCTGTTCTGCCCATAAAAGAAAAAGTAATTTCTACCTTTTTGAAAAACATTATATCATCCACACATGGACTATATTTTTGGCACTTAAATGGGACCCTCAGTCAACTGAGAATAAGACTGTGCCACTCAAAAGGAGCTGGAAACAGGGGTCTCCAGGGCCAGCTGAAGTCAGTATCCTGAGACACCCACTGTGACTATCAAAAGTCAGTTTTCTCCATCTCTCCTGAATCATTTTGACTCATTCATATATATCTCTTTCTGGATACTAGAGGGTGAGCAGGCCTTTTCCAAGCCCTTCCTTCACCTTGGTTCGTCAGGCTTAATCCCATTTACTTTATCTCTGAATTGCACAACTCACTTGACTCATTCTGTGCCTGGGAGTAAATAGCTCAGAATTTCCACCCTCTTTTTCTCTAAAGATCTTTCCATCGTCCTTCCTAACGCATTAGTGACTTTACCATTTGGTAAGCAGTCTGGATGCTGGAATTGTAAACAAGTTATCTCCAAAGAAGTCTGACACTCTGTGACTCATTTCTAGTGGCAGTGCATTGGGCAGACCTTTTTTCATTACTTATTGCTTTGGTTTTCCTTGTCACTCAGGTTATTCATTCGTTTTCCTTCATCAAAAGCTGAAGAATCGTTGAAATCATACTTTGCAATCTATTACAGGATTGCTTCCTCTTCAGGATTTTATCCCTCTCTGAATTCCTGGGTGCCAGTATTTCCACCCCTGTTCTTAGAAAAATATTATATAATCTGGGCATATAAACTGAAAAATAGGTCTGCTTAGGTGAACTTTTACTAAGCCACTCAGCCTTAAAGGGACAGTAATAAAAGGATAAAGAGAACTGAGATAGAGGAAGTCAGTGAGGCATCTCAGTCTGCTGATGCTCCCTCCCTATTTGCCCTAAGAATAGAGAAAATCATTCAGTAGTTAATCAATAAACATAAAGTGCCTATGACTGTGCTAAACATTAGGAATACAAAAAGAGACAAAATACAGTCCCTGACCTCACGAGGCTTACAATCTAATATGGGAGAGAACATGCAAAGCAAGCTATACACTGTGTAAATAGGAATTAACAGAGGGAAGGCACTGGAATGAAGAAGCCTTCCTGTATTAGATGGGATTTAAAGGAAGTCAGAAAGGTCAGTAGATGGAGTTGAGGAGGGAGAGTATTCCAGGCATGGGGGACAGCCAGAGAAAATGCAGGGAACTAAAAGATGGAGGGTCTTGTTTGTGGAATAACCAGGAAACCAGTGTCATTGGATAGATGAGTACATATCAGGAAGTAAAGTATTAAAATACTAGAAAGGTAGGAGGAGACTAGGTTAACTTGGGATTTGCTCTTGGAGGCAATAGGAAGCCATTGGAATTTATTAAGTTAAGGGGGTGATATGATCAGACTTGCATTTTAGTTAGATCACTTTGGCGGCTGATATGGCTTTAGTGGCTGAGTGGAAGATGGATTGGACTGGGGAGAGGCCTGAAGCAGGGAGAGAAATTAGAATAGTACTGCAATTGTCCAGGTGTGAGGCGATGAGGGCCTGCACAAGAGTGGTGGTGGCAATGTCAGAGGAGAGAAGGAGGCTTATTAAGAAATGTTGCAAAAGTGAAGTCAGCAGGCCTTGGCAACAGATTAGATATGGTGGGGTAAGAGATAATGAGGAATCCAAGATGATTTCTACATTGTGAACATGGGAGACTGGAAGGATGCTATTGCCCTCTATAGTAAGGTGTGTTCATCCCTCATTGCCGAAGAAGACCATGCCATCAGAGAAATGACCTGACTTGCACTTGACTTTGTTTTGAGTGAGAAAGGGCTGTGCAGGTCACCAGCCTCACTTCTTCTCCAGAGCCATCTGAATCCAGTGACCAGATATTCATCAGGATGACTGGAGATGACCCAGGATGAGACAATTGAGGTTAAGTGACTTGCCCAAGGTCACACAGCTAGTGAATGTCAAGTGTCTGAGGTGAGATTTGAGCTCGGGTCCTCCTGACTCCTGCACTGGTGCTCTATCCACTGCACCACCTAGCTGCCCCCTTCTATAGTAATAGGGAAGGTAGGAATGGAAGAAGGTTTAGGAGAAAAATATTAAGTTCCATTTTGGAAATGTTCTTTAAGTTTCTATTGGATATCCAGTTTGAGATGTCTGATAGGCAATTGGAGATGCAAGATCAGAAGTCAGGAGAGAGACTGGGGCAGGAAAGGTTGGTTTGAAAGTCATCAGTAAAGAGATAATAAGAAGAAGATAAATGGACTAAGAGAGGACCTCCTGTCTGCCATTTTCCCCCACTACCTTTTTATGACCTTTTTTTAGGCCTCTACTGAGACCCTTGGAACAATGAAGTCATAGCAGAGTAATAGATTTCTATACTGATGAGCATTGAAAGACAGTGATACAATTGGACAAATGCTAGATTAGGAGCCAAGAGGCAAAGATTCAAATCCCAGCTATGTGGGAATGGGCATACCTGTCTCAATTTTTTCCATTATAAAATGATGATTTTAATAGTTGTATCAATTAACTTATAGGATTTTTGAGAAAAATATTGTATGGATTTTAAGGGATGGCAATGGTTGGTGGTTTTGTTTTTGGATAAGACCAGTGATTTCATTGATCTAGAGAACTTCTAATTGAAGAATCCCCTCTACCAATGAAAATTAATAGCTTCTCTGAAACTTGTATTATGAGAATTCCCTGGGTCACTGAGAGGTTACATGACTTGCCCATGGTGGCACAGCCCACTGTATGCTAGCCCAAGGAGTAAAACTTAGGTCTTTCTGACTTTATGGCCAATTCTCTAACTTCTGCACCATGATAGTGTGGTGTTTAATAGTGTAGTGTTTAATAGTGTGGCACTCAAAAAGTTTAAGAGATGCAATTTCTGGATAATTTAATCATTTTCTTAATGATGCCAGCTTTTTAATAAAAGGATAGTCATTTGGTCATTTCTCTCTTAGACCAAAGACCTCTCATGGCAGTGGACTCACAGTTCATATATCCTTAGTAGGGAAGGTGTTGAGAATGGTTATCAACTCTAATTGGTTAACAATTAATGAGAGAATGAATATTACAATGAAAGCCTGAGTTATATTACAATGAAGAGTTGTATCACCCAAATTTTAGTCCAAGAGACTTATTAATTTCCATATCACCTGTCTGACGAAAGGGAGGATCCACATTTTCCCTAGACCTGTCAGAACAAATACAATAAGCAGGAATGCACCTGTTAACCTATTAATTTAGAATTTCTTTTGCTGTCTTTGATTAGATCTCACCCATCCTGGCTTGGCAAATCTTTTAGAGAGACTTCTCACACTGGTTGATTTCTAGAGAAGGAAATAGCAAAGGGAAAAACCTTGGTTTTGATTCAGTAATTAGTTATTAATACAAGAGAAAAGCAATCATTTCTCTCAGTAGTATTACTAGACTCAGAACATTACAACTCACTAACCAATGTGCTGTGACTTCACCATTCAAGGGAGTCTAAAGGTCATCCCATACAAGGATCAGCTGAAAGATTGAGGCATCTTTAACCTGAGGAAGAGAAGACATGAAAGGGGCATGATAACTAGTTTCAAATATTTGAAGGTCTGAAATATGGAATAAGTATTAAACTTCTGCCTTGCCCCAGAGGGCACAATGGGAAACAAAGGATGGAAGTTTCAGAGGCAGATTTAGGTATGACATAAAAGAAAAGAAAACCCTGACAATTGAGCTTTGACAAAAGGATTTTCTCAAGGTACAATGAGTCCTCCCCTCATTAGAGATCACCTGTGGAAGATTGGGTGAACACTTATTGGGGATGTTGTAGAAGGTACTCTCATCCAGGCAAAGGTTAGACTTGATAGACCTTAAGGTATTTTATAATTCTGATTTTGTTTTAAAAAGAATGGTGCCGGAGGAGCCAAGATGGTGGAGTAGAAAGACTCCTGTATGCTAGCTCCGAACCCACAGCCCATAAATTTTCTGTAAAAAGAACTCCCCACATATTCTGGAGCAGCGCAAGCCACGCAGAAACGCAGTGGAAGAGATTTCCGTTCCAGAGAGCCCTGGAAAGCTGTCCCTAGGGGTCCATCACGCACCGGACACAGAGCCCACCCCTGTGCTGCCTGGCCGAGCGGCCCCAGAGGAGCAGATCTGAACAGGCTTCAGGAATGGAACCTCCAGCGGCTGCAAAGGTCCCTCCACCCACAGGCGCTACAGGTCAGTGAGAGGCGTCTGGGCTGGCCGAGAGGGGAGCAGGGTGTCTCCGTGACTCGGGCCCCCTCGGGAGGCAGCAGCAGAGGCAGCGGTGGCCCGGGACTCCCCAAGCAGGCAGAAGCTCCATTGTTGAAGGTCTCTGCATAAACCCCCTGAGGGAACTGGAAGGCGGCTCTGTCCCCCACCGGAGCACCAGAACTTAAGCTCACATTGAATAGCAGTCGCACCCACCACGGAAAGCCCTGAGGCTGGGAAGTAGCATTTGAATCTCAGACCCCAAGCACTAGCTGGGCAGATCTAGGCAGGGGTGGAGAGGAATCTCAGAAGTCAAGTAACTGGCTGGGAAAATGCCCAGAAAAGGGAAGAAAAATAAGACCATAGAAAGCTACTTTCTTGGGGGACAGATGTTCCCACCTTCCATTTCTGATGATGAGGAACAATGCTTACCATCAGGGAAAGATGTGGAGGTTGGGGCCTCTGTATCCCAGACATCCTAGGTGGATGTCCGGTGGGCTCAGGCCATGGAAGAGCTCAAAAAGGATTTTGAAACTCAAGTTATACAGGTGGAGGAAAAACTGGGAAGAGAAATGAGATGCAAGAAAAGCATGAAAAACGGGTCAATACCTTGGTAAAGGAGACCCAAAAAAAATGCTGAAGAAAATAACACCTTGAAAAATAGGCTCACTCAATTGGCAAAAGAGGTTCAAAAAGCCAATGAGGAGAAGAATGCTTTCAAAAGCAGAATTAGCCAAATGGAAAAAGAGGTTCAAAAGCTCACTGAAGAAAATAGTTCTCTCAAGATTAGAATGGAACAGATGGAGGCTAATGACTTTCTGAGAAACCAAGAAATCACCAAACAAAACCAAAAGAATGAAAAAATGGAAGAGAATGTGAAAAATCTCATTGGAAAAACAACTGACCTGGAAAATAGATCCAGGAGAGACAATTTAAAAATTATGGGACTACCTGAAAGCCATGATCAAAAAAATAGCCTAGACATCATCTTTCATGAAATTATCAAGGAAAACTGCCCTGAGATTCTAGAACCAGAGGGTAAAATAAGTATTCAAGGAATCCACCGATCACCGCCTGAAAGAGATCCAAAAAGAGAAACTCCTAGGAACATTGTGGCCAAATTCCAGAGTTCCCAGGTCAAGGAGAAAATATTGCAAGCAGCTAGAAAGAAACAATTCCAGTATTGTGGAAATAAAATCAAGGTAACACAAGATCTAGCAGCTTCTACATTAAGGGACCGAAGGGCATGGAATGGGATATTTCAGAAGTCAAAAGAACTAGGACTCAAACCAAGAATCACCTACCCAGCAAAACTGAGTATAATACTTCAGGGGAAAATATGGTCTTTCAATGAAATAGAGGACTTTCAGGCATTCTTGTTGAAAAGACCAGAGCTGAAAAGAAAATTTGATTTTCAAACACAAGAATGAGAAGAAGCATGAAAAAGTAAACAGCAAACAGAAGTCAGAAGGGACTTACCAAAGGTGAACTGTTTACATTCCTAATTGGAAAGACAATATTTGTAACTTTTAAAACTTTTCAGTATCTGGGTAGTTGGTGGGACCACACACACACATACACACACACACACACACACACGCACATGTGTGCACGCACACACATACACACATGCACGCACATACAGAGATAGAGAGCACAGAGTGAATTGAATAGGATGGGACCATATCTTAAAAGAAATGAAGGTAAACGGTGAGAGACAAATGTAGTGGGAGGAGAGAGGGTGAAATGGAGTGGGGTAAATTATATCTCATTCAAGAGGCAAGCAGGAGACTTTTTAGTGGAGGGAAAAAGAGGAGAGCTGAGAAAAAAACATGAAGTTTACCCTCATCACATTCCACTAAAGGAAGGAATAAAATGCACACTCATTTTGATATGAAAATCTATCTTACAATACAGGAAAGTGGGGGAGAAGGAGATAAGCAGGGTGGGGGGGATGATGGAAGGGAGGGCAATGGGAGGAGGGAGCAATTTGAAGTCAACACTCTTGGGGAGGGACAAGATCAAAAGACAGAATCAATGGGGGGCAGGATAGGATGGAGGGAAATACAGTTAGTCTTACACAACACGACTGTTATTGAAGTCATTTGCAAAACTACACAGATATGGCCTATATTGAATTGCCTGCCTTCCCAAAGGGCATGGGTGGGGAGGGAGGGATGGGGAGAATTTGGAACTCAAAGTTTGAGGAACAACTGTTTAGTATTGTTCTTGCTACTAGGAAATAAGAAATACATTTAATGGGGAATGGAAAGTCATCTGGCCCTACAGGACAAAAGAGGAGATGGGGACAAGAGAAGGGAGGGATGACAGAAGAGAGGGCAGATTGGTGATAGGGAAAATTAGAATGCTCGGTGTATTGGGGTGGGGGGAGGGGATAAATGGGGAGAAAATTTGGAACCCAAAATTTTGTGAAAATGAATGTAAAAAGTTAAATAAATATATATTTAAAAAATATATAAAATAAAATAAAAAGAATGGTGCCATATTTCAAAAGAAACCAGGAAATCCAAGGAAGCACCTGCCCCATACATGGTCTTCTAGGACTTTCATGTAGCTTTTGAATGAAATTTGGTATTTGAGGGTCAGGAATCACCTTGGCTAGTTCCCGTATTGTAATGACTTCCCCCATTGGACTGTAAATTACTTGAAGGCAAGTGACTTATTTTGCTTACTTTTATTCATATTGCCCATATTTAGAATAGTTCCTGGCACATGGAAAGCAAATGCTAAATAATGATTTTTCATTCATTGATTGAGGGAGCAACCATGGGGGACTGCCCTTTTTTTTCACTCAACACCACTTACACATTCAGCCAGGAGAATCTCTGCTATATATGAAGTAATTGCTAATGGATTCTTTGCTCAGCCTTGGCAGTTGTTTTTTCTTCCTGTCTTTTGCCTGTGGTATATCAATATGAAAGAACTACTTTCCTCCTAAATATACCCATTTCCATGGGCATTTCCAGCTATAATTACAATTTTTATTTGCTTCCAATATGGTAAGTCCTATATCTAATTTGGAGTCACCTGAAGTTTTGTTAATATTTCCTTCATTTTCCACTTATGAATGCAGATGAGACTGGGTTCTAATCTTTTCCATGCCACACTTGACACTTTGTACCAAGTAGGAAGAAGGCACCTGATTCTTTATTTTTGCCCTTTATCTAGTATATCAACTGATCTTTGAGCCGTACATGATAATTTTTCTCCAAGACTGCTTTGCTCTAAAATTTTGATTTCATCAGTTGCATTGCTGAAATTCAAATAGGCAGCATCTGTGACCTTCCTGTCATTTCTCAATTCTGTAATTCTTTTAATATAACCTAGTCTCTGTAGCTCATGCTTCTCATTGGGTTTAGGGGATTTGTTTGTTTTGTTTGTTTTTTATAAAGTCACAGAGCTTGTAAATTTATGACTGGGAGGTCCTTGTGTGTGTATTTTTTTTTTTATGGTTTTCTTGTTTTACAATATTATTTTACCCTAAGGTGATTTTAAACATTTGTTGTGGGTGAAATTATCCAATACATTAACCTTGCAAATTACTGTTTTGATTGTCCAGATGACTTACAGCCTACTTAATCTCCTACCAATAGTACTACAAGAATTAGAAGCATAGCCTAGCCATGATATATATCAAGAAAATATTTTTAAAAAAATACTTCAAAACTTTTTCATTATAATGACCCAGATAAGAAATGTACCTCCCCCCTTCTTTACAAAGATAGGAAACTATGGATATGGAGCATTACATATGAAACATTATAATAATCTGACACAGAAATGTCAGACTCAGTTGACATGTTAGTTTTTCTGAGTTGCTTTTTTTCTTTCTCTTTTATTCTTTGTTATAAGAGATGGTTTGCTGGGGAGGGGAGAGAAGCTAAATATATTTGAAAATTAGGGTGATCTAAAAATAAAAACTATGAGTAAAACATTTACAACAAATTTTAAAACAAAAAATTTTAATTAAAATGTATTTAAAACCAATTTAAATCACACACACAGCTGGACAGCTCTATTAAGAAGCTTACATATACCTACACATACATACATATATACACACACAAGTTTTTATACATATATGTGTCTGTGTGTATACATATATGTATATATTACCACACACACACACACACACACACATACTTCAAAGAGCCATGGTTTTGTTATTGTACATATATGACATACACTGATATAGATGACAACCCCTCTGCATCATGGTAGATGGTTTTTAGAATGATGGAATAATTTATTACTCTGTAGCCAAGCTAATAAAGAACTCTCCAAACTTAGCTAAGCTGGTGCTCCAAGGATAGGCATATGCTCTGTCCCCAAACTCTACTGAAAGCCTTTCTTGATTAGAACAGACCTGCAAGGGCTTGTGTGCTTCTGGAATAACCTTGAAAAAAAACAATCATTTCGTCATGCTTCAGTAAGGCCTTAAAATAGGAATTTTTAAATTTTAAAAATGTGAGTTTCTCCTAATCTTCCACTTCAGGGGAGAAATGGAACATAGAAGAATAAAGAGATGCATTAAGATTGGCTCACCTTCTAGTAACAGGAAAGCGATAGTCCCCTCCACACTTACAGTACCCATGACTTGTCATATCCAAGTGTCCTTGTTTAAGAATGACATTATTGAGCTGGGGAGTTTGCTTGAGAGCAGCTAGGATGGTAAAGGACTTTGAGTCCATTTTTTTATGAGTGCTGTCTGAAGGAATTAGGCATGTTTATTTAGCACAGAGAAGAAAAGATGAAGGGAGAAATGTGGATATGATGGCTGTCTTCAAGGTTTTAAAGGGGTGTAATGTCTTGGTTCTCTTTGGATAGAAGTTACAAAAAGATAAATTTAAGTTTGATGTCAGAAAAAGCTAACTTAAAATTAGAGCTATCCAAAAGTGAGATGGACGGCCCAGGAGATAGTAGATTTCCTCTTTTCAGAAGTCTTTAGGCAGAGCCTGGATGACCACTTGTCAGGTCTGTTATTGTGGGGATTCATTTTGTATATGGTTTGAACTAGATGGCTGTAATGGTCCCTTCCAACTTTCCAACTGTGTGGTTTTGTGAGAACTAGATCTTTATTATGTGCCTACTGTGTGCAAGGCACTGAGAATACAAAGGCATAAACAAAAATAATTCCTGACCTCAAGGAAGTTATATTCCACTTGGGAAAAGAGGAGTGGGGGTGGTTTATAATATGTAGACCAATAAGGCAATACAAAATATATGTGTAGTAAATACAAAGCCTTCCAGGAATGAGGGAGAGCATTGATTCTTTGGGGTGGAGGAGAAGAGTAATAAGGGAAGGCAGTCTGTAAGAGGTGTCACTTGTTCTGAGCCTTAAAGGGAACTGTATGTTCTTAAATGTTTACAGCAACTCTCTGCGGTGGCAAAGAAATGGAAATTGCAGGAATGCCCATCACTGAACAAGATGTGATTGTGATGAAATACCACTGTGCTGTAAGAAGTGATGAGTTCAGTGATCTTTAAAAAACATGGAAAGACTTGAACTACATTATTTTAAGAACGACTTTGAAGAAGTCATTTTGACTATTACAGATACCCAGATTAACTTCAAAGGACATAAAAAAACATTGTTTGCATCCTGAGAAAGAACTGATAAACAGAAGTATATACAGAATAATTTTACATATGTATGTATGTGTCTATGTATATATATATGTGTGATATGTGTGTGTGTGTATAAATTTGTGTCTAATGGTAGTAACCTCTAGGGTGGGTGGAGAGGGAAGAAAAAAAAAGAAATTTACATAACTTTATTATATATTTAAAAGGAATAGCGAGTTGTGCATTACAGACTTACAATTTCATGTGCAATCTTGTATTTTTTAATCTTGCTATGTTATGGAAATGCTTGTTTTGTTCCATAATTTTTTAAAATAAGTGTGTTTTTGAAAAAGGACCTAGAGAATCCAGGAGGTGAAGGGCAAGAGAAAGAGTATTCAAGCAAAGGCTGGAGGCAGGAGATAAAATCTCTCATATGGGGAACAAGTACTTCCTATGTACTCATTAATTCTAATTTGACTAGAATGTGGAATACACGAAAATAGTGTCAAATCAGCCTAGCAGGATAGACTGGGGCCAAGTTCGGAAGAGTTTTAAATGTTGAACAGAAGAGTGTATTATCTTAGAGCAGCAGCGTACTATAAACACTTTTTCATCGAAGTGTAACAATATGGCAGGTAAGTATTCAATGACTTTTACAAGTGTATCATTTTCTCCTTCAAACCATCCTGAACTAACCACATGTCTTGAAGTTGTAATTGTGACCAAAAAAAAAAAAAAGAGTTAACACCAGAAGTGAGAAGTAAGGATAAATGGAATAATTTAGGTTCATAAAGTCCTAAATTTAGAATTGGAAGGGCCCTTCTAGACCGACTAGTTCAACCCTGTTTGCAACATGATTACACTCTACAATCTGCCAATCACAAACCACTTTAGTTCTTCACAGAGAGGCAAGGTAAGCTGAGAGAAGAAGAGATGTAGGATGGTACTAGACTGCCCTGGACTGAAAGAACAGAATTTAGCCTAAAAAAAAGTAATGCTGTTCTCCCCACACACATTTTCTAAAATGCATAGTCTTCTAAGACTGCCAGCCCCAGTCTCCAAAGATCGTGTAGTAATCTGAGGTCAGGATGTTCCAGTCTGTCCAGAAATCCTTAGACCTTACAGACATTTACTGGTTCCTTTTTAAGTGCTTCCTACCCACATTCTGAAGGGCTCATTCCATTCAGTAACATGCCTTCTGGCTGCTCAGCTACCTGGAATAAGTGTTATTTTTAATCCAGAACCCCTCACAATCAATGAACATAAAACTTCTCTACAGTGTTCAGAGAGGATCAGTAAATAGCCACTTCGGGCTTTGTCTCTGAGATCTGAGGTTCAACGCTGATTTAGTTAAAAGGCATTAAAGAATTGGCAGTCTTTTTTTAGCGATTCACACACTTCAGAAAACTATTAAAGAGTTTTTAAAATTTGTCCTTTTTCACCCATGAAAAGTCTAGGTCCAGAATAGCAAGTTCTTTTGTCTACAAGGGTGATCCATGGGGATCAAGGTGTCTTGGCAAATCAGTTGGAAGAACTTGCCAGGTTTCTGCCTGAAGTATTAGGAGATCATTGTAAGGAAGTTCCTTTGTTACTGGGGCCATTGAATATAATCCATTCTTAACAGCCACCACAACAAAGACAACTTAAGCTTGTAAGCAGTGGGAATATTTCAGTTTGGCTTTAGAAAAACCCCTCTTCCTCTTTTGGTGAACTGAATTAAAGGAAGGAGGAGCATGAGCATTTTTCATATAAAAAGAGTAACTGTCAGGGTCTCAGAGTTTAAACTATTTGCTTCTCATTTCTGTTATGATTTCATTTGATGTTACTGTAAACATTTTTAATTTTTCTTCAATTTACAAACATTTACTCTCCCTTTTACCCTCATTCTCCAAAAAAGAAAATCAAAGCCCTTATAAAAAAAAATATGCATAGCCACCCAACATAACTGCACACCTGTTGTGTGAAAACTGAGTCTGAGGTGTCCCTTGAGTTCAGGAGTTTTGTTCTGAAACAGGACTGAAACCTATCTGGTGTCTGAACAAACTTCAATTATGCACCAATATGGTAGTGGGTCACTAGGCTGCTTTTCTGACCCAAGAAAGTAACAGAGTAGGAGGTCAAAGCTTCTGTTCTGGTCCAGAACAGGTAAGATGGTCAAGCTTATGAGTAGCTACGGTATTTTCAGCCTGGATAAAATGAGGAGACCTAGTTCCAAAGCAAACTAAAATACAGTTTTTAAGAACTCCCATATTGACCATATCCAAAACTATGTGTTTCATTCTCTATGTTTGGTCTATCATCTCTGTTAGGAACTAAGTAGCATTTTTCATCCTTGGTCCTCTGGAAACATGATTGATCATTGAGTTGAACTCTTAAGTATTTAAGTGTGTAACTCAATGACTGCCATATAAAATGTGATTACTTTAGACACTTCAGTTCCATGACCTGAGGAGAAGGGGGGAAATGTCTAACATGTTGCCCTTTTCTGGAAGAAGCAAATAGCATATAAAATTGGCTTTGAGGAAACTTAGAGAGAAAACCACTTATTTATCAGGTTAATTTAGATCCTCACAGGTTTAAAAAACATAAAAAACAAAAACTCAGTGTAATACAGTGTTACCACACCTGAAATTTCCTCCAAAATTCTGTGTGATGACTCTCTCCCACATTCCATTTAGAGAAGTGCTGCAAGTGTATTACTTCATTTGTCTTGAATTGCATCTTGAGTTCTTTTCTCAGAATTTGTTTCCATGGTAACAATATGCCTACTGAATTTACTCATCTAATTGCACAATCAACATACACAATCTCAAACACAAACCCAAGATCCTTCAAACCATAGCTGTAGAGTGTTCAGATTGGCAACGATGACTTTTTATTCTCACTAGAATGGAAACTTGCTCAATTTGTAAAAGCTCCTGAATTTTTTTTAATAAGGTATAATGGCTTCTCTGTCTTAGGATATATGGTGTTCTCAATAGGCGTGTTTCTTCAAGCAAATGTCCTTTTAATGTTAAAGTTTGGGCAACTTCCTGGTAGTACGCCTAAAATAGAAACCAGGGTACAGTTGTGCCTACTGTGTCCATATGTAGAGAGGTGATGAGAGAAACTACTTTGAGAACACATCTGCTTTAACTCACTCTTCAGAAAGAGACTCTTCCACAGATGAATTAACATTTGCCTTTCCTAGATATGTGTATACTTTAGGTAAGCTGAATGTTTCTTCATCCATTCTAGAAATAGTAACTGAGTATCTCCTTAATACAAAGTACTCTGTAATATAGAAAGTTGTACCAGTCAAGATCTTTTCCTTATAGAGTTTATAGTCTAGAGCAATGATTCCCATCTAGTGGTTCTCAAACCTCTTGGGTATTGATAACGATGCTCCAAGGGGTTTGTGCTAATATTCTTTACTGGCCACTTAAGTGATAAATATTGCAAAATAGCAGTAAAATAAAACAGTAAATAGTAAGGGAAAAAGTAGCAGACATAAAATGAGTAGCATATTAAATTTTCCTGGTGGTTTTTTGCTGTTGTTGAAAGGGGTTCCAAAAACAGAAATCACTAGATGACTGTGAACCATTGGTCTAGATTGTGGGTATGTTGTGGAGGTAAATTCCAAGAGATTTTATCTCCAATACAAAACACATGTTAAATGGTATGAACTCAGCACTTTGAGTACAGAGGAAGTGGAATTAGGTTCCTATTGGGATGATCAAGGAAGAACTCATGGAGATGGCATTTGAATTAGGCTTTGCTGGGCAGGTAAGATATGGTTTTTGAGTAAAGTTGTGGAGGAGAGCATTCTAGGTAAAAAGAACAGAGTGAGCAGATTCATGAGGTGGACAAAGTGTTCAGAGAAGAAATAGTACAGATTTGTTCAAGCATAAGTTCTGTATTTTTAGTGTTTGGAAAATAAGACCTGAGCCCATCTTGGGAGAGTATCAGGTTGAACAGTTTGAACTTAATCCTGCAGGCATTCCAGATTCATTAAAAAAAAATTTTTTCAGATAACTGGAATTTATTTTTTCTCCTTCCCACATGTAAATGTAAATTTTTAAAAAAATATAACAAATATGCCTAGTTTAGCAAAACAAATCTCTGCATTGACCGTGTTCAAAAATATCTATCCCAACCTGCAGCTTGAGGCCGTTCTTTCTTTCTTTCAGGTGGGTTAGTGCTTTCAGGTTTCATTTCTGGTCTTCTGGACCAAAGCTGGTAATTGCATTGATCCAAGTTTTTAATCGTTTCAAAGTTGCTTTTCCTGTACAGGGTGGGTGTTTTTATTTAACTTGTTCTCCTGGTTCTGCTCATTTCCCTGTTCATCCATTCATACAAGTCTTCCCAGCTCTCCCTCAACCCACCCTATCAACAGTTTTTATGGCACAATAAGTGTTTCTTTACATTCACATAGCATCATTTACTCACCCTTCTCCTAGTTTATGAGCTCTGTCTTAGTTTCACATTCTTTACCACCACAAAAAGGGCTGCTATACATGTTTTTGTACATGTTTTTATACTTTTGTTGTCTTTGATCCTTTGAGATATGGGCCTAGTCAAGGTATAGCTGATTCAAAAGGTGTGCACAGCTTAGTGACTTTTAGGCCATAGTTCCCAGTTTCTTTCCTGAATGGTTGTACCAATTCATAGCTCCATCAACAGTGCATACCTGCTTTCGTGCTGCTCCCCCAATATTTACCATTTTCCTATTTTGACATATTTGCTAGTACGATAGATATTAAGACAAACCTCAGAATTGCTTTAATTTGTTTTTTCTGTTAGTAATTTAGAGCATTTTTCATATAACTACTGATAACATCTATTTATTATTTTGAAAATTGTTCACATCCTTTGACCATTTATCATTTAGGGAATGGCTCTTATTGGCATGAATTTGAACAGTTTCAAATATAAATATAATGTATAAGCACATATACATATACATAAAGAAACCTTTATTTGGTAAACTTGCTGCAAAGACTTTTTTCCCTTCTAGTTGCATTGGCCATTTTATTTTCTGTGATGCTCTCTATCGCTTGTTTGGTCATGAATGCTTTTTCTATACTTATTTCTGAAATATAATTTCTTCTTTGTTTTTCTAAATTTTTTTTGATGTAACCCTTTGGGACATATGTCTACTGGTGTATATATAGTATGAGGTATTGTTCTAAATTTCAATAATCTCAGCAATTTTTGTCAAGTAGTGAATCCTTACCCCAGTAATTGGGGTGTTTGTTTTTATTGATCAATAGATTACTAAGCTTGTTTATTTCTGTATGTTGTATAATTAATCTGTTGATCTGCCTCTTCATTTTTTAGCCAAGACTAAAACATTTTGAGAATTAGTGCTTTGTAGTATAATTGGAGGTCTTCTACTGCTGGTCCTGCTTTCTTATAACTTTTTTTCCCATTATTTCTCTGAATGTTCTTGACCTTTTAACCTTTCACATGAATGTTTATAATATTTGTTTCCAAATTTATATAGTCCTAGTTCTTCACCCACTTTGGAAATTCATTTATGGCTACTTTGATTTTTTTTTCCCAAGGATAGGTTATTTAAATTCTCTATTTCTTACTCTGTTAATTTGAACATTTTGTATTATCTATTTTATATAAGTTTTCTGATTTGGGGCATATAGTTGGGCAAAATAATTTCTAATAATTCACTAGAGAAACTTTCCATCAGTCACCCAACAACCCTTTATTATCCCACTTTATTCCAGGCAATGTGCTAGGTAGTGGAGCTGGTGTTTTAGACAGTCTGTGCTTTGACAAGACAAAAGTAAAATGGTTCATATCCTCAAGTAGTTTACATTCTAACAAGGGAGACCATACATATATAGTTATAAGCAGTCTTCTTACACCTTACTCCACAATACATGTTCTTCAGTCTAGTTACCCCATCCTCCTGACTGTCCCATGAACCAAAGCCTCCATCTCTTGAACTCTGGCATTTTTTCTGGCTATCATTCTCTCCATCCCCCCATGCTTGGAATGTTCTGTCATCATCCTTTCTTCCTATAATTTCCAGTTAAAATCCTATCTTCTATAAGAAGCCTTGCCAAACCTTCTGAATTCTAGTGCCTTCCCCCTGTAAATTAATTCCTATTTATTGTTTTATAGCTTGTTAGTACATATTTGTTTATCTCCTCCTCCTCCTCCCCTTCCCCCACATTAGATTGTGAGTTCCTTGAAGGTAGGTACTGTCTTTTGCCTCTTTTTCATATTTCCAGTGTTTAACACAGTGCCTGTCACAGGGTAGGTGCTTAATAAGCATCTACTGATTGATAATGTTTGCATGGGAGAAAAGATGGTTCACCCCTCAATACTCCTGGCAATAGTTTCACCATCTCTTCCCTATAGCTTAGGTATAGGACCATAAGGTCATAGATTTAGTGCTTGAAGGGAACCTTAAAAGTTATCTGGTCTAATTGCTCCATTTTATAGACAAGATATTGAGGCCTAGACCAGTAAGAATTTGAAGCTCAAACATGACATTTTCTTAAAAATCTGGGCCATCTTGTTACCCAAAATAACAGGAGATAAGTGGCAGACGCAAGGTTTGAATCAGGTCTGACATGAGATCCTTCATTCTTTCCCGTTTCACCCAC
Organism: Bettongia penicillata ogilbyi; assembly: GCA_023548195.1. NCBI lineage: Eukaryota > Metazoa > Chordata > Mammalia > Diprotodontia > Potoroidae > Bettongia > Bettongia penicillata. The sequence goes on along the minus strand of JAJHZJ010000482.1, from coordinate 3,893,254 downwards.
CTGCCTTCTGAGGGCCGTCTCCAGTCATCCTTATCTATATCTTGCCACTGGATGCAGATGGCTCTGAGGGGAAAGTGAGGCTGGTGTCTTTGCACAGCCCTCCTTCACTTATATCCAATTCACCTGCAAGTCATGGCATCATCTTCCTGATGTCATGGTCCTCTTCGAGAATGAAGGACGATAGTAGTGTTTCTACTGTGGTAATGATCCCAGTATTAAAGTCACCAGATTTCAAAACTTTAAAGATATAGCCACTTCATTTTACAAATGAGGAAACTGGTTTCCACTGAGTCTAAGTGACTTGACCTGAGTCCCAAGTTGCGTTATAGTTCAGTAGCCGACATTTATGACGGTGATCTTTGTTCCTTGCATATTATAGCAAGAATTACTTCAAAAACTTAAATTCAAGTGTTTGTACTTAAAGGATATAGTTGTAGTTATCTGGAAAATTCCCTTATCCAGACCATCTCGTTCCCCAGTGATGCCAGCTAAATGAGTCATTAATTGCATATGATGTCTGAGCAATGAACCAAAAAAGCAGATTTGTCAAGCACCAACACCCTTCCCTACCAAAAAAAATGATACTTTTTGACTTGTGACCAAGATCAGTCAGACAACTGTCAGTGAATGTTTTGTGTCCTTAGTTTTATTTATTTATTTTATATAGCTAGGCGACAGACAAAGGTTGCAGGACATCTGCCCTTGTTGGGGCCAGGGTAGGCTAGATGACTTGTCTTGGTCTGTCAGCTCCTGGATGCTATCAATCAACAAGCATTTATAAAGTACCTACTATGTGCCAAGCACTAATTCTCAGAATTATTTTCCTTTGGCAGGTTGTGGCATCTCCTGTCACTCACGTGTCCTTTTCTTAGCAATCTAATCACTTGGCATTATTCTGTACCTCTGTGGACTGAAGGCACAGAAGCGTAGGGTAGAAAGGGGATCCTTTGGGTGAAAGACAAATGTGATATAGTAGAAATAGAACCAAGTATTGCTCAGTAGACCTTTGCCCTCTGTCTGCTTCTGTTAGTAACTAACAGTGTGGTAAGTAAGATAACCTTTCTTGAAGTTGGTTTACCTGATCTCTGAGGTCCACTCTAGCACAAAAATTGCATGATTACTAGTTTCTGTGTAATTTCAGCAGCCTGGGCTCTTAGCCTAGCAGCTTTTCTTAACTTGTGGGTCATGATTCCATATGGGGGTTGTGAAAAAATGTGGCAACAGTAAAAGATTTCTGAGTGTGCAATGACCAAAAATTAGTTAAAAACCAAATGCATAATGAATCCAAGATGTTGCTGGCAGTGCTTGCCTGTGTTGCATCTCGCAACTGCATTGCAGCCTTGGTTCTGAACACAAAGCACATACATTTTCACTGCATGTGCCCCCAGGCCATATAGTGCCAGTGAACACTGCCAAAACTCAAAAAGGGTCTCAAGAGGAAAAAGTTTAAGAAGTCCTGGTCTAGAGATTTTAAGGCAAGTGATATAATATTGGTTTGACTGAAACATACTTTGGAAATTGGTCTCATGATGAGGTGGTCAATTGTTTGGTCATATTTGCTTTTTAAGAAAGGAAGTGGGAAGGAAAAATAATTTACTAAGTGCCTACTATGTTCCAGGTACTATGCTAAGAAGTTTTAAAGGTATTATCTCATTTGATACTCACAACAACCTTAGGAGATAGATGCTATTGTTATTCCCATTTTATAGTTGAGGAGACTGAGGCAAACAGAGGTCAAGTGACTTCCCCAAGGTCACATAGCTAGTACGTGTCTGTGGTCAGATTTGAGCTTGGATCTTCCTGACTGTAGGCCTGGTGCTCTATCCACTGCACTGCCAGCTGTTTGTAAAATTGTAGAGGTGATGTGTTAGTGAAAAGGGCAAATCTTTAACATATTGTTTAGGTTCAGGCCAAACATGAACCACAAAGATAACTTTTCCTAAGAATTCCAGGCCATTTTGTGCTCAAGAAAAGATGAAATAGAGGCTCCCTCTTGGCAGAAACTGTACCTTCTATTTCTCTGCAAAGCTAACAGAGATACAGGTTCGCTTAATAGATGGAAACTGACCTAAAAATCAGGAAGACCTGGCTTCAAGTCTCAAGATTTGACACCTACTGGCTGTATAATCCGGCATTGATCAGTTAATCTTTCAGCATCCTCTCCAGGAGGGTAAATTGGATCTGCAGTGGTAGAGGTCTGCTCATATAAGTTCTACAGGCTAGTGAAATCACAAATCCATTTCTTACCCCACTCCCTGAGGTCACAACAAAAATGACTTTCATTCATAGCACACTTATCCCTTCCACATCTGAGGGGATTAGGGGAATGACACCCTCTGCAGTCTGGAAAATCAGCATAAAATTTTTAACCCTCCCTTTGTACCAGAGAAGATATCTGGATTGTTATGGTATTAAAAGATAGACTATGTTTATATTATGCAATACTACATATATTTTATGCATTTGAGTTTCTAAACTGTTTCTGTGTTGTCTCCTAGCCTTTTCATGTTGTCTCTGGCTTCCACCAAACTCCCCAAAATTCCCATTTAATTTTTTATGTCAACCTGTGATATACCAAAACCACAATGGGGAAAGTCACAATGTATGAGAGATAACTATACTTACTGTTTGCTGGATTTCTCTTTTCCCTTAGAAACACCACCTTCCCGGAATGTTATCCCTACATTTTTCCAAACTATGTTGTCTCTTTGTATCAAACTACCTAAGACTGTGTGACATTTTAAAAGTTCAAGAGATATAATTTCTGGGTAATTAAGCATTTTATTAATAATATTATATTTTATTAATAAAAGGAATGATCATTTGACCATCTCTTTCCAAGATCAAAGACAACTCATGACTGTGGGTTCACCTGGAAGAGTTGGTATTCGTAAAGGTGGCAATTAATTCTGATAAGTTAACAATTAATGAGAGAATGAATATTACAGTGAGAAGTGGACTTACTCCAATAAGTGACGTCATGTCACTTTTGGACAAAGAAACTACCTTTATACTCAGACCACCTCCAGCCTTGGACAGTATAGGCAAAGGATCTACATCCACCCAAACTTGTTTGAGTGGAACACAATGGGCAGGATACCTTAGATAAAAGGGTCTAAGTGGGGTAAATTTTTGGCAGAGGTCAGTAATATCCTGCAAATACTGGGCTTCAAACAAGGAAATAGGACAGGTAAAAAGCCTGGATCTCCCCCATAATTGGTTATTAATAATCATTTCTCTCAACTGTGACAAGGGTAGCTTTTATTTTTCCAACTTTCCTCACTTCAGAAAGCAGGTCTATGCTCCTGGGGTTGCTTTAACATTTAAAACAACTATTGAAAGTAATCTATTGAATGAGCCTACTACCTCATTACTCTTATGCTTTTTACCTCCACACCCCCAGAATCCTACCCCTGGAAGTTAAGACTAGCCTTGTCTGATTGCATTAAAGCTGTCTTGCTCTGTGGTTAGTATTTTGGCACTCAATGTTTCTATACAGACACAAAGTGTATGTGGGCAGATCACATGGAATCCATCTAGGTTTTCAGTTATTAAGTCCCAACCTTTTCACAATTCAGGGCATCTTGACCTATGCCGAATAGTGATTATATGGTTCCTGACTGTGCCCTCATATTTGAGGTTAAAATGAGCTCTTCCTTTTCCAAGAAGGAGTTTTTCATTTACCCAGAAGAGTACATTGCTATTAATAAATCATGGAAGAGAAAATATAGCAGCATTGAAATATAGAGTAACTTATCTACTTTGCCGCCTAATTTTTCCAAGGCTTGAGGGTAATATCTTTTGGGGATAAGTGGATTTTGATGGTTAAATTGCCTTTCAAGGAGTTTATTGGTCACTGAACTTGAAAACAGTGAAGAAAGTGATTGAGGAAGGCTGAAATGGTTGTAGTCTGTGAATGTAATGGACTAGTGCGCAGAATAAAATGATAAATATGAGGGATTTGGAGAAAAAGAGAATTTGTGTATGCTTCGCCCTTTCCCAAATTCAGATGCTGGTGCCCACATTTCTCTGAATTCCTCATAGTTACATACATAGGTATTATATATGTATGCTTGTGTATACATGTTGCATGTATGTATACACATGTATAGGTGTTTGTCCTTCGTTGCTGAAGAAGATCATGCCATCAGAGAAATAATGACATGACTTGCACTTGACTTTGTTTTTAAGTGAGAGAGGGTTGTGCAGGTCACCAGTCTCACTTCTCCTCCAGAACCATCTGGATCCAGTGACCAAATTTTAGTCATCACGATAACTAGAGATGACCCAGGATGAGGCAATTGGGGTGGTGACTTGCCCAAGGTCACATAGCTAGTGAGTGTCAGTGTCTGAAGTGACATTTGAACTCAAGTCCTCCTGACTCCTGCACTGGTGCTCCATCCACTGCTCCACCTAGCTCCCTCTTCACATATAGGTAACAAGCAGACAGAGAGAGGCTTGTTGTTTACCCTTCATTCCTGAAGAGGACCATGACACTGGGGAGGTGATGCCATGACATACAATGGATTTTAATGAGCGAGGGCCATGTAAAGTCATCAACCTCACTTTCTCCACTGGAGCCATCTGGATCCAGTGGCCAGATATAGATCAGGACTACTAGAGATGGTCCCCCAGCAGAGAGGCAGAGGCCATACTACTTCACACATTGTTAGTGTATCAATGGTTTTGGCATAACTGTATTTCTTGGTCACAAAACAGTGTTCAGTTCCAAAGGGACAGGAGAAAGACAAGATCTAAAGATGACTATGATATAAAAACAAAAGTTATCAAAATAAAACGTTTTTTAAAAAATAAAATAGAGAAGGGAGATGCAAAGGGAGGGAGGCAGTAGTATAAAGGAGTACAAAACAAAGGTCAGGGGATTTTCATTGGTTTTTAGGATCAAAAGTATTTATAAAACAAGCACAAGTTTGTTTCCTGGCAGATTTTGAGATAGGCATAATGGTACTACAGGCATGTGCTAATAATGACATTAAGTTTGGAGATCTTTGTATTGGGGACTGCACAAACAGTGCACACACCTGTCAAGAGGGAGAAAACCCTATTTCCAACTCTTCTCCTCCACTCTCATAACCAACTACGACAGTACAACAAGTAGAATACCTCCAGTTCTCCCCTCTGTTCATTCATGAGCTAAGAAACCCAGCAGGAGATTAAATGACTGTGATCTCATTCCTTACTCCCAGTATAGGTACAAAGGAAAATTAAGAAGGCCTAAGCCAAACTGTTTAAATGCATTACATTTCCCTGTCTTTGGTCAATATATACAAAGTTCTAATAGAAGCTGTTTCCTACCCTAAGTCAGACAAAATAATTACCGACTGGAATGGCTCTTATGAGAATGAGGTTATGATCCAGAGAAGTGGGAGTCAGAACTCTGATTTTTTTCCTTTAAAAAATAATGTGTATACTGCCTTTCCTCTAAAGGCACAGTACATAAAACTTTGCAGCAGTAAATATTTCTCACACATGGAAGCAAATCAATAAAGTAGTTTTAATAAAAAAAAAAAAGAGGAAGGAATACTATCAAGAGAAATAGAAACCAAAAAAATGTACTTAGAAGAAGAAAAAGTACAAAAAAAATTTCAGATAGAAGTATTGTTAACTTGGTAGCTTTAATTTCTTTTTCAATGTGGAGCTAAATATCAATATATCTCCTCTATTGATAAGAATAAGAGAGTGATTATTAATTTTTTTTAAACCTATTTGGTCCTTACTATGTTCCATGTAGGCACTAAAGCCCTAGGAATACAAAGGAAAAAATAAAAACAAGTCATTCCTTTCAAGGAGCATATTATAGTGAAGAGGTAGACAATATACATAGAGCATGTCTTACACCATAAAATACAGAGTAGATGAAAGGTAACCTGCAGAAGCAGGCAGGACCAAGAAAGACCTCTTGGAGTAAGGAGCATTTGGTTTGAGACTTCAAGAAAGCCATGGATTTTAAGAGTAGGAATCTAGAACAGACAGCATCGCAGGTATGGGGCACAGCCTATGTGCAGAGGATGGAGACAGAATGTGAAGTTTTATGGTCAAGGAAGAGCATAGAGGCCATATGACTAGGTCATAGAGTGTTTGAATCGGAATAGAATCTTCATAAATTAGAAGGGAAGGAAGGGGTCAGATTGTAAAGACATTCAACCAGAGATGTTTATATTTGATTCTGTAGGTAACAATAAGCCACTGAGGTTCATTAATAAGGTAAGTGGAGGTAATATGGCCAGACATACAATTTGGCCGCTGTGCGAAGGGTGCATTGGAGTACAGCGATGCAGGGAGACCAAAAAGGCTGTTGCAGCACACAAAAATGATCAAGTCGTGAACTAGGGTGGTGGCTGTGTGAGTAGAAAGAAGAGGACATATATGAGATGCCATAAAAGTAAACATGATGAGATTTGGCAGGAATTAGTGGACGAGCAAGAAAGAGGAGTCAAAAGCAATACCAAGGTTTCAAAGCTGGGTGACTGGAAGGGAGGTGGTGCACTCATTAAGTTCCTCATAAGGAATTTCACAAGAAGAGAGGGTTTGGGAAAAAAGTGATTTGTACACACATGTTGAGTGTGAAATACCTTTGGATATCCAGTTTGTTGTTTCACAGGCAATTAATATTGTGGTACTGGAGCTCAGGAGAGAGACTAGGCTTGGATACAAAAATCTGGGTGGGATCTGCAAGAGGTGATATCTGATCCAGTTGGAGATAGGATCTGAGAATCTAGAGAAAAGAGAAGCAACCTCAGGCAGGAGCCCTGAGGGATCTGCACAGTTAGTAGGAGAGACCTGGATGAAGATCCAGCAAAAGACTGAGGAATGTGTATCCAAACAGGTTGGAGAAGAACCAAGAGAACAGATTCACACAAACTCAGACAAGGGAGAATATCAAAAAAGAGCAGATGGTTGACCGTGTCAGATGCTATGGATGGATCAGAAAGGATGAGGATCAGGAAGGGCCATTAGTTTTGGCAGATAGAACATCATTGGTAAATATGAAGAAAGCAGTTTTATTTGAATAATAATATTGGAAGCCATGGTGCAGAGGGTTTAAGGGAATGTAAGGTGCTTAGAATAGATGTTTTTCTCCCCAAAAATGTTAGTAGAGAAGAGAAATAGAGATATAAAACAATTATTGGCATACATAGTTTAATCTAGAGAGAGTTATTTTAAAGAAATATTTGGGAATATTTATAGGCAGAAGCTAAGAAGCCAGTAGGAAGGGAGAAATTGCAGATTAGAGAGTGATGATGGCAGGGGCAATCTGATAGGAAGACAGAAGGTGTTGGCCTTGGTGGGCCAAAGGGCCATCTTATGATCAGAAACTGAAGGGAAGGAGGAGCGAATGTGTGACTGATATCAGAGAGATGCGAAGTGAGGAGAAAAGAGGGAACTCTTATTGAATGACTTTTTCTTTTTTGATAAAGTATGAGATGAGGTCCTCAGCAGAGAGGCTGGGGTTAGGGAGTAGGGTATGAGTCTTAAAAAGAGCAGAAAAAGCTCAGGACACCTGTTGTGATTGGCATAGAGAAATTTGGTGAGTTTCCAGACTGTGTGAAGTTCAGTAATATATTATAAAACAATCAGGTATATATAGAGTGCCTACTCCAAGTTCAGCACTTTGTCAGGTGCAGTAGGGAATTATAGATGCATAAGACATGTTTCATCCCCTAAAATAGCATATAAGAGCTTGGGAAGATATTCTATAACAAAACAATTAATTACTAATACAATTAAGTATATTTAAGTGCTAAAGCATGTGGTGAGAACAGTAAGTTCTGAGGAGGAGATTGGGATGAGAATGAGCTACATGGAAGAAATTCAGATTTGAGCTTGGCCTTGAAATGTAGGCATCACTTAAATTAAGTGGAAGTATTCAGGTAAGAGCTGTATAATCAAGGGTAAAGATAAAAGAATGAGAATCATGTCTTTGTGACATAATGTGGAGACCAAGAATGACTGGAGTTTGAATGTGTTTTAGGGAGTAGGTCAGACAAGATTGGAGGGGGAAGGCAGATGAGTTTGGACTTAATAGAGTAAGAAACTAGGAGCCATTGAGGAAATTTAGCATGGGTATCTATGTAAGATAAATTCATCTGGCAGTAGTACATAAGATGCATGAAATCAGGTAAAAACTGACAGCAGGGAGGACATTATAGGAATTCTGCTGAGATACAATGAAGGCCTGGAATACATGCTTGTATTTGGAATGAAGAAGAAGCGGGGGGACTGAAGAGACATTTTAAATCAAAAATAAAATCAACAGGACTTGATGATTGACTTGACTGCATATGGAGGAGGAACCAGCAAGATGAATCAAAGATGACTCTCAAGGTTTTCAGTCTGAATAATCATAGGAGTGTTTTTAGTGGTGACAGCAACTGGGAAGTCAGGAGAGTGGCTGAGCTGATTTGGAAGAGAAGATGATTAGTTCAGTTTTAAACATGCTGAGTTTATAGTGACTGCGGGACATTCAGATGGAAATGTTCAGTAAGCAATTAGAGACTGAAGACATGAATTTTGGCTACAGAACATTATTGAAGGTAGACATTTAGGATATTGACAGATGCTCATTCTCCCTTTGTGTTCTCACCTCAACTACCATCCACACTCTTTTTTTAAAAAGTAGTATTTGGGGGGGGCGGAGCCAAGATGGTGGAGTAGAAAGACTCACATATGCTAGCTCTGGAACCCACAGCCCATAAATTTCCTGTAAAAAGAGCTCCCCACAAATTCTGGAGCAGTACAAGCCACACAGCAACACAGTAGAGGAGATTGCCATTCCAGCGAGCCCTGAAAAACTGACCCCAAAGGTCCATCACGCACCGGACATGGAGCGGAGCCCCTGCCCTGGCCGCACGGCCCCAGAGGAGCAGATCCGAGCAGGCTTCAGGGACGGAATGTCCCGGGCCAGGAAGGTCTCTCCACCCACGAAGGTCCCTCCAACCACAGGCGATACAGGTCAGTGAGAGAGACTTCTGGGCTGGCCAAGAGGGGAGCGGGGTGTCGCCGTGACTAGGACCCCCTCAGGAGGCAGCGGGGGAGGTAGTGGCAGAGGCAGTAGCAGCCCAGGACTCCCACAGCAGACAGGAGCTCTGCTCCCTTACTGAAGGTCTCCGCATAAACCCATTGAGGGAACTGAGCTTGGAAGGCGGCCCTGCCCCCACCTGAGCACCAGAACTTAAGCTCACATTGAATAGCAGCCATGCCCACTACAGAAAGCCCTGAGGCTGGAGAGCAGCATTTGAATCTCAGACCCCAAGGACTAGCTGGGAGGATCTAGGTGGGGGTGGACAGGAATCTCAGAAGTCAAGTAACTGGCTGGGAAAATGTTCAGAAAAGGGAAAAAAAATAAGACCATAGAGGGCTACTTTCTTGGGGAATAGATGTTCCTGCCTTTCATTTCTGATGATGAGGAACAATGCTTACCCTCAGGGAAAGATATAGAAGTCAAGGCCTCTGTACCCCAAACATCCAAAATAGATATCCAATGGGCTCAGGCCATGGAAGAGCTCAAAAAGGATTTTGAAAATCAAGTTAGACAGATGGAGGAAAAACTGGGAAGAGAAATGAGAGAGATGCAAGAAAAGCATGAAAAATGGGTCAATACCTTGGTAAAGGAGACCCAAAAAAATGCTGAAGAAAATAATACCTTGAAAAATAGGCTCACTCAATTGGCAAAAGAGGTTCAAAAAGCCAATGAGGAGAAGAATGCTTTCAAAAGCAGAATTGGCCAAATACAAAAAGAGGTTCAAAAGCTCACTGAAGAAAATACTTCTCTCAAAATTAGAATGGAACAGATGGAGGCTAATGACTTTCTGAGAAACCAAGAAATCATAAAACAAAACCAAAAGAATGAAAAAATGGAAGAGAATGTGAAATATCTCATTGGAAAAACAACTGACCTGGAAAATAGATCCAGGAGAGACAATTTAAAAATTATGGGACTACCTGAAAGCCATGATCAAAAAAAGAGCCCAGGCATCCTCTTTCATGAAATTATCAAGGAAAACTGCCCTGAGATTCTAGAACCAGAGGGCAAAATAAGTATTCAAGGAACCCATCGATCACCACCTGAAAGAGATCCAAAAAGAGAAACTCCTAGGAACATTGTGGCCAAATTCCAGAGTTCCCAGGTCAAGGAGAAAATATTGCAAGCAGCTAGAAAGAAACAATTCCAGTATTGTGGAAATACAATGAGGATAACACAAGATCGAGCAGCTTCTACATTAAGGGATCGAAGGGCCTGGAATAGGATATTCCAGAAGGCAAAGGAACTAGGACTCAAACCAAGAATCACCTACCCAGCAAAATTGAGTATAATACTTCAGGGGAAAATATGGTCTTTCAATGAAACAGAGGACTTTCAAGCATTCTTGATGAAAAGACCAGAGCTGAAAAGAAAATTTGACTTTCAAACACAAGAATGAGAAGAAGCATGAAAAAGTAAACAGCAAACGGAAGTCAGAAGGGACTTACCAAAGGTGAACTGTTTACATTCCTACATGGAAAGACAATATTTGTAACTCTTAAAACTTTTCAGTATCTAGGTAGTTGGTGGGACCACACACACACACACACACACACATGTACACGTGTGCACGCACACACATACACACATGCACGCACATGCAGAGACAGAGAGCACAGAGTGAATTGAATAGGATGGGACCATATCTTAAAAGAAACGAAGGTAAATGGTGAGAGAGAAATGTAGTGGGAGGAGAGAGGGTGAAATGGAATGGGGTAAATTATATCTCATTCAAGAGGCAAGCAGGAGACTTTTTAGTGGAGGGAAAAAGAGGAGAGCTGAGAAAAAAACATGAAGTTTACCCTCATCACATTCCACTAACGGAAGGAATAAAATGCATACTCATTTTGATATAAAAACCTATCTTACAATACAGGAAAGTGGGGGAGAAGGAGATAATCAGGGTCGGGGGGGATGATGGAAGGGAGGGCAATGGGAGGAGGGAGCAATTTGAAGTCAATACTCTTGGGGAGGGACAGGATCAAAAGACAGAATAGAATCAATGGAGGGCAGGATAGGATGGAGGGAAATACAGTTAGTCTTACACAACATGACTATTATCAAAGTCATTTGCAAAACTACACAGATATGGCCTATATTGAATTGCCTGCCTTCCCAAAGGGAATGGGTGGAGAAGGAGGGATGAGGAGAATTTGGAACTCAAAGTTTGAGGAACAACTGTTTAGTATTGTTCTTGCTACTAGGAAATAAGAAATACAGTTAATGGGGAATAGAAAGTCATCTGGTTCTACAGGACAAAAGAGAAGATGGGGACAAGAGAAGGGAGGGATGATAGAAGAGAGGGCAGATTGGTGATAGGGAAAATTAGAATGCTCGGTGTATTGGGGTGGGGGGAGTGGATAAATGGGGAGAAAATTTGGAGCCCAAAATTTTGTGAAAATGAGTGTAAAAAGTTAAATAAATAAATTTATATTTTAAAAAAGAGTAGTATTTGGTTGGTAATATGACAAGATGGTAAAAAGTAATTCAAAAGCACTTAATCATGAATTTTCAAAACTAATATTGATCAAATCTGCCTTTGTTTTACAGAAAGAGATTTTAGAGCAGCAGCAGCATGAAAGATATGATACCAGTTTCCATGGAGTGTGTATGTTTTGTAGTGAAGAATTCACAGGAAACAGGTTTGAGTTTTTGCATGTTCACATGCTCCCTTTTTTTTTATTTGCAAACTCGTGTGTGCATGCGTGTGTGTGTGTGTGTGTGTGTGTTTTGTTTTGTGTGGACTGGCCCAAAGCATTAAACCTTATGGTCTGACCCACTAGAACTCCTCAACAGCATCTACTAGAAGTCAAGAAGGTATATCCTGTGTAAGAATTATTTTGTTGGCCTATATTCTCCCTTCCCCATTTTTCTTTTCTTAAAAAAATAACACAACAAAAAGCTGTTGGAAGATGATAAATTTCTTAATGATCGGGTTTCTAAAACTCTTTCATTTAGCAAAGATCTGCTAAGACACATATATCACGCAGCCAGCAGGATGGTGGAGACGTTCTTCCCTGACAACTTCACCAGTCTCAAAACCTAAAAACAAAGGAATTGTGTACCAGGTATAGAGTTGTTGAATCTAAATAAGAAGAAGAAAGAACCACTCTCCTCCCCAAATAGATTTAAAAAGTGAATTGACTCTAGGAACTTTAATATTTAGACTTCTTGTTCAACATCTCAACCTACACTACTACCCACTGCAGTGAAGACAAACTCTCAGGAATGTAGCCTAAATTCTGACTGTAGGAATTCTCAATGGCAGTAACTAGACCAAAGTCAATTATCACCAGCCCTACTCTCCATCTGTCACCAATCCATCAAGGGTCAGGTAGCAGATGCTGATATCTGACTAGCCACACATAGTGATCAGATGATGACATTCAAGTTGAGTGGGAAATGAATACTATACTCAAAGACAGACATGAGTGGATCAAACAGCAGGCCTGAGGGAAAGGGGACTGGAAACTCAACTGGGGCCAGGACTCTCCATTTCCTTCTTTTCCCAAAGGTTACACAACGCAGAGACCCAAAACCAGCCAAACACTATATCATCCAACCTTAGAAAGTTTGAAGATGGCCAGTATCCAAGCTTCAAGGGGTTTGTGTAGCTGTGGAAGGGGGAAAGGGGTCAAGAATGAGAAGAGAATCCAGATACGAATGAGGGAAAATACAAGGGAAAAGCTAAGAGACCAAAAGCTAAGAGACAAAGAGAACAAAATGGAAAGACTAATAATTACCTGGTTTACAAGTAAATAAACCAACAGAAGAAAGGATAATGTAAAACCTTAAAAGAGAGGAGCCAAGCTCTTTGAACAAGGAAAATTAACCAAACATTACCTCTTGAAAGGGGCAGCTAGGGTGGCACAGTGGATAGAGCACTGGGCCTGAAGTCAAGAAGACTCATCTTCCTGAGTTCAAATATGGCTTTAGACACTTACTGTGTGACCCTGGGCAAGTCGCTTAATCCTGTTTGCCTTAGTTTCCTCATCTGTATGAGCTGGAGAAATGACAAACCACCCCAGTATCTTTGCCAGGAAAACCCCAAATAGAGTGACAAGTCAGACAGAACTGAAAAAAATGGCTGAACAAGAAACAACCTCTAAAAAAGAGAGAATCAGGTAGAACAAGAGCAGAATGAGATTTAAAATTCTTAAAAAGAAACTAAGAACTAATTTAGGTCAGAAATGAGAAATCTCAGCATAGAACTTAAAAAAAGTTATTTTTGAGCCCATGTAAGTATCAAGATCTGACATCTTCTCAAGGAAATCCCACGTTATTATCATTGCTCTGAGCCTGTGACTGTCGAGGATTGAGACAGGAGACTAAGTAGATTCTTGGTGAAATGGTTTTGACTGAATTCGGGATTCACAGCAAGGATGGAGTTTAAATTGTTCTTTCTAAATGTTTCGAAGAAACAGCCTTGAAATCTTGAAGAGAATGAAAAGAATTGAAAATGCTTTATTTGTAAAAAGCAGCAGAATTGGGGCTCTAGCTAAAAATGTTTTGGTTTATTGAACAGTAAAGACTTAATTGAGGAATAAAATTTTGGAAATAGAAGAAACCTTAATACTAAATGGACCAGAATTTAAGACTACCTTAAAGAATTAAGCTGCATTAATTAATGCAATGATTTTTTTTAATTTATAAAAAAAAGTCAGTAAGCTAAAAAAATTTTATTTCAGAGTTTTAAAGACAGTGTGTTAAAAGATTACTGAGTTGGTTTTACAGAAGATGAATCTGGTTTCCATAATCTTCTTGCCATATTCATTGGGAGTGGGTCTGATAAAAAAAAAAAAAGAATGTAGTTGAACTAATCAGAAACCTGAGAACAACATGAAAATAAATTTTTTAAAGTGTCCATATAATAAATATTATATTTATATTTATTTAATTTATTAATATTTGTTTGAAGTAAAATAATTTATTTTAAAAACTTCCATATAATAAAAAAAAGCACTGTTTTGTGTCAGGGGGTTGCCTAGATGGCTATCTGGGAGACCATACCAAGCTAGATAATTTTTAAGGCATCTAAATCATCAGCTCCAAACTTCTGAGGGCTTTTTTTTTCATTTAGTAACTTAAATATTTTAACATAAGAAAGCATAAAAGGAAACATGAATGCGCAATTGTAGGTATGCAAAAATGGATCTGTGCACCACCTCAGACTGGAACTCCTCTATTGTGTGTGTTTGTCCTTCATTGACGAGGAAGACCATGCCGTCAGAGAAATAATGACATGACTTGCACTTGACTTTGTTTTGAGTGAGGGAGGGCTGTGCAGGTCACCAGCCTCACTTCTCCCCCAGAGCTATCTGAATCCAGTGACCAGATATTCATCAGGATGACTGGAGATGACCCAAGATGAGGCCATTGGGGTTAAGTGACTTGCCCAAGGTCACATAGCCAGTGAGTGTCAAGTGTCTGAGGTGAGATTTGAACTCAGGTCCTCTTGATTCCTGCACTCGTGCTCTTTCCACTGTACCACCTAGCTGCCCTAACTCCTCTATGTTTTCTTCTTCCCTATACAAGACAAGGGAGTGGGGGACTTTCAGGGGGAGGCTCTACGCATAGCATGGAGCTCTGTAAGGATAGCCTACTACCCCCTTTAAAACCATATAGGCAGAGAACAAAGAAATAAGACACACTTGTACAGAGAAATTAAAGAGGAACTGGATCATACTTAAAATTGAGACAAGAGGTTTGGTTCAAATTTTAGAATGTTAAGAGAGTACAATGTCTGGGATTCCATGCTGTATCAAAAACACCGCCATTGTTCACTGGGGGCTCAAAAATCTCAGTCATCAGAGAACATCAGTTTCCCTTTTCCTTGTCTCCCACATCCAGTCCATCAGCAAATTCGGTGAGTTTCAACTTTACAGTGACTTTCTAGTATCTCACCTCCTTACTCTTTCACTGACACTACCCTCCTCACCTCCCAACTGAAATATCAAAATAATTTCCTAATCCATCTCCTGCTTGATCTAACCACTGTGCATATCTCCTCTTACTAGTCCACTCTTCCAAAGCCTTTCTCCTTATTGCCATGCTCATCATCTTTCCATTCAGGATTCCTCACAATCCATCTCAGTTCTCCCTTTCTAGCTTTATCTCATATTACGATCTACATTCTAGCTAAACCCAGCTATCTGCCAGCGCCACCATCCCTTTGTTCCCTCTGTGCCTGACATTCCTTATCTGCCAGTAATCTTTCCCTTATCTAATTTGTGTTATATGTAACGTTGGAAATGTGTTATCTCTTCTCTTTTAGACTGTAAGTTCTTCAAGGGTAAAAACTCTATCTTATCCATCTTCATATCTGTCCTAACACTTAGAACAAATAAGTGAAATGAATAGCTAGATAAATGAAAGCCAGGTACCTTTAGCAGTAAGAGGGTCTATTCCGTTGTCATTAATTATATGACTAATCCTGCCCAGCGTTCTCAAAATGGATGCTGTTATTAACAGTGGGCATCATGTAATGTTAATGTGCCTTAGTACCAGCCCATCAATACCACTACCGAAAATTACACGTCCTCTTTTCACATACAAATAATGAAACGGGGCGGAGCCAAGATGGCGGAGTAGAAGGACGCACATTTACGAGCTCCGAGCCCACAACCCATGGAATTGAGGTAAAAGGAGATCCCCATAAATTCTGAATCACTGCAGGGGGTGCATAAACATAGGGGAAGAGATTTCCGTTCCACTGAGCCCTGGAGAGCCGTCCCCGGGGTCCATCGCGCCCCAGAAAGCGGACCCCACCCCCACCCCTGGCCACGGCCCCAGAGAAGCTGACCCGAGCAGGCTTCAGAGAGGGAAGTTCCGGGGGAAGCTCCGGCAGCCGGGAAAGTCCCTCCGCCCACAGAAGCTACAGGTCAGTGAGAAAGAAGGCTGGGCTAGGGGAGGGGAGCGGAGCATCTCCGTGACTCGGGCCTGCTCGGGAGGAAGCGGCGGCAGCAGAGACAGGGGCAGGAAGCGGAGGCAGAGGCGTGGGCGGAGGCAGAGGCGTGGGCGGCGGCTGAGGCACAGCGGCCCAGGACTCAGGAATCCCCCAGCAGCAGGTAGGATCTTCAATACTGAAGGTCTTTCCAGCCTGAGGGAGCTGAGCCTGGCAGACGGCCCTGCCCCCACCCCGCTCTATTACTGAAGGCCTCTGAATAAAACCCCTGAGGGAGCTGAGCATAAGAGGTGGGGCCTCCCACCCCGCCCCCACCCGCTCCGTTCCTGAAAGTCTCTGCAGAAAGCCCCTAGGGAACCGAGTTCAGGAGGCGGCCCTGCCCCCACTCCTGCGCCAGAACTAAAGCTTGCTGCGGAAAGCGCATTTGAATCTCAGAGGCCAAGCACTAGCTGGGCGGATCCAGGCGGAGGTGGAAAGGAATCTCAGAAGTCAAGTAACTGGCTGGGAAAATGCCTAGAAAAGGGAAGAAAAATAAGACTATAGAGAGTTTTTTCCAACAAGTGCAAATGATCCCGACCTTCGGATCTGATGGCGAGGACGAGAATGTATTCTTGCCATCAGGGATAGACGTGGAGGGCGGGGCCTCAGTACCCCAGACACCCCAGGGGGGGTGTCGGGTGGGCTCAGGCCTTGGAAGAGCTTAAAAAGGATTTTGAAAAGCAAGTTAGACAGGTGGAGGAAAGACTGGGAAGAGAAATGACAAAGATGCAAGAAGAGTATGAAAAACGGGTCAATACCTTGGTAAAGGAGACCCAAAAAAATGCTGAGGAAATTAACACGTTGAAAAATAGGCTCACTCAATTGGCAAAAGAGGTTCAAAAAGCCAATGAGGAGAAGAATGCATTCAAAAGCAGAATGAGCCAAATGGAAAAAGAGGCTCAAAAGCTCACTGAAGAAAATAGTTCTCTCAAAATTAGAATGGAACAGATGGAGTCTAATGACTTTACGAGAAACCAAGAAATCACCAAACAAAACCAAAAAAACGAAAAAATGGAAGAGAATGTGAAATATCTCATGGGAAAAACAACTGACCTGGAAAATAGATCCAGGAGAGACAATTTAAAAATTATGGGACTACCTGAAAGCCATGATCAAAAAAAGAGCCTAGACATCATCTTCCATGAAATTATCAAGGAAAACTGCCCTGACATTCTAGAACCAGAGGGCAAAATAAGTATTGAAAGAATCCATCGATCACCACCTGAAAGAGATCCAAAAAGAGAAACTCCTAGGAACATTGTGGCCAAATTCCAGAACTCCCAGCTCAAGGAAAAAATCTTGCAAGCAGCTAGAAAGAAACAATTCCAGTACTGTGGAAATACAATCAGGATAACTCAAGATCTAGCAGCTTCTACATTAAGGGATCGAAGGGCGTGGAATAGGATATTCCAGAAGGCAAAGGAACTAGGACTCAAACCAAGAGTCACCTACCCAGCTAAACTGAGTATAATACTTCAAGGGAAAATATGGCCTTTCAATGAAACAGAGGACTTTCAATCATTCTTAATGAAAAGACCAGAGCTGAAAAGAAAATTTGACTTTCAAACACAAGAATGAGAAGAAGCATGAAAAAGTAAACAGCAAAGAGAAGTATTAAGGGACTTACCAGAAATGAACTGTTCACATTCCTACAGGGAAAGACAATATTTCTAACTCTTAAAACTTTTCAGTATCTGGGTATTTGGTGGGACCACACATACACATGTACACGCATGCACACACATACACACATGCACACAGAGACAGAGAGCACAGAGTGAACTGAATAGGATGGGACCATACCTTAAAAGAAATTAAGGTAAATGGTGAGAGAGAAATGTAGTGAGAGGAAAGAGGGGGAAATGGAAGGGGGTAACTATATCTCATTTAAGAGGCAAGTAGGAGATTTTTTTAGTGGAGGGAAAAAGAGGAGAGCTGAGGAAAAAAAAACAAAAAAACCCAAGAAGTTTACCGTCATCACATTTGACTAAACGAAGGAGTGAAATGCACACTCATTTTGGTATGAAAACCTATCTTACAGTATAAGAAAGCGGGGGAGAAGGAGATATTGCGGGGGGGGGGGGGGGATGATGGAAGGGAGGGCAAAGGGAGGAGGGAGTAATTGAAAGTCAACACTTGGGGAGGGACAGGATCAAAAGACAGAAGAGAAACAATGAGGGGCAGGTTAGGAGGGATGGTAATTCAGTTAGTCTTACACAACACGACTATCAGGAAGGTCATTTGCAAAGCTTCACAGATATGGCCTATAATGAATTGCCTGCCATACCAAAGGGAATGGGTGGGGAGGGAGGGATGGGGAGAATTTGGAACTCAAAGTTTTAGGAACAATTGTTTAGTATTGTTGTTGCAACTAGGAAAGAAGACATACAGTTAATGAGGAATAGAAAGTCATCTGGCCCTACAGAAGAAAAGAGAAGATGGAGACAAGAGAAGGGAGGGATGACAGAAGAGAGGGCAGATTGGAGATAGGGAAAATTAGATTGCTTGGGGTATTGGGGTGGGGGGAGGGGATAAAAGGGGAGAAAATTTGGAACCCAAAAATTGTGAAAATGAATGTAAAAAGTTAAAAAAAAAAAACAAATAATGAAACATTTATTTTATTTTAGGGGTGGTGCATTGAACTAATGACTTTAATGTTCAGAGACTATTTTTTGTCAGTTGCCTCACCAGTCAGTCAAAAGGTATTTCTTAAATGCTTAATATGTGCTAGGCATTGTGCTAGCTGTCAGATATACAGAAGCAAAAATTAAGCAGTACTTGCCCTCAAGGCTCTTATATTCTATCATATGTAAGAAACTGGATAGACTGCTTAGTTCCCTTCTAGCGCAAAATCTATGATCCTAAGAATTATTACCAAAAGATAAAATTTGATTTGCACTTCCTTAATCTAAGGAACCACCTCTAAGAATTGAAATCGAGGGAATATCCATCAATTGAGGAATGGCCAAGCAAGTTGTGGTATATGGCTGTAATAGAATACTGTTGTGCTATAAGAAATGATGAACAGGCAGATTTCAGAAAATACCTGGAAAGACTTGTATGAACTGATGCTGAGTGAAATGAGCAGAACCAGGAGAACTTTGTACACAGTAACAACCACAGTGTACAGGGACTGTTTCTAATAGACTTAACCCTTCACAGCAAGGCAAGGACCTAAAATATCCCCAAAGGACTCATAATGCAAAATGCCATCCATATCCAGAGAAACAACTATGTAGTTGGAACACAGAATGAAGCAGTCTATTTTCTCGTTTGTTATGTTTGGTTTTGTTTAGTTTTACTCATGCTTTTCCCCATTCATTTTAATTCTTCTGTGCAGCATGACTGATGTGAAAATGTGTTTAATAAGAATGTATATGTAGAGCCCATATAAGATTGCATGCCATCTTGGGGAGGGAGTAGGAAAGGGGAGAAAATTTAAAACTTATGAAAGTGATTGATGAACATTGAAAACAAATAAATAAATTTGGAGAGGAAAAACATCTAAGGAGCCACTTAACATTCAATTACTCAGTATCAAACTGTATCTCTAAGTAGTGGCAATGACATTTTCATTCCATGGTTGAGCTTTCCCACAGAAAGATATGGTAGTTGAATCTTTAATCCAACAAATATTAAGCATATTATTAAGTGTTCATATCACTGCAGGGAACTAAAAGGCACAAAGATAGATTAAACATGGTCACTACTTTTAAGGCACGTAATATCTAAGAGAAAAGGCAGATGGGCTTCAAAATTATCTGAAATCCAGATGATATAGACATCTATGTATTGGGAATTTGGGACTGTGGGTTCACCTCCTTCCTAAGGTAGGCATCAGTAGGTCAGTCAAGAAGCATTTCTTAATTATCCACTTAGCTGCTAAGTGATGAGAATATGAGGAAAGGTAAAAGAAAGTCCCTGCTGTCATGGAGTTCATAACCCAGTGGTGGAGACAACATAAAAACAACTAGTTACAACCAAGCTGTATACAGTATAAATTGGAGCTAATCAACAGAGGGAAGGCACTGACATTAAGGGAGATTGAGAAAGCCTTGTAGAAAACATGAGTTTAGCTGGAACTTCAAGGAAGCCAGGAGGGAGAGAATCCTAGGTATGCATGGTAGCCAGTGAAAATGCCCAGGGTCAAAAGATGGAACGTCTTGGTCAAGGGACAGCAAGGAGACCGATGTTACTGCAATGTCCCTGGATCACAGAGTATATGGTGGAAAGTCATGTGTGAGAAGTCATGTGTGGAAAGGTGGAAAGAAGTCAGGTTATGAAGGCCTTTAAAAGTCAAAGGATTTTAGAGGGAAGAGCAAAAAAATGAGCATTTATATAGCTCCTACTATAAGCCAGACATGGCAGTAAGTGCTTTTCACAAGTATTATCTCATTTGATCCTTACAACAACTCGGCAAAGCAAATGCTATTGTTATTCCCATTTACAGTTGGGGAAACTGAGGCTAAATCAAATCACTTGCCCAGGGTAACAAAGTTAATAAGTGTCTATAGCTGGATTTGAATTCAGGTTTTCCTGACTCTAGGCTCAGAGCTCTATCCTACTATAGCACCAGCTGTGTTCCTAGAAATAATAGGTAGCCACTGAAGTTTGTTTGTTTTTTTTAAGGCACTTAATAGGAGAGGATGGAGTCAGACCTATACTTTAGGAATATCACTTTAACATCTAAATAGAGGATGGACTAGAGTTTTTTATTAGTGTAAAACTCCACATTTTTTTTAGACTGCATGGTGTAGGGCAAATAGCACTGGACTTCTAGTCAAAAGCAGGGTGTTCAGGACTCTGCTCCTCTAGGTTCTGGATGCAGTTTCATTTCTTCATGTAACAGTATGAATTTTATAAACTGAAGCAATTCCTTCTCCACATGTTCATGTCACTTTCTACACATCAAAATCCCTAACCGCTGAGAAACACATAAATATTAAAGTTCCTGGCAGAACAACTTAATTACTTTCTTAGTATAAGATAGTCAACAATAAAACGGACATAAATTGTCATTTACATAGCTTAAGATGAAAGGTCCCAGCAGGTCACCTCTGACCATCACTTACACTGCTTGACTCTCATTTCTGTGATATACACCTGTCATTCATGTATCTCAAGATATCAAGTTACATCTCTTCTCGAGAAGAATTTTCTTTGTTCATCCTTTTCGTAAGGCAAAAGGTCAGAAGTGTTCACTAAAGAAATAAGGACTCTTGCACCTTTCCTTGTACCTCACCCAGATTTTCCAGGCTTGGCAAGAAAATAGTCCTGGTCACAAATGACAGTTAAAGCCACCAATCCCTCAACACCCTAAAGACGATAAAGGTTCAGTAACAATAGATGTATCTAGTGTCTATGGGAGACACGACTGAAATTGATGTTATACTTGTAACATGTGCCTTTATAAGGTTAAGGGGGTCAAAGGAAAACATACATCAAGTACTTTGTAACCATCAAGTAGAGAATTGTTATTGATATTCTGTTTATTAGTTCAATTCCTTGCCCTCCATGTTTCCTCTGATAATTTCCCACTAAAATGAGGGAAGATTTGTGTGATGAAATCATATCTTTATCTCTCTTCTTAGCAGAGGAGTGAAAAAATCTTAAATCTTTCAGCATCAGTTGCTATCCAGATTTCTTAAAATTTCTTTTTTCCTTCAGAAGTTCTACATGTTCAAAAGAGAAGCTCAATATTAAATGAGAAACTATAGCCCAGCTAATTCAGGCAGCTCCCCACAGGTTAGGTTCATTAGAACCCCAACAGCCCTATACGCTCAACCCAGGCTCCTTCCCTTATCTGTATAATTTGGAAAGATCCAAAAAGTGCAATAAAATGCTGGCATTTCAGCCCAGTGGAGGGAAAACAGAGATAAATGAAGAGAAAGAGGGCTAAGAGGTAGCATTCTCATCTCTACACCTCAGTCAAAGGAAAGCAGCTGGGTAGTCCTTAACCTAACCTTTCGTCTGCCCCAAGCTCGTTCTATCAGGAGTGTAAAATGTTAACAAGGATATAAAAATAACATTGAAGTTGGGGAAAATTGTGTAAATAAATCATTTTCTTAAAGTGTAGAAGTGGGAAAGCATGTCAGTAAATACTATTGCATCTCTGAAAATTGTGACCAGTCTCTGAATTGTGTGATTCTAAGAATTCTTCATGAAGGATCATCTGTAATTATGTGTAAAAGTAGATTTGTGGACTCAAGATAAAATGTTAAAAGGCAAGAAACTGAAATGCTGGCTGAGATAATTGTAATTAGGAGGTGAAGCTAACTTTCTGGTAATGGTGAAACAGATGATTAGAAACAGTGGTAAAGTTGGACAACTTAAAATATCATGCTTGATTGAATCCCATTAAAATGGCAAATATGGAATGAGTAAATAAAGACAACCTTTACCCCCAGTCAAGTGGCAATCACGTTGAATTGTCAGATGCCATGAAATCAGAGGATCTTGTGGGACAAACCAGGAAACAAAGGACACCGAGCCCTTACCTTCTTTTCACCCCACACATCTTAAGTTGAAAAATTATGTTAATGAGACTGAAGGTTCAGTTTTCAGGTGAAGAGATGCCTGTATTAAATGTCCTTCTCTGATGTCTCATAGTGGCATGGAGTTGATCATGGATTCCCAAAGGCTCAACCAATGGAGCACAAGCTCTGAGGTGTCTGTTATGATACAGAGGTTCTGAGTATAGTCCCAGCAGCAGTCTTTGCCTGCTTTGCAAGTAACTGAACACCAAGGAGCTCATCAGGAAGAGTCTTGCCGCTGGGTGATAAATTCTTTGGCCTTGGGCAATTTGTGGGGGAAAAAAGAAAGATACAAAATGGCCCTCAGGCCATTGTACTTCTGCAGTGATGTCTTCCCTGGGTGGAAAAAAAAGAAAAGGACAGAGTGTTAAGGTTTAGTCAGTTTTTAGGCTATTCCCCTGATTCTAGATAACAGTTTCCATGTAACAGGGCACCCTCTTCTTTCCTTCCCCATAACTTGGAAGAATAAGTACATAAAGAGCAAATTATTTTGCAGATCAGAGAGCAAATGCATAGCTTATCTTTAGAGCCATGTGAATCTCTTATCCGAGTAGAAAGAAGCAAAAACTTGGTCTCCTAATCCAGACATGGTGCAATAACTCATGTACTTCTGGTGCACTAACTGTGTGACCATTTACGTCTTCTAGTTCCTCCCTTACTGGCTAGTCAGCATATGTAGGACATCATTTAACAGTTGTTTATCTCTCTAATGGTACTGATGTATGGGATACATTTACCAATTCCTCTACCTGGCATGTTTTCTTCCTCTTCACCTCTGCTTCATCAAATCCCTACCTTGCTTCAAGACACAGCTCAAGGACCCTCTTCTGCATAAAGTCTTACTTGATCTCCCCTACCCAATTTCTAATATGCCTACCCTTACTACCTTGTATTTAACTATACTGTACACACATATATGTAGCACTTGTCTCCTCAATTGGAATATAAGCTCTTTGAGAGAAGGGATTCATTCCTCCTTTGTGTTTGAATCTCTAGTGCTTAGAACGGTGCCTGGCTCCCAGCGAACACATAATAAATGTTCATTGATTGGTTGATTGATTTTTGTATTTATTCTGCATATTTTTGTTCTGTGTAAACCAACCATATATATGTGTTGTTTACCCTAGTTGAGTGTAAAATCCTTGAGCAAAGAGATGATTTCATTATCGTCTTTGTAGCCCAGCACCTAGCATAGTGTCTCACATGTAGCAGGCATTTAATAAAAGCTTGTCGATTGATTTTATAATTCTTAAAGTTATATGCTTTTCATATTTCACATATTCTGCAAACCTTTATTAGGTGCCTACTTTGTTCAGAGTATTGTACCAAGGTACCAGGAGAAATGCAAAGTTTAGAAAAGGCAGAATCCCTGCTCTCATAAGCTTACAATGTAGTAGCACTAACTGTGTGACCATGGACAAGTCACTCTCTGAACTTCTTGTAAAATATTTGCAGTCAGTCTCTTGGAACATATTTATTAAGCACCTACTATGTGCCAGGCATTCTGCTAAGTGCTGAGAATTCAAAGAAAGGGAAAGACAGCCCCTACTCTAAAGGAGCTTACTGTCTGTTGGGAGAGACATCATGCAGTCAACTATGTTCAAACAATGTTTATGGGGAACCAACTGGAGATAATCTCAGAGGCTAAGCACTAAAGGTTAAAGAGGACCACAATGACTTCTTGCAGAAGGTGGAATGTTAGCTGAGACTGTCTACCTTCTTACTGTGAAGAACAAAGCTTGTAAACCTTTATTATTAATTGTATTATTATTGCATATGTATAGTTATTCATTATTTGTATATTATATATAATTTATATTATTATAAATGTATAATTAAATTATGTACATATTATATATAATTATTATTGTAGACCTTTAATTATTAGTAATAATTATTAATTCTAACAATAATAATAGATTATTGTTAGTGATAACCCAGACACTCTAAAGGGAGCCTTGAGGTAGTGTGATATAGGAATCTGCCAAATTAACTGGGCATATTTGACCTGAAGAAGAGAATCCTTAGAGAAGACATGATTGTGGTAGTCAAGTCTTTGAAGGATTGTCATGTATAGAAGGGATTAGATTCATTCTGCTCTGCCCTAATGGTAAATTGATGAATTTACCTTCTTTCTAAGAATTCACTAACTTTCTCAGAGTTCAAGCTTTCCAAAAGCTCAAAGGATTGCAAAAAGATGTAGTGAGTTCCCCCTCACTAGAGGTCTCAGTGGCAAGCTGGGTGACTGTTCTTTAGGGATATTGTAGAAAGACTTCTTAGACTACTACAGATTGGACTTTGTTGGTTATACTGAGATTTTGTGATAATGTACCAAGAAAACTAGAATTCATAGTGCTACCTGATACATCAGAATGAGACATACCTTTTTTCTATTTAATTTAAAAAGTAAATTTAATGCAAGACTTTTGTCTTTTCCATCTTAGTCATTTTAATCAGTCCTCCAGAATGAACCCTTCCTTGTGACAATTAAGCAAAACCCTGGGTATAATGACTATATCTGAGAGTATATACAGTATTGTATCCTAGTAGGCCTCCACTTGTCTACCATAAGGTGAAAGCATATTTCATTATTTGTTCTCTATCATTTCCTCAGAACTCATAATGCTTTTGATGATCTTTTCATTTACATTATAGTCCATGGCCAATGTGGAATTTGTTTTGCTTTACTATTTGAATTTGTCAGAAGAGTTTTATTTTTTCTTTTCTTTTTTTCCTATTTAGAGGGGATGTATTTGGAAAGGGCCTAGCTACAGGAAAAAAGAAGAGAGAAAGAAAGGAAAAGAAGAGTATCATTAAGCAGCACACTAAAATGGCAAAGTCAAAAGGAAAGAGCAGATTTACAGGGAAACACAATAAGCCCAGTTTGGGACATGTTGAGTTTGAGGTGAAACATCCAGCCCTGAAGACAGTTGGAAATACAGGTCTGAAGCTCAAAAATGAAATCAGAGCTAGATACGTAGTATGACATTTTGAAAGCTGGTAGTGAGACAAACCGAGACCTGGGAAAGACCTAAATTTAGAAAGGCCAAAGTCCCAGGCCATCACCAGATGCCCCGACTTCTGTCTGGTCAATGGACTTTGATGACTGTAGAGAGTGAAACTGATAACTTTGCACAGCTCTGCCTCACATCCAGTTCACATGCAAATTAAGCACGTTATCCTCTTGCGGTCATTGGTCCTTTACCTGAGATCATGGAGTCCAACCCTTTATATTCTACAGATGATGTAAATGAGTCTCAGAGAGGTTTAAATAATTTTCCCAGAGACATAGAGCTAGTAACTATTTGAATCAGGATTCAAACCCAGGTTTTCTTAACTCAAGGGCCAGCCCTCTCCCAGTATTCCACACTTTTGGAAGTCACCTGTGTAGACATGGTGATTGAAAATGTGAGAATGAGATAGCAAGACCAACAGTATGGAGGGAAGCTGCAGTAAATTATTAGGGGTCACCTTTTTTAAGGGGTGGGAATTGTGTTTGTCCTTCGTTACCAAAAAAGACCATGCCATCAGAGAAATGGGTGACATGACTTGCACTTGACTTTGTTTTGAGTGAGGGAGGGCTGTGCAGGTCACCAGCCTCACTTCTCCTCCAGAACCATCTGAATCCAGAGACTTGATATTCCTCAGGATGATTGGAGATGACCCAGGATGTACTGGGATACCTTGGGCCCTTTAGGCCAAGGTCTTTCCAGGTACTCAATTAGGGTGAGGCAACACCCATTCATTGAATAGGCCTGTTTAAGAAGTAGCCAGGGCATGGCCCCTTTAATGAGGTCAAGAAAAAGAAAGACAGACTGGGTGGGAAACAGCAACTTTTTTGCAATTACTATTGATACTAACTCTCAAGCTAGGAAGGTCCAGAGGAGCCCTTAGGCAGGGCCCCAATGGAGTCCCAGTTTCAGAGTATAGTAGGTTTAAGGTTTTGGGAAAGGATGGGACAGGAGAAAGGAGAGGAGAGGAAGGGGTGGGGAAAATGAGGTGTCCATGAAGGTGGCAGGAAAGAAATAATAAAAACAGTAGAAGGAGCATCCAGAGAGGGTGGTATCTCTGAAGCCAAGGGAGAAGAGAGTATTCATGCATTAGGAATGGTTGCTGCCAGGAGCAGCAAAAAAAAAAAAAAAATCCCAAGAGAGCCTTCAAAAAATAATTAGATTGGTAATGAAGGGGTCATTAGGGATTTTTGAGACCATAGTTTCAGTAGAAGGGAGGTGGTAGAAAATCTAGATTGGAAAGAATTACATGACCAGTAGGAATATTAACATACAATTATAGTGGGCAAAGTCCCTTTGGTTTTGAGATTTTCTGCATTGATGTTCAACACAGTACTAGAATACAGTGATAGATTTTGCACTAGAAAGTCATCTTCTCTCACCCACTAGTTCACAGATAAAGATATGAAGGCCTACGGAAATTATATGATGTCTTCATAGATAGTAAGTAGCAGAGGTGAACTTTCGGTCTAGTTCTTAAGAGTATAAAAATCAGTGTTCTTTCTACTGTAGAAGTTAGGTGCTGGGAGAGAATTACTCAAAGATGAGGAATGCAGTCTAAACTAGTGAAATATGGAGCTACAGGAAGAGGATGACTTCTAAGGTGATCATCTTAATAATAATTACTAGTATTTATACAGTGTTTAAGGTTTGCAAAGTACTTCACAAATATCTCGTTTTATCTTCACAACCACCCTGGGAGATAGGTACTATTGTCCCCATTTTACAGATGAGGAAACAGGCATGGAAGGATAAGTGACTTGCCCAGGCTCACATAGCTAAGAATGATTTGAGGTAGGATTTGAACTCTTATTCCTAACTCCAGGTCCAACACTCAATCCACTGCACCAGCTAACTGCTTTCTTCACTAATGTTGCTCAGTTCATCACCCCATTTGGAGTTTTCTTGGTAAAGATTTTGGACTGGTTTTCCATGTCTTTCTCCAGTTTATTTTACAGATGAGGAAACTGAGGCAAACAGAATTAAATTACTTGTCCAGAGTCATACAGTCAGTAAGTGACTGAGGCCAGATTTAAATTCAGGAAAATGAGTCTTTCTGACTCCAACCTGGGTACTCTATCCACCGCAACACCTAGCTGCCTTTCACTGTTAGCTAGTGATTATTTCTATAAGTAATCTCATCTAATCTCTTAATTTCATTGTAGGGCTCTCCTTTTGAACCACATGGCAAAAGAGCATGCTTTCAACATTGGACTGCCAGACAATATTGTACATTGCAATGAATTTCTTGAGATATTACAGAAGAAGCTTGACAAGTAAGTACTGTTTTATGAAATATACCCTGAAGTCATGTTAATCTCAATGGAGTTTTTTTTAATCGATTTAATAGTCAAAAGTAATTAGTTAAGTATAACCTGCTTATTTGAAATATTTAAGAAGCTGGAGCATTGAAGAACAATTCTCATTCTTCTAGATTATATTTCCATTTAATTTTAATTCACATTTCCTGTAAATGCAGCTTAA
The DNA here is from genome assembly GCA_023548195.1 of Bettongia penicillata ogilbyi. Classification (NCBI taxonomy): domain Eukaryota; kingdom Metazoa; phylum Chordata; class Mammalia; order Diprotodontia; family Potoroidae; genus Bettongia; species Bettongia penicillata. The sequence goes on along the minus strand of JAJHZJ010000482.1, from coordinate 3,865,240 downwards.
CCAGGGGTCAAACATTGAGAAACCTTGATTATATGGGATGGAATGTAAGATCTAAAATTGACATTCTGAGTTGATAAAAGAGTTGTCCACCAAGCCCATGCACCAACCCCCAAATCCTTTACTCTGTAGCTCCTTGGGTCCTTATACAGAGCTTTACTTTAGACACAATCCAAAAAAAACTTGGTTGTCTGGTTTTCCAACCCATAAAAACTGAAAAATAGCAAATTAGAATGATAGCCTGGAAACAGGCTAGCACAGATGAAAGAAACAATAGTTAACAACTAGGAAGGAAGGGAAGAGATAGAAAAACTGTTATATTTTTTAGCTTAATAAACTTAAAACTGCACTAACACTCTTGGGACAGACTGAATATACCTAAGAACTCAAAAAAAAACCCAACATGGCATAATTGGAGGCCATCTATTGTAGGGATAATTAGCTTCACACACATCAGTAACTACTGAAATAATTATGATAGCATGGCTCTGCACCTCATCTGTGAAATTAGGGTTTGGGTATCATCTTATTTGAGCCCAAAAATGACCTGTGAAGTAGGTCATCCAGACAAGATGATTTGCTGTTCTCTGAAATTGGCGTTCCATCCCCTGCCTCCAAGAATGCAATCCCTCTTCTTCTTTGAATCCTTCCCAGGTTGAGCTCAGGTTCCACTTCCTACAGGAATTCTTTTCTGATCTCCATAGTTCTCAGTGCTCTCTCCTGCCTCAGGTTATCATGTGTACACTTACTTGTTTGAATGTTATATTTTCATCTCACATATGTAAGCAGATATTATCATGTATACCCCCAACCATCTACCAGGTACATTGCATATAGTAGGAGCTTAATAAAGGCTTGTTGGAGTAGATAGACTAGAGGCTTACAGTTGTAAGACTGTGATTACTTCACCCTGTTTTTAAATGTTTGGTTTAAGTTGACCTTTCTAACTTAATTTTTAAAAAAATCCTTCCCACTTTCTGTAGTTCACTGCTTCCCCATGTCAGTCCAGATTTCCATTTACAAGCTGGTTAATCATCAGTGTCTATCCTACCTTATCAAGCAGGGGTAGGTAAGAAAAGTTTTCTCCAAAACATAAGCACCTTTATCTTTTAAGACAGAAACTGAGCTTCATAGGGATGACTCAGAGTCATCAAGATTAAGTTGAATTACATTCAGCTTACCCAGCTTAAGAAGGTAGGAGAGTGTGTGTGACATTTTAGAAGAATTTCCGTCAGAAATGGTTAAACTTTTAAAAGCATCAGTGGTTAAAGGGCTTAGCTTCAGTTATTGGGGAAATGCACTTATGTGGAGCACCTGCCTTCCTGGTAAAAGCAAATTGATGAGGTGTTACTGAATATCCTTTTGAAGTCTTTCCGGAAAGTCACCATAGCCCCAAAGAAGCAATGAGCAATTCTCAACAGGAATTTAGTTCTAATTTTCATATCAACACTGCTTGATCCCAAGCTGCACACTTAACTCCATCATGCCTCCATGTCCATCTATAAAAATGAAGATAAAAACATCCCCTAGTAGAAGTTGTAGCAAATAATTCTAATCCCAAAGATAAAATCCTATTAAGATGACTATTTCAGTATAAGATTTTTAAGCCTTAGCTAAAGATCCATGAATTCTTAAAAGTATTTGCTTGGCCCTTTGAAGCTTGATTGACTGAGAGTGGGTGATTAGGAGTAATGCTTAAATCTGTGATCTTATCACTCTAAATATCCTCTTCATTGGTGCAGAGAGCAAACCAGCCCCACCTTCTCATCCTGTACATTTCTGTCCATGTTTCCCATTAACCCTCATCTAACCAAGATTCTGGAGTGCTTCCTTCAGGTCATTTTAGATTTCATGGATACCAATAGGCAGTGGATACTGGGGCTGACCTATATCATATTACTCTTTACCCCATAATTGATTAATTTACCTCATTTTCTAGTCATAATCCCCTACATGATATCTATAGAAGTCTCTGTGGCCCATTATTGATTATCTGATTATCAGTGTCAAATAAGGTATAATGCAGGAAGATGTCTGCTCACCAGAGGAGTTCATTACTATCATGAGGATATCCTAAGGATGTATATAAATGTTGAGGTCCTCCAAAGATGCCTGTTTGTAGGTGATCGTGTGCTGACTACATCCATCTCCATAGTATGACAAGACCTCCTCAGTGGAATCAATAATTACTCAAAAGTGATTGGCCTAACCATATATTTGGGAAAAACTAAATGGATGAAAAAAGGCCAATTGTCCTGATCATACAATGCATTAGAACAACTAGCAATTTAAGTTTGCACATTCATACAAAAAGATACCTCAGATGGAGGATGAGTTGGACCCAGAATTAAATAGTTAAAAGAGGTTACATTTTGGAACCTGTACAGTGTTTTCAGTTATTCCCAAGATATTCCCTGGCACAAAAACCTTTCCTTTTTTTTGTTTTAATTTAATACAGGTGGTTATAAATCAGACAACACCACAATCTCTAAATACCCCAAAGCTGTTGGTGACCCAGAGGTCAATAAAAGGGACCATAAAACTTCTTACAGTCTAATGTACCATTATAGTGAATATTGAGAAATTTTCCAATTCAGATATCATTTATGTTTTTATTTTAGCTTGCAGTGCTTGTACTGTGAAAAGTTCTTCAGAGACAAAAATACACTTAAGGATCACATGAGGAAAAAGCAGCATCGCAGAATCAATGCTAAGAATAAAGAATATGACCGATTTTATGTCATTAATTATTTGGTAAGGTTTTCCCTTCCTAATTAAAAAATTGATTGAAGTACCACAAACACAATCTTGTTAAATTTTTGAATAAGCTACTTAGCACTAATGTCAAAATGCAACTGAAGGGCTCTTCAGAATTATGTTCCTCATAAGAATGGTGAGTTTATAAAACAGCTGAACAAATATTTGTGGATTATAAAAAATAAAATAAAATGTCATACATTTTGACTGCAATCTTAATATTAACAACTTAACTAAAATAAATTTCAAAGTACTCACTCATACGACCTGTTTTTCATGTGCAGTATGTTGACTTTAGACTTTACATCAAAACACAATTATCATAGACTCAGAGCCAGAAGAGAACTTTTGAATTCCCACTTCTTATTTTATAGATGAAGAAAGTGAGGGCCAGAGAGTTGAATTAAATTTCTCAGGGTCATGTGGCTAATATATAGCAAAGCCAGGATTCAGACCTGGGTCCTCTGACTCCAAAGCTGGCATCCTTAATAGTGGGCTAACACTGCCTCACTTCCTATTTGGCTACCTCAAATTTTCCTTCTCTCTTCCCTCTCTTTCCATCTCACTTCACCCCATCCCACCCCAACCCTTGCCAAGGGTAGTGATCAAATCCCCTACTGACCAAGAGGTCAGTACTTGCAGTTTTAAGCTATAACTCAGCAAATACCTACATGACTTTCTTTTAAGTGGCACCTAAAAGTCCTTCCTACACAGAACTATTTCCCATTAAGCTGCCACATTAGACTGTTGTGTCCAGAAAGGCCTTATCAAAATATAAATATTACATGAGAGGAATAACAAACACATTAACCCATGGGGGTCATAGTACAAGTAAATTTTTAAGTAGGGTTAAAAGGAGACAGAAGTATAGAGCATGAGCTATTAACAGGAGAGCAAAAATTCATGTACGGCCATAGTCAGAAACCCTAGGTATTCCAAGGTTGCGGAAAGCCTGAAGACAGAAAGAGAGGAAGGACCCACTGGATCTACTTCATAGTTCTGCCCAGACATGGTGGCAAGAGGGTGGAATGGCTAAGGTGTCATCTGGGGTAGGGATGGCCTTCTACCCATGGAGAGTAAGTCTCAAAAGTCAAAAAACTCACCATCCCTGCAAAAATCCCTGTTAGTCTGTGGGACATTGCTGTTATATATTGTGACTTCACAAAGATCACATATAATTGGGTGACCAGGTGGATGTTAGCCCTAAGTGGTTGTCCTTCATTGGTTTCAGTTGTTTTGCATCCAACTTTTTGCAACTCATTTGGGGTTTTTGTTTTTGTTTTGTTTTGGCCAAGATACTGGGATGGTTTGCTGTTAGGGACCCTAGGAGTCTGAGCCCGATCTCTCGGGCCCACAGGCTTATCTGACCAGCAGAGGCCTGTAGGCCTTGGTGGAGTTTAGTTGTAAGCAATGACTGAGGCAGGAGACAAGATAGTAAGAATTCCGTTTATTCAAGCAGTGAGCAGTGCTTTTATCTCTTCTCTGACACCAGTGCTCTAAGTGAACCTATCACCAATTAGTTTGCCCTTATAAGGAAGTAATTTACCTTAGGCCAGGATTGCCCAGGGTGAACACGTAGCCCCTAGAAAGAAAAACATTTTGGGCTTCTTTGTTCTCTGGAAAGCCTGGGAAAATAGCCTTGAGCAAAACTAGGACGGAACCCTTCCTCCCAGCGCCATCTTGTTCATGCCTTACCAGTCTCCCCTCAGTTTACCTGAGTCATGATCAGTGAATGCTGTCCAAGAGGCTGGGGGTTGGCAATTCCCTTACAGTTTGCCATTTCCTTCATATTACAAATGAAGAAACTGAGGTGAACAGGGTTAAGTGAATTGTTCAGGGTCATGTAGCTAGCAAATGTCTGAGGCTAGCGAATGTCTGAGGAACATGCATCTTTCTGACTCTCAGCCCAACACTATCCATTGCATCTCCTAGCTGCTCTAGGGCTGCTTTCAGTTTTTTGCAGTTACATATAATGCTTCTATGAAAAATTTTTAAAATAATTTTTTTTTTCCTTTTTCTATTCCCTCCTTTCTTTCTTTTTCTTTTCTCTATTTCTTTCTTTCTTGACTCTGTCCAGGCTGTGAGTACAGCAGGCATTCATGGACCCAGTCCCATTATTGATCTGAACAAGGGCTCCATTCCCAAACTGAGCTGTTTCAGCCATCTTTAGGCAGCTTAGCTTTGCCTCCCCATTCCCAAAGGCTCACCATATTAGCGGTGATACCCACTTGCCTCTAACCTTACTGCAACTCAGCCCTCCAGTGCTTCAAGTGATCTACCAGTCTCAGAACCTCTCAAGGAGGTTCTAGCTATCCCTAGCTTTTTCTTTTCTATGTTTTTTCATAATGTTTCCAGGGTATAGTCACAACAGTGGAAAGAACATTGAACTCAGATTCAGGAAGATATGAGGTCAAATCCCACCAGACACCAATGCTATGTGTGTGACTCTGGGCAAGTCACTTAACCTTGCTTAACCTCCATTTTCTCATCCAAAAAATGGAGATAAGAACAGCACTTGGTTCAAAAGGGTTTTTTTGAAGATCAAGGAGATACTCAGCAAAGTGCTTTGTAAACCTTAAAGTCCTATACAAATCTCAGTCATCATCATTGTTATTATTAGATGCCCTATCCTGGGGGGCAAGGTGTTTATTTCTGGTTCTGCTCCCATGCCTCATTCCAGGCCTACCTATACACAGATCTCTGTTCAGTTATATGAATCTCTGAGGTATCTTTGGGACATACTACTAGCACTAGAGATGCCATAGCAGCTACAGCATCAGCGACTGAAAGAGCTGGCCCAGGAACATCCCCATGGTGATCCAGCACCAGAATACATCTCCCACCAGATCAGCCTAGGGTTCAGCCACCCACCTGAGCACCCACTCATTCGTAGTTGCATATGGCAGATTGGTAGGCAGTTATGCATAGAGGGTCAATTGACTTAACAATGGAATAGGATGCCAGATAGAAGAGTTTTGTCTTTCATTGACATTTCCTCTAAGCAAATGGGAGAGGCTTTTTCCTGTTGTTATGAGTGCTGAATTAAAATCGATAGCCATTGTCCACAAAAGCGTAATTGGATCCAGTAAAGTTGTTTTCTTTTAAGGGTGATATGTTTATCTTCCAAAAAGGAACATACGTGTCCTGAATTGGGATGTAAATCTTCTTCCTGGCTCCAGGGAGCAATTTCTGCCTGTTCTAATCCTTTTGGCATTTAAAGTTTAAAAAAAAAATTCTCCTCATGAGGCTAGTTTAGCGTGTGTTTTCAGGCTGGCTCTGTGAGTTACCATGGTGCATGACAAATGTTTCACAACTAGCTAACAGCAAAGCCACATGCATCATGTGAGTCCTCCTGTCTTCTCCTAAAATCACTCAATCTCATCTCCCCCAGCGAACGTGCCTTCAGGGTTCAGCAGAATTCATTAGAGTGGGCCTCAGTATTAAACCTCCAAGAAATAGGGAGGTACAGCAAAAAATGGAGAACTGAATAGGGCTCTTTCCTTCTGAGACTCTTTTAAACTAATACCTCAGCATGGGATTTAGGAGAGCACCAAATGGCCAGAGGAACTCATCTTCTCGGCAAGACTTCAAAGAACCAGATCTTTTGAGCTCATTAAATTTCCTCTGGCACATTTAGAAAAGTAAATGTACTACTAACCCATAGTTCACTGGAGCTCCTGTGGTTATAAATCTGCTGTCCTTAACAGAACCCCCCAGCCTCTCATTTCCTGGTGTAAACTGTTGGGCCCTGTCAAACTTCACGTTGACATTGCTGCTATTAATGCATGTGGCTGATTGCTTGTGTCCTACGTGTAATGCTCCCAGCTTCTCTAAACAAGACTTCCATAATATGCTTCAAGACCAATAATTACTGGTGTTTATATGGTACTTTCAAGTTTACAAAGTACTTGATGTATTATTACATTTGTTGGTGAGTTGTTTTCAGTTGTGTCCGACTCTTCATGACCCCTTTTTGGGGTTTTCTTGGCAAAGATACTGGAGTGGTTTGCCATGTCCTTCTTCAGCTCATATTACAGATGAAAGAAGTGAGGTAAAACAGGCATAAATGACTTGCCCAAGGTCACACAGCTAGTAAGTATCTTGAGACCGGATCTGAATTCTGGTCTTCCTGACTCTATCCGTTGGCCCACCTAGTTGCCAGGTATTAAAGGTACCATTCTTATTTGCCAAATGATTAAGAAACTATAGCTACAGTAGATATATTATCATAATATAGTCACAGTGTGACTTTTCCATAGTCACACAACTAATAAGTATCATGGGCGGGATGATTCGAACCTAGGTCTTCCTATACTGAGTTTGTCACACCATTCCTTACACCATTCTATCTCTTTTCAAATACAAGGATGGATGAAATAAGAGACAGCATGTCCTAATGCCTAGAGAGCCCATACTGCAGTCAGGAAGTTCTGGATTCAAGTGCCACTTCTGACTCCTACTGGCTAGATCACCCTTGGCCAGTCCTTTAATTTCTTAGTGCCTTCAGGCAACTTTCTAGGAGAATAAATTGCAGAACTGGAACTGATCTATATTAGTAAGGAGAGTTTCTTCACTGGGAGTTCCCTACACCATCATAAGTCCAATTTATATATATATATATATATATATATATTTGTTGTTGTGTCCAATTTATATATATATATCTATATTGTTGTGTTTGTCCTTTGTTCTCTAAGAGGGCTATGACTTCGTGTTGATGACATGACTTGCAGTTGACTTTGATTTGAGTGAAGGAGGGCTGTGCAAGGTCTCCAACCATATACATATACACGTGTGTGTATATTCTATATGTGTGTGTATATATATATAAAACCCTAAAATTTCAAATTTCATTACAATTCTGAGATAGTAATATTATGACCAGGAGGAACAACAAACAAATTCTTATTGTGTTGTACTCTGATGTGATGTCCTAATGGTGATAAGATATGCTTTGAGTTGTTTTTGTAGTAGCAATAAAAGATTTGTACCAATGCCTCCTCCCAGCTGTGGCCTAGTCCCCCTCATGGTTCATGTTTTCCATTGGCCAGGGTTGTAATTGATACCAAGTGGCCTATGCAAAAATCATCCCCCCAGCCTTAGCCTCATTAGCACCATACTCCCCCCTACTGAGCTAAACAACAAGACCCTTAAGTGCTTGGAGCTTAGCGAGCACTTTTGTTCCTTAGAGTTATATGACGAAATGCATGCTCTCTAACAGAGCCAAAGGGAGTTGTGAAGAATTGCCTACAGGTGTGTTTGAGGGATGGGTCCAGAGAAGCTGCTTCCCAGGTTACCAGCTACATACCACCTTAGGAGTTGTGACCAACATAAGAGATATGGACATGAATTCCTTAGGCCATTGGGAATTAAAACCATTGTAATTAACTGTAAAATGAGTAGTTGGGGGTGGGGGAGAAGGAAGAGAACCTTTAATAATAAAAAAAGTATTATAGAAAACTGGGGCATAAAGACTCTGGAGTCATCTGGTTTTAGGCCTCCTGCCTAAAGTAGGAGGCAGGATGGTATAGTGGAAAGCACCTCTGATTCTGACTCTCTGTGTCACCTTGAGTTATTCATTAGAAGTCTCTGAGTCTCATTTTCTTCATAGGGTAAAAGGGATTAGGCTGAATGGCCTCTAGGGTCCTTTTCAGCTCTAAATCTATGATCCTCCTATTTGTTCTTTTAGCTACTTAATAGAATTTCATTTATAAAGAAATTTGACCAAATATAAAATGAAAAGGAAGGCAGAAAGGAAACACTCATTGTTTAAAAGTGCTCCTTAGAGGCAATCAGAAGGCAAGATGAAGTGTGTCAATATCCCCATTCCCTGTTCCATTCTCAAGGCTGCTTCCTATAGAGGAGTATAGAGGTCTGCAGACCTCTTCTCAGGAAGGTATTTGAAAGAATTGATTTCTGGGCCATGAAGGTCATCTAGTCCAACCCACTCATGTAACAGTTGAGGAAACTGAGGCCCAAAGAAGCTACGTAACTTGCCCAATGTCTCAGATAGTGAGCATCAGAGTCAGGATTTGAACTCAGGTCTTGTGACTCCACTTGCTTCATAAGGTCATTTATATGTTCTAGGTCCCCCAGAAAAAAACCTTTGTTTGATCTCCCCTACAGAAGGATGAGAAGGCCACTGTAAGCTATATAGCTTTATTCCCAGCTTTTCCTGCTTTAAGGAGGTGGGGTGAGAGGAAGGGAATAAGCATTTATATAGTGCCTACTGTGTGCCAGGTATTATGCTAAACTAATTATAAATATTATCTCATTTGAGTCTCACAATAACCCTGCAAGTTAGGTGCTGTTAGTGTCTCCATTGTACTGTTAAGGAAACTGAGACAGACAGCAGTTAATTGACTTGCCCAGGGGTCATACAGCACATAAGTGTGTTAGGCTGGATTTTAATTCTGTTCTTCCTGACTCTTCCCCGCTTTCACATTAATATCCAGATACCAGCTACATTCTCTTCACATGCCAGGTTTTGTGGGGCTCTGGATTTTGTTTTTGCGGAAGCTTCAGCCTTCCTTGATTTAAAAAATTTTTTTTTCCTCTTAAGACACACAAAAACAAGCTGCTTCTAGTGACTTTGGGACCTTGAGTGAATCTTCATGGAGCTCTCCTTATAGGTCCCTGTCATAAAAGAACCCATTCACATTTAAAACACATTGCCTTCCTCGTCTGTTCCTAAGCCACTTTTGTCTAAGGGTGTGGGTGTGGGTCTGCCTTTCATATCACATACTCTTTCCAACCCTCGCATGAGCCATCTGATGCAGAGGTTTGAGGGGGTGGACCACAAGGCTTTATTGACATGTCTTCCCAACTTTGTTTTTCTCCTGTTCTGTACTTTCATGATGTGATTCATTACCAGACACGATCTCTTAATTAGAAAGTTATGTGTGCTGTTTTTTTTTTCCTCCGAGTCCTGGTCCTTTAGTAAATGGCTAACTTAGCTGTACTATAAGAGAGACCTATATAAATGTCTGAGTACTTGTTTTGTACAAATAGCTATTTTCCTAATTCACTGTGTGGGTTCCATTTTCATTTCCCTCCACAGTTGAATGCAGTTTCTGCTGTACTTCCTGGGTAAGTCCTTGGATGTTGCACTAAGTTCAAAGGATATTACAAATTACTTTGACAGTTGAAGATGTTTTCTTATCGCTTTTTGATCAAGCTATTTAATGATAAAAAATCAATGATAAGCAACTATCTAATGATAAACCATCAAGGAGTAGAAGTGAATGCTGACATCCACAATGATCATCCTTGGGTACTTACTCGCAAAAGAGCTGTGACTCCATCCATGCTGATCAGAATCTGTCTAAAACTTAGGAGATACCTGAATCTTAAGAAGAGCTTAAGTGACTCAAGCAGCAATTATCAGAAACTGGAATTCAAATCTTTCTTACTCCAAATGAGGAATTCTATCTCATGCCTTGGCCTAAGGCAGCTAGTGGCTCAGTGGATGGAGTGTAAGGAAGATTCATCTTTCTGAGTTCAAATCTGGCCTCAGACACTTACTAGCTCTGTGATCCTGGGCAAGTCATTTAACCTCTTTGCCTCAGTTTCCTCATCTGTAAAATGAGCTGGAGAAGAAAGTGGCAAACCACTCTAGTATCTCTGCCAAGAAAACCCCAAACAGGGTCATGAAGATTTGGACACTACTGAAATGACTAAACAACAGCAACGTGTCTTGGTTTCTCCCCTGTTCAGAGACTCTTGACAACGAGATAGACCATAGCCAGTAAGGCCTCAGTTCAGTCCCAGAGTAAACAATACCTCAATACCCAAAGGAGCTGATGCTGCTCAAAATATGATGATGATGGTGGTTAACATTTATATAGTGCTTACTATGTGCCAGGCACTGTTCTAGGCACTTTACAATTTATCTAATTTGATCCTCACAGCAATGTGGATGGAAGGGATGCTATTATTATAACTCATTCTTACAGATAACAAAACTGAGGCAAACAGAGGTTAAGTGACTTGCCTGAAGTCACACAGTCAGTAAGTGTCTAGGGCTGGATTTTGGGTCTTTCTTCATCTAAGCCCAGCACTCTAGCCACTGTGCCACCTAGCTGCCTCAGACATATCTTACTTCTGTCAATGTTTACTAAGATCTGATTGTTATGTTGTAGCAAAGTTATATAATGGTTCTTGCCAGTGGTGTACTCTTTATAACACACTACATAGATATACGCCATTATTGTTTTTACACAGAGTTCACACCATAGCTGTATGTTTCTGAAGTAACTATCCAATGACTTAGTGATGAAGTGCTCCAATGACATATGACGATGCATCATTAGCCTCATAGATTGTGACAACACTGAAACCTCTCATTAAGCTGATAAATGATGTATTAATTTTATTTTTCTCCCTTTTCACACCTATTCCCACCTTCCTTTCCCACCTCAAAAAAGGGGAGGAAAATGCCTCTGGTAGCATTAGTAGTCCTTGGTTTGGTGAGGATATTTGAATACCATCACCTGTTATATTTGAATATTAAGATTCAACATTCATAAAGCACCTACCACAATCAAGACAATTTCTTAGGCACTGGTATTCAAAGGTGATACCAGAACTTGAAAGTTCAGGCCAATTTTTTTTTCCATGAAAGAAGCATAGGGTGCTTCTGGGTATTAGGTAGTGTGCCGGTAGTGGGATGGTAGGGTCATAGATTTAGCTACCCATGTGTCTCTACCATTAGCTATTCGGTCTTAGATGAGTCATTTTACATCAGTGGGCCTCAATTTCCTCATCTTTTTAAAAAGCAGAGGGAGTAGGTCTAATGCCCCATTTGCCCCCGTAACCCTAAGGCTTGACTTGTCTTGGGAAAGATAATGTTTCCCACTATACCCTGTCCTCCCCAGACCAGTATGCAAGCTGTTTTTGCCTAGATCACTGGAGCAGAAAAGGGCAGAAAAGGGACAAATGTCATTAAGATTGTATAAATAAGATCTGCTGAAACTGAGGGACAGGATTTGAGGAGAAAATGGAAACTATTAGACTGAGCATCTTTGGTTCAGCTGCACATATGAGTGACAAGGCTACTCAAGTATCACCTTCTCCAGTTGACAAGGGAGAAAGGAAATGGATTCCCATGTAGCCTTCATGATTTAGATCTTTTTTTCTGGAAACAATGGAAAAAATTTATAATGTTGTCAATAGACCAACATTCCTCTAATCTACCCAGTAAGTGGTCTCTGAGAGTTACTGTGGCTGAAAGATTCATTGCCTTTAGTCAAGTCAGATGAGGAAAAGACTCTTGTTAGCTTGGTTGATAATCAGATGACAAACGTGACTGTGTCAGTCTTCACTAGGCCCAATTTTGAAAATGCAAACCATTCTTCTCTCCGTGGCTCACTCTGTTACGTTAGATGACCCAAATCAAAAATGTTGTAAATGCTGTGAAGCACTTTAGATTCAGCAGAATATAAGCTACTCAAGGGCAGGGGTGGTTTAAATATTTCACTCTGTTATTTCCATTCCCTTGCTTTTGGGAGGTGGTTTAAATTTTTAGTTGAATAGAGGTATAGGACTCATCTTAAAAGAATCGAGAGAGTACACATAATCTAGAATTGTCAACCTTTTTTAAAATCAACAATTTCAAATGAGTGGAATGATTCTTTATTTTTAAAATGAACTTCCATTTAAATTGTATTTATTGAAATTTTTGAGAAGTCCTGTTTTCCTTTCGTGAAGGGAAGACATTGTGAGAAGGACAAGCGTAGAGGCTGCATAAATCTTTCCAAGTTTGTATCATTTTAAATTCAGCAACAGAACTGGGAATCTTCCCGCAGCTTTGTGAACATATTCTTGATCCATTCTTCATCTTCCTGATCTTTTTGTCTTAATTCACCCAGGAGCTCGGAAAGTCATGGGAAGAAGTTCAGTTGGAAGATGATCGGGAGCTGCTCGACCATCAGGAAGAGTAAGAATTGGTGCTGTTGTTTGCGGCCACTTCTTTAATTAGAATTAAAATCATCATTTGCGATTGTATTGCCTAAGAGAAATAGCAGGGACATGTTTCTCCCTGGACCATGAATTCAGTGACTTGACTCTTATTTGATGGTATTTGACAACAGATCTTTTAGTATAGTTAAGCAAAACTTCATTGATGTGAAATGGCTAATTGAAAAGAGCTTCTAAGATAATAGCCAAAGCAATTGTTATTACTAGTAGATTTTGCCATTAAAGCTATTTGGTTCATTGAAAGCATATGTGTGTGTGTGTGTGCGCGCGCGTGTGTAGAGAGAGAGAGATATATAATTCAAAGACGAAATTGCATCCCAGAGTGTCTTGCATTATTAAGTTGGTCTAAAAACTTGAAGTAAGTGATGTGATCTTTGGACTGCTCCAATTACTGTCAGCTCTGCCCAGATCAGACCACAATTCTGGTGGACATATTTTAAGGACATTGATCAAATGGAAAGAACTCAGAAGAGTGTAGTGAGAATGAATGAAATTGCTAGTATAATAAGGATTAACCAAAGGATCTAGAGATGTTTGTCATGGAGAAGAGAATACTTGTGGGAAGGAGGGTCTTCAAATATCTGAAGCAATGTCATATGGGAGAGACTTAGACTTGCTTTCCTTGGCCCAGAAGTCAGAACTGGGAGGAGCAAAGAGTGGGAGTTGCAAAAAGTCAAACTAAGGCAAATTCAGAACTTCCTAACAATTAGAGTTATCACAAAATGGCAAGGGATGGCTGGGGAAGGTAGTGGTTTCCCATCACTGGAAGTGTTCAAAGACATGCTAGACCACTTGACAGGCACATTGTAAAGTGGATTCTTTTTTAGTATGGGTTGGACCGAAATAGTCTCTGAGATCCCTTCAGACAATTTATCTGTGAAATGGAGGAGGGGGAATTACTGTTCATCCTATCTTAAGACTAACTGGAAATCACCTGCATCTTCTGCATCTTAGTTATCATGTTTAAGAAGTGCTTGCCTCATGTTATTTTTATTACAAATTATTTGGCTTTTTTTCTTGGTCTCCTGGGGTTTTAATTAATATTTTGCTAAAGTGAATACCAAAATTGGTAACAGAAGGTTTGCCATCTTCTTTGTAACAAGGGACCAGTAGGTTCTCTAGACTTTGGAAAACAGCATTTCTTTAGGGTACCCTCTAAAACTAGTGCTATACCCACAGCAGCCACTAAGGATATGCATGCGTATTTCCAGGGTAAATTTCAAAGTATAAACTCTCGTCCTCACAGACAAAGCCAAGACATCTATTCAAACACCAGAAAGCAAGATACATCATAGTAACAAAGTAATCTATACACATTATCATTGCTGGGAGTACATCCCCAAACCTTCCCTCCATCAGGCGTCCCCACAAACAAACTCCCTTGGACAAAATTATTCCCTCTCTCATTCTACTCTGTTCTGCCTGCTCTCTCTCAGCTCTGTTTCACTGTCTCTCTCTGCTCTACCCTTGAAAATAGGGAAATTAGTCATATAAGACCCTACTAGGAGTTAGTGGCTTCTTGAGTGGTCTTTGATTCTAAGTATTAAGTTTCCTTGCTTTTTGGGTAGACTTCAAGAAGAGTACATTCCCTGATACCTACCTTCCTGAAGGTAATTATTAGCATTTCGAAAGAGAAAGGAGGAAAAGGGGTGTCTGCTGTACTACAAGATTCCCTAGGAGCTCCTGGTAAAATAACCATTATTTCTGTGATGGAAAAAAAAAAAAAAACCAGATTGTTTTGAAATGCAGTATGCCCCATTTGTCATGCAGAAACACGTTCCCAGCATCTTGCCTGACTGTGTGTACACTCAGTGGCTGTAGTTAACACATCCCTTGATATGTCTCCTTGTGCAAATTAGACCTAGTTGTCTCAGAACAGAGTCTGCCAGAAACAACTGCTGTTTCATGATTCCCACTCGTTCAGTAGTGGGATAACTGTTTGGAGGAGAGGAGAATATGAGAAAAAGAATCAGCACCTGTTTGTCATTTATATTAATTTCATGGTACTTAGAATTTCAAAAGCTGAAAGATAAACATAATGTGTTGTGACAATCTCTGCGTAAATGTCAAGGTTGAAAAAAGATCTGGCTGGTCTCCCTCTGGCAGACTGGGAGGGGAGAACCTACTGGCCAGTGCCACCCACCTACGAACCACTGCGCTGAGCAGGCTCAGGCACACCTCCCACGTACACACTGTTTTTAAAAGTGCATTGATTTATTTCATTGTTTGTTTGGAATCTTTTATCAAAAGCATTACAGTAAGAATATTACCAGCTAGATTTGCCTAATAGCTATTTACCTTTAAATCAATTGATTTCAGTCAGTTCACCCATTCACTCCAAGTCCTTATCAGGGTTCCCTGTTCATTTGCATGTACTTTTCCTCCTGGTGGTGATAGTCTTTTTGCTGTGCTTATTTTGCATTATTTCGGGGCTTTCCACATTGCTTTGTATGTCTCCTACTCAGCAGTCTCCATTATATTACAGGATTCCATTACACTCTTGGTCCACAGTTAATTTAGCCATTCCCCTACTAGTGGACCTTTAGGCTGTTTCCATCTTTAAATTACATAGACATATGTGCGTGTATATATATATATATATGCATACATGTATATATACAAACACGCACATATGTATATATGAAATATATACTTACGTGTCTATGTATATATTATATATATATGCATATATTATATATCATATATATTTCTACTGCCGAAATCTTAGAATAACTAGCTCTTTTTTGTTGTTGTGACAATACTTACAGGTGTATTCCCAGTGGCAGATAGCTTTATAGCTTTTATCATGTACTTTTATTTTTTGGATAACAATGCAAAAAGATTCTACATACTTGCAATTCCACCAACAATGGATGAATGTGCCTCTTCTTCCATAGCCCAGCTACCATTGTTTTGGTTCTTTTAATGCTTTGTGACCTGATAAACTAATGATGAAGGCAATCTCTGTTTTATGTTTTCTGCATACAGTGACTGGTCTGATTGGGAAGAACACCCTGTCTGTGCCATTTGTTTGTTTTGTGAAAAACAAGCAGATACTACTGAAAAATTATATATCCACATGGAGGTGAGACATTGTATTGGTCATTTGATTCGTGCGTTGCTGTATAAAAAGAATATAGATCATTACTTCAACCTTAACAGCCTTTAGCTAGCTCCTCTTGGTCTTAAGTCATTTTTCAGTCATGTCTGACTTCTCTGTGATCCTATTCAGGGTTTTCTTGCCATTTCCTACTCCAGCTTATTTTATAGATGAGGAAACTGAGTTTAAGTGACTTGTCCAGGGTCACACGGCTAGTAAGTATCTGAGGCCAGATTTGAACTCAGAAAGAGGAGTTTACCTAACTATAGACCCAGTGCCCTATCCACTGCTCTTCTAGCTGCCTAGAACCTCTTATCTATCCCTATCCTGAAGGCAAGATAGAAAAGTATGGTGACAGCACATAATCCACTCAATGTGATCTAATGATTCAACATGTGTGGCTAAGCTTTTGGGTTACTTTTGGTATAATTCTAGGCCAAAAAGGAAAATATGAATGAAGATAAGCACTCAGACTAGTGTCAGTAGAGATATGTCCAAGTTCTGAGTCTCATTCCAGGGCTTCCTGCCCTGAGTAGAGATTACAGAAATCTGTTGTATGCTGCACAAAGCTGTAGTGCAAGCATTGTGAAAAACAGGGCCAGGGTCTTACTTTTATAAAGAAAACTAGAAGTATCCCACAGTTAAGAATTTTCCTTTTTATTCACTACAACATGTTTCCATTTAAAACAAAATTAAAACTGCAAGATGAACAAGGCTAGGATCATATGATCATAATTTTGCCTCTGCCTAGAAGGTAGTCATGGGGCCATGAATGTTAACTCATGTGGAAGCAGAGCTCCCTGAAGCAGGAATGCCCTTCAAGCTCCGCCCTTCAACCTAGAAAATAGAGCAGCAGCTGATCATTAATGTAGGTGACTATGTGTAAGATTTCCAACCCAAAGAGTTTGAGAACTTAGAAGTTACCCTGCCAAAACATAAAGAAATATCAGAAAGAGGAGTTTTCCTAAGTATAGACTCAGTGCCCAATGCCCAGCACATGGCTGTCTGCCTCTACTTAAACACTTCATGATGAAGCAGAATGAATCTCGATATATATGACCTAGGGCAGCTAGGTGGCCCAGTGGCTAGCCTTGGAGTCAGGAAAACCTGAGTTCAAATCCTGCCACAGACATTTACTAGCCATATGACCCTGGGCAAGTCACTTAACCCCTCTCACCCTCAGTTACCTCATCTGTGAAATAAGAAGAGTAATAACACATCCCTCACAGACTTGTGTAACAGCAAGGACCCTGGCATACACAGGAAGGTCTGCTGTACAGGCTCTTAGATCTGCTTTTCTAAAAGGAAAGCAACTTTTGAGGGGTCAGCAATTACTTTAATCAAATACATATCCCAACAGAAAAAATACAAGCAGAGAAATAAAGACCCACAGACAGGGCTTCCAACTGTCTGACCATTACATACATACATAGTTACCAGAGAGAAGCACTGACATCTGGATTTTCAAAGGTGGGGGGCTCCTTAGCAGGTACCCAGAGTCTAGTATGACCAAACAAACACTTCCAGTGAGTAAAGCCCAACACAAAATCTCACCTCAGAGTATATATACACTTTTCAGAGCCAGAGGGCACCACAATTCTTGAGAACCAGTGCTTTCTATAAAACAAATGTCCTCTAATCAGGCTTCCCTTTATGGACAGGCCCATTAACATTATAAGTTGTTATAGGGATCAGTGACATAATATATGTAAAGCAGTGGGCAAAACTTACAGTGCTATGGAAATGCTAGTGATGATGATAATGATGATGATGATGATGATGAACTTACCGAAGGCATGGAGTGCCTATTTCAACATAATGCCTATGCTAGACATTGCCTAAAGTGGGTTAAGAATGGGCATTGCCTATTTTGAGCAGGTAAATCAGAACAACAAAATATCCACAAACCATGAGTCTATCATTCAAGCATGCTGTGGGCTGGAGGACTTTGTGGTAAATTGAAAAGTGCATTCATTTTCAAGTCAGAGAAACTAGGTTCAAAATCTGTCTCTACTATTAGCTCATCTTGGGCAAGTCCCTCTTGGGACTTCAGGTTCCTTATGAATAAAATAAGGGGATAGGCTAGCTGATCTTCAAGATCCCTTCCATTTCTCACTCTTGGATCTTATAACTAAGAGGAAGGATCTAGAATCTAGACAGTCCAGTCTGAGTCAAAAATCTGATCCTATTCTCCTTCGTGGAAACCTTAAGAATCTAACCAAGATCAGAATAACCCCAAAAAATCTAGTACAAGCCGCTGGCGGCTCCTGGGGAACTCTAAAGGACACAAGAGAAGTCTGATCCAAGAGCAAGATTCCTTAACCTTTTGTGTGCCATAGACTTCTTTGTCAATCTGGTGAAGCCCATGAGCCACTTCTCAGAATAATGTTTCTAAATGTATGAAACATGATACCTAGAATTATAAGCACAAGTCCAATCATATCACACACACACACACACACACACACACACACACACACACACACACACACGTAGCTCCCTGTTGCCTCCAGGATCAAATACAAAATGCTCCATTTGTCATTCAAAGCCCTTCATAATCTAGCCCCCTACTACTTTTCTTGTCTTCTTACATCTCACTCCCCAACACATACTCTTCAATCCAGGGACAGTTGCCTCCTGTTGCTTCACCATCAAGACACTACAGTCATCCTTTCCACATCTCAGTTTTCCGCATCACAATTTCAGTATATCACGGATTGACATAAGAAATTAAATGGGAATTTGAGGGAGAGTTTTGTAAAAGCTTTAGATGATACGTGAAGGCCAGCAGATAACACAGAAAAAGTTTAGAAACTCATAAATGCATAAAATATATGTATAGGATTGCATAATATAGCCTATGACCAAATACTTAACCAGAATTTAACATTAAAGTCTGTAAAGAGTCCATAAAGGAAAAAAAAAACTCAGATGACTTTTCTGGTATGAAGGGAAGGCCAAAAAATTTTATGTGGATCTTTCTGGATCCCAGGGGTGCTGTATTCCTACTCTTGGAAGGAATAAGTACATCTCTTAGCTCCAAGCATTTTCTCTGAATGTTGCCTATTCCTAGAATGTGTTCCCTCCTATGTTCTGACTTCTGACTTCTCTGGCAACCATTAGGTCCCATCTAAAATCCTAGCTTCCATGGGAAGCTTTCCCTAACCCCTCTTCATTGCAGTGCCTTCTCTCGGTTAATTGCTCTTTATCCTATATATAGCTTGCTTTGTGTGTATTTGTTTGTATTTTGTCTCCCCCTTTAGCTTTTAAGCTCCTTGAGGGCAAAGACCATCTTTTGCCTCTTTGTGTCTGGCACATAGGAGGGGCTTAATACAAGTTTATTTATTATAAAGAAAACCAACTTTATTAAAATACATTTATGAAAATATTTTTCCAAAACAAATTGATAGACCCCAGGTGAAAAACTCCTAACATGGAAACGTAACAGAATCACATCATTGAACAGGGCCTCCAGGGTTATCTACTTCATTCTACCTTCCCAAATTCCCAGTGGAGCCTCCTTAGCAGGTATTTCATAAGTGAGAAGAGGGTTTATGTTAGAGAAATCAAATAAGTAAGTCAGTGTATTTTGGGGGAGAGCCTGGGGAGATGGAGTTGACCATTTGTACAACGCATGCTTTAAGAAAGTAAAGTAGAACAGGAAACTTTTCAAGGTTATCAAGTATGGTGAAGTATGGTGGATTTCTAGTACCTTAATACAGAGTGCAGGAAAGATGGACACATTCTACCGGAAGACTGAGGACACCTTTGGTCAGATTGTAGAATACATGCAGGACATGCTTAAGAAACACTGCTATAACTGCTGGAAAGGTGTTTCAAGTCCATGTGATCTGTTTCTTCTGGGCTGTGGAAATAGCACTTAGATTTTAAAGAATTCAGAAAAGGAAGTTGGTGGACACAACTTGAGCTTCTAAGGAGGTCAAAATGCTAGGAATTCATGGTAAACTCACTTTCTGTTTAAAGCTTCAACAGGAATGCTATAAGAACTCACTTGATTATGAATTTGTGTAGCAATGTATATAAATGAATGATGAATATTTATTTACAGGAGGCACATGAATTTGATCTTCTGAAAATAAAATCAGAACTTGGTGAGTATGGTATACTTTACCCTTCAATGACACATTTTTCATTAAGAGTCTGTAAAACAATCTACCAATCTTAAATGTGCTTTTCTTATGTACCACTAGAAGGTGGTAAGATTGTGTGTTTTGCTGGATTCTTTTATCTTTTTTTTTAACTACAATAATATTTCTGTAGTCAGAGATGGACACTATCTGCCCAAAATGTTTTCCATATTTATGTAACAGAGAATTCTATATAACAGTAATTTTTCACAGGCATTTTGAAATTTCACTCTCTCATTGTTTTTTAATCTGACTTCTCCATACCCTTTATTGCTCCTTTTTACAAGTGCTTCATCCCAAGCTGGAAGCCCATATGCAGCCCATGAGCCAAGTATAGCTCTCAGGCACCCTAGGAATACATATCTCCTGCAATTTTTTTCTTTGGGAATGCAAAAACTTAGTTCTTTTCACTAGAAGACCCAGCCATCCACCACTGACCCCGTTGATACCCTATGCTACAATAAGGACTGAAGGGATTGAAACTAGGACATAATTTCATTGGTATAAAGAACTCCTGAGGGAAGACTATCCTTCCATTCCAGGTCAGTACCCTTTTTGCAACATATAGTATTAGAGAGTTACCTAGAACAATGAGAGATTGACTTGCCAGGCCACAGAGCCATCCTGGGTCAGAGGTGGGACCTGAAGGCAGATCTTCTAGCTCTTCATCTGCCACTGTGGGGCTCCTTTATGCTACCATGCTTGAATAAATTAATAAATGTGATTAAAATTAGAGAGCTAGCATGACAAGATGGATAGAGGAGTGACTTTGAAATCAGGAAAACCAGAGTTCAAATCCTAGTTCTGATATATACATATCCTACTTAACCACAGGCAATCACTTACCTTCTCAATGTGCCTGACAGCTGTCCAAGACTGAATTATAAGTGTGCTGCCAATATGCCTCAGTAAAAGAGTTTGATCATGTGATCCATTATTGAGAAATGTGACCCTTCCCCCCCAGTCTTGTGCTGTATTTTTATTTGCATATCAAGTCAAAGAAAAAAATATCATGAGTTCTGTTTACCTCCTCTTACAATAACTGGACACATCTGAATATGGTAAAAAACAAAAGTCAGGAATCACTGATATAAAGGGATTATTTGATTCATTTTGCATATTGGTGACCCTTTGAGAAGTTCCAAATTCACCTTCTTTGGCATACTACTCTAAAAGGGGCAGACCTGAAGAATTCAGTGTTATGTCTAAAATAGCCCTAGAACTACTGAGAAAAAAATGTTAACTAACTCAAACTTCTAAAGTCAATCTGTAGCACCATCCACAACCAACCCAGGATGCCTTGAGTATGAATGGATTATATTGTGCATTTCTCAGGCTAGAGGGGACAGAAGCATTACAGCACAAAAAGGATTTGCTTGTCAACAATGGATGCAAACACAAATTACTACTTCTTGCCTCTCAGCATCACTGGACTTTGTGTACATCTTTTTTCTTTAGTTACTTTATACTACTGAAGTCATACCCGTGCTTCTCTTCTTTGGACCAACCCTCTCCAACCCCCTCCAGATATCCTAATGCATTCTCAATCCTTCTTCGGCTACTATGAAAAGTCTAAATGACTTTTTAAAAAAATTCTAATAGTGCAAAAGCAATTGTCTAATGAATCATCTGGCATGATTTTACTTCCTTCTATCTTCCCAGGATTACATTTCTATCAGCAAGTGAAACTAGTCAACTTCATTCGGAGGGAAGTTCACCAATGTAGATGTTATGGCTGCCATTTGACATTTACGACCAAAGCTGAATTAAGGAATCACATGGAGAAAACTAAACACATATCAATGCTTCCTGAAAGAACCACATGGGATCAGCCACAGTAAGTATTGATCAGTTACATGTATCTATCTTTCTTCTCCCCCATCTTCCTACCTACCACATTTCAATATTATTAAATTGCTAAAAAACTGACTGGCTGGTCTGCAACTGCTTGAATGTGTGTTATTAATCCTACAAGCATCCCTTGGCCTGGCCCATATTTCAAGCTTGTTTTGAGGGACCCTGTGTGTGTGTGTGTACATACATATGTGTGTATATGCATATATGTGTGTATGTGTGTATATATACATATATATACACACACACATATAAGATCTTATATATCCCTTGGATAACACCAGTTCAGAAGGCTCCTGGGAAGTTGAAGTCCCCCAAAGATTCCTGTATGGAAGCTTTGGGTCATACATTTAAAGCTGAAAGAGACCTTTGGAGGCAATCTTGTCCAACTCCATCATTCTGCAGATGAGGAAACTGAGGCCATAAGAGTCTAAGGTCACACAGGTAATAAGTGACAGAGCTAGAAGTCAAACCCACATCCTCTGCTTCCAAATCCATCTCTCCACTGTACTTCACTACAAAGTGTGCTTGCTGCAGTGGAGTCTACACAACTCTATCCCTCCCCCAAGATGGATTCCTCAGAAAAGGACCTTATGAATCCTGAGAGTCGTCCTTCAACTAGGCATCTTCCCAAGAGGGTAGAAAACTCAGATGAATTTATGTTAGGCATCTCCAGATGTCTTCATGACTGTCTAATGCAAGTGGGCATAGACTTGTTCTGTGTTTTTCCAAAAGGCACAAACACTTGAACAAGTGAGAAAGAGTTACAGTTAGGCAAGCAGATTTCAGCTCAGTGAGGGAACTGACCATGTCATAAGATAATGAGTTTTTTGTTCACGGAAGTATCCAAGCAGAAACTGAATAGCTGTCTGTTGTAGAAAATATTCCTATATTGGGAAGAGGTCAGATTACATCAGAGGTGTCCAACATGCACCCCACAACTTTCCTGAGTGCCACCCAAACCAGATTAAAATGTAACTGGGAAATATTTAACAAAATAAATAAAAATTGAATAAAAACAAAAATAAAACATAATATACAAAATATAATAGAGGTATTATCTATAATAATGTATAATATAATAGTATGTATGTATGATATAATATATTAATATATTATACAATAATATTATATATAATATATAACAATTATATAATATATGTATATATATGATATAGATAATAATAGATAAAATTTATATATGGTCTTCTAAGTTGCCATAAGGCCAGCAGGGGTCCTTGTGTATGATTTAGTGGCCCCAGTGTCTATTGGAGCCTGACACCACTGGACTAGATTATCTCCCAACATCCCTTTTGATTCTAAGATCCCATGTTGCTTTGGCAACTTAGTACAGAGTGTTGTATCTTGCTTTAATTTTCTCTTTTATCCCCCTCCTTTCCCCTTGTGTGCAATTCCCAAGATCACGAAGGTCGTATGAGCGGCAGCATAATTTATGGCAGGATGGTAAGAGTGATGGACTTTTCTTCTATGAGCCTCAGTTTCCTCATCTGTAAACTGGGGAGATAATAATACCTACAGAATTTACCTAAAGGAGCTGTTGTGACAATTACAGGAGATCATGTATATAAAGTACCTTGCTAAAACTACATCATCGTTAACTCTTATTACCCCCAAATGACCTGGACCTTTGGATATTGTTCTAATTGAATATTTAAAGCAGGAGATCTATATGGATCCCCAGATGATTGTGGACCTAAAGAATGAGGGCTGAGGTAACCTAGAGGCTCAACACATAGGTGGATGTGTTTTTATGCACGCACGCACGCACACACGCACACACACGCACACACACACAGGGCAGCACTCCCCACATCACTTAAAAGGTAGAGAAAGCTGAGTTGAGCCTGGAGTAATTGCTGTCCACACAATACCACATCCCACCACACACAACTCATTATCCTCACCCTTATGACCATGGGTGTACAGCCTTACATCTTTCTTTAATTTTCTGCACTCTGTTTTGTCCCTTTCCACTCATCCTCCTTTCTTACACTTTCTTTCTCCTCTTCTTTTTTCAGTCTCCCTTATCTATCAGTGCTTTGACTCTGAAAGTGCCACCAACAGCCATCGTTTAGACTCACTGATGAGAGTTCAATAGATTGCTCATCAGTGGGTGCACCTGCATGTACTGATAAAATGCCAGAATGTTCCAGTACCTTCCCTCTATCTTAATCTTTCCTTTCTGCCCACTCTAATCCAACAAGCACCTTTTCAATGTCTATTGTGTGCAAGGTTCCGAGGATACAAAGACAAGATGAAAAATAGCTCCAACCCTAAGGAGCTCTTTGTCCCCCTCTTACACTGAGGGTTACAATGTGTGAACAAATAAGTATATACACAGTAATCTGAAGGAAAAAGAAGCAAACCCTAACTGCAAGGGGCAGATCAGGAAAGAATTCCCATTAGAGGTGGCGCCAGAGCCAAGCCTTGAATTAAACCATGCAGTCTAAGAGGTTAGGATGGAATGGGGACAACCTGCGCCCAAATGGAAGGCCTGGTTTGAGGAAGACAAGTCTGAGCCACAGCATGGTGTAAGTGATAGAAGGCTAATCCCACCACTTCGAAAGTTTACTAGTTGTGTGAGCCTGGATTTATCACTTTACTTCTCTGTTTCTCAGCTGCCCAATATGTAAAATGAGACAGTTGGACCCACTAACCTTTAAGGTTCTTTCTAGCTCCAAAATCTTCTACTTAGATTGACTAGAATGGTAGCAACATGAAATAAGCCTGGGAAAGTAGATTGTCCTCCCTTTTTTTCTACTCCGTTCATTTCTTTTCTTCTCTTCCTCCCTTCTTTCTCCTTTCTTTCCCCTACAGTCTCCTCCTTTCTTCCCTTCTATTGTCTCTCTCCCCGCATCTTTGTTTTTAATTCACTTCTCCTTTTCAAAAAATTTGGAAGCATTCCTTCTCTCTGCTGTGGATTCCAGTGTCTACTTCACTTTCCCTGATATCCTGTGAAATAATGGGTAAGAATGGGATAGGAATGTGTCCTGAAATCATCCAAATGCTTTTTTGAAACCAACAGGACTTATTCTGATATTGGAGTGTGGCCATGATTCCAGAGCCTTTGATTTCCTCTAATTGATTTGTATGTTACCCAGGGAACAGCTGGACCTCCCTGAAATGAGTGTATTGTGGTGGTCCTTTTCTCCTCAAGTCATAGGTATTTAGAAAATCTGGATTCTGACTGACCTGGAAAACTGACCCAGAAAGGGGAGAGGAAAGCCAAGTGGGCAAGAGTCCCAGGGTCTGGAGAAAGGGAAGTTCCCTTTACTGCCACATATTAGGAAGCATTGCAATAGATGAAAAAGGATGCATGACATGTTGGAATTCACTGGGATTGTCCCTGGTCATCATCCAGCTTAAAGAGGTCTGCCAGTGAAAAATAAAGTGCAGACAATTCAAATGTTGTCTTGCTTGCGGTGTTTACAAAATTCATCATACATTGTTGGCAGATGTTTTAGCTGTCACTATCAAGAACAGAATAGACTACAGCCGACTGCGACTGTCCATTAAGGATGAGGTTACTTACGCATTTATGGTTGTGTTTTCAGGTATTACTTCCCAACCTATGAAAATGACACCCTCCTGTGTGTGCTGTCTGACAGCGAAGGTGACCTGAGTGCTGAGGGGCTAAAAGAGGATAACATCCCCATCATCAGTGAGGATGTCTCCAATCTGCAGGCTCTGAAACAAAGCAGTGTTTTGAACCAGTTGCTCCAAGGAGAAGGCTCAAAAAGCCAGAGAAAACTGTAGCCAACAGCAGGAATGTTGGACTAGCTTTAAAACCCAACCACCAAAGGAGAGGTCAGATTTCAACACAGGTTTTAAATTTAGAGAGAACCTTGGAAATCATCTTGTCCAATCCTGTCATTTTATAGACGAGAAAACTCAACTCCCAAAAGATTTTGTGATTTGCCTTGGAAAAGACTAGGACTAACTCACAGAAACAACATTCTAACTCAGGTTTCCTGATTCCAAGATAGGCGATCAACCCAAAAGGAGAAAACATGGAATTGTGGTCCAGAATTCAGCAGAACATTATTAGGCTTTGGTCGCCTGCCAAGGGAAAATGAAGTCTAGACAACTCAGATGTGCTTATTCCTTTGCAATGCTTATAACTTCTACCTAAATTATTCTGAATAAAATTTCCACCTGAATTGTTTTACAAATCAGTGGCTGGTTTTTCACATTGTACCATTCTCTTGGGAGGGTGTCTGTAGGCAAAGGGAACTCTTGGCATGAAAGCATAAGGCAAAAATCTCCCCTCTCTGTGACTTTGTACAAGCTCTCATACCGGAAATGTACTTTCTTCTCACCTCTGCCTCCGAATCGCTACCTTTCTTCAAAGCTAAGCTCAAGTGACATCTACAGGAAGTCAGAAAAAGCAGATCTTTTTGTGCCCTCATCAGGAGCATCATTTTTTTATTTTCCATAAATGTAGTGTTTGGGTTTTGTTTTTTTTAACAAATGGAAAAATTCTTTATTTTGGTACAATCAAAAGCCTTTTTTTTCCTATTTATTAGCTCTTGCTCTCATCTTAAAGGTAAAATTCTCTAAGTTTTTTACTTGCATTAAAACCCATCAAAATCTGACTCCAAACTGTCTTTCTACAATGATTTAACAATTACTGCCTCCCTACTCATATTCTGTCTCTGTCCTTCTATGTCTGTTCTTTGCCTTGTTCCCCCCCAGCCCCATCAAACTGGACTGCTTGCTGTTCCCTAGGAACAGAATTCTCCCCCACCTCCATCTTCCTTCCTTCCCTCTGCCTCTTGGAATCTCTAGCTCCCTTGAAAGTTCAGTTTGATTGCCCCCTTTTCCAAGGGGCCTTTGCTGTTTTGTCCCAGTTGTTAGCGGCCTCCCACCCACCTCCCTGAAATGACTGAATTTTCTGCATGTGTGCATGTATGTGTGTGTGTTCATTTATTTGTCTAGATACGTGTTACTTTCTCTCAGTAGAATATAAGGGCAGAATGTATCTCATTTTTGTATTTGTAGTTCTGGAATTCTGTGTGCATGATATGCAATGAACACTTAAGAAATCCTTACTGAATTTTGCTTTGGAGTCATAATGACCCAAATTTCAATGACAGAACAGCAATCCATGGAGTAGATAGGTGGCATTAGTAGAGTGCTGGACCTGGAGTCAGGAAGACTTGAGTTCAAATGTGACCCTGGGCAAGTCACTTTACTCATTTTGTCTCAGTTTCCTCATCTGTAAGAAGAGCTGAAGAAGGAAATGGCAAACCACTCCAGTATCTTTGCCAAGAAAGCCCCAAATGTGGTCACGAAGAGTCAGGCATGACTGAAAATAACTGAACAAGAGCAATACACTTTAGAAAGGTTTTCTGCTAGACTCAAGATGCTGGAAGGGAAATGATTATCCCTAGTTTTTCAGTATAGGTCCAATGAATTTCTCTGTTGCCATGTTTCATGGGATGGCTTTGCTCCAATTTTACATTAAGTATGAGAAATCTAAAAGGTGTAAGAAAACAGATTGTCTACCTAGGTACTGAAAGCCAGGTAGTACTGAAAGCCAGGTAGTTCACATTCCAAGAGAAAGAAAAAATCTGTCTCAATTACTTTGACACTAATCTAACTTAGAATCTAGTGTAGGATTTAGTTTTGTCCTACAAATAATTGCAAGCAAAAAAATTATTTCACATTTTTTTAAAGTATAACTGTCTTTGTAAAGAGTTGTTTTTTAAATTTGTTTAAATTTCAAGATTCCCATGCAATGCTAAATAGCAGGATTTTGCATATCTTCAAATTTTTTCCATGATGATACAAAAATGTTTTCTAAAGATAGGTTAACACATAAAGTGCTATTTGCATCAGTGGAAAAAATGTTCCTACCAGGAGTTCCCCAATAAAATTACAGATTGGGACCACCAAAAAAATGCTTTTCTTTATATAATCTGTTCAGTAATCATGTATTTTTGAATCCATATAGTTCATAGTTTCCTGATTGTGGTACTCTGAACCAATATTTTTATAGGGCCAAGACTTCTTGCAATATGGTTACACTTTGCCCATTCTGACTGGGCTTTACAAATGCCCCCATCCCAAAGGATTTATTAAACTGAAAGGTAAAAAATTCTTGCCTCAGAAATTCTGTCATTTTCTTGATTTCACACATTTCCTATCTTGCTGGAATAGCAATTAAAAGAAAATTCAAAACATCCTCATGACGCAGCTGGAATATTTGTTGAACTGCTATTTGCCAAGCCAACCAAAGACACTATGGGGAATACAAAGCTATATGCCATGGCCCCTGCTCTCAATAAGCTTCCAGTCTAGTAAGGTAGACTTATCATCCAACAATAGACTTTCCCTCAAAACCTTAATTAACGTTTTGCCTCTATACCTATGCTGTGGTGAACTTTTTTTGGAAATTTTTCTTGGAAATTTTCCCAAAATATTTTCTTGGAAAAAGTACTGGAAATGGAATCTGATTTTCCCATGAAACAATCTTATGTAATAAGCAACTATGTACCTTTTATTCTAGAAATAATCATAAACACGATTTTTAATCAATCATAAATGATATAATTTGTGTTTACACTCTGCTTCAAGTTTCTCCCCATTCTAATCCATTCATCACACAGCTGCAAAAATGATTTTCCATAAATGTCTCTCCCCTACTTAACTCCAATGACTCCCTATTGCCGCTAGGTCAAAGTAAAAACTCTGTTTTAAAAGTTTTAAAAGCAGTTCATAGACTAGCCCCATCCTCCCTTTCCAGCTTCATTATGTATTACCCTACCTATGCTCCTTGTTCCTCATACATGGATTTCTATTTCCCATCTCCATATCTTTGTACTGTCCATCATTTCAGTTCATATCTGAAATGTTTTCTCACATCTGCCTCAAAAAATCCCTCTCTCCAAAGATACAGCACGTTGCCACTTTCTATATCAGTGAAGAAATCTGTGTGCTTTCTTCTATAAATATTTTTGATGATTGTATTTCGATATAACAGCTTACCTTCATAATCCTCTGTATTTTATGCATTTAAAAACATCATTCTGAGGAAGGATATATAGGATTTACCACACTACTGAAGAGCTCTGGCACAAAAAAGGTTAAGAGCCCCTGTTCATATGAAATCTTACTTGATGCTCGCAATTGCCAGTACCCTTCTTACCCATCTACCTTTGTTTATTTTATATGTATTCTGAAGATATTTACTCTCTAAAGACTTAAGTATTTATATGTTGGCTCCTTCTAGAATGTAAATACTTGAGAGGAATTACTTAATTTCCTATATCTGTTTTCATACCACCCAACTCATTGTCTGGCATGTGGTACTTAATAAATGCTTCTTGACTAATAAATTCTAAAACACAAATTTCAGAACTTCAAGGACAAGTTATTTCATCTATGTGGATATTCCCTCCACCCCTCTATAAATTAGTATAGTGGTCAAAGTGGGATATGTCCAGTATAAGGTACTACGTATACTGGGCTCCTCCCCCGGCAGGTGGTCCCTGCACCACCCTGCCCCCATATACCCTTGTTCTCCACCAACAGCAGTAGTATAGCATGTATGCATATATATAGGTATAGACTTATATCTCCTGGGCCTATCTTTACACATGAACTAAATATGAGCTCTATGCTCGCCCACCCAGGACTAAAGCTTATGAGAGAGATCAAGTAGATATTTCCCAAGACTGTTCTAGATAGGTCCTTTTCTTCCTGTCTTCTATATCCTCTCTTGATGACATCATTGGTTCCAATGGGTTTATCTATAATCTCAAATGTAGGCCAATCTTACATCCCCTGAGCATCCCCAACTCTCTATTGGACATTTCAAACTAGCTGTTCCTGAGACATCTCAAACTCAACATAGACAAAATGGAGTTCATTATCTTCTCCCTCAAGCCTTCCCTCATCCAAAC
Source organism: Bettongia penicillata ogilbyi (assembly GCA_023548195.1). Lineage (NCBI taxonomy): Eukaryota > Metazoa > Chordata > Mammalia > Diprotodontia > Potoroidae > Bettongia > Bettongia penicillata. The sequence continues at coordinate 3,835,478 of JAJHZJ010000482.1, read as the reverse complement.
TTCCCTGTTTCTGTTGAAGGCAACGTCATCTTTCCAGTCTCCCAGGTTCATAATCCCAACATTTATCTTGACTTTCTCATTCTCCCTCACCCCATACAGCCAATCAGCTGCCAAATGTAATTTCTACCTCAACATCTAGAGAAGCTAAACCCTTCTCTCCACTCAGAGAGCTATTACCATCTTTCAGGTCCTCATACCACCTTGTCTAGATTATTGCCACCACCTCACTGGTCTCAAGTCTCTCCCCATTCCTGTCTACCTTACACACAGATGCCAAAGTAAATCTCCTTAAGTGTAGACCTGACTATGTGGCTCCTCAATCAACTCCAGTGGCCTCCTACTTCCTCTGTAATAATAGGTAAACTCCTGTTTATCTGTAAAACCTATACAATCTAGCTCTTTACTGTATTTGCATCCTGAGTTGGACACAATTCCCTCTGCCATACTTTTTTATTCAGTCAAACTGGCCTTCTCTGGGTTCCTCACACATAATATAGTCCATCTTTAATATCCTTTAATATCTTTGTAGTGGCAGTCCTCCATGTCTGGAATGAACTCCAGCCTTACCTCTGCCTCATGAAGTTCCTCTCTTCCATTAAGGCGTACATGAAGACTTTTTTGATCCTTCAAATTACCAGTGTCCTCACTCCCTAAACTACCTGGTCTGCTATTTTATGTATGTATATTTGTAGTTATTCATTTATATTTGTGCTGTATAAATTCATATAGCTACTTAGTGTCTCCTCCATTACTCCCTGAGAGTAGAGATTTTTTCATTTTTGTAGGTGCCTCCCCTGCACCTCAAACAATGCTGGGCACATTGTAAGGACTTAATAAATACTTACTGGTCCATTGTTATCTGTGAGCCATCTACATAGAGACACTAGTTGAGCCCATAGGAACAGGTGAGCTCACTGAGAGAAATAAGGACCTAGGACAGAATTTCAGACAGAACCCACTTTAAAGGGGTGTGATATGGAGGGAGTGGTTAGGTGGTGGTGGTGGTGGTTGTTTGTCCTTCATTGAGGACCATGACATCAGGAAGTGATGCCATGACGTGCAAGTGAATTGAATTTAAGTGAGGGAGAGCTGTGCAAAGTCAGTAGACTTGGCAGAACCAGAAGAGTACGGTCATAAAAACACAGGAGAAAGTATCCAGGAAGAAGAAATGATCCACACGGTGAAATGCAGCAGATAAGCCAAGAAAGATGAGGACTGAGAAAAAACCTTTAGATTTGGTCAGATTTTGCTTTGGAGAGAGCAAAGAAGTCAGAAGCCATCCTCCAAAGGCTTGAGGAATGAATAAGATGAGAGGAAGTGAAGGTAACAGGTGTAGAGAGTTGTGTCCAGAAGTTTAGCCAAGCAGGAGAAGAGAGATATAGGACAACAGCTTAAGAGGCTGGCAGGGGCGACTGAAGGATTTGTAAGCATATAGAAGACTTGGGCATATCTGAAAGCAGTAGGAAGGGCAAGGATCTAATCTTTAGATCTCCCCCAGCATCTAGCATTCACAGTGCTGTCCATATAGCAGGTCCTTAATAAATAGTCAATTGAATTAAATGATTGACACTTTCTAGATGAAAATGAGGAAAAACAGATGTCGGTCTTTTCTCCATGGACTTGGTATAAATGTCGTACTTATAAGTACAACATAAAACAGGTACATATACATCAATATACATATGTCTCTACGTATACATCAATACAAATAACTTTGTACCAAGAAAGGATAGAGCAGAGAGAATTCAGCAGGTTATGGATGGATGGTAACCCTATTTTGCAGACTGAATTCCAAGCAAATTAAAAGACATGTTACAGCCACTTCAAAATTTTGACTAAATGCATTTGAAAAGTTGAAACCTAGGTTGTCATTTTTGGCTCGATCAGCCATGCTAATGGATACTTGAATATTGCTTTCCCCAACCTTTGGCAGTTTGATTCTGTTATGATTGACTCTTCCTTTTTCTTCCCCTGCTTTCTGTTTGGCTTTCATTTACTGAAGGGATGAGATCTCCATAGGCCTCAGATCCTCACTAGGTTTACACTGCACAATTTCCTTACTCTCTGAGCTCCCGGGAGTGTCTCCTTCTCTGGCTGCCTTTTGAAGTGAATAATAATGTTTGATACTCTCTGAGGGAGGGATGGTTTTTTGCATCCATTTTTATATGAGTTTATCCAGTTTCACAGATTCTTACATTTGGATGAAGCTGTCAAAATATATGCAGGATGTTGCCACTGTCTCAAGGAGTGTTCAGTTTATTTATGAAAATGGGTGGCATATAACCCATATTTTTGAAAAAGTGCTTAAAGAGATATAATGGTTTCATAAATACCCAAGGTTCTTTTGTAGAAAACTTGGGGTGATATTCCTACAGCAATAAGCACATTCTAAATACTTTGGCATTCCAAACAGGTAGCTGACTACTTGAGAGAGCCTGGTCACTCAAGAAGGAAAATAGGGTAAACAGAGAGGAAGAGTTGATTAATAACTAATAATAATAAGAGTTGAGGAACAAGAAAAAACCTGCCAAGAGAACGTGAGTGGTGCGGGGATTCATGATAGAAGTGGCACATCGGATCTGGTCAGCCAAGCAATGAACTGGACATAACTCTGATTCTTGTGTGTGTAACTTAAGCATTGCTTTACCTCTGGGCCTCAGTCTTTCCCTGTAGCTTATGTAACTATAGATCAGTTGATCACTAAGATGATTAACTCATTAGGAGAAATAAGTGGATAAAAACTACTGGACAGAATGCTTCCAAATGAACCCTAAGTAAGAATGATCCTGTAAAATAAAATGTAAAACTCATGTATTGTGTAAAATAAAATTAAGAACAGTAGTGACAAAACTTTTCTATAGAATAACTTCAAGAGAAGAAGAAATATTAGAGAAAAATCACTTCTGATTTCATCAGTATAGGAAATCATCTAATGTGGAAACTCCTCCTACCAAAGCAGATCTTAGATAATGATGATGATAAGCAGTGTTCATATAGCACGGTAAGGTTTGCAAATATTAGCTCATTTTATCTTCACAACAACCCTAGAAATTAGGTATTATCCCCATTTTATAGATGAGGAAACTGAGGGTGACAGAGGCTAGCTGACTTGCCCAGATTGGCATTGCAAGTACACAGTAGGATCTGAATTCAGGTCTTTCTCATTCCAAGTTCAGGGTTCTATCCACTTTTAGAGCTACCTGGGGCAAGGAGAGACTATGCATTTGCTTTGATTCCAAGGCCAGGTCCCTTATTCCTTAAGTTATCTTTTAAGTCAAATTAGATATTTCTCTGGTATAGTGAATTCTTGGTAAGAAAATTACCTCTTCTAAAACAAACTGATATCTACTCTCCAAGTTAGTCTTCCAGATTTACCCGTGGATGGCACTAAGATTCAAAACTGGTCCAGGGTTACATAGTCAATATATATCCGAGGCAGGACTTGAACCAAGGTCTTCTTAGGTTGCTGAAGTGAACCGGTTACTTCTAGCATCAAATGCAAACACCTCTGCCTGGCACCTAAAACTTTTACTACTGAGTTCTAGCCTATACTTCTAGCCTTCTCTCCACCAAAGGTATACAATACAATAGATAAAGTGATGGAACCAGAGCAAGGAAGCCCTGAATTCAAATCCAGTCTCACAATCTGTAACTATGGGATTCTCAGAAAATCACTTAACCTGGAAACTGCCTCAGTTTCCTCACCTGTAAAATGGGGATAATAGCACCAGCCGCTTAGGGTTGTTGTGAAGATAAAATGGCACAATGCATGTAAAAAAGTGCTCTGTAAATCTTAAAGCACTATATAAGTAATTGCTGTTCTTATTATTAATCTGTGTGTGGTCCAACCAAACTGGCCTAAGCACTAAATGCTTCCGACTTTGTAAGCCCATAGTCTAGCACTGACCCTGACACAGTAAGAACATACCAAATGCCTCTTAATTCATTGATTCCTGATTCCAAAGCCAGCTCACTAACCACTATAACATGAAAACTTTCATGAACAACAACATAATATAACAAAATGATCTGGAATTATAGCATGCGTGGAACTTCCAAAGTGGCCCTTGACTTTTTTATGCTTGACTTTTTTTTAAAGATCCAAGAAATTGTAATTTTTTTGTATATGTGTGTACTGCTTTCAAACCATAATTACAGAGATTTATTCTTCTGACAGCAGAATGAAGCTGGAAACCAGAGCATGAAAACAATGCATGCATATATACGTATACCTATATACATAGCGTACACACATACATAAAGAAATATAGCTAAGGTCCCAATCAGAGTAAATAATGAATTTCAGAAGTGGTTGCATTATTTAAATTACACTTCATCTGTCTATTGGGTTGAAAAGAGTTACCATACTTTACAGAATATTACTTTGGAGTAGTGTACATTTGAATATATGCAAACCACTTCAGTGGATTCAGGATTTGTACTAATCAGAATGTAAATGTGCATATATATATATATATATATATATATATATATATATATATATATATATATATATGTTTTTATATACACACATATATATGTGTGTATATGTATGTGTGTATATATTACAAAAAACATACACATATATATACAAATACTATGTATATATATTATATATATATATATATACTTTCTAAAATTTATAGTCAGAATTAAAGCTATGCCATCCATGAAGCAGGAGTCTTGCTCCCAGAAGTCACAGCATGTTGATAAAATTCTACTCTTTCACTATTCCTCAAAAAAACATGTGAGCTAAAGGTAATCTGTGATAACTGAGGTCTTAGAATGATAAAGATAGGTATTAAGCACTGTTGTTGGACAGTTGTTACAGTTGTGTCTGACTCCCTGTGACCCCATTTGGACTTTCCTTAGCATAGATATTTAGATGGTTTGCCCTTTCCTTCTCCAGTTCATTTTACAGATGAGAAAACTGAAGCAAACAGGGTTAAGTGACTTGCCGGGGTCACACAGCCAGTAAGAGTTTGAGGCTGGATTTGAACTCAGGTCTTCCTAACTCCAGGTCTGGCACTCTATTCACTGTCCCTCCCCTTATCAATTGAAAAAAAAAAAGTAATACTTTTTCTAGATATTTCTCCATTTTATTTTAAAATATTTTTAAACCTGAACGTTGATGGCACACATCTCTGTGTCTTACTGTTACCAGGGAGGCTAAGTTCAGGATTCTGAGCTGCAGTGGTCTAAGCTAATCAGATGTCTGCACTAACTCTGGCACCATTACGATTAACCAGGGGGACAAAGGAGCAACCTGGTTCCCTAAGTAGTGGTGAACTAGCACAGGTCAGAAACAGAGCAGACAAGGCTTCCATGCTAATCGGAGTAGGACAAAGCTGTGAGTAGTCCCTGCACTTACAGCCTGGATGACACAGAAAACTCCAGTCTTTAAAATAAATTTAAAAATTTAAATTATTTTAATACACGTAATGGATATTTCTTGCTTTTTTTGCAATATGGCTAATGTGGAGATTTGTTTTGCATAACTACACATGTATAACTGATATATTTCCTGTCTTTTCAATGGGTGAGGGGAGGGAGATAATTTGGCACTCAAAATGTTTAGAAATGAATTTTTAAAATAAATGGCAAATAAATTATGAAAAATGAAGGAACTGAAAAAAATAATACTGACATTGGAACTAACATTATGCTCTTGTAACCCAATGATTTAGTTGCTTTTGTGATGTTTCTTTTAATCTTCTTAATGTAGAGCTTCCCAACATAAGCAGTAGTTTTATATCTGTGATATTTTTTCAATGAAAGTTATATCTTTGTTGATTCTGATCAAATGTGACTTTGAGCACCTTATCCCACTTATCTAGACTTCAGCTTCCTCCTAAATACAGTAATCTGGTTAGACTAAATGATCCCCAGGATTTCTTCTAGCTCTTAGACTTAGGACTCCTAGTGGCTTGACAGCAAAAATACATTGAATCTTTCCCTTAGGAAAAAAATACTGTCTACATAAAACAGGGGGTAATGAGAAATAGAGAGTGATACAGACTTTTAGATTGTTGATAGCATTTGAAAGTAAAAATAGATAGCCATCAAAATAAACAACTTGTGGTACATGAATGAAATATTGTGCTATAATAAACAATGAATAGGATGAATTCAGAAAAGAACGCGAAAACAAACTGAAAGCAAAGTCAATAGAACCGAGAAAAAACCGAGGCACAATGATCACTACAATGTACATGGAATAAATGACAACAACATTTGAAATTGAATGCTGCAAAATTTTGTGATGAAGCTTGGTCCTTGTTACAGGAGATATATGAAAATACACCTTCTCAATTCTTTTCAGAGGTGGGGAATTGTAGGTATGCAACACTATATCTAATACTAGACTAAGGTGATATGTTTGCTGGTTATTCTTTTGACTTTTTTCTCTTTTTTATTGTGTATTACAAGGGATGTCCCTCTGACAGTAAGAGGAAAGAAACACATTGGGAAATGTTGGTCATATAAAAAATCAAGAAAATATTTAAAAGGTAAAAAAAGAATATTACAAAGACAACCTAAAACTATCTTAAATGGATATCCATTTAGGTTATCCATTAGGTTGTCCTACTTTCTGTATCCTACCAAAGCAGGATGAATAGATTCCTGTGATTGAAATAAGGAAAAACTGGTAGCTGACTGGAGAAAGCAAACTTATTCTGATACCAAATATGTTTATAGTCTGAGATAGCTACACAAACCTAGGAAGATCCTAGGATTTTGAGTCAGAAAAATTCTTAAACATCATCAAGTGCTCTCCCATTTTGCAACTGAGGAAAATGAGACAGTGTTGAAATGACTTCTCAAGATGGGATAGGTAGTAACAAACCTGGGATTTGAACCTAAGATCTCTAACTCTGAATCCACTGTTCTTAGGATTTAAATCCAAGATATAGGGATGAAGAAGAAGAAGAAGAAGAATGAGGAGGACAAGGAGGAAGAAGAAGAAAAAGAAGAGGAAGAAGAAAAGGAAGAAAAAGGAGGAGGAGGAGAAGAAGAACCTAATCAAATTTTGAAAATAAGATTTTGGTTAGATTAAAATGTGACTGTTCATTGAAGAGTAGAGAGAAAGGTACAAAATTACATCTGAATGTCTCTTTTAAAATATTCGTATTTATGTGAAACAAGTATTTTATTATACGTTACGCTGTTTGAATAATTATGTGGGTCTACAAATAGAAAACAAAGGAAATCAATAGTTATAATCTGGATCCCAGATAAAACACATGCCTTTTAGTTTATATCATATGATGGAGACCAAAGCAACCGCTACCAACTGGTGTGAAAGGTACTCTAATTGCAAGGAAAGTACCTAGCAGAAAAAATCCACCTGTACAAGTGCTGAAACTACATACCTAAAGACAGGATCTTGGGAGTCATCAAATCCAGCCCCTCATTTTACAGATGAGGGAATTAAAGTCCCCAAAACATTAGGTGATTTACTTCAGGTCACATAGTTTATTAAATATCAGAGCTGGGATAGAGTCCTCTAGACTCCCAAACCAGGACTCTTCCCCCTGAACCATGTGATATAAATCATTACATGTTCCTTTTGGTAACAAAAAGGATTCCTCAGCTCTTCCTTCCCTTTAGTCATGGCCAAACAATTTTATGTGGTTAGTGGGGTATATGGTTACCAAAATATACTGCTTATCTTCCCTCTCCATCAGTGTTATGGGAAATTGGTATGATATAAATGTGTTTTGGGATGCTATTCTATGCTTGCTGGATTACTGCAAATCTTTGAACAAGGAGGGTAGGTCAGAAAGGGAAACAAACACAGGAACCTTGTAAGTCCTAGCCCTTAAAAGGTGAGGTTGTAAAACACAAGCCTGTGCCCGCCTGAATGCATGGCGTGTGGCCAGTAGTGTTGTGGATAGATAGCTGACCTCAGCAAGAAGGCTTGAGTTCAAGTCTCTTCTCTGACACGTTACGGCCGTATGACCCTCTGCTAGTCATTTAACCTCCCAATGCTCTAGTCAAGTTTTCAAGACTCTAATAACTTACAGAGAAGGAAGCGTTTCTTTACCTGGGAGTTCCCTATTCCAATAACACCAGTACAGTTGCTCTTTACAGCAATGTAAATGGAAATAACAGCAATAATAAGGTATAAAATAAAGCCTGCCAAATTGTCCGTCTTTCTATAGAAAATCCATAAGGAAGAGATAGAAAAATCAATTCCATTCAAAATAACTACATTATGCATGAAATACGTAGGAATTCAGCCACTGAAATATATACATAGAATTATTTGAATATAGTGGCACCATGGATAGAGTACCTGATCTGAAGTCAGGAAAACTCATTTTCCTGAGTTCAGTTCCAGCCACAAATTCTTCCTAGCTGTGTAATCCTAGGCAAGTCACTTAGCCCTGTTTGTTCCTCATCTGTAAAATGAGCAAAAGAAAGAAATGATGAACCATTCCAATATCTTTACCAAGAAAGCTCCAAATGGGGTCACAAAGAATCAGACATGATTTAAACAACTGAACAACAGCTGTAAAACATTCTCTACAGAAAGAGGTAGAATCAGTATAATAAAAAATGAGAATGCAACCTACATTAATTTATAGATTCAGTGCCTTACCATACTGTTACCAAAGGATTACTTTATAGAACTAGAAAAATAATAAAAACATGTGGATGTATGTGTGCTAATGCATGTATGTACATGCACATATAAATGCATAATGCCCGTTTCGTAAAGATTTTAACCCTCTCTATTAGACTATAAGCTCTTTGATTGGAAATTGAGGGGATACCCATCAACTACAGAATAGCCAGAGCAGCTAAGTCATTTACAGTTGATCATCATGCAATATTGCTATTACTGTGGATACTGTTTTTCTGGTTCTGTTCACTCTACTTTGCATCAGTTCATGTAAGTCTTCCCAGCTTTCTCTAAGAGCGTCCTGCTCATCATTTCTTATAGCACAATAGTATTCCATCACAATTACATATCACAGCTTGTTTGGTTGTTCTTCAATCAATTCCAAAAGACTCAGGATTAAAAAAAAAAAATGCTATCCACCTCCGGAGAGAGATCTTATTAATTTTGAATGCAGATTGAAGCATTTTTTTATTTTCTTTATTTTTCTTCTGTGTGTGCGTGTTTTGCACTATGGCTAATATGGAAATAAGTTTCACATGATTTCACATGTATACTTGATATCATACTACTTGCCTTCTCAAGGATAAGGGAAGGGGAGGAGGGAAGGAAAGAATTTAAAACTCAAAATATTTAAAAATAAATGTTTAAAAAATTTACATGTAATTGGAAAATATTTAACAAAATAAAAATATTTTTAAATGACTAACCTCTTAGAGGGTGGTGTAATGTGATTTATTATCTTTTTGTTTCCAGTGCCTAGCACAGCACCCCCTAATTGCTTAATGAATACTTGTTTAATTGAAATTAATTTAAATACCCTTTAAAAATCTGGCATATAAAAATCTATCTTTATACCAAAATCAATCATAGTTTTAGGTGTAGAAGCGGGTATTGGAGATTATTTATTCCAAACCCCCTTACCTTGTAGAAAAGAAAATCCACAAAAAGTGATACGGTTTGAGTTTTTTTTGGAGGGGGGAATTGGCTTTGTTGACAGTCCTTGGAGTAAAAATTACAGCAAATTTCCTTGCTACATTAAAAATGATTCCATTTTTAAAAAACAATTTACCACTAACACCATTTCCACACTCTGATGAACACTCCTGAAAAAAAAAAAATGAGGACAATCACTTGGCCTCCCACTTCTGAAATTTGTCTAATGCTGGCTCTAAGCTGATGATTTACTGTGAAAGGGCTATAATCTATGAAGAACACCACTCAGAACTTAAAGACTTTTATATCATAAATTTTAAATGAATAAAACCTTCAAACTTTTCTTCTAAACATTTTAAAAGTTGGAATCTATTAAGTCAGACTTCAGGTAAAACTTAGTGCTCTCTCTCTCCTTTCCTCATTATGATATGTTTCTTTTCTTAAGTACCCAACTTACTTATAAAGAGTGGTTTAGGCTCTGAGGACAATTTATCTCATTGATTTATAAAGTGGCTTCCATTTCTGAAAAGTATTCTTTGGCTCAATGTGTATCTACTTGATTATTTCAAAATTATCCTTGAAACAAATAACATGGGTAGCCACCATGTTTGAGAGAGGTTTTTTTAGTGAAGGGAAAAATATTCTTTTGTTCATGTCCTTGTCTATAGAGAGGGAAGGGTAGTTTCTTTCATAAAGTAACAATGTTAAGTTAGCAAAAGAAACTATTTATATATACATGTAAGAGTACAAAATCAAAGGGACCATTCCTTAATGGAAAACATAGACTTAAAGAATCGATGCCTTAAAGGGCCGGGCTGCATCAAATGGCACAAAGCATTACTTTTTATCAGTAAGGCAAGGAAAACAGAAATAGAATAAAATTTTTTATCTCAAAGTAAACTTACATTAAAATTCCTGCATCAATTGATGTACTTAATCCTTTTAGTGCTAACATAATAAATAAGAATGATCTAAAACCAAGAATTAGTATTATCTGTAATGGAGAAATACTACAGTCCTTTCCAATAAGATCAGAGGTAAATCAAGAATATTAACTGTTATCACCATTACTTGTTACAATTGATGAGAAAAAATATTTACAGGCAAAGAGGAAACAGAATTATTCCTTTTTTCCCTCACAAATGACATGATGCTTTATTAAGAGAAGCCTAGAGAGTAATTAAAAATCAAAACAATAAATAGCAAGACATAAAATAAATATTCCCCAAATCAGCCTTTTTGTATATTACCAACAAAATTCAACACAAAGAGATAGAAAGAGAAACTCCATTCAAAATAATTACAGAATGTATAAAACATATGGAAGTCCAACTACCAAGACCCACAAAGGAATTGGGTGGATGTAACTATAAAATAATCTTTACAGAAATAAAAATAGATCTAAATAATTGGAGAGACATTTACTGCACATGGCTGCGCCATACAAATATAATAAAAGTGACAATACAACCAAAATTGATTTACAGATTCAGGGCCATACCAATCAAACTACTAATGGATTACTTTGCAGAGCTAGAAAAAAATAAAATTCAATACCCGCAAGGTAAATATTTTTTAAAAAAGGAAGAAGGAAGGGAGACTCAGTAACAGACCTCTAATTATATTATAAAACAGCAATCATCCATGATATTTGGGGGATTGGGGGGAGTCAATAAATTGAAAGGATAAAATACATTGAAAGCAATGTATATTTGATAAAAACTTTGGATCCCCAGTGTATGGATAGGAAGTCATAGTTTAACAGAAAATAATGCTGGAAAGCAGTCTGGCAGAAATTAAACTTAGGCTAATATCTCATACCATATACAGTAAACTCCAAATATACTCAAGACTTAGATATGAAAAATCATATTATAACTAAATTAGGGGAGCAGGGAAAGATATATGTTCACAATTATGGAGAGGAAAAGTTCTTTAGCCAACTATGGAGAGAGAGGAATCAAAGGAAATAAAATTAATAATTCTGATCACATAATTTAGAGAAATTTAAAAATTTTAAATAAAATTAATGAAGTTAGAATTAGAAAAGAAACTGTTAGATGGGGAAAATGTTTGCTTCCAATTTCACTGAAAATGATCTGATATCCAAGAAAGATAAGGAACTGATATAAATATATAGGAGGAGACCTAATAAAATGAAACTGCTCACCATCTTTCTGATCAGTTTTATGTTAAAAGACATAAATAAATAGTTCTTGAAAGGAGAAAGGCAAATTATTAACAATTATGAAAACTCTTCTAAATTGTCAATAAGATAAATGCAAATTAAAACAATTCTGGAGTCCCACCTCAAATGAATCATATTCAGAAAAATGGAGGGGAAAGGATTATGACAATTATTGGAAGGAATCTAGGAGGACAAGCATGTGAATATACTGTCGGTGTAGCTGTGACATCGTTCAACCAGGCTTTAAATCAATTTGTTTGAAATTCACTAAATTGTGGATACCCTTTGATCCACTTGACACTACTCCTAAGGACCATTATCTACAAAAAAGAAAGAGGATCCATGTGTACATAAATATTTGTAGCAGAACTTTTTGTTGCAGTAAAGAACTGGAATCAAAATGAGCACCTATCAATTGGGACATAACTAAACAAATTATGACATATAAATGTAATGGAAGATTACTGTGCCCTACAAAATGACAAAAGAGTTAGATTCAGGGAAGCCTGGTAGGTCTTCTATGTACTGCTACATACAAGTTAAATGAACTGCACCAGGAGGATAATTTGTACAATGACTACATCACATCACAAGGTTTTGACACATGCCTACTTCACCTACAATGGAGATGCCACAGAGCTGCTTCTGGGAGAAAAGGTTCTGTGTTCCCCACTAAATAGGTAGGAATAGCTTTACTTAATTAGCTTCATAGCTTTAATAAGCTACACCTTTAAAACTACCAGTTTCATTCTCTCTTCCCAGAGGTATGGGGAAGCTGTTGACCAATGGCAAGGGCATCATGAACTGAACTAGTCAAGGGAAAGGACCTCCTCATCCCCGCCACCTTTTAGGTCCTGTGACCTCTAGAAATAGGCTTATATTTCTTCAAGTCCAGCAGGGAAGCCCTGAGAGGGCAGGGACCCAGGATATAAGCCCAGGTGAATTCTGGATATGGAATTTGGTAGAACTATACTATATAGACATTTAACTAAGCTGTGAACCTAATCTCCTTTTCTTTTAGAAACGAAGATGGTTATTATAAGGGGGAGATTATGCCCCCCCATACCTCAAGGGAACATTTATATATTTATTCCTGTTATAGCTTTGAAGTAAATATTTCTTTTTAAAGCTTAACTATTAAATGTTTAAATGGAATTGAGATGCTGAGAACCCCTAAAATTAAGGTAACCCATCAATATGGGCTTAAGCTAATAGCAGAGACTCCCAAACTCACAGAATCCTGGGAAAGGGGTGACATACATTACACCTGCCTCCTGAGCAGTGGCAGCTAGATTAATCACTGTTATCATCAATGCAACTACCAGATATAACTCCAAGAGACTGGTGAAGAACCATACTTCTCACCTCTTGACTGAGAAATGATGGCGTAGCATTGTCAGCAACAAGTATGGCACTGTAGTGAGCACTAAGGATGCAGAGAAAATCACCCGGTCTCAAAAAAACAATAAAACAATCCCTGTCCTCAAGAAGCTTATAGTCTACTGGGGGAGACAGCATATGAACCTTTAAGTACACACAAAATAAATGCAGAATCGATTAGAGGAAATTTCAGAAGGAAGGCATGTATATTAAGTGAAACCCAGGTGGGTTTCTTACAGAGGGTGGGATTTTTTTTTTTTTTTGCTGAGATCTGAATGAAGACAGGGAGAAAAGGGCAGCCAGGTGGCAATAGAGCCCTTGATCTGGAATAAGGAAGATCCAGCCTTAGACACTTCTAAGCTGTGTGACCCTGTGCAAGTCACTTAACACTGTTTGCCCCAGTTTGCTCATATGTAAAATGAGCTGGAAAAGGAAATGGCAAACCGCTCTAGTATCTTTGTCAAGAAAACCTCAAATGAGATCATGAAGAGTTAGACACAACTGAAACAACTGCACAAGGGGGAGAAAGGGATGAAGAGAGAGAGCATTCCAGGCACAGAAGAAAATCAGTGCAGATGCATGGAGTCTGGATGTTAGAGCATGTACAGTGTGTGTGTGTGTGTGTGTGTGTGTGTGTGTGTGTGTGTGTGTCCTCGAAGAAAATAAGGAGACTCTGGAATTTATTGAATGGGAGTGGGATATTAGTCAGATCTTAACTTCTGGAAGATTTATTACTTTGAGCAAAAGGTATACTGGAGTGGAAAGAGACTAGAGGCAGGAAAGCCAACCAGAAAACTTGCGGTAGACTAGGTGTGAGATGAGGGTTTGTACCAGTGTGCTGCCCATGTCAGAGAGGAAGAGAAAGAATATAAACTAGAGGTACAAAATAAAACAGATTCAATGTGTGGCTTTATTTTGTGTAATTATATTTTATTTAATGATTTTTTTTTGTCTTTTGGGGGAAGAAGTTTGAAATAGAGGTAGTAATTGTTTGGTTGTTTTTCAATTATGTCCCACGCTTTGTTACTTCTTTGAGGTTTTCTTGGCAAAGATACTAGAATGATTTAATATTTCCTTCCGCAGGGCATTTTATAGATGAGGAAACTGAGGTAAACAGCAATAAGTGACTTGGCCAAGTTCACACAGCTAATATTTATTTGAGGCTAGATGTGAGCTCATGTGCGTGTGTGCACATGTGCGCATACACACACACACACACACACACACACACACACACACACACACTTTAATTTTAATGAGTTCCAGAACTGTGATTGCCTCTCACTACTTCCATTTGCCCTCCCTTCAGGATGTTTTAATGACTTTTCCCCACCAATTAAGGTGACTTTCGATGTTTATTTTAATCTGATTTCCCCCAAAAATAACTGGAGCAAACTAAGATTTGCTCCAAACTTATGTCCCTATATTGCTCTAGGATTGGTACTAACTCAGAAACCATACACAATCCCCTGAAAGACAATCAGTTAAAATATAAAAATAAGAATACTATTTTAGCACAATTGAAGTTAGACCATGATGCTAATGAGGCCAAGATTCTTTCTAGGAACAAATCAGTTTGTTTAGTTTCATTCCAAGGTTGCAAAGAACATCCCTAACCCCTGCCATTTATCTCAAAAATTTTAAGTTGGTGATCGTGAGAGGAACCAGATAAAATACAAAACAGGAAAAATCCATTATACTAGAAAACAAATTCCAAGCATGTGCCCATCTAAATGTAGGTCAGTGATGATATCTCTGTATTCACAGGACAGAATGTCTTTTTAAAATTGTAATAGAATCTGAGACTTAGCTTGACATCACCAAGAAAGTAGGTAACAAGCTAGCAGATGGTGAACCTTTCCTACAGATGACTAGATTCATTTTATTTTCATCACTGGATAAGAGTTCAAAAGCCTGTTATGTTGGATCTTAACACAAAGATTTATGTTAATCACCTGTTCCAAATGTGTCTTTCTGTCCAATTTTACACTTCTACCAGGCTGAGGAAGGCCTACAGAAAGAAACCTATTAGCTTTCCCAAATTCTCATCAAGTGAAATTCTCTGATGGTGGCAGAATCAGAAATATAGTTTGGAAATATAATTTCCAATTATACTTGAAATAACATAATAATGGAATTATTATAAAATATTATATTACCATTAAATACATTATAAAATATATAATTAAAATTATATAACAAAATAATATAATAAAAAAGAAATATATAATTTTCCTCCTATTTCTCTCCCAATGTACTTTCCAGTTCATCCAAGCCAAACAATATGTCTCTTTCTTTCAGGGTAACTCTGCTTCTTTTTTCCCACATTTCAATTTATTTATTTTGGCTTTCAACATTCATGTGCACAAGATTTTGAATTCCAATTTTTCTCCCCATCTCTCCCCTCTTCCATGATGACCTGCATTGTGGTTACCCCCTTCACCCAAACTAATCTCCGTTTTTTCACCCCCTGCTCTTCTCTTATCACCTTCCCTTTCTATTTTCCTATAGGGTAACCTAGATTTCTACACACCACTGCCTGTGTATCTTATTTCCCAGTTGCATGTAAAAAGTTTTTAACATATATTTTTTTGAAATTTTGAGTTCTAAATTCTCTCCCTGCCTCCCCACCCACTCACCCTCATTGAAAGGCAAGCAATTCGAGATAGGTTGTACATGTGTAATCATGCAAACACTTTCCTAGTAGTTATCCTGTTAAGGAATTATAGTATTTCCCTCCATCCTATCCTGCCCTCCCCATTTATTCTATTCTCTCCTCCTCAAAAGTGTTTGTTTCTGATTACCCTCTCCCCTTATCTGCCCTCTCTTCTATTAATCCCCCTCTTCTCTCCTCCCATACTTTTCTATAGGATAAGATAGATTTCCATACCCAATTGAGTGTGTATATTATTCCCTCCTTAAGCCAAATCTGATGAGACTAAGGTTCACTCATTCTCTCTCACCTCCTCCTTTTCCCCCTCTACTGTAAAAGCTTTTTTGGTCTCTTTTATGTGAGATAATTTACTCCCATTCAACTTCTCCCTTTATGCTTCTCCCAATACATTCCTCTCTCAATTCTTAATATTATTTTGTAGGTATCATCCTTTCATAGTCTGCTTATCCTGTGTCATTCCCTCCAAATACCCTAATAGTGAGAAAGGACTCATGAGTTACAAATACAATAATTCCATGTAGGAATGTCAACAGTTCAACTTTAATAAGTACCTTACAATGTCTCTTTCCTGTTTACCTTTGCATGCTTCTCTTGAGTCTTGTATTTGGAAGTCAATTTTTCTATTTAGCTCTGGATTCTCAAGAATGCACTAAATTCCTCTACATCATTGAATGTCAGTATTCCCCTTCATTTATTACACGATTTTGCTAGGTAGGTGATTCTTGGTTGTACTTCTAGTTCCTTTGACCTCCAGAATATCATATTCTAAACCCTCTGATCCCTTAATACAGATGCTGCCAAATCTTGTGTTATCCTGATTGTAGTTCTATAATGCTTGAATTGTTCGTACTGGCTGCTTGCAATATTTTCTCCTTGACCTGGGAACTCTGGAATTTAGCTAAAATATTCCTGAGAGTTTTCCTCCTGGGATCTCTTTCAGGAGGTGATTGGTAGATTCATTCAATTTCTATTTCCCCCTCTGGTTCTAGAATATCTGGGCAGTTTTCGTTGATAATTTCTTGAAAGATGATGTCTAGGTATTTTTTTCCATCATGGCTTTCAGGTAGTCCAAGAATTTTTAAATTATTTCACCTGGATCTATTTTCCAGATTATATAATTCACATTTTCTTCTATTTTTCATCCTTTCAGGTTTTTTAAAAATAATTTCTTGATTTCTCATAGAGTCATTAGCTTCCATTTGCTCCATTCTAAATATAAAGGAATTATTTTCTCCAGTGACTTTTTGGGTCTCCTTTTCCATTTGGTCAATTCCGCTTTTTTTAAAAATCTATTTATTTAACTTTTTTACATTCATTTTCACAAAATTTTGGGTTCCAAATTTTCTCCCCATTTATCCCCTCCCCCCCACCCCAATACACCAAGCATTCTAATATCCCCTATCACCAATCTGCCCTCTCTTCTATCATCCCTCCCTTCCCTTGTCCCTATCTTCTCTTTTGTCCTGTAGGGCCAGATGACTTTCTATTCTTCATTAACTGCATTTCTTATTTCCTAGTAGCAAGAACAATACTAAATCCTAAAACTTTGAGTTCCAACTTCTCCCCATCCCTCCCTCCCCACCCATTCCCTTTGGGAAGGCAGGCAATTCAATATAGGTCATATCTGTGTAGTTTTGCAAGTGACTTCCATAATAGTTGTGTTGTGTAAGATTAACAATTCCCTCCATCCTATCCTGCCCCCCATTGCTTCTATTCTCTCTTTTGATCTTGTCCCTCCCCAAGAGTGTTGATTTCAAATTGCTCCCTCCTCCCATTGTCCTCCATTCTATCATCCCCCCCCACCCTGCTTATCCCCTTCTCCCCCACTTTCCCGTATTGTAAGATAGGTTTTCATACCCAAATGAGTGTGCATTTTATTCCTCCCTTTAGTTGAATGTGTTGAGAGTAAACTTCATGTTTTTCTCTCAGCTCCCTTACTTTTCCCTCCACTAAAAAGTCTCCTGCCTGTCTCTTCTATGAGAGATAATTTGCCCCATCCCATTTCTCCCTCTCTTCTCCCAATACATTTCTCTCTCACTGATTATCTTCATTTTTTTGAGATATGACCCCATCCTATTCAATTCATTCTGTGCTCTCTGACTCTGTGTGTGTGTGGGAATGTGTGTGTGGGCATGCATGTGTGCACACACGTGTGTGTGTGTGTGTGTGTGTGTGTGTGTGTGTGTAATCCCACCAACTACCCAGATACTGAAAAGTTTTAAGAGTTACAAATATTGTCTTTCCATGTAGGAATGCAAACAGTTCAACTTTAGTAAGTCCCTTATGACTTCTCTTTGCTGTTTACCTTTTCATGCTTCTTTTCATGCTTGTATTTGAAAGTCAAATTTTCTTTTCAGCTCTGGTCTTTTCATCAAGAATGCTTGAAAGTCCTCTGTTTCATTGAGTGACCATTTTTTCCCCTAAAGTATTATACTCAGTTTTGCTGGGTAGGTGATTCTTGGTTTGAGTCCTAGTTCCTTTGACTTCTGGAATATCCTATTCCATGCCCTTCAATCCCTTAATGTAGAAGCTGCTAGATCTTGGGTTATCCTGATTGTATTTCCACAGTACTGGAATTGTTTCTTTCTAGCTGCTTGCAAGATTTTCTCCTTAACCTGGGAACTCTGGAATTTGGCCACAATGTTCCTAGGAGTTTCTCTTTTTGGATCTCTTTCAAGTGGTAATCGGTGGATTCCTTGAATATTTATTTTGCCCTCTGGTTCTAGAATATCAGGCCAATTTTCCTTGATAATTTCATGAAAGATGATGTCTAGGCTCTTTTTTTGATCATGAGTTTCAGGTAGTCCCATAATTTTTAAATTGTCTCTCCTGGATCTATTTTCCAGGTCAGTTATTTTCCCAATGAGATATTTCACATTCTCTTCCATTTTTTCATTCTTCTGGTTTTGTTTGGTGATTTCTTGGTTTCTCAGAAAGTTATTAGCCTCCATCTGTTCCATTCTAATTTTGAGAGAACTATTTTCTTCAGTGAGCTTTTGAATCTCTTTTTCCATTTGGCTAATTCTGCTTTTGAAAGCATTCTTCTCCTCATTGGCTTTTTGAACCTCTTTTGCCAATTGAGTGAGCCTATTTTTCAAGGTGTTATTTTCTTCAGCATTTTTTTGGGTCTCCTTTAGAAAGGTATTGACCTGCTTTTCATGCTTTTCTTGCATCTCTCTCATTTCTCTTCCCAGTTTTTCCTCCACCTGTCTAACTTGATTTTCAAAATCCTTTTTGAGCTCTTCCATGGCCTGAGCCCATTGAATGTTTATTTTGGATGTTTGGGATACAGAAGCCTTGACTTCTATGTCTTTCAGTGATTGTAAGCATTGTTCTTCTTCTGAAAGGATGAGAGGAGATATCTGTTCCCCAAGAAATTAACCTTCTATGGTCTTATTTTTTTCCCTTTTCTGGGCATTTTCCCAGACAGTTACTTGACTTCTGAGTTTCCTCTCCACACCCACCTCACCTCCAGTTCCACCCAGCTAGTTCTTGGGGGCTAAGATTCAAATGCTGCTTCCCACCCTCAGGGCTTTTGGCAGGGGCAGGGCTGCTATTCAGTATGTGATTA
The DNA here is from genome assembly GCA_023548195.1 of Bettongia penicillata ogilbyi. Lineage (NCBI taxonomy): Eukaryota > Metazoa > Chordata > Mammalia > Diprotodontia > Potoroidae > Bettongia > Bettongia penicillata. Next base: position 3,816,103 of record JAJHZJ010000482.1, on the reverse strand, counting down.
AGTTCAGGTGCTCAGGTGGAGAGAGGGCCACCACACAGGGCTCAGATCCCTCAGGGGGTTTAAGTCGGGGCAGGGCTGCCACAGGGGGCTCAGGAGACCTTCAACAATGGATCCAAGCTCCTGTCTGCTTTGGGAGCCCCTATCTGCTGCTGCCTCCACTGCTCCTCCCGAGGGGGCCTGAGTTATGGGGACACCCCACTCCCCTCTTGGCCAGCCAAAAAGACTCTCTCACTGACCTTTGTCACCTGTGCATTGAGGGACCTGTGCTGCTGCTGGAGATTCTGCCCCTAAAGCCTGCTCAGATCTGCTCCTCTCAGTGCCATGTGGCCAAGGCAGGGCTGGGCTCTGCTCCACGTCCAGTGTGCGACAGACCTTTCCTGTCAGTTTTTCAGGTCTCTCTGGAACAGAAATTTCTTCTACTCCATTGTTGTGTGGCTTCTGCTGCTCCGGAATTTGTTGGGAGTTCTTCTTTACAGGTATTTTATGGACTATGGTTTAGGAGCTAGCATATGTGTATCTTTCTACTCCACCATCTTGGCTCCTCCCCGCCATGAACTCCAGTTCTGCTTTTTATGGTGTTCTTCTCATTGACTTTTTGGACCTCTTTTGCCATTTGCTCTAGTCTATTTTTAGGTGTTATTTTCTTCAGTATTTTTTGGGTGGGGTCTCCTTTAGTGAGCTGTTGACTCATTTTTCATGATTTCGTTGCCTCACTCTCATGTCTCTTCCCAATTTTTCCTCTATTTTTTTATTTGATTTTCAAAATCCATTTTGCACTCTTCCATGGCCTGAGACCAATTCATGTTTTTCTTGGAGGCTTTGGATGTAAGAGCTTTTACTTTGATATCTTCTTCTGAGTGTATGTTTTGATCTTCATTGTTACCAAAGTAAGCTTCTATAATCTGAGTTTTTCTGCTGTTTGCTCATTTTTTCCACCCAGTTACTTGACTTTTAACTCTTTGTTAAGGTAGGGCTCTGCTTCCAGTGTGAAGGGCACATTGTCCCATGCTTCAGGGGCTTTGTGCAGCTGTTTTCAGAGATACTTCTAGGGACCTCTAAGTTTTCAGTTCTTCTAAGGTGACATGATCTAAGAGGTATTTACTCCTCCCCTGGTCTGTGGTCTGGTCAGTCAGTGACTACAAGCACTCCTGAAATCGTGAGGAGGGTCCCCTCTCTGCTGCTGTGACAAGCTGAGCTTCTTACTCCAGGATCACCACCAAGGACTACAATCCAGTTCCAAGCATGGGCAAAACCGCAGAATCCTGCCTCAGTTCCAGCAAAGAGATCCCTCTAATCTCCTTCTGATTAGTTGTTCAATCCCCTCACTATCTGTAGGCCAAGAGATCTGGAAGTAGCTGCCACCACCACCACTGCTGCCACCCCAGGGCTATACTGGGGCCAGGGTTGGACCATACTCCTCTCTCACCCAGGTCTGACAGACCTTTCCTACTGACCTTCTAAGCTGTCTTTGGCATTTGTGGATTGAGAAGTCTGAAAACTGTCTCATCTACCAGTAATTTAGTCCCTTGAAGCCTACTCTGAGTTTGTCAGGGCTTAATATGTGCCAGATGCAATCCGTGCTGGACGGTGTTCCTCTCCCAGCCCAGTGCAACAGACCTTTCCCATCAACCATCCAGGTTGTCTTGGGCTGGAAATTTGTTCGCTCTGTCCTCTAGAATTTGTTTAGAGTCATTTTTTACAGGTATTTGGAGGAGTTTGGGGGAGAGCTTAAGTGAGTCCCTGCTTTTACTCCACCATCTTGGCTCTGCCCCGCTACCTCTTTGTTTCTAAACAGCATTATTGTTTTAAGAACAACTTTGAGTGAATAAGTTATTTTGAATATTATAAATACCCAAATCAACTATAAAGTACATATCAAGGAAGATCTGTATCCAGAGGAAGAATGTATAAATAGAAGTATATACAGAAGGATTTTACATATGTATTTATTTGTGTCTAGTGGTAGCTACCCCTAGGGTAGAAGGAAAAAAAAGAAATATACATGATAACTTTTTTATATATTTCAAAAGAATAGCAAGTTGTACATAAGAGACTTGCAGTTTCATGTATAATCTTTTTTTATATTATTTTATTTGTTTTCAGTGTTCTACAATCACTTCCATAAAACTTAGATTTTTTTCCCCCCTCCATTCCCTCCTTTCCCCCTCTCCCCCTCCCTCCCCAAGATGGCACACAATTTTATACAGAGTCCATTCCTATACATATATTATTATACATACATACATACATTCTATACATACATTCCTATTAGATACATTTTCACCTTAGTCATGTTGCATAGAAGAAGTAAAATGAATGGGAGAAATCATAAAACAAACCAAAACATAATACAAAAGAAAATCATCTGCTACATTCTGTGATCAAATTCCATAGTTCTTTCTCTGGACGTGGAAGGCATTTTGCTTTAAGAGACCATTGGGAATTTTTTCAGCCCTTGCATTGCAATGTAGTTCTAAATCTACCAGAAAAAATCCTCACACACTGTGGTTGTTGCTGTGTATAAAGTTCTCCTGGTTCTGCTCCTTTCATTCAGCATCAGTTCATATAAGTCTTTCCAGGCCTCTCTGAAGTCTTCCTGTTCATCATTTCTTACAGTACAATAGTATTCCATTACATTCATATACCACAATTTATTCAGCCATTCCTCAGTTGGTGGACATCTCCTTGATTTTCAGTTTTTGGTCACCACAAAGAGTGCTGCTATAAATATTTTTGTACATGTGGGACCCTTTCCCATTTTTATGATCTCTTGGGGATAGAGTCCTGGAAGAGGTATTGCTGGGTCAAAGGGTATGCACATTTTTGTAGTCCTTTGGGCATAGTTCCAAATTGCTCTCCAGAATGGCTAGATCAGCTCACAGCTCCACCAACAATGAATTAGTGTTCCAACTCTCCCACATCCTCTCCAACATTTATCATCATCCTGTTTTGTCATGTTAGCCAATCTGATAGGTATGATGTGGTATCTCAGAATTGTTTTGATTTGTATCTCTCTAATCAATAGTGATTTAGAACATTTTTTCATATGACTATAGATAGCTTAGATTTTTTTCTCTGAAAACTGCCTGTTCATATCCTTTGAGCATTTATCAATTGGGGAATTACTTGTATTCTTTGTACAATCATTTTTTTAAAGTATACTATGTTGGGGGCGGATCCAAGATGGCGGAGTAGAAGGACGCACGTTTACGAGCTCCGAAACCAAAGCCCATAGAATTAATGTAAAAAGAGACCCCCATAACTTCTGGGTCAATACAAGGTGTGCAGAAACGGAGTGGAAGAGATTTCTGTTCCAGGGAGCCCTGGAGACCAGTCCCCAGGGTCTGTCGCACTCCGGAAATTGGACCCCACCCCCAGCGCTGCCCTGGCCGCGGCCCCAGAGAAGCTGATTCGAGCAGGCTTCAGAGATGGAAGCTCCGGCAGCTGGGAAAGTCCCTCCGCCCACAGAAGCTACAGGTCAGTGAGAGAGAAGGCTGGGCTGGAGGAGGGGAGCAGAGCATCTCCGTGACTCGGACCCCCTCAGGAGGAAGTGGCGGCGGCAGAAATGGGGGCAGGAAGCGGTGGAGGCAGAGGTGTGGGTGGCAGCTGAGGCGGCAGCGGCCCGGGACTCAGGAATCCTCCAGCATCAGGCAGGATCTTCATTACAGAAGGTTCCTGCATAAAACCTGAGGGAGCTGAGCCTGGGAGACGGCCCTGCCCCCACCCCGCTCTATTATTGAAGGCCTCTGAATAAAACCCCTGAGGGAACTGAGCCTGGGAGGCAGGGCCCCCCACCCCGCCCCCACCCGCTCCATTCCTGAAAGTCTCTACATAAAGCCCCTGAGGGAACAGAGCCTGGGAGGCGGCCCTGCCCCCACCCCAGCACCTGAACTAAAGCTCACTGATTGACAGCCGGCAGGAGGAAAGCCCATTTAAATCTCAGAGGCCAAGCACTAGCTGGGCGGATCCAGGCGGGGGTGGAAAGGAATCTCAGAAGTCAAGTATCTGGCTGGGAAAATGCCTAGAAAAGGGAAGAAAAATAAGACTATAGAGAGTTTTTTCCAACAAATGCAAATGATCCTGACCTTCGGATCTGATGACAAGGATGTATCTTTGCCATCAGGGAAAGACGTGGAGGGTGGGGCCTCAGTACCCCAGACATCCCAGGGGGGTGGCGGGTAGGCTCAGGCCTTGCAAGACCTCAAAAAGGATTTTGAAAAGCAAGTTAGACAGGTGGAGGAAAAACTGGGAAGAGAAATGACAGAGATGCAAGAAAAGTATGAAAAACGGGTCAATACCTTGGTAAAGGAGACCCAAAAAAATGCTGAGGAAATTAACACCTTGAAAAATAGGCTCACTCAATTGGCAAAGGAGGTTCAAAAAGCCAATGAGGAGAAGAATGCTTTCAAAAGCAGAATGAGCCAAATGGAAAAAGAGGCTCAAAAGCTCACTGAATTTAATAGTTCTCTCAAAATTAGAATGGAACAGATGGAGTCTAATGACTTTACGAGAAACCAAGAAATCACTAAACAAAACCAAAAGAACGAAAAAATGGAAGAGAATGTGAAATATCTCATGGGAAAAACAACTGACCTGGAAAATAGATCCAGGAGAGACAATTTAAAAATTATGGGACTACCTGAAACTCATGATCAAAAAAAGAGCCTAGACATCATCTTCCATGAAATTATCGAAGAAAACTGCCCTGACATTCTAGAACCAGAGGGCAAAATAAGTATTGAAAGAATCCATCGATCACCACCTGAAAGAGATCCAAAAAGAGAAACTCCTAGGAACATTGTGGCCAAATTCCAGAACTCCCAGCTCAAGGAAAAAATCTTGCAAGCAGCTAGAAAGAAACAATTCCAGTACTGTGGAAATACAATCAGGATAACCCAAGATCTAGCAGCTTCTACATTAAGGGATCGAAGGGCATGGAATAGGATATTCCAGAAGGCAAAGGAACTAGGACTCAAACCAAGAATCACCTACCCAGCTAAACTGAGTATAATACTTCAAGGGAAAATATGGTCTTTCAATGAAACAGAGGACTTTCAATCATTCTTAATGAAAAGACTGGAGCTGAAAAGAAAATTTGACTTTCAAACACAAGAATGAGAAGAAGCATGAAAAAGGAAACAGCAAAGAGAAGTCTTAAGGGACTTACCAGAAGTGAACTGTTTACATTCATACAGGGAAAGACAATATTTCTAACTCTGAAAACTTTTCAGTGTCTGGGTAGTTGGTGGGACCACACATACACATGTACACGCATGCACACACATACACACATGCACATACATACAGAGATAGAGAGCACAGATTGAACTGAATAGGATGGGACCATACCTTAAAAGAAACTAAGGTAAATGGTGAGAGAGAAATTTAGTGGGAGGAAAGAGGGGGAAATGGAAGGGGGTAACTATATGTCATTTAAGAGGCAGGTAGGAGTCTTTTTAGTGGAGGGAAAAAGAGGAGAACTGAGAAAAAAAAAAAACCAAGAAGTTTACCCTCATCACATTTGACTAAACGAAGGAGTGAAATGCACACTCATTTTGGTATGAAAACCTATCTTACAGTATAAGAAAGTGGGGGAGAAGGAGATATTGCAAGGGGGGGAAGGGAGGGCAAAGGGAGGAGGGAGCAATTTGAAGTCAACACTTGGGGAGGGACAGGATCAAAAGACAGAAGAGAAACAATGAGGGGCAGGTTAGGAGGGATGGTAATTCAGTTAGTCTTACACAACACGACTATCAGGGAGGTCATTTGCAAAACTACACAGATAGGGCCTATATTGAATTGCCTGCTGTCCCAAAGGGAATGGGTGGGGAGGGAGGGATGGGGAGAATTTGGAACTCAAAGTTTTAGGAACAACTGTTTAGTATTGTTGTTGCTACTAGGAAAGAAGACATACAGTTAATGAGGAATAGAAAGTCATCTGGCCCTACAGGAGAAAAGAGAAGATGGAGACAAGAGAAGGGAGGGATGACAGAAGAGAGGGCAGATTGGAGATAGGGAAAATTAGATTGCTTGGGGTATTGGGGTGGGGGAGGGGAGAAAAGGGGAGAAAATTTGGAACCCAAAAATTTGTGAAAATGAATGCAAAAAATTAAATAAATAAATAAAATTTTGAAAATAAATAAATAAATTCATATTTTTAATCCAAAAAAAAATGAAGTATACTATGTTATGTAAATGCTTGCTTTATTTCATAAATTTTTAAAAATGAATAAATATTTTTAAAAAGAAACTTAGAATTTCACAATAAAGTTTATAAAGGGAGAAACATAACAAGAACATAGGAAGATGGAGAAGAGAACCTTTGCTACATGTAGCATAACAGAACAAAGAGTGGACTTGGAATCAGAAGTTGTGGGTTTGAATCTTAGCTCTACTACTTATTCTATCTGTGAGAACTTGGACTAGCAACAACCTTTCTGGGCCTTGCTTTCCTCATTTCTAAAATGAGGGGTTTGAGAAGACAGATGTGTACAGGAGAATGCTCACAGTCTCTGGAGTCAGAGGACCTGGGTTCAAAACTACCTGAAATTCTTATTACTTATGTAGTCTCATGCTAGCGACTTCAGTTCTCTTAGGGTTAGTTTGCTCCCTTGTCAATGAAGGGCTTGGCTTTTTGAGGGCCTTTCCAACAATAGATCTATGATCCTCTGAATAGATAGCTTCTTCTGTTCCTTTCAACTCCAGTTCTGTCTTCCCATGATCCTATAACTAGATGCTCTTGTAGATTCTTTCCAGCTTACCTAAGGCTCCTAGGGTCTAATCACCCAGGGTTCTGATTAAGAATTAAGGTCCCCAGCCTCATTGCCAATAATAATTGCTGCCAGCCCTTAGGAATCAGTTGAGAAGGGGGAAAAAATCAGAGTTCAAACCAAAATAAAATGGGAATCCTGAAAGGAAGAGACTGGTGTGTAAAAAGAACAGTTACAAGAAGGATTTTTTAAAGCATCTACTACATGCCAGGAACTTTGTTAATGCTAGGGATACAATGAATGGAAGGCAAAAAATAGCCCTGCTTTCAAGGAGACACTACATGCAAACAGCCATCTACAAACAAAACATATACAGGATATATTAGAGATGATCTCAGAAGGAAGACACTAGCATTATTTTTAACCAGCTTGTTCAGAGTCTGATAGTTTATAAGAGTCACATTGGCTTTGTTTTGTTTTTTCCTGGTGTTCACAATATATTCATCGTATTTAAAGGTATGGACACACAAAGGAGAAAATGGAATCATTCCAAGAGTCTAAATGTAGGAACCTCCTTATTTAGGGAATCTCAGTGTAGGCCTGGCATCCTACAATAAAGACTTCCAAAAAGCTCTCACAGGTTTGTAATTATCCAGGACTGGCCCAATGCTGGAAGTTCCACATGTGGGTTTTTAGGGGCTGTTTTTTTTTAGGGTCTTCAGCTATCTTCGTCTGTGGTATTGAAGAAGACAGCAGGACAGATTTCTGAATGTTCACTGACACAATGTGCTTAAAAATGCCAGAAAAGAATCCCTGTCCTTTCAAGGGAAATCTGACATTTAAGTTCAAATGGCTTGCTTTTTCTTCCATGCTTTGATGCCATAAAGGATTGAGTTCTCCTCAATAGTAATTCCCACGGGACTGAGGATAGTTCTCCATAGCTCTCAAAATAATATTTAGTACTGGCTAGCACCCCAAGTGGGAATCCCATCTAAAGGTAATTTTCTCCAGTGTGCTCTGCTGTTGGGAATCTATAGGTTTATGTCATCTTTAATACCTGTTACATCTTCACACAGAAAGGTTCATTTCAGGAATACAATCTGCTTTCTTGTCACATTTAATAGAACTTTTTACTCTAAAGTTTGTATTGGGTGATATTTTTGCATATGGTCCTATGATCTTGAATGATTTAGAGTAAGGGACAGAAACCTGCAGTCTCAAGGCCACATGTGGCCCTCTAGGTCCTCAAGTGCAGACCTTTGAAGCCAAACTTCACAGAACAAATTCCCTTAATAAAAGGATTTTTTCTATAAAACTTGGACTCAGAAGGCTGCACCCAAGGAGCTAGAGGGCCACATGTGGCCTCAAGGCTGCAGATTCCCCACCTTTGATCTAGAGCTTTCATTTTTCTCCCTGCCACATCCCTTTAGTGGGGAGCAGTCTGAGGTTATCAGAAGCTGAGCCTTAGTATCAGGGAGATCTCCAAGTCCTAACTCTAACACACACTGTGTGACCCTCTCTAGTGGAGCTAAACTAGGCTGATACCTGGATATTCCACCTTCTACCTCCAAGTATTTACATAGGCTGCCTCTCCAAATTAAGCTCAAAGTTTGTCCATGAATAAGATTAAATTCCTTTTCTAGCTTAAATACTTTCAAGGTTATCAATGAGGTTAATGTGAATCATAGCATGGAAAATTAATATCACTTAGTAGTACAGAATAAGAAGTGCTGAATTTGGAGTCAGAGCAACTAGGGACAAACCTTCACTTTGCTACTTGCTAATTGGTGGCCTTGGACAAGTCATTTAACTTTTCTGTGCCTCCATTTCCTCATTTGTAAAATGATTATGTTAGACTAGATGACCTCATAGTTCCCAACCATTTCTAGGAAACTAGATGGCACCATGGATAGAGCAATGGACTTAAATACAAGAAGATCTGAGTTCAAATCCCTGCTTCAGGTATTTAGTAGCTGTGTAACACTGGGCAAGTTATTTAACATACCTCAGCCTCAGTTTCTCCATATATAAAAAAGGGATAATAGTAACACCTACTTCCCAGTTGTGAGGATCAGATGAGGTAATGTACAGTGTTTTGCAAACCTTAAATAACTATATAAATGTTAGCTATTAAATCTAGAAGTTTATGATCCAAGTGCCATTCCATTTTGTGCTTATACCCAAGGGTAGTTTGGGATGCTAGAACCCCATACAGAATTTCTAGGATATTGGACAAAGAGGTTCCTATGATCCTACTTGGTATCCTGTCTAGGCTACAGATGGAACCAAATGACTTGATATTATTTTGACCATACTTTGAAAATAACTAACATTAGTACAGAGCTTTAAAGCTTGAAAAGCACTTTGAAATAGATTATCTCGTTTAATTCTCACAATTCAGTGACTTGTACTGAATTTGAACTCAGGTCTTCCTGACCAAGATTAGCTCTCTATCTTCTCCTCTAGTTGCCCTTAAATTGAAAGATTGATTGCTTGCTCCAGGACATATAACCCATGCAACAGTAAGATGATATGTATTGTCCTCCTAGTCAACTCTTGTTCCAACTCTCCTGAGAAATAAATGGGAACCAAGAGAGGGTAGAAACACGCACAATGAAAAGGGGGTTTGAAGCTGAGAAAGGGGAACATGGTTCCCCTGGAGACTATGTTGTTCAATATGGTAGTGGTCTGGAGATAAGATTTCCATGCTCTATAGACTCCTTCATTACCTGTTTTTGCATTTTGTTTGGTATTAATTTACCTAGAAAATAATTTACCTAGAAAATAAAAACTTAGCCCAAAAAACTCGCAACGTTGTCCAGAGTAAGCTAAAATGGAAAGGAGTTTGTTCACACTAAGACCCATAGAGCTAGCTAGAGGATTCAAATTGTTCCTTAGAAGTCAATCAGGGTAAGGAGAGGAGCCATCTTTTCCATCAGTGGAGTTGTACCAATGGTTTGGGTGTGCTAAAAAACAATCAAAGGGAGTTCAGTATTTAACCACATTTTCCTAATAGTATAGACATCCCATCAACAGATACCCACAATCTTTAAACCTACATTTCCACACAGTAGCACTTTTTTATGTCAGAAAAAAAACTCATATGAGATGGGAAACAGAGGGGACTGAATACAAGTTCTTTGCTTCCATCAATAGTTCACTCATAGAGCAAAATCCATACCCTTGCTCCAAATCCATTTAGAGCTGAAATATGTGCCTCAGTGAGGCAATGAAATAGTTATTATCTCTATGTGCTTTTAAAATAATTGGGCCTCACTGTAGATGGTAGAATAAGACCAGCTAGAAGCACTACATGCAAAAATCTAACCCACCAATGGAATATCTGTTTTCTTGTTCCTACCAAATGCACAGGCTTAGAGCTTCATTCTTACTATAATCATAGGTTAACCATTAAAGGGGCAGAATGGAAAATTTCCCTATCCATTCAAGTTTCTAACACCTAATCATTTTCACTGAAGGTCTGTGACATTATTTTAGACCTTGGCTATTGAATAATGCCTTTTATACTTTGTTCAACAACAAAATATGTGAAGAATGACTGAGGTGGGGGTGGGAGAAGAGATATTTCCTTCTTCTATAATGAACCACAGCTTGTGACAGTATTCATGAACTTTGTTCACAGTACCTTCCATTTTATGTCATATCATTTGGCATGAGAGCAGAATCATGGTTACCCTCATAACTATGAAGTGGGATTTGAGGGGTTTATGGAAATTCTTCCTCCCCAATCCTGTCCCATTGTCTGAAAGTCTATCATTTAGGATTGGTCCTTTTAGGTTAAACAAATTTCTTTTAAAATACATATACCCCTGGGAAATTCTCTTCTTTTAAAATGCCAAAACTGTTCTCATATCAAATGTTCTCTTTTCTTTGGGGGGAGACTGATTGTCTGAGGCTGGATTTGAACTGAAGTCTTCCTGACTCCAGGGCCAGTGCTCTATCCACTGAACCATCTAGCTGTCCCTGAATGTTCTTTTCTTAAGACATAATGACAGAAGAATGACTACCTCTCAACAGTAGGATTTGTTTCATTTGTATTTGTATCCTCAGTGCCTAGTACAGTGCCAGTTACCTAGTAGATCTGTAATAAATATTTGCTGACTCATTAATAAAGGATTAAATGAAATATATGAAAAGGACTTTGCAATTATCAAGCACCATATAAACATAAACTATCTATTCATTTGGATCTCTTGCTGGGAAGGATAGGATGAAAGCACATTTTCAATTCAATTCAACAAATATTTTGGCACTTACTATGTGTTAGGCACTGGCAGCACAAAGATAAACATGGCCTTGCCCTTGCCCTTGATGAGCTGATGTCCTATTGTGTCAAATACTAGAACCCTGTTCACCTTAGGCTGAACAGTTGAATCCCATTGAGCAGCTGTTTGAGGACCTGTGAGATACAATCTTCAAATCAACTAGTTCCTCCATTATCTGTAATTCTTGCTCCATGAGCTAACCAGCGGTTTTTCAGTAGCTAAATAATTTCCAGGACATCCAATACCCTTGCCTTTCCAAGCAGTTCATTTGCCATGTGATTTTGCAGAAAGATTGTGTACATTATTCTATTAAAATGAGTTACTGTCATAAATAATGATAACAGTAATACCATCAACATCAGTTATGTTGCATAATAGAAGCTTATATCTTGGCTTTAAAAAAAAGGCCCTGGTGAAGCTCCTCCTCAGTTAAGAGGACCTGAGTTCAAAGCCGATCTCAGATACTTGATAGTAGCTGTGTGATCTTGGGCAAGTCACTTAATCCCGATTGCCTCACTTCCCCTCTCCATAAAAAAAAAAAAGACCCTACTGGGTACCTGGACTGGGTTAGTGTTTAGGAGGAGGGTGAGAGGAGAATAAAAGGGACATGAGAAGATATAGAAGATAAAAACCACATACTTCATAACTTTATAGGGCCAGTCTTATTTACTACTATTGCTGTGGACTTGTACTATTTATAATGTTAATACTATAGCAGTCTTGTAGTATTTATGAAAGGGTATAACATTAGTTATTATTTTATAGGTTTGGGATTTAAAGCTCTTAAGCTAATATATCCTTCTGGGTCCTATTTTTATACAATTTAGACAAAGTGGATAGGTTAATATGGTCTTGTCTGAACAGCCAGACTTCCATGCATGTATTTTAATTGAAAAAAAAATGAGGGGAGAAGCCAAGATGGCGGAGTAGAAAGACTCACTGTATGCTAGCTCCGAACCCACAGCCCATATATTTTCTGTAAAAAGAACTCCCCACAAATTCTGGAGCACTGCAAGCCACACGGAAATGCAGGGGAGGAGATTTCCATTCCAGAGAGCCCTGGAAAGCCATCCCCAGGGGTCCGTTGCGCACTGGACAGCGGAACCCACTCCTGCCGTGGCCGCGTGGCCCCAGAGGAGCAGATCCGAGCAGGCTTCAGGGACAGAACCTCCGGCAGCCGTGAAGGTCCCTCCACCCACAGGCGCTACAGGTCAGTGAGAGAGACTTCTGGGCTGGCCGAGAGGGGAGTGGGGTGTCTCCGTGACTTGGGCCCCCTTGGGAGGTAGTGGCAGAGGCAGCAGTGGCCTAGGACTCATGGAGCAGACAGGAGCTCAGGGCCATTACCGAAGGTCTCCGCATAAAGCCCCTGAGGGAACTGAGCCTGGGAGGTAGCCCTGCCCCCACCTGAGCACCAGAACTTAAGCTCACATTGAATAGCAGCCATGCCCATCACGGAAAGCCCTGAGGCTGGAGAGCATCATTTGAATCTCAGACCCCAAGCACTAGCTGGGCAGATCTAGGCAGGGGTGGAGAGGAATCTCAGAAGTCATGTAACTGGCTGGGAAAATGCCCAGAAAAGGGAAGGAAAATAAGACCATAGAAAGAAGCTACTTTCTTGGGGGACAGATGCTCCTGCCTTTCATTTCTGATGATGAGGAACAATTCTTACCATCAGGCAAAGATGTGGAGGTCGGGGCCTCTGTACCCCAAACATCCGAAATAGATATCCAATGGCTCAGACCATGGAAGAGCTCAAAAAGGATTTTGAAAATCAAGTTAGACAGATGGAGGAAAAACTGGGAAGAGAAATGAGAGAGATGCAAGAAAAGCATGAACAACGGGTCAATACCTTGCTAAAGGAGACCCAAAAAAATGCTGAAGAAAATAACACCTTGAAAAATAGGCTCACTCAATTGGCAAAAGAGGTTCAAAAAGCCAATGAGGAGAAGAATGCTTTCAAAAGCAGAATTGGCCAAATACAAAAAGAGTTTCAAAAACTCATTGAAGAAAAGAGTTCTCTCAAAATTAGAATGGAACAGATGGAGGCTAATGACTTTGTGAGAAACCAAGAAATCACCAAACAAAACCAAAAGAATGAAAAAATAGAAGAGAATGTGAAATATCTCATTGGAAAAACAACTGACCTGGAAAACAGATCCAGGAGAGACAATTTAAAAATTATGGGACTACCTGAAAGCCATGATCTAAAAAACAGCCTAGACATCATCTTTCATGAAATTATCGAGGAAAACTGCCCTGAGATTCTAGAACCAGAGGGCAAAATAAGTATTGAAGGAATCCATTGATCACTGCCTGAAAGAGATCCAAAAAGAGAAACTCCTAGGAACATTGTGGCCAAATTCCAGAATTCCCAGCTCAAGGAGAAAATATTGCAAGCAGCTAGAAAGAAACATTTCCAGTATTGTGGAAATACAATCAGGATAACACAAAACCTAGCAGCTTCTACATTAAGGGATCAAAGGGTGTGGAATGGGATATTTCAGAAGTCAAAGGAACTACGACTAAAACCAAGAATCACCTACCCAGCAAAACTGAGTATAATACTTCAGGGGAAAATATGGTCTTTCAATGAAACAGAGGACTTTCAAGCATTCTTGATGAAAAGACCAGAGCTGAAAAGAAAATTTGACTTTCAAACACAAGAATGAGAAGAAACATGAAAAGGTAAACAGCAAAGAGAAGTCATAAGGGACTTACCAAAGGTGAACTGTTTACATTCCTACATAGAAAGACAGTATTTGTAACTCTTAAAACTTTTCAGTATCTGGGTAGTTGGTGGGACCATACACACACATACACACACCCATGTACACGCGTGCACACACACACATACACACACACACACACACACACGTACATGCATGCACGCACACACATACACACATGCACGCACATGCAGAGACAGAGAGCACAGAGTGAATTGAATAGGATGGGACCATATCTTAAAAGAAATGAGAGAGAAATGTAGTGGGAGGAGAGAGGGTGAAATGGAATGGGGTAAATTATATCTCATTCAAGAGGCAAGCAGGAGACTTTTTAGTGGAAGGAAAAAGAGGAGAGCTGAGAAAAAAACATGAAGTTTACCCTCATCACATTCGACTAAAGGAAGGAATAAAACGCACACTCATTTTGGTATGAAAACCTATCTTACAATACAGGAAAGTGGAGGAGAAGGAGATAAGCAGGGTGGAGGGGATGATGGAAGGGAAGGCAATGGGAGGAGGGAGCAATTTGAAGTCGACACTTGGGGAGGGACAGGATCAAATGACAGAATAGAAACAATGCGGGGCAGGATAGGATGGAGGAAAATACAGTTAGTCTTACACAACACGACTATTATCGAAGTCATTTGCAAAACTACACAGATAGGGCCTATATTGAATTGCCTGCCTTCCCAAAGGGAATGGGTAGGGAGGGAGGGATGGGGAGAATTTGGAACTCAAAGTTTTAGGAACAACTGTTTAGTATTGTTGTTGCTACTAGGAAATAAGAAGTACAGTTAATGGGGAATAGAAAGTCATCTGGCCCTACAGGACAAAAGAGAAGATGGGGATAAGAGAAGGGAGGGACGATAGAAGAGAAGGCCGATTGATGATAGGGGCAATTAGAATGCTCGGTGTATTGGGGTGGGTGGAGGGGATAAATGGGGAGAAAATTTGGAACCCAAAATTTTGTGAAAATGAATGTAAAAAGTTAAATAAATAAATTTATATTTTAAAATTGAAAAAATAAATACATAAAATAAAATTAAATTGAAAAAAAAGAAAAGAAAAAATGAAAAAAAGAGTAAAGCATCTCACTGCTGATATCCCTTTGTCCCCTCTGCTTTCTCTAACTGGGGAATGTTGGCAAAGAATTGTATTGTCTAAGGCCTCACTGACATGGGATCAAATATCCAGTAAGCTCAGTGCTACTGGAGATCATGAATCCAAAACTTATTCTCTTTTTCTTCTCCTTCCAGTTAAATTAGTTGTTGTGATTGTTCAGTTGTTTTCAGTCACTTCTGACACTTCATGACCTGATTTGGGGTTTCCTTGGCAAAGATACCAGAGTAGATTGCCCATTTCCTTATCCAAGGCATTTCACAGATGAGGGAACTGAGGCAAACAGGATTAAGTGACTTGCCCAGGGTGACACAGCTGGTAAGTGTCTGAGGCCAGATTTAAACTTAGGTAGATGAGTTTTCCTGACTATAGTCCCAGGACTCTATTCACTACAGTACTTAAATACCACTTTCAATCAAATTATTTTCTCCTAGTTCTTCCTTCTTTTTGCCTCTTGCAAAAAGTCTTTTATACTGTTAACCTTTTAAAAGAATCAGTTTACTAAATAATGAGCATACCTAACTGCTTACCGTTTTTTAAAGCACTTTATAAATTAGCTTTGAGGTCTATATATTTGGACCTTTATTGTTATTACAATGTCAATAGCTGATTGCATGGTTATTTTCTGCAAACCATCAAATATGTGTTCCAGAGGCAAAGTAATAAGGATCTGGAGCCAGATGAAGTCAAAGGACTAATGACTTCCTCTGCAGAGGTTTATTTAACCTAGGTCTCCTCTTTAGAGGATGTCTTATTTCCTAGATGTTTTTAGCTGTCTTAAGAGACTGGATCTGGGGGTGGGGGTGGGGGAGGCTGAGCCAAGATGGCTGAGTAGAAAGACACATATACTCTAGCCCTTCCCCCAAAGCCCACAAAATACCTGTAAAAAATGACTCTCAACAAATTCTGGAGCAGCAGAAGCCACAGAACAACAGAGAGAAAGAGGTTTCCAGCCAAAGGTAACCTAGAAGGCCGACAAGAAAGGTCTATCTCATGGGATGCAGAGCAGAGTGGAGCCCAGCCCTGGCCACATGGCCCTGGGAGGAACAGGACTTGAACAGACCTCTGGGGCAGAGTTCCCAGCAGGGAGGATGCCAGATCCCTCAACCCACAAGGGACAAAGAAAGCTCCAAAGGTTAGTGTGGGAGGGCTTTCTCAGCTGCAAAAGAAGGAAGAGGTTCCTCCAGCAATAGCCCCAGGTGACGGCAGAGACAGCAGCAGCAGACTGCAGGCAGCTACTGTAGCTGGGAAGCAACCTGGGTACATTGTCCAAGCAGATCAGTTTAAAGCCTCTGGCAGTAGGGAGCAGCTGATCTAAACCTTAGCCCTCAATGATGACCCAGTCCCCAAAACCCCAGGGAAATCGAGCAGCTGAGTCGAATGTCAACCTTGAACACAGCACTGGGGAGAGGAGGGACAATAGGACCATCCTCTTGACAAAGGATTCAGGAGTCAAGAAAATGGCTGGGAAAGTGCCCAAACAGGAAAAAAATAAGACCACCGAAGGCTACTTTCTTGGTGAACAGGTGTCTCCTCCCATCCTTTGGGATGAGGAAGAATAAGGCTTACTGTCACAGGAAGTCAAGGCCCCTGCCTCCAGGGCCTCCAAAGGGAACTTAAATTGGGCTCAGGCAATAGAAGAGCTTGAAAAGTTGAGTTAGTAGTTTACTAAAGGAGAACCAAAAAAATACTGAGGAAAATAACACCTTTAAAAAGAGGCTAACAATTGGAAAAAGAGATCCAAAAAGTCAATGAGGAGAAGGAGACTTTAAAAAGCAGAATTAGCCAAATGGAGGAGAAGGTTCAAAAGATCACTGAACAAACTAGTTCACTGAAAGAGATAATTGAGTTCAGGGAAATGAATGACTATGAGATAAACAAAGAAGTTAAAAAACAAAACCAAAAGTTTGAAAATATAGGAGAAAATGTGAAACATCTCATTGGAAAAACAACTGACCTGGAAAATAGATCCAGGAGACAATTTAAAAATTATGGCACTACCTGAAAGCCATGATCAAACAAAAAGAGCCTAGACATCATCTTCCATGAAATTATCGAGGAAAACTGCCCTGAGATTCTAGAACCAGAGGGCAAAATAAATATTGAAAGAATGCACTGATTGCTTCCTGAAAGAGACCCAAAAAGAGAACCTCCTAGAAATATTGTGGCCAAATTTCAGAGTTACCAGGTCAAGGAGAAAATATTGCAAGCAGCTACAAAGAAAAAATTTGAGTATTGTGGAAATACAATCAGGATAACACAGGATCTGGGAGCTTCAACATTAAGGGATAAAAGGGCCTGTAATAGGATATTCCAGAAGTCAAAAGAACTGGGATTAAAACCAAGAATCACCTACCCAGCAAAATTGAGTATAATACTTCAAGGGAATAAATGGTCATTCAATGATATAGAGGACTTTCAAGCATTCATGATGAAAAGACCAGAACTGAAGAGAAAATCTGACTTTCAAACACAAGAATCAAGAGAATCATGAAAAGGTAAACAAGAAGGTGCAATCATAAAAGACTTTCTAAAGCCGTACTGTTTATATTCCTACATGGAAAGAAAATATTTATAACTTGAGACTTTTTTCAGTATTTGGGTAAGTGGAGGGATTGTACATACAAACACACACACACACAAAGTACAGGCTGTGTTGAATCAGGAGAGATGATATTCACAAAAAATACATAAAATAAAAATTAAGGGGTGAGGGAGGAAAATACTGGGAGTAGAGCAGGCTATAACTCATAAAAGAGGTAAGAAAAAATCTTGTTCAATGGAGGAGAAAAGGGAGAAGGAAAGAGGGGAAAAGTGAAACTTATTTCTTCACATATGACTTAAGGAGGGAATAACATGCTCACTAAATTTGGTATGAAAATCTATCTTACGCTACAGGAAAGTAGAGGAGTAGGCGACAAGTGGGGTAAAGGGAATGATAGAAGGGAAGGCAAATGGGAGAAGGGAGCAACTAGAAATAAGTACTTTTGGGAAGGGACAAGTTCAAATGAGGAAATAAAAAAATAAGGAGAGATAGAGTAGGATAGAGGACAATATAGTTAGTATTACATAACATGATTATTATGGAAATCTTTTGTAAAATGACACATATTTAATCTGTATTGAATTGCTTGCCTTCTCAGTAGAGATGTGCAGGGAGTGAGGGAGAGAAGTTGGAATTCAAAGTATTAGAAATGAATGTTGAGAATTATTATTACATATAACCAGGAAATAAGAAACACACATAATGGGGTATAGAAATTTATCTTGCCCTACAAGAAAAGAGAGAAGATGGGATAAGGGAAAGGTGGGGTGTGATAGAAAGGAGAGCACATTGAGGGAAGGGGTAATCAGAATGCAAGGTATTAGGGAGTGGGGGGAGGGGAGAGATGGAGAGAAAAATTGGATATGTTACAAAGTGATGTAAAAGCAATTAGTATTAAAACAATTGACTGAATTAATCTCTGAGACTAAATCATAGACATCTTTAGTTTGGGGAAAAGAATTTTAGTCTGAACTTCATAGAGGCAGATAACCTCAAGTAAAATTTGGCATTGATGGAAAAGTTAAAGTTTTAATGGTAAATTTGAATTTATGATTGTTATTTAATCAGGAACTAGAACATGTATAGAAAGTCATGTAAGTCACTTAAGACTTGACTCAAAAGGTATTCCTTAGCCAATGTGAAATTATAGTCATATCTGAAACCTGGTTATTAGAACTTGCTATTTTAAGATGCTGTGAGACTATTACCTGACTGTTCTTCTGAGTTTAACTCTAGGTATGGATAGAAAGAAAGGCAGTTTGAGTCTCCAATCCATGATGCCAGTAAGCCTGTGAGATGCTGGTATGAACTGAAAAAGGTGATCTCATGGAAAGGGTGGGAGAGCAACTGTTTAGACTGGGCTGAAGTAGGATTCTCCTGACTCAGTTTCCCCACTGACACCTGGCAGACTTTAAGACTGACTGAATGCAAGTGGACAATCTACTCCTGCCTGAAACTAACATGAAGCTGGGGAGATAGTATTTCCCTGCAATGTCCCTACTCTTAGTGGCAATTTCCTATTGTCAAAAAGTTTGTAAGCTTAATACCAGATCTATGAAATTATAGATTGTTGGTAGGGGAACATCCAAGGTTAAGTCTAAAATTAAGCTATTAGGCTTAGAACTTTAGACCAACAACAATAAGTTAGGGTCCTTTAATTCTTAGTAATACTGTGGAGACAATTAGGTCAAGGGCTTGTGAAGTTAGCACACATAATTTGTGTCTCACTTGGTTAATGTTAAAAAAAAAATATTCTTGTGGTCTATATTGTACATGCTTTAAAAGAAGGATCACCTGACCAAAAGTTGAAATTGTTTTAAAAATGATAAAAAAAGAGAGACTGTATCTGGTTTTCCTGTATAATAATAGCAATAGAGCTCTAGAATTGATTGCTTTCACCACTTCAGTCCCTTCCATGACTCATAGTACTTCAAAAGTACTGAGCGTGGTTTGGAGTTGAATGTAATATGTTGACTCTTCATTCTCATCTATCTGAATGGCAATCATAAATGATATTTCTATTTTTCCAGGAGTCACTGTTTTGCACACATGAAGTAGCATTATATCTAATAAGCATTGCATTATTAAACATCACTTATTTCATTATTTTACTGTATTTTGATTAACCTATTTGATTAATGTTATTGAGTATTATTAAGGATCACTTATAACTTCTAATATTTTATTGTGTTTAACATATTTGATTAACTTGATACAGCTTCTGTCAGAGGTAATGGCTGTAAGGTAAGCCCCCTCTTTTCAGATTTGATCTTGGGAGTAAATGAGATACTCAGAAGTCACTGAACATTTAAGAAAGGAAGAGGTTTACCTTGCCCTAATGCAACACGAACATGCCCCAAGAATACACTGGTACTTAGCTTCTCTTGGGATGTCCCACCTCATCTCCACCCTGGCTGTCTCCATTTGAAAACAAGGCTGGTCAGTATTTGGAAATAGGTCTTCACTCTTACCTGTCTCCTTTTGGAAACATGACTGGTCAGTAAATCATCGGGGCATGGCCACTCTTGGTGACTGCCTTAGCGTTAAACATTCACCAAATCTGTGAGTCCCAGACAATGTATTGTGGGAGTCTTTTCTGCCCCCAGACCAGGAAACAGAGTCAAGGAAGCTGAAGTCAATCATGTTGTGTGGGAGGAGGAAGGGGAAAACTGGAAGTTGAAGCCAGTGTAGTTGCAGTTAAAGGAAACTGGAGCCATCTGGGAAGCTGAGGCTGAAAGAATTTGTGTCAGAAAAATGCTAGTCCTATCACAGCTTCCATTGGTAGTGTAATAGATAAAAACAAAAGCACTGGCATTTTATGACACACAAGGCTTGCAGTTTCCACAGGAGTTAGATTCTGAAGGTCCCAGGTAATTGGAGAAGCTCCATCCCACTCCCACCCCACCCCACCCCAATTTAGTACTTCCCTTACTCAGGGATCTCAGCTACTTAGTGATCCAACAAAAACGATAAACACAAAGATATGGATTACCAGTAAACAGCTCTCAGTGGAATTTTGTTTTTCAAAAGAGTAGTTTCTAAAAAGAGAAATTCCACTTGGAGGAATTTGTAGGAGAGATTTTTTTTTTTTTAACAGAGGCTCTCTCTGCTTGTTTAACTCTGAAACTTGACTGACTCTGCTTTTTAGATGTTCAGTACCAAGGAGTGGTTCTATTCCACAACAGCCAAAGGTAAGCAAATCAGCCCAAAACTGAAAGATATCAATCCCTTAGTCAATGCATAGGAACGTTCAATTCAAGTTCCTACTATGTGGAAAGCACCCTATTAAAACACTCCTGGGAATACACAGACAAAAGATGCAACAGCCCTCCTCTGAAGAAGCATAATCTACAAGTTCTGTCAAGGAGACATGATCAACATCTTTCATACCTACTTAATTACACATCAAAATAACATCATTCCAAGGGGACGTTTCCTTATATACAGAAAACACAAAGTTTTTTTGTACAAAATTCCAAATCATGGCCTGCATCAGACTGAGAAGTCTCAGCTGAAGAATTAACTTCCATGAGAAATACCTACAGAGCTGACCTTGGGGGAGATGCCAACTTGGTAAAGGATAGTTCTTCCCACCACATAGATGGCATGATTTCCTATTAGGCAGTTGGGGAACTTAGCTATTTTACCTCCCCTCTTTTCCAGGCTTAGAGACTGAAGCAGCATTGATGTGGCAACTAGATGTTGGAGGGGACAGAGTGCTAGGCCTTAAGTTGAAAAGATGAGAGACAAAAATCCTGCCTCAGACATTTACTAGCTGTGTGACCCTGGGCAAGTCATTTAACCTCTGTCTGCTTCAGCTTCCTTACCCGTGAAAATGTTATAATAGAGCCTACTGCCTAGGGTTGTTGTGAGAATCAAATGAGATCACATTAAAAAGCACTTAGCATAGGGCTTGTCAGATAGTAGGTACCACATAAATTCGAGCCGTTATAATTGTTATCATTATTGAAGTGCCCAGAGAATTGTTTGCTCTTGCTGCTTGCCTGACATGGGGCTTAATGCATTCTCTGCTTTTCGATTAAATGCAGACCTCTTCCCAAGATGGGGGTAGTGTTCCCATCCAACAGTGGTGACTCCAGAATCTGAGGAAGCAACAGTGGCTGCTAGACATCCTGGTTACAATGTTGCTGTGGTAAATAGCAAATGTTCGGGGTGGGGGCCATGAAGGTGACAGCACTTCAGCGGGCAAATTGTCACCCCCAGATTTTCAACTTCTCTAGTTTGGACACAGGGCCAGGAACAGGCTAGATTTGAAACTTTTCATCACTAGGGGGCTGGAAGGAAATAAGGTTTTTTTTTTGAGGTGCCACAGGTGTGAGGAGAGTCTGTAACTCATGTATTTCCTTGACATATGATGCTTTCTATTTAAAATTTTTGTTTTTGTTCTCACCACAATATGAGATCCTATGATAGACTGTGATTATTCTAAACAGGGAGCTTCAGCATGAGGAGCTTGGGGCATTATTGTGAGTAGTTTTAAACTTAAATTCCAAGATTGCAGTTTTGGACACTGGTATAATCCAATTTGATAATAATTTCTTTTTTTTCAGTTGTGGAAAGTTTCCAAGAGAAAAGGAGCTGAAAGAAACTGTTGTAGAAATACCTTGACTCAACAGGCACACCATCAAGGACAGGGGAGAAGCAGTTAGGAGAGAATATAGTACCAGCAAGGGAATAGTCATAAACAAAACAAATTTGCTGATTCTAAAGAGGAGATGGGGTAGGGAAGGGGGACAGTGAAGAAGGAGAACAGAAAAGAACTAGAATCTAAGGGAGTGCTTTAGATTGCCTTTCAGACAATGAGAAAATGGCTAAACAATTGTGGTGTATGACTGTAATGAAATGCTATTGCACCATAGGAAGTGATGAAAGTTCATTCTAGAAAACCCTGGATCCCATGAACTGAAACAGACTGAGGTGATCAGAACCAGAAGAACAATTTATACACAGACAACATGGTAAAGAAAAACAATTTTGCAAGACTTAGGAACTCTGATCAAAGCAATGACTTTGATCATGTCTCCAAATGACCTGTTATGAAGCATGTTACCTACCTCTCGACAAAGAAGGGAGCAACACGAGGTGCAGAGACATAAATTTTTGGACTTTGCCACTGTATGGATTCATTTTGCTGAGCTATGTTAATTTGTTTCAAGAGTGATGTGTAGAATTTATTACATGTTCTAAAAAATAAGCCCTCTTTTTCTATTCCTGGTGTTTAGCCTAGTATCTGGCATATAATGGGTACTTAATAAATGTTTATTGAATTGAAATTATTGAACCATCTACACTCTGTTCTGCCTCTCACTCACTTTTCCTGAAGTTCTCTTGTCGGTAGATAGAATGGAACAAACTTAATGTCCTAAGTACTGTCCAGGTCATACTGAGCCACCTACTTGGTCCCCAAGATTACTGAAGACACTGGATACTATGTCATGTCAAAGTGTGGCATTCACCATGTTCTCATGATCTAGTCCATAAAAAGCTAGTATCTTGAGAATCTGGTCCTGATGTGAAGATATTAATGGTAGACCACTGGCTTTACTTTGTGTTTTAGGGGTAACTAATTCCAATTAGGCCAGTTTTATTTCCAAGAAATTTTATGTTCAAAAAGTAGGCCTCAAGCCAAGGATCTTAGACACAACCTTCTTTTGGTAAATCCAAGTAGAAAGACAGAAATCAACAGGTCACATTTCTAGGTGAAGAGGGTCATGGGGGAGATTTGGTTCCACGTGACCCTTCATCATGAAACCTTGCTTTCCCGCTTTGGACACTGGGCTGGCCATGTTTCTGCATTGGACCTAGGCATCTTACAATAGAAACATGGTCCATTTATAATGAATTGGATCCATCTCACCAATGTCAAAATTAAACCATCTATGGAAGGGTGGGAGGAGGTGAATCATGGAGTCAAATGGGAAGAAAAGGAATAGTGGCACTTAAGAAGTTTATTGTGGGCTTGGCAAGGTGTTGAGCCAGGTCTCATCTTATCCTTTAATGAGCTCTATCCAGAAGGTGTCCTCGGCTCAATTCTTGATTGCACATCTTAGAATATATCTGCCAAATGCTCCATAAATTGGTTTACCAGAAACATTTGATTCCATTAGAACTCCCACACTAACACTTCTTTTGGAGATTGTAGATCCATTTCTTGTCAGTTTTAGTAATGAAACTTCATTGAAAGGTTCCTGTAACTTCTAGAAGAATGCCTCAAAGTTATGAGCATGAAGTGTTCATGGATCAGATAGCATCTGCTCCAGGGAATTGTGTCAGAAAAAAATTATTGATAAGCTCAGTTGAAATCCTAAAGTCAGAAGTTAAACAATGGTATTAATTGTGTAATGAACACAGGAAGATTTGTGACTCAAATGGGGAACTTGTCGGGAAAGCATATCTGGAAGCTGATACTCCCCTCACAAAGCTATCTAACCTTTCCTTCATGCAGTTTGGCCATCTTGCCCAGAAGAATCACATTCTCAATTGCAGAAACGCCAAATTATTGCTATATAAAAAATTCTGGACCTCCACTTCTGCCTATTGGAAAGTTTACTTTTCTTAGGAGTAGGAAATTGCCATGATATGACAATACTGAATGGTCTTATAGGTCCCTGGGTAGAGACTGGACTGAGATTTACTGAAGAGCATAGGTAGACAGGATCCACAGTGTAGGTGAAACCCACCTGTGCTCCAGGAGCAAGAGAGAAAGTCACTAGGGGCAGTTCTAGCAGAGGTGGAAGTGGGTATCAAGAAGTAACAACCTAATTTAAGAGGAGAGGATTCACCCCCTCATCAAGCTCAGTTGATATAGTACCCATTTCTTCTTCCCTCACATTAATAATACACTGGATGACTGAATCAGGATCCCCCCAAAAATTAACAGGTTAGAATATATAGCTGAACCGAATAAAATTAAATGCAATCAGCATAAATATCTAGTTTTGCTTTTCATTTTCTAAACAGTCTGCTTCAAATGCCCTAGATGGAAGAGGTAAGGTGTGATAGGCCAGGATTTCTCTCCCCTCTTCAATGTAGGTCAAGCTTGTTCTTTTCCTGAAAACTAAGGAAGCTGTCCTCAAGACTTGACTGGCACAGTATTCTAAAACTGAAATCAACTAATGGCCTCAGGAAATATTGCCCTAGGTTCCTGTTCATCTACAGCCCATCTATAATTGTGGCCCTTCTGAATTAGCAGATTTCCGAACACTGCATGAATCTGTTTCCCACCTGGCAGACTCCTTCGGTCTTTCTCATGCTCCCAGAACCATCTGTCTTTTTTCAGTTTCCTTTTGAATGTGGCTTTACCAATCAGCTTTGTAAGTTTCTTTCCTTTATTATATTTGTATACTTAGCAAAGTGTCTAGCATACAATAGGGGCTTAATAAAAATTCATTGACTGAGTCTGTTGACCATATACCTTTCTTTCTGGAGGTAAACAGATACATGGCCATCCAAAATGAATGTTTTTCCCTAAGTGAGTATCCTTTCAGTGCTATGACTAAGTAAAGTTCCTTTTGTTAACTGCTAAATGATCTATGAATGTCTCATTTTATTCCAGTACTGGAATTAA
This sequence comes from Bettongia penicillata ogilbyi, assembly GCA_023548195.1. Classification (NCBI taxonomy): domain Eukaryota; kingdom Metazoa; phylum Chordata; class Mammalia; order Diprotodontia; family Potoroidae; genus Bettongia; species Bettongia penicillata. The sequence goes on along the minus strand of JAJHZJ010000482.1, from coordinate 3,791,129 downwards.
ACTACAAAGGAATCAGCCTGAATTAGGCTCAGCACAGTAAGAAGGGGAAGGGAGGGGGAGAGGTTAATGTAATATTCATCAAAAGTGTGATCTGGCAGCCCTCAAAATTAATTGCTTTCTTGAAATGTATTAAGAAAGACATAGTTTCCAGGAATAAAAAAGAGGACAGTCCTGTTGTTCCTTCTCCTGCTCAGATTACATCTAGAGTACTGTGTTCAGTTCCTGGCACAATACTTTAATAGAAGAATATCCAGTGCCTAAAGACGAGCAACCAGAAGGATGAAGGACCTCAAGTCTATGCTTTGTGAAGCTTGGTTGAAGGAAGCAGAGACGTTTGACTTGAAGGAGATTTAAAGATAAATGTTTTTAAGCACTTTAAAGGTTGTCAAATGGAACAGGGACCGGAATTGTTCCATATTACCCTAAAGAGCAGAATTAGGCAGTCAGTGGAAATTGCAAAAGCAAATGTAGACTTGATGTCAGGGAAAACTTTCTAACAGTCATTAAAGGTTGGAATAGGTTATGTGGGGAACAATGAGTTCCCCTCTTAATTGGAGGTCTTCAAGAAAAGGCCAGATGATCGCTAGTCTGGTATGTTGTAGTGGGGATTCTTTCTCAGGTGCTGGTTAGAATAGATGGCCACCGGGGCACTTTCCACCTCTGAAGATCTAAGATTCAATGACACCAGGCATTGAGTGAATAGGTCAGCTGCTTAGAAGAGCCAGAAACAGGAGGCTGTAGCAGAGACAGAAACAGGATCTAAACCACAGATTAAGAAGAGTCAAAAAAATGGGTCTTATGGTAAGACCAGCTTCTACGCTGCATTGCCAGGAAATAGACAAGGGGGCTGAGAGAAAAAGGCTTGCGTTTATATTTTTCTCCCTTAGGGGTTATCCAGATGTAAGCTAGTTTCAAGCTCTGGCTGTGTGCCAGTGAAATCCATTATCTCAACTTACCCCAAACCCTATGAGCTGGAAAACCCCTCATTCCAGTGCTGCCTTCATTAGCCTCCATGGATTCAATGGGACAGCAAACAAATGGGCCCCACCAGCGAGTCTATGTGAGATTTTTAGAAAACCTTCATAACATCTTTGTCTATCTGATTAGCCCTCTGTGGAAGAGGGGCAATCATACTTGGCACTTAAATGTGGCATGAAGTATCTCTGAGTTCCTGGTAATTTCAATTAATGCCCTTGTCACATTCAATTTTTCAGTAATTTTCAAATAAATACATCTCCTTTAAGGACCCTTGGAAAACCACATCCAAAATTTTTAAAAAATGTTGTTTATTCATGCACCTCATATGGGAAACTTTGCCCTCCTTCTCTAAGTCTATGAGGAGTCAATTCCATAGTTTTTAAGGTAAAGTAAGAAATTTTGAAAAGGACTAGACATTTGCTTCTACTTTATCAGTTGAAAATGATATCTGTGGGGTTCTATCTTCCTTTGGCCACAAACACATCTCTGCATATCCCTATTACTTTGCATTCCCATCCCTGACATCCTTCACCCACCCTTACAGAGTAGGAAATGTAGAAAAGCCAAAAGGCCAAACTCCATCGGCTTTACGTTGGAACTCACCTTAAGTGCTGTTCTACCATACTCTGCCTGCCATATTTTCCTCCCCACGGTCTTCTTCTGGAAATTGCCCAGAAGACCTGATGGAGTGGGCTACCCTCTGTATGTGCCACTTCCACACCTTTGTTATATCTTCCCTGGATTGTCCTGATCAAAAATGAAGATATTACCTTCACATACTCAGCCCCATCCCACCCCTCTGCCCTCTCCTGGGGATTACCCAGCATGACTACCCCCAAAGGGGAAGAACTATTCATTGAATTCCACCCTACTAAATTTACCTCAGGGATTATAATACTTAGAGATGGCTCTGGCAATAATGAAAAAAATTTTTAAAAACCTGTATCTATATTGTCTTCATTTTTTTTTTTGCCCACATCTCATTGAATAAAAGAGTTCTGCAAACAATTTGTGAAATGTTATAGTAGACTGAGGGTGTGTGTGTGTGTGTGTGTGTGTGTGTGTGTGTGTGTGTGTGTGTGTGTGCTCAACAACCCATATTTGAGGGTAATTGCTGGTAAACTCCTATTACATAGTGACATTTTTGTGCCTGCTGCTATAAACCACAACAACCAATGTGTGATTTTTTTAAAAAATTATTTTTGTGGTAAATGTTGTTCTTCACTGAAAACCACATTTGTAATTAAATCAGTTGATAGCACAAATACACATCACATTCTTATATTACTGTAACAGTCTCATGTTTACTTATTGCTAATTCTATTTCAATATAATTAACTCTTTTAATCATCCATTATTTGTATTTCGTCTGGACTGAAGGAGAGCACACTCCGGGGTTTTTGGCTGTCTGCCTGGGCAGCTTAGCATGCTTGACAAAATGTTGCCAAATTCTACAGTAGCTCATGTTTTTTCTCATTTCTTCATTTCTGACGTGTGGTTTCCCTTCTTCCCTCTCTCTCTTATGGAACAAGTGTTTCATCTGATCAATTAAAATTTGTTTCTCAAACACCATACTGTGGTAGGTGAACTGTGAAATGCATGTAACATCATCAAGGGTAATAAATAGTCATTGGAAAGTTATTTGAGAGACTATTATTATCATCAGATTATCATTCTTTTAGTATTTTTATTTATTATTCAATTTGATTGAAGACTACAAAAGAGTCTTCTACTGAGTCTTTGCCTTGGACCTCTGTCTTGTTCAAAATAATTTCTGTTAGTGACAGGAAGTAAACTTTTAGTGGACTTTGGAAACTGGAAATCGTACACATGATACATGCCATTTAATACTTTGAGGAAGCAATCAAAAAAAGAGTTTCCTTCTTTATACTCATGAAAAGTTAAATACCCCAGCTTTACCGGAAAAAAATACAAGGTGTTGGGTAGCATATAAGAATCCTTGAAATGCCTCTTGGCTATGTATTCTATCTTTGAATAAACACAATAGATTCAATCTTGGGGCTAAAACTTTTCATTTTTCCCTAACCAATTTTCTCTGGGAACTTCACAATTTGGCTTGAACTATATCTCCACTGCCATGAATAAAAAAATAAATAAATAAAAACAACAGCTCCTATGAAAGGTGACAATGTGTATCAGATACAGAAGAACTTTTATTTACCTAGAAGAAAATGAAAAGCAAACAAAGAATACATACTAACCTATACATAGTTTATTCGACTTCCCTCCTCTTTCCAGTGAGTGCTATCTTTCCCCCTGAGATCTATATAGTCTTCTAGCAGTGATGGTATGGTGGGGAGAATTCTGGATTTGGAGTCAAGGAGGCCTGGATTCAAATCTCAGCTTAGACATTTATTAACTGTGTGATCTTGGGCAACATTTTGTCAAGTATGCTAATGTCTTTGGCATTTGTGGGTTGAGAAGTCTGGAAACCACCACAGATGCCAGTGACAGTCACCTGAGGCCTTCCCCTGGGGGCTTCAGCCTGTGCCTTTGTGGCCCATACTGGACTTTACTCTTCTCTCAGATTGATGCAACAGACCATTCCTGTCGATCTTTCCAGCATTCTTGGGCTGGAAATGTGTTTCACTCTGTCATTTTGCGACTTCTGCTGCTCTAGAATTTGTTTGTCTTTTTTACAAGTATTTGGAAGGGATTTGGGAGAGAGCTCAAGGGAGTCCCTGCTTTTACTCCACCATCTTGGTTCTGCCCACCTCCTCATCTCTTAAAGAGGGAGTTCAACTCAATAACCTCTGAGGACCCTTCTAGCTCCAGGTCCATGATCCAAGAATGCTGGAATTTTCCTAGGAAGGGAAATAAATCTGAAGTTCTCGGGCAACTTCCCCCAACACTCTGGTGAGTACAAACTTCAACTGGGAACTAAGAGAGTTCTTTGGGCTTGTTTGTTATCCTAAAGATCCAGACTACCCTCAAAAGAGAATGAACTAGGATTGCTACAGAGGGAATCCTTTTTTTCCATTAGACTAAAATAATACAAATAACATACAATCATGTCAGAGGTAAAAGTATATATTTTGCTCTTGTATGTAATAGCTAAGTCTCTTGCTGCTCAACAAACTCCAGAACTACACGGGAGAACCTCAGTCAAGACATTTTCATCTCCCAGAAAGTTAAGTTAAAGAACTCCTACCATGCAGTGAGAAGGGATGGGGCTTGGCAGTACTATATCTTAAACTATACTAAAAAGCATTATTCATTGAATCTGTTTGTTACTGGTTAAGAGAAAGTGGCATCTAGATGGCACAGTGGATAGAGTTCTGGGCCTGAAATTAGGAACACTCATTTTTCTGAGTTCAGCTCTGGTCTCAGACACTTGCTAGCTGTGGGAACTTGGGCAAGTCACTTGATCTTCTTTGCCTCAGTTTCCTCATCTATAAGATAAGCTGGAGAAGGAAATTGGAAACACTTCAGTATTTCTGCCAAGAAAACCCCAAATGGGGTCACAAAGAGTCAGACACAACTGAAAAGACTGAACAACAAGACATAGAAATGTTGATCAGTGGAACATACTAGGTATAAAAGATGTAGAAGAAAATTAATTCTACAACTTAGTATTTGATAAGCACAAAGACTCCCAGATACTGGGAAAAGGTCTCACTATTTGACAAAACTTCTGGGAAAATGGGAAAGCATTCTGGCAGAAACTAGGATAGACCAACATCTCATACTATATACCAAGATAAATTTCAAATGAGTGTATGATGTTAAATTTTTTTCTCTTCCACCAAATATGCATAGTGAAGCCATGCAAATTTCTACATTGGCTATGTCCCAAAAATATGTGTCTCATTCTGCACCCTGCACCCAATATCTCTTTGTTAGGAGGAAATGACATTAAAGGAGTACCTTTAGTACTCTTAATTTAGTCCTATTAAGTTAAGAGTAAATAAAGGATTATACTAACATTTGTTAACAGGGTGAGACATTAAAAAAAATTAGAGGAAAAACAAAGGATTTATTTTTCATATCTAGGGAAATAATTCATGACTAAATAAGGGATAGAGGGGACCACAGAAGATAAAATGGACAATTCTGAGTAAAGCAAATAAAAATATTTTTGCACAAGCACAGTCAATACAGCTAAAATCAGAGAGAAACAATAACTGGAGGGAATTCATTGCAATAAGTTTCTCTGAAAAAGGTCTCATTTCAAATATAAGTGACCTAAATGTATAAGACCAAGAATCATCCCCTAATAGATAAGAATAGTCAGTTTTTAAAGGGAGAAATTCTAGTCATCAACAAACACGTAAAATGCTCCAAATCACTAACTTTTAGAGAAATGTGAATTAAATCAACTCTGAGTTTCTACCTCATACCCATCAGACAGGCAAGGATGACAAAAAGGGAAAAATGACAAATATTGGAAGGTCTATAGGGCAAAAGAACTCCTGGAGAGCTATAAATTGGTCTATCCATTCTGGAAAGCAATTTGGAACTATACCTAAAATGTTACTAAAGTATGCATATACCTTGACCCAGCAATACCACTAACAAAGAGATGAAAGAAAGAGGAAATGTACATGCACAAAAATATTTATAGTAACTATTTTTGTGGTGATAAAAATATAACGTGCCCATCATTTGAGAAATGACTGAAGAAATTATGGTATATTAATATAATGGAATATTACTGTGCCATAAGAAATTATAAAAGAGATAGCTTCAGAGAAATCTGGAAAGACATATGAATTCATACAGAGTGAAGAAAGCAGAACCAAGAGAATATGTGTAATAACAATGATATCATAGAGAAAAACAGTTTTTAAAGACTTGACACTCTGATCATTCTTCCAGAGGACCGATGATGAAGCATGGAACACACCCTCTTAACAAAGAGATGTTGGAGGTAGGGTGCAGGCTGTACAATGAGATATATATTTTTTGGATATGGTCAATGCAGTTATTTGCATTGCTTCACTACACATATTTATAAGGTAATTTTTTTAATAAGGAAGGGAGAGATAGGAGAGAAAAAATAGACTTTTGCCAATTGAAAAAAAGTAAAATTTATTATTTAAAGAAATTCCCCAAACTCAGAAAGATGGTTTCTCTCTCCATAGCTACCCTCTCTGGGGCTGAAATATGGTACCATGGTTGAAGCCAGAATCTTGTAACTCAGAGGTCTCCTGAGGATATGTGGTTTAGAGGTCTGCCACTTCCTTTTGCTAAAACCTCTCAGGCCCTGCGGATGAAAGCACATATACTTGTAATATGTCTGCTCCAAAGCTGTCATCAGTGACTCCCAGAGGAAAGGTTCTATTACTATACAAGTTTCCTGCTCCTTCTCTGGTATCCAGGCTCAAGCTAAGATCTGTGGTTACTGATTTGTGTCCAGTTTTCTTTCTGGATCTCTCAAAAGAAAAGGTTATCCCGGGTCTTTTAGCCTCCATTTATAGACTCAGTTATGAACAGAACCTAAAGTCATCTCAGTAATCCCCAGTCATGGAGAGTGAAGGACATGCTTTCTGTTCTCTTAAAGAAATACCAGTGGATATGTTCCCAATCTTCATAGGAAGATACCACCATAGTACAAAAACAAAACAAAACAAAAACAAACAGCTCACCTACATATAAACTCACAAACCTGATCAAGTTGCCTTGATCAGTGGGATTTCTCTCCCATCCTCCCCCTTCCTTCCTCCCTCCCTCTGTTCTCTCTAATCTTTACACATTTGCACAGGCTGTCCCCTACATCAAGGAGGCTTTTCTCTCTCGTCTCCATGCCTCTGAACTCTTAATCTTCAAGACACTACTCTAGTACCATTTCCTACAAGAGGAACTTCCTGATGCCTCGGATTATTAATTTGTACTCAACATTTTTTTATATTTATTTTCTCTATGTTTTACATTTACTTCTCAATGTAATGTTATATTCCCTGAGTAGAATGTAATCTCCTTGAGTGTAAAGATTGTTTTGTTTTTGTCATTGTATCCCTATCACCTAGCACAGTGCTGAACATGTACCACATACATAGTAAGTATTTGGAGACTTGAATTGAATTGAACAGAATAAATGCCAAATGAAAGATACAAATTGAGTGTTGTAAGAGTTCTTAAGAGGGAGGGATTACTTCCAGCTGGAGTGAACAGGGAAGGAATCTTGAAAGAGGTGTCATTTGAGCTGGTCCTTAAAGGATGCATAATATGGGATTGCCATAAGTGAAATGTGCTATTCTTCAAAATACTCCTCTTGAGAGGCCACTCATTGATTCCAACCTTCCTATTAGATAGCGCTATTACACTATCATTGCTCCAGATGTTTTTAAAATTTGAATTGGGGGGCAATTTCCCTCAGAGTCAGCTTCTGAGTTGCAGAAGAAACTTATTCTCATCATTTTATCTCACTACCTATTTTTTTTTTTACCTAAATCAGGATTACCATCTACCTTGATTAACTGTCAAATGTGGCACTAAATGACTTTTGGGTATTTAAAAAAATAATAATAATAAAATCTGCCCTTAGTGAATCAGGTTTACCACTACTAAGGATATTTAAATCATTTAAATCCTGTGTTTTATGTCTGAAGGAAATTATGCAAATAGATTTTAAAAAATCATGCTTTGAACAAGCTAGAATAGTTGTTATATATATATATATATCTTTTCAAAGACATCTTCTCCAGGATGACACTCATTTGAATGTGTGAGTAACAAATGTTCTGAAGCTGCTATGCTAACTCCTACCCAGAATGTGGCTACTACGCCCCTCTCCCCACCACTCCACGGCTCTAGGGATACCCTGAGTGGGGATGGCAAGGTTTTATTTAGAGTATTATCAGATCAAGTTCCCGGGCTAATGAGATGATAATCCTTTAGTCAGTCAGATTCAATTAGTTTTTTTAAAAGGGGGTATTTACTAAAGTGATAGAAAACATCCCTCCAAAAGTCTGTGATAGACTCTCCATCAAGTACATACTGACTCTAGGGAAAAGTGGGCTCAAGCTTAGGAAGCTCATCTGAAGAGTGAGTTTCTTGTTTCTAGAAGTTCCTTTCTCCTCTTCTCAGCAGTGCTCAAGAAACTTGCCTTAGGCATAGTGTAGTTTCTTTACTGAGCTCTTTATAGAGCTGTGAATCTGTATTCAATCTGTTGTTTTTTTTATTACTGATGTGACGTCTGACCACCAGCCTCCACTACAACAGGGAATGTTGCTAAGATGCCAAGAGAAAGATGGGAAATCTAAAATCCTCTGAAAACTTCGCTGAAGTGTGTATGGGGGAGGAGGGGTCTGGAGAGACCTAGGCCAAACTAAAAACCTAAGTCTCTGCTTCCCTGCCTGCTGGTTATTCCTCAGGGATTTTACTGAAATACCATTCTCATTCCTAGCTTTGGAATAACCTCAGTTCTCAACTTATTTGATATTTCATAGACGACTCCTAGGGTTTGCCCTTGTTTATTCATCCTATCCAAACATGATTCCTGTGCAATGCCACTCTAGTTCCAAGAATTTTTCACACCTAGCCTAAAGTCTATGATTGATTAACTGATTGAAATCAAAGCCTAGGAATGAGGTCTATTGCTTGTTTTCACCTGGTTAAGGTACCAGGGCATCTTAATGCTTACTTTAAATAGGGAGGGGTGACTTGATTGATTTACTCAATTAACATCTCACATTTACATTTAAGTTCTGGTGAGAATATTCACACATACTACCACATCCCAGGCATTCCCTCTACATTCCTGGTGGTTCAGAAAGTCTTGTAAACCCCATTCAACAAACATTTATCAAACAATTACTATTCATAAGGTACTGTGCTAGGTTTGGGGAAATATACATGCAAAAATGATACATTTACATTTTAGTGAGCAGATACAGTATGCATATAGAAAGCATAATATGAGCTAATTTGAAGATGGAATAATATAATATCATAATGGAAAGGATAAGCAAAAACTCAAATGAGATAGTACCCGAACTGGACTTTGAAGGTTGTCAAAGATTGTGAGAGTCAGAACTGAGGAGAGAATACATTCAGGCATGGGAGGGCAGGAATACCAAGGTTGGGGATGCATGGAGGAGTCATAAATGGGATAAAATGTTAAGACAGAGGAGCAGCTAATTGACTGGAAAATCAAATGCATGAAGGGAAGTCATTTAAAATACAGATGGAAAGGTAGGCTGGGGCCAGATTGTGGATGACCTTAAATGCTAGGCTAAGGAGTTTATAATTTCCATTGCCCAAAGGCAATGGAAAGCCAGAGAAGTTTTTTGAGCAGGGAATTAATACAGTGAGATCTATGCGATGGTAGCTTTGCAGAGGATGGAGAGGGGAGAGCCCAGAAGATGCAAGACTAATTAAAAAGCTATTACAGTAGTCCAGACAAGAGGAGATGAATGGAGAGAAGGGGTCAGATGTGAGAGATATTTTAGAGACAGGACTGAAAAGACTTGGTGAGTGACTACAGTGTGGGTTAAGAGGGAGGAAAGAAGGGGGGAGAAAGTATCAGATTACAAATGTCATCCCCTATCTCCTTTATTCCTTCTGCAATAGATACCTCCACTTCCTTTCCTCTTACTCTGTTTTTAACTCTACACTTTGACTTCAAACCTCATCAGTGAACAGAAATTCTTTCTCCAAAAATTGTTAAAGACCTCTTAATCACCAGATCTAAAGATCTTTTCTCACTCTCCATCCTTCCTGATCTTTCTGCAGCCTTTGACGCTCAATCATTTTATTCTTTTTGATATTCTGATATTTGATATTTTAATATTCTCTTCTTTCTAGGTTTTTGTGATAACTTCTCCTTTCTGGTTCTCCTTGTCTGACCCCTCCTTAGATTCCTCTGCTGAATCCCTATCCAGGTCACATCTGCTTAACGGTGACTCACAGGGCTCTCTCCTGACCCTTCCTCTCTTCTCCCTGCATACTATTTCGCTTGGTGATCTCCTCAGCTCCTATGGATTCAATGATCACTTTTATTGAGATTGTCAAATATAATTCATTGTATTTGATACATCACATTTGATATATCAAATATATGATTCCCAAATCTAATTATTCAAACCTAACATCTCTACTGACCACCAGTCTCAGTTTCCAACTGCCTATTGGATGTCTTGAGCTGGATCTCCTGTAGACATCATAAACTCAACTTTTTAAAAATTGAACTCGTTATCTTTTCCTCCCAACCCTCCTCTCTTCTTAACTTCCCTATGATTGCAGAGGGTGGCATCATCTTGCAAGTAGCAGCCTGGGTGTCATCCTCTACCCCTCACTCTCTATCACCCCACCCCAACTCATATCTAATTCGTTGCCACCACCCTGTCAACTTTAACTTTGTAATATCTCTAGTATATATATTTCCTTCTTTCTTCTGACACTACCACCCAACCCGGTGGAGACGCTTATCCTTCATATCTGGACTATTGCAATAGCCTGATGGTTGTTTTCCCTGCAACGAATCTCTCCCCTTTCCATTTCATCCTTCACTCAACTGTCAAAGTAATTTTCCAAAAGCAAAAGTCTGATCATGTCATTCCCTCCCCCCTCCCCTCCTATCAGTAAATTCCAATGGCTCTCTTTCACATCTAGAATCAAATATAAAATCCTCTGTTATTCAAAACCCTTCATAACTTACCTCTTCCCTTTCTTTTCTAGTCTCCTTAAACCTTACACTATCCCCTCCCCATGGCAATACTCTTCAATCCAGTAACACAAGTCTCTTTACTGTACCCGGAATGAAATTCTACATGCTCTCACTTCAACAGTTGTCCCCCATGCCTAGAATGCTCTCAGTCTTCATCCCCATCCATCTCCAAGTTTCTTTCAAATCTCAACTAAAATCATACCATCTACATCCTTCTTCTTCATCCTCCTTAATTCTAGTGCCTTCCCTAGATGATTATCACCCTTACATGTTGATTATTTCCAGAACCTAATGCATATAGTGTGTACTTAGTTATGTGTGATTCTCTCCACATCTTAAGTTTCTTAAGAGCATGGAGTGTCTTTGACTTTTTTTGTATCCCCAGTGCTTACTTAGTACAATGCATGGCTCATTGGAAGCACATAACAAATTTTCATTGACTGATTATTAGGAAGATGGTGGTCCCCTCAAAAGAAATAGGGAAGTTTGGAGAAGGAAAAGATTTAAGGGAGAAGAAAATGGGTTTGACTTTGGAGGTGGAGTTTGACATTTTTTGGAAACATCAAGTAGCTATTCAACTGATGATTGATGGTGTGGGACTTGAATTCACCTGAGGTATTAGGGCCACATTGATTTTGGAGTAAGGGAGCCCTATAACATCAGTCTTGAAATCAGAGTCATAGGATTGCCTCATCCCATGTAACTCGTGGTTCAACTCATTCAGCAAAGTATATTTATGGTGTATTATATTTCAGACTTCACAAAACAGTAATTTCCATGTAGAATCCACAGGATCAGCACATTCTAAGTAATGGCATGATTTCAGGAGTACTAGGAAGTCCCCCCGTCCCTCCCACCACCAAAAAAAATTATCCATCTGCTCACTGCTAACTAAAATGCTGTTAAGAAGAATCCCAAAAATCAGAGAGAAAGCTCAAATGCAAATACTTCTGTGAGAATTTCTAGGAAAGTTTAAACAATCATTTCAGGTCCTCTTTGATAGGGGGAGGCAGAGAATGGGCAACTTAAAGTGGGGAGAGAGAAGAATATGGGGTACCAGGAGCAGAGAAATGAGAAAAAGAAGTAGAAAAGGGACGTTTTAAAAATTGTCCCAGTTCCAGTTTTTCCTAGGGCTAGCTGTTTAAGTACTCTCTGAAGGTCACAAGAATTTACTGACGATCAATCACTCGGCACACAGAAGAGCAGTAGTAGCTAGTCTGGGTTAATTATGCCTGTGGCGCTTGTCTGCATAGTGAAAGTGCTAAAGTCCGCACTTCCCTTTCTTGAGATGCACCAATGCCAAAAGAACAACCTTTGTATTGTGGGTGGGCTGGGTATTTGTTTATTATCCAATTAAAGAGTTTCAGAAGGCTTTATTTTTTTATTTATCTATTTGTTTCTTTTTGATCAGGAGTTCCCAAATTTCTAGCCACAAATCTTTCATTCTGAAAAAAATTTGCCTGACGCAAAACATAGACATTGTACATTCCCTTAGGTACTTTACATACACATTGATGGTATGTGATACTACCTTAAATGAAGTGGGACACCTGTTATCATCAGAGCCTTAACTAGATATCTCGGGGCCAGGGAAAAGCTTTGCAAACCGCACCTAGCACAAGCAGCATACGATCAGTTTATAAAATACAAATTCCTTTGCTCAGCATTGCTATAGATCGCCAAACACAAGACCTTGCAACAAGAGAAACCATAAGGTACCTGGCATCTCACTGAGAGTAGAAGAGATCAAGGCAGGTGAGGTCACAGAGTAGCTTACTTGGCACAGTTTGACCCCTCCTGTGAGGGGTAGGAAACAAGCCATCTGGCAGGTTCCTATTTTTGCTCATTAATCTTGCTAACTGGGTGCTAAGCTCAGTTGTTTCTATTCTTGAACTAGTCAGATTTGAGGAATTGAAGGAAAATGATTTCTAATTAAGCTAGTCTGGCTTGGAAATTCAAAGAGTGGAGAGCAACGGCATTTAACTTAAGGTGACTCCAAGATCTATTGGATAATAGCAGGCCAGCCACCAGCTGAACACTTCCCCACAGTGTTATTGGTATAGCTGCTCCCAGCCAGCAAAGTTTCTTTGGGTGCTCTGTTACTCCTGTCATAGACTCTGGCTATGGTGGGGCTTTGCTCAGCTCTGCCTCACTTAAATCCAATTTATCAGCCTTGTGATATCATGGGTCCTCTTCAAGAGTGAAGGACCAAATAACAGGAGCAAGGAGGTAGTCGGAGAATCGCCTGAAGCGCTTAGAGGTTAAATGACTCTGCCAAAGTCACAGAACCAGTATGTCTGAGAACAGGGACCTGAACCCATCTCTTCCTCACTAAGCTCAGTTCTTTAACCACTTGGACATGCCGCCACTTTTGCATATTTATTTACCACATATTTGTAAGAAAAGGGTACAAGACATATGTACAAGATATACATGCTCTCTATTGTTCAAGTTCCTGTTTTGACCTGGTACAAGGGAGCAAAGCTGCTCAGAATCCATCCGTCTAAGAGCAATTAGTAAGCATCTACTCTACATCTACAAAGCACTGGGAATATAAAAGTGAGACACTTCCTGCCCTGAAGGAGCTCACGTCCGACTCAGGGAGCTAACTAGTTGACATATACCATATACGAAATAAGGATAAATGTAATAGATAGATGACCTCAGGCTGGAGGGAATGGGGTTACCATCCCAACTCTCATTGCTGCTGGCAGATTGGGTCTCCAGAGCCAAGCTACCTTTCCCCTCATAATCTAAGGGTAGCTTTGAGAGGTTGTGGGGTATCTTTTTCTGTGACTGTTACTCTTGGGACCTCTCCAGCGCATTTCTCTGCAATATCTGTCAATCAGTTACTAGCTTCTCAATATCAATTAACAATTAGTATTTCCAACTAATTAATATAAATTACCTTTAACAAAAGGATATTTACTGACAAAGCATAGGAATGGAAAAGCTATGAAAACTTTCTCCCAAATTGGAGTACCCTCCATCCTTTATAAAAATGCCTTGATCCTGGAGAGAGTGGACTCAAACTTAACTCAAAGAAAGCATTATCACCACTAAGTTCACCTCTGAGTGTGGCCTAACCAATGATAAGTCTCTCCTTTGTAGGATGTGGAATCTTGGCAGCTGAGCCAATTCACTGTTGGGAAGGGTCGAAAAGTTCACTTCTCAAGACTTACTCCTCACCAGGACTAGCTGCTGTATCTACCAACAGACTCTACTATGTATATATATATATATATATATATATATATATATATATATATATATATATATATATATATGTGTGTGTGTGTGTGTGTGTGTGTGTGTGTGTACATATATATATATATATATTTTTTTTTTTTAAATACCAGAGTTTGTTTTTTTAAATGTATTTATTTTTTAGCATTCTTTTCTTTTCTACTGTATAATTCTAATACTGGGCTACTGATAGTTGGCTTTCTTTGCTTGTTGTTGTTCCACCCACCCAAGAAACGTTCACAAAGGTGTAACCTGGTCCATTTTATCTCTGATACTCATTCATCTGAGGTTGGGAAAGAAAAAAGACAACAGAGACCAAAAAAAAAAGGCACCTATGTCTTTGCGGCCATGTGGGACATGGATAGGGAGAGAGGAGGAGGAGAGAGAAAAAGAGAGGAAGAAAAAGGGACAGAAGAAAAAGGAGAGGGAGAGAGGAGAGAAAGAAAGAGGGAGAGGGGAGGAAAGGAGGGGAAGAGAGGATGGGAAAAAAAGAGGGAGGGAAGGAGAAAAAAGGGAAAGGAAGGGAAGGAGAGATAGAAGGGGAGGGAGAAAAAGGGGTTTGGAAAGATTGGAAAGGAGACAGAAAGATGTAGACAGAGATGGCCGAAGTAGGGGGTAGAAGACAGAAAGAGAGAGAGAGAGAGAGAGAGAGAGAGAGAGAGAGAGAGAGAGAGAGAGAGAGAGAGAGAGAGAGTTCTTTTGCTTATTTGGGCTTTTTATGTACATACAAAGGTCTAGCTCCAAAGTTCTGGCTCAAGAAGTCAATTAAAAGATTTTCTATTATAGTTTTCTATTATTAAAGGTTTCCTGTTATTCTGTATGGATCAAATAGCCATCATCCTACACACAGCTCTGGTTACTCTGTGTGTACGTATACACATACATATACCCACATACATACATTAATATGTATATATTATAATACATATAATATGTATATAATGTATACATATATATGTATGTATGTATGTATGCATTAGCCTGCCTAGTAACCAGTAGCTACTTGATCCATTCAATAGTACCCAATGCCAACACAGTACTTCATAACTACAAGCTCAGTAAATGTTAGTTAAATTTAATTGTACCTGGGAACTTTTAGAATAGAGCTATAGTAAATCTTTGGTTATACAGAATTATTAGAAAATAAATAATGGAAAAAGGATTTTCTGGATAGTCAAGAGTCTATATTTAAGTTCTGTATCAAATACTGTATTTCACATTTCCCCACTTGAGCTCCCTTTGTAAAACATACACATCACTAGACTGTGAATTCAAAAAGTAGAATTGTGATATGAATTTTTCTACTGTTGGGAATGAACTCCAGGATGCAGTGATTAGATATAAAATGCATTCTTGAACGTTTATATTCCTATATTTATAACTCATGATCTGAGATCGGGGTGGGGTAAGGAGATGGGTTAGTATAGTCAGAAGAGCTTTCAGATAATCTCCAGGAGGCTGGGTATATACCTTCTTGACTCTAGTCCTGTGAGAAATAGATTTTTGATTTTCCTAAGTGAAGGAGAAAGCCAGTGACATCGTTTCTCTTAGATTTCAAGGACACAAAGGGCCATTATTTAACTCCAGTCTGAGGGAATAAATATAAGACTAAGGAAAAGCTTTTCTGTGGTGGCAAGGAAGGTGGGGATGTCTGGGAGGTAAGGAGGTTGTCACTGAGGGCTACTGGCAACTGGGTGGCACAATGGATAGAGTGCTAGGCCTGTAATCAGGAAGATCCGAGTTCAAATCTAGCTGTAGCCATTACTAGATCTGTGACCTTGTACACTTAAACCTGTATTTGCCTCAGTTTCTTCAGGTGTAAAAAATGATAGCACCTACCTCCCAGAATTGTGGTGAGGATCCAAGGAGATGATATTTATAAATTGCTTCACATAGTGACTGGCATGTAGTAAGTGCTTAATAAATGCTTATTCTACCCCTGGTTGTACTGTGAAATACATGTAATTATAGATGCAGATAGTGTGGCATAAAGGGAAGATAACAGTTAATTATCCAAATTAGCTTGACATTAGTGTAACACATGGATACCCATAGGAACTATTTAATGCTGGCGTCTTCACTCTCTTGATTATTTCCAATTTAGCTTGTATATAGTGCATTTGGACACAGTTGCTTACATGTTGTCTCCCCCATTGGGCTGCTTGAGAGCAGAGACTATTCTGTGTTGTCTTTCCTTTCTTTGTATCCTTAGCGCGGAGCACAGCCTGGCACATATTAGGCCCTTAAATGTTTATCCACTGACCGACCTGGTTTCCTCTTCAGCAGCTCCCCACCCTGACCCCAGATTCCTCGTGCTTGTTCTTCAAGGCTCCATACAGAATTGAATTACTGACAGCTGTTTACCCTCTCCCCCAGGCTCCAGTGTAGACCTCAGAACTGAACTCAGACTCTTGTCTCTGTTAATAGCTCTCTTCTCTGCTGTCAGCACCACTGCTGGTGCTAAGCAGCCTAGGTGCCATTGGGACCTTCACCGGCTCCTTCTGCCATCAGCTGTGTCCTCCTCTCTTCCCTGCTCCTTCATAGCTTCTGTGTGAATAGGCAACTCTTTTAGAACCAGAGCAAGCTTTTCCTTTTGTCAGCAAACTGACCAGTCACACCAGCTTAGGGGGGATCTTTAGGTTTTTAGTGCCTCTCAGCTCTTCTCACCACTGTTTGTTCCTCACTGAAAATCTCTGGGAGGAAGTGTTTTATTTTTTCGTTAAGTCCACCTTTTTGTCTTTCCCTTTCTTTTCTTCTCTACTTCCTTCCCCCGCTTCTCAACCTGGGTTGTAAGCTTGGTTTACATTACAATTGCACCAACACAAAGTTCCAACCAACTGAGCTAAATAGCTATGTAAGTCAAGGCTGGCTATTAAAAGTGTAGAAAAGAACCATTAGGAAATTAACTGTGTTCTTCTGTTTGTATTTCAATTGTAGGAACTAAAGGTAAACATGGTGAAACAATGCTTTTTGCTTGGAAGATACATGATAACATAAAAAGTGTGGAGGCCTACTTCCTGAGCTGGAAATACAAAAAAACATATAGCTGAAGTGAAAAGAAAACATTGCATTTATCTGGAGGGCCCTAGATTAAAAACTGCCTCTGACAGTAGCTACACGAAAACCTGTTCGAGCTCTATCAATCAATCAATGAACATTTATGAAGCATCTATTATGTGCCAGGCACTAAGCACTGAGAATACACAAGGGCAAAAGACAATCCCTGCCCTCAAGGAACTTCTGTAAAATGAGAATTATTATATCTGTAATATTTGCACTCCCCATATTGTCACGACAATCAATAACATATGCAGACCTTAAATTGCAATGAAAATATTAGCTATAATTGTTTCTAACACAGATGTAAATACAATTTAATTTACTACTTACCAGTAATGATTAATAATGAAAGTATCAAAGGTTAGTTTAAATTTAGCTTATTTGTTTTAAAGTATAAATGGCATAGCATTCAGATGTGTTAACTGTTACTTTTCATGAGTATTAACAGCACTTAGTCTTTTTTTCCATTTTGTCTGAATTTAACAAAAACCAAATAAAATATAAGCATCTAAATAAAATGAACATTCCCATAAACATTGTACAACAAGATTGCACATGAAGTTGCACATTTCTAGTATACAGAGCTTGCTTTTCTTTTTAAGCATGTAATGAATTCAACATGTAATTTCAAAGCTTTACTCTGTGTCTATAATTCCTTATGGCCCTCCTTCTGTTCTCTTCTCGTTTGGAAAAGCAGGGAGGAAGTGAATTTCTAACCCTCCTTTTTCTCCCAACTCCCAGCCCCAATTGAAAAAGAAAAACACAAGTCTTGCAATAATTACATATAGACAAGGAAGACAAATCTCCCCCGCCCCCATCGGCCATTTCCAAAAATATATGTTTATTTTGCTGCTTAAGTTGATCACCTCTCTATCAGGAAATGGGTAACACAATAGCTCTGATACAATACACATCTATAACTGTAGAAGAGTGAAATTATGATGCTTTTTATCTATAAACTGATGAATTTGGGAGATTCTAGGATTGTGTTCTTGTACACAATTTCTCCCCAATCTCCTTTACTGCATGCCTCTGTCAGGGTATGAAGTGGACTGTGTTTAGTGAGGACAACCACGCAGGAAATGAACTAGATTGATTTGTCCTTCTTTTTGTCCTTTATCACACATCATCAATTGCTTTCCTGTTGCTTGGCTCAGTAAACTGAGCATAGATTTAATTGGACTCACTGACCCTAGTTTTGGTGACCTCCCAAAGGGGACAAGTACACTCCAGTGCTCTTCAGTGTGTCACATGGAAGAATAATAACAGCCACTGACATTGAGATTGTACTTTGCAATTTATGATAGACCACATATATCTCATTTGATCAGGTATTATTAGATCCATTTTACAGATGAGGTCACTGAAACTGACAAATCACATCCCTTATCCAAAATCATATTAACTTCTAATTGGCAGACCTATGGTTTTAATCTGCTCACTTGACCCCAAATCCAGTGTTCTCTCTCCCACTATATGGCCAACAAGTTAACTCTGTTCAATACACCAAATGAAAATAATCAGACAATAGTGAGGAGCCACAATTTCAATTTGATGTTCATAGGCAACATATCTTAGGTAGGTCTCTCTCTCTCTCTCTCTCTCTCTCTCTCTCTCTCTCTCTCTCTCATCTCTCTCTCTCTGTCTCTGTCTCTGTCTCTTTCTCTCCTGGATGGTTTTGACTCAGTGTTTTAAGAATCCCAGATAAAGATTTATTCTGAATTGCATTTATACCAAGATTTAGGCAGATGTGAGTGTACATATGTGCCTCAAATTCATTTTCAGAAGAGTAAACTACCTGATGCTCCTTTTTCTGGGTGGTTTATGTCATTGCATTGAATGGGGCTATAAATTTCTGCAAAAGAAATAAAAATTCCACGGTAACCATCCATTCCTATATCATGGGGCCTCCTTTATCCATAACAAATATGGTCATTCTATTTATGTCTGGAAGGGAAGGTAGATTTTGGCTCTGAGTATTTGGCTGCTTGAACTAGAAAAAAAAAATTATCCAAAGAAAAACTTTGAGCAGTTTAGAGCAGCAGTTCTCAAAGTATAGTCTAAAGGTCCCTGAGACCACTTCAGCTGGAAGGGATTAGTACATTAAATGTATACAGTACAAATTTTAGAGTTAGAAGAGCCTACAAAAACAAAAGACAACTAGTTCAACCCTTCTTTTTATAAATAATAAATCTATAGCGTATGGAAAAATAATAATAAATAATAAATCTAACACAACTTTGGACAAGGTCAGACAGGTAGTAAGAATTTGGCAAGAGTTGAACCTCTTTCTCCGACTGTAGAACTCCAGCTCTTTACATTGTACCCTATTGCCTCTTCTAGAGTTCTCAGGGAGCTCTGGTAATTAGCACTCAAAGTGAATTTTAGTGCAGATATCCAATAATTAGAATTTGTGAACTTCTGCTCAGCGAAGAGACAGACATCAGTTAATGTGAGGGTTGCCATGTAATTCTAATCACTTGGCCTCATGAATGTAGAAAATGACTTAGCTTAAACCTAAAACCAGCATTTTGAATACGTCTCTATGGAGTACTTCTGAAATAAAACAGTTAATTCTTTATGATCATAAAATTAAATGGGAAACAGGGACTTGCTTTGGTTCTAGGAAAACAGTGGCCACAGCTTCATTTTGTCTCTTTCTGCAAACAGCTAAATAATTTATGGCATCAAGTCCTTAGAGGTTGTGAGTCACTCATTAATTGTTTGCTACATGTCAATTTATTCTGTTGGCAGATGCAAGAGGATCTCATAATACATTGAAAAGCAAGCAAAAGTATCTTCTCCTAAATTATGCAGATAGTGTTTTCTCAGTTTTTTCATTAACAGGATACTTAACTGAGTTATAAGAGAGCAGTTTCAAAATCTTTCAAATAATTTTCTTATATAAGCCTCCCCCCCTTATTTTTAAAGAAATGGTTTTGTTATTAAGCAGTAACTAAAACTGAACAAGAAAGCAATACTATTTGTTAGGATGGCCAGCTAAAGAATCCACATACCGCTACTTAGAGAAGTGTTGATCCCAGGCAGGGGTGATTCAGAGCTCGTGCTAATTGCCTCACTCTGTTAAAGTTTTAGTGTGAATTTCCTCAGAAACCAGCAAAGGCTACAATAGGACTTAATTTATTGTTGTGTTGATTGTTCAGAGTGACTTCAAGCTGTGGAGAAAATGCAGCAATGCAAATCAAACTTAAAAGTGTGTTATGAGAACATTTTTGGGGGAGACCCTGTGGTTAAACATTTAACAGAAACACTGATCCCAGGACACGTGTCGTCTTACTTATAAGTAATGTAACTTCCTTGAGAGCAAGAACATCTATTTTGCCTTTCATTGTAATCCAGTGTTAGCACAGGGCCTGACGCAGAGTATGTGTTTATAAATGTTTGTGGGTGGAGATCCCTATATGCCATTTTCATCGGCCTAACGTATTATCAATTGGGCGGTTATTGCTTTGTTGTTAAATAGTATATCTCCCAAAGGTGCCTAACTCATAACCAGAGAATAAGTGTGTGTGTGTGTGTGTGTGTGTGTGTGTGTGTGTGTTCTTAAGTTTTCAAAGAAAACTTTAGAGAAATGATGACATGACTTACACTTGACTTTGTTTTGCGTGAAGGCTGTGCAGGTCACCAACCTCACTTCTCCTCCAGAGTCATCTGAATCCAGTGACCAGATGACTGGAGGTGACCTAGGATGAGGCAATTGGGGTTAAGTGACTTGCCCAAGGTCACACAGCTAGTGAGTATCAAGTGTCTGAGATGAGATTTAAACTCAAGTCCTCCTGACTCCTGCACTGGTGCTCTATCCACTGCACCACCTAGCTGCCCCCACCAGACAACAAGTAACTTTGACATGGATAGAATTTGGTTCAAAATATGTTAAACATTATTCAACTAGGTATTCTAAAAGAAACTGAATTTTTCAAAACATAAATAAAATTCTTGGCTCTGACCCCTGAGTTTAAATGCAAAGAAGAGAGCACAACCCAGATACACTATAGTAAACCAATAACAAGCCTATAAAGACAAAATAAAGTTGTCATTGCAATTGCATATGTTTTTAGGTTTGATTGCCTTGTATTTTATACCTCCTTTGTCTCTGTTGTCTAGGCTTACAAGTGCACAGATTCAGCTGAGTCACTTGGATCACCCAAGCCTCCTTCAGCTCCCCCACACGTACTATCCCAATGTGCACACCCATCACCATACATCCATACTCCCACCAATTTTCAATCTCTTTAATAATTCAATTTAACAGACATCAATTTAGTCTCTGCCATGTGCAAGGACATAGTAAAGTAGATGATTTCATCCCCTATTGTAAAAACTATTTGTGTAGTCCTTGGATAAGGTGACACATGTAGATATCTCTAAAAGTCAAGAATACAGCAAAGATTACCTCAACCCTGCAGTCACAAATTAAGTGGATTTCTTTAAAAATTGTAAAAGTATTCGATCACCTCTTCTTCTTTTGTTACCTTGAACAGAGAATTCTTGTTCTCTTTTCTCCCACCTCCTTCCTGTTCTACTGACCTCCCTGGCTTCCATTCCTGTTTTTTACTGGAAGCCTTTCCTAATCCACCTTAATTCTCGTGTCTTCTCTCTGTAATTTATTTCCTATTTATTGAGTATGTAGCTTGTTTGGTATGTATTTATTTGCCTAATGTCTCCCTCATTACATTGTAAGCTCTTCAAGGGCAGAGACTGTCTTTTGCCTCTTAACCTCTAAATTGGTTAACTTTCTGAACCCCTGGCTTTAAACTTGGCCTATCTTTCTGTTTACTTGTTTTATTCTTGGTTTGGCCCATGCCCAGAACTCCCCAGATATGTTCTTTCCTTCTGGACCTGGGAAGTGTTGCTGATGTCTGCTATATATTGACTCAGTTCTTATTTTCTTATTCTTTACCCTGTGTGGAATAGACTCCCAAGATTCTATTTGAGAATAGGTGCTAGGTATAAAGATAGTCTCCTTTCCCCTTTCTTCATTAATGATGATTTCACAAAGGAAGTAGGTTTATAGGAGATTTTTGAGGTGAGGTCAAAAAGAGGATTGGCAGAGCTATTCTGTGAAAGAAGAAATCACACTGGAAAAAATGCTAGGGTTCAGTGGGAAACCAGGTGCCAGGGCAAATAGGGGGTTAACGTGAAAGGTGAAGATAGACTGAGAAAGTCATTGCTTACCGTGGCTGAGAATAAGACTGCCAGCTGACATATTCTGGACTGTGAATCAAATTTTGCTAGAGTAATGTCAGTAAATATAAATGTCAGTACCTATAAAGTACTAAATCAATGATTATAGTTGTTAGTAATAATAGTAGAGTAATTACATGATGGACTGTGAAGTGGTAGAAGCAGATGAGTTAGCTTTAGAGTCAGGAGGACCTGAGTTCAGGTCCTTCCACTGACACATACTGACTGTGTGACCTTCAGTAAATCACTTGACCTTTCTGTGCTCCAGGCAACTTTTAAGACTATAAGTTACAGAATAACTACTATCCTGTGTAGAAATAATTCTTCTCATCAGGAAATCCCTATACCATTGAAGTCAGGGGTCTAGAAGAAAAAAATAAAGAAGGGGAATGGACAGAAAAATTCATCAGAACAATCCATTATTACTTTTGGAAGAGCAGCTCCAGGATCATGTCCTACTGTTGTGTACCAAGGACAGTGTATCAGATTGAAATAGTTCATTTTAAGCTTGCATCATAAATCTACAGTGTTATTTTTGAGTGATCACCTCTATCAGGCAGAGAGAGTCTATTTTTCATGCTCTATACTGAAATATACCTCATATATTATGAAAAATGAAGACAAGAAAGAGAGGTGAAAGTTCTGTGCTTAGATGGATGTGAAATTTAAGACATTAGTTCACATGGAGACTGCCAGAGATTTTAGCCTTGTGCTCTTGCCCCTTTAAATCATGTTCTGCAGGCATATATGTATGTGTACATATATGTACACACAAATGCCATGTATAGATATGCAGAACACATATGTGTGTGCTTGCATGTGCATATATGCATTTGTTAATAGATGTGTGTATGTATACATGCATGTGTGTATACATACGTACACAGAGATTCTTGAATATTCTTGAGGACTTGAGAAAGGCTAGTAGCTGATAATTTGTATCTTCATTGCCTACTCTGTGTTGATGACTAGTGGTCACCCTGTTGATGACAAAGTGGCCAACTCACTTAACTTCACTTGGCTTTAGTTTCCTTATCTGTGAAATGATAATAATAGCACTCTCTCTACCTCACAGGGTTGTTGTGAGTCTCAAATGAGAATATATATATAAAACTATAAGGGACTATATGAGAGGTTGAGCTTTTGAGGCTTGTCACAAGGTTACTGCGGGCTGCTAGGTACCACAGTGGATAGAGTGATCGTTTGGTATCAGAAAGACTAATCTTCCTGAGTTTAAATATGGTCTTAGAAACTTACTAGATGTATGACCCTGGGTAAGTCACTTAACCCTATTTGCCCCAGTTTCTTCATATATAAAATGAGCTAGAGAAAGAAATGACAAATCTCCCTAGTATCTTTGCCAAGAAAATCCCAAATGGGTATGAAGAGTCAGACATAACTGAAAATGACTGAACAAGCTCTTAGAGATATAAATTTTCCTCTGATTACAGATTTTACTATATCCCATAAGTTTTGATATGTTGTCTCATTATTATCATTTGAAAAAATTATTTTCTATGACTTGTTCTTTAACCCACTCATTCTTTAAGATTAGGTTATTTAGTCTAATTTTACCTTTCCCTACCCAGTTTTATTTTTTAGGATGAATCCATCATAATCAACTCAATCCCAAGCTTTTTATATTTATTTTTACATATACTTTTTAAAAACTACCTAGTAATAACCTTATTTCCTCCTTTAATAGTATTTATTTTTTCAATTACATGGAAAGACAATTTTTAGCATTCATTCTTAATAAAATTTTGATCTCCAATTTCTCCTTCCCTCCCCCTCCCTAAGACAGTAAATAATTTGGCATAAGTTATATATGTATAATCATGTGAATCCTATTTCCATATTAGTCATGTTGTAAAAGAAGAAACAAGCTACCAAAAAAACTAGTTTGCAAAAATAAAAAAACAAGAAAAATAAAATGAAAATAGTATGCTTTGATCTGCATTCAAACTCCAAATGATAACATTCTTAAGAGTTACACATGTCATTTTCCCATATGAGAAGTAAACAGTTTAGCC
The DNA here is from genome assembly GCA_023548195.1 of Bettongia penicillata ogilbyi. NCBI lineage: Eukaryota > Metazoa > Chordata > Mammalia > Diprotodontia > Potoroidae > Bettongia > Bettongia penicillata. The sequence continues at coordinate 3,766,976 of JAJHZJ010000482.1, read as the reverse complement.
TTATTAAATCCCTTATTAATCCTTCATATTACCTTCGTTATGTTTCTCCTGGTTCTTGTAAGTTAAATTTTCCATTTCGTTTTGATCTTTTCCTCAAGAATATCTGAAGGTCCTCCAATTCATTAAATGTCCATTTTTTTCTATGTAGGATTGCACCCAGTTTTGATGGGTAGGGTATTTTTGGTTGCAAACGCAGTTCTTTTTTCTCTTTGGAGTATTGCATTCCATGCTCTTCAGTCTTTTAATGTAGCAGGTGTGAAATCTTGTATTATCCTGACTGTAACTCCATGATATTTAAACTGCTCCTTTCTAGTTGCTTGTAATATTTCTTTTTGACCTGGGAGCTGTGAAACTTAGCTATAACATTCTTATGTGTTTTCATCTTGGGATTTCTTTCAGGCAGTGATCAATGGATTTGTTTTTCTATTTTATTCTACTTCAGGGAAATTTTCTTCAATAATTTCTTGAAGCATAATGTTTAGACTCCATTTTTTATCATAAATTTCAGGTAGTGGGGGGCGGAGCCAAGGTGGCGGAGTAGAAGGACGCACATTTACGAGCTCCGAGCCCACAACCCATGGAATTGAGGTAAAATGAGATCCCCATAAATTCTGAATTACTGCAGGGGGTGCATAAACATAGGGGAAGAGATTTCCGTTCCACTGAGCCCTGGAGAGCCGTCCCCGGGGTCCATCGTGCCCCCGAAAGCGGACCCCACCCCCAGCGCTGCCCTGGCCGCGGCCCCAGAGAAGCTGACCCGAGCAAGCTTCAGAGAGGGAAGCTCCGGGGGAAGCTCCGGCAGCCGGGAAAGTCCCTCCGCCCACAGAAGCTACAGGTCAGTGAGAAAGAAGGCTGGGCTAGGGGAGGGGAGCGGAGCGTCTCCGTGACTTGGGCCCCCTCGGGAGGAAGCGGTGCGGCAGAGACGGGGGCAGGAAGCGGCAGAGGCAGAGGTGTGGGTGGCAGCTGAGGCGCAGCGACCCAGGACTCAGGAATCCCCCAGCAGCAGGTAGGATCTTCAATACTGAAGGTCTTTCCAACCTGAGGGAGCTGAGCCTGGGAGACTGCCCTGCCCCCACCCCGCTCTATTACTGAAGGCCTCTGAATAAAACCCCTGAGGGAGCTGAGCATAAGAGGCAGGGCCCCCCACCCCGCCCCCACCTGCTCCATTCCTGAAAGTCTCTGCAGAAAGCCCCTGAGGGAACCAAGTTCGGGAGGCGGCCCTGCCCCCACCCCTGCACCAGAACTAAAGCTTGCTGCGGAAAGCGCATTTGAATCTCAGAGGCCAAGCACTAGCTGGGAGGATCCAGGCGGAGGTGGAAAGGAATCTCAGAAGTCAAGTAACTGGCTGGGAAAATGCCTAGAAAAAGGAAGAAAAATAAGACTATAGAGAGTTTTTTCCAACAAGTGCAAATGATCCTGACCTTCGGATCTGATGGCGAGGACGAGAACGTATTCTTGCCATCAGGGAAAGACGTGGAGGGCAGGGCCTCAGTACCCCAGACACCCCAGGGGGGTGTCGGGTGGGCTCAGGCCTTGGAAGAGCTTAAAAAGGATTTTGAAAAGCAAGTTAGACAGGTGGAGGAAAGACTGGGAAGAGAAATGACAAAGATGCAAGAAGAGTATGAAAAACAGGTCAATACCTTGGTAAAGGAGACCCAAAAAAAATGCTGAGGAAATTAACATGTTGAAAAATAGGCTCACTCAATTGGCAAAAGAGGTTCAAAAAGCCAATGAGGAGAAGAATACATTCAAAAGCAGAATGAGTCAAATGGAAAAAGAGGCTCAAAAGCTCACTGAATTTAATAGTTCTCTCAAAATTAGAATGGAACAGATGGAGTCTAATGACTTTACGAGAAACCAAGAAATCACCAAACAAAACCAAAAGAACGAAAAAATGGAAGAGAATGTGAAATATCTCATGGGAAAAACAACTGACCTGGAAAATAGATGCAGGAGAGACAATTTAAAAATTATGGGACTACCTGAAAGCCATGATCAAAAAAAGAGCCTAGACATCATCTTGCATGAAATTATCAAGGAAAACTGCCCTGACATTCTAGAACCAGAGGGCAAAATAAGTATTGAAAGAATCCATCCATCGATCACCACCTGAAAGAGATCCAAAAAGAGAAACTCCTAGGAACGTTGTGGCCAAATTCCAGAGTTCCCAGGTTAAGGAGAAAATCTTGCAAGCAGCTAGAAAGAAACAATTCCAGTACTGTGGAAATACAATCAGGATAACCCAAGATCTAGCAGCTTCTACATTAAGGGATCGAAGGGTGTGGAATAGGATATTCCAGAAGGCAAAGGAACTAGGACTCAAACCAAGAATCACCTACCCAGCTAAACTGAGTATAATACTTCAAGGGAAAATATGGTCTTTCAATGAAACAGAGGACTTTCAATCATTCTTAATGAAAAGACCAGAGCTGAAAAGAAAATTTGACTTTCAAACACAAGAATGAGAAGAAGCATGAAAAAGTAAACAGCAAAGAGAAGTATTAAGGGACTTACCAGAAATGAACTGTTCACATTCCTACAGGGAAAGACAATATTTCTAACTCTTAAAACTTTTCAGTATCTGGGTAGTTGGTGGGACCACACATACAGATGTACATGCATGCACACACATACACACATGCATATACATACTGAGACAGAGAGCACAGATTGAACTGAATAGGATGGGACCATACCTTAAAAGAAATTAAGGTAAATGGTGAGAGAGAAATGTAGTGAGAGGAAAGAGGGGGAAATGGAAGGGGGTAACTATATCTCATTTAAGAGGCAAGTAGGAGATTTTTTTAGTGGAGGGAAAAAGAGGAGAGCTCAGGAAAAAAAAACAAAAAAACCCAAGAAGTTTACCCTCATCACATTTCACTAAACGAAGGAGTGAAATGCACACTCATTTTGGTATGAAAACCTATCTTACAGTATAAGAAAGCGGGGGAGAAGGAGATATTGCGGGGGGGGGGGATGATGGAAGGGAGGGGCAAAGGGAGGAGGGAGTAATTGAAAGTCAACACTTGGGGAGGGACAGGATCAAAAGACAGAAGAGAAACAATGAGGGGCAGGTTAGGAGGGATGGTAATTCAGTTAGTCTTACACAACACGACTATCAGGAAGGTCATTTGCAAAGCTTCACAGATATGGCCTATAATGAATTGCCTGCCGTACCAAAGGGAATGGGTGGGGAGGGAGGGATGGGGAGAATTTGGAACTCAAAGTTTTAGGAACAATTGTTTAGTATTGTTGTTGCAACTAGGAAAGAAGACATACAGTTAATGAGGAATAGAAAGTCATCTGGCCCTACAGAAGAAAAGAGAAGATGGAGACAAGAGAAGGGAGGGATGACAGAAGAGAGGGCAGATTGGAGATAGGGAAAATTAGATTGCTTGGGGTATTGGGGTGGGGGGAGGGGATAAAAGGGGAGAAAATTTGGAACCCAAAAATTTGTGAACATGAATGTAAAAAGTTAAATAAATAAAAAAAAAGAAAAAAAAGAAATTTCAGGTAGTGTAACAATTCTTATATTATCTTTTCCTATTTTCTAGGTCAGTTGTTTTTCTGACATGTTTCACATTCTCTTCTATTTTTTCATTCTTTTAATTTTGTTTTATTATTTCTTGAATGAAATCATTAGCTATCCCTCACCCAACTCTAATTTTTTTTTTATTGGAGGCAATTGGGATTAAGTGACTTTCCCAGTGTTACACAACTTACCAGCACATGCTTTCTCCTCTTGGCATGTAGTCACAGCTGATTATCTGGTCATCACACCTGGGCCTCACATTCAACACCAGCAGAGGGCCCCACAGTCTTAACCAAATCAGTCACCCAACCCCTCACACTGTGTGTGTATGTGTGTGTGTGTGTGTGTGTGTGTGTGTGTGTGTATAATTTTTTGAGGCTAAGGCTGCCATGTTCATAGCTATCCCCAGAGTTTGACTCAGAGATCAGATCTCATAAAGTCCTCTCAATTTATCTTAGGCTAGATGACTGCTTTGGATTATTTCTGCTGCTCTAGAATTTACTTTTAGGCATTATTTTAAGTTATTTGTGGGGGAATTTAGGAGAGCCAGGTAGTTTCCTGTCTTATTCTGCCATCTTCCCTGTCTTCCTATTTTTTAAACAAATTACCAGATATCAACTTGTTTTCTTGACATTTGCTTTTTTCTTGTATCCTCTGTACTGTCAGTGCCAGTTCTAGGTACAAATTTCCTTAATAGATCCTTTTTATTGATTTTTCTCCCCCAAAAAGTAAAGAATAAAAAATTTCCACTGAATTGTGAGTTCAAATTAGTCCAAATTCTCTTGTTAATTTAATGCTGTACTTGAAGTTTACCTCCCTATAGAATTATATCTCTGAAATAAAGGTGAATGGTGGTGCTATCCTGTGCTGATGTCAGTTTTCCAATACTCCAATTCATAGGGATGCTTCCTTCTTTGGCTAATTAATAAAATATGGATGCCAAATCTGTAAAACAAAGCTCTTGCCAAATAATAAAGAATTCCTCAACTTTTGCCTTTGAAATGCACTAGGTGATTCATTTGTAGCAATGAGATTTGTGAAGATGATGATTTCTTTTAAAATAACCATCTTATAATCCATTGGGCATAGGAGGATAGAACAAAAATACCTGACTTAAGCCTAGAGGAGCCATGAAAGAATGCTGATTGCTAGAGTGTCACCAGAGCCCATTAATTGCTCTCAGTGATGGTATTTTAGGTGTTGGAAACCTTAAGACCAGAGCCACTATGGCAGAGCTTCTAGGACCAGGCTGGGACTTAGAGAGAAGGCATGAAAATGACATTTGCAGGTTCCTTCCCTCTTTTGATTTGTGAATGGCATTTGTTATCATTTAATACCTTGAGGTCTGCACATTTAACCTTCAGCAGGGTATGTACCTGTTGAACAACTCAGAACACAAAAAGAAGCTTACATTGTTAACCCATCATTTAAATATGCTGCCACCAGGTGGTTGGGGTGCCTTAGTCACAGACTTGGGAATACATACAAAGTGCATGTTTTGTCCAAATGGGTCTTTCTGCTCAAGCCCTCCATAAATTTATAGCAATTTCTTCATTTTTAAAGGTTAAAAAAATAATAAATCAAGTAAGCATTCCTTCAAAACTCCAAGCTTTTAAAAATCAAGCAACTCTAGGTACAACTGGACACAGATTAAATGACAAGACAGCTGAGGTCTATGATATCAGATTCAAGATTAGTCAAAATCACAACTGCTAGTTCTGGTTTCAATGCAACTTTACCCTCTCTTGTCCTCATTTAAATTGTAGACCGCAGAAGAAATGGTTACTCCTTACAGTGAAAGGAGCTGAAAACAACTTTTTTCTTTCCTGCCTATGCTGGCTCAAAATGGATATGATTCCTCTCTGAAGACTCCTTTTCCCATAATTCTATAGGCCTAGAGCCAATGCACAGAATGAATTGAGCTGAAAATACTAGAGAAAAAATCCAGCTTTATTGATGAACAGAGTAGCATCTGGTGATACTGGAACAGAATTTCAGCTGCTTGGCCAGAAGTCCCTGAGGAGATCCATGACAGAGAATGAGAGTGACAGGCAGGTGGCAGTAAAATCCAAGAGCCAGGCTAAAAGGATCTCATACCACAACAGCAATTCAGCTAAACTATTACTAAGATGGATCAGAGTTGTGGGGAAAGACCCGAGGACTCAGCTTGATGGACATTGCTTTAAGTTTTAATGCCTTTGTAATCTCAGTTCCCTATCCAAAGAAAATTAAATATCTGTTGGGAAGTTGGGGCTAAAATGATTTTAACATTCCCAGAAATTTTTGGATGGGGGTAAATACTAGTCAAAGTGTATTAATTATTGAGAAACCTATAAGATTTCATTTGGGTCTCTCAATTCAAAGCTATTTTTTCTATGATGATAATAGGCCATTGATTATATCCACGATATGATTAAAATCGCCTAACCCAACCTCAAGTCTATCGTGGCTCTCTCAGGCCTGGGATACAGCTTCAGGACTTTCAGGTCAGCTTTCTATATAAATCATTAGAGTTTTTCTTACCTCTCAAATAAATGTATCTCAACTTGAACAATTATTTCCTCTGCAATCTTCTTTGGCAATGGAGTATTCAAATAATTCCCCACAGAATTCACTTCTTTTATAAACCAATGAGAATTCTTTCCTCATTGTCCCATGGCAGGAGAAACAAGAGACAGATGCCTCTGTGAACAGATTCTCTCCATACAGGGGGATGGAATGCTCCAATTTATTCAGTTTTGTGGTTGAAAAAAATTTCTTTTGTTTTGTCTTTAGTATCACAATCATTTTCCCTTCACTGTGTTTTACTTCTATCATTAAAGCCTTCCTTATAACAAAGAAGCATATTCAAGTAAAGCTATATGGCACAACAACAGCATTGACAGGGCATCCTGCATTTCATATCTGGTATCTGTTCAAACTGTTCTTTTAGCAATGCCAAAGCTTAGCAATCTGCAACTTTTATTAATTGCATCGGTAAGAAAATTTTTAGAAACTGCTATCTGAAAGATTCTATATCTCTTATAGTATGTAATTTTGCGTAATATTTTTAACATAGACTCAAGCTGTGTTCAGTCTGGCGTCTGGCCCTTCTAACTAGAGTTGCCACTTAGAAATGTAAAAATAAATTGAATATAATTCTATACATAAAGTTTAAAAGGTTTCATACTAATAAAACAAATGTAGCAAAGATCAGAAGAAAAGCAGAAAACTGGGAAACAATTTTACAGACAGTTTATCAGATAAAGGTTTCATATCAAAATGTATAAAGAAATAATAGTCATTCTCTAATTGATAAATGGTCAAAGGATATGAATAGGCAGTATTTCAAAGAAGAGAACAAAACAATTTATAGTTACATTAAAATGTTCTAAATCATTATTGACTGGAGAAATGAAGATTAAAAACAACCTTGAGATATTTTACACCTGCAAGATTGGCTAAAATGATGGAAGAAGAAAGTGACAAATGTTGGGGAGGATGTGGGAAAAACATGGTACACTAATTCATTGTTGGTGGAATTGTGAAACAAGTCAACCATTTTTGGAAACAATTTGGAATTATGCCCAAAGAGTTATTAAACTACCAATACCTTTTGACCCAGTAATACCACCACTTGGTCTATTTCCAAAGATGGTTAGAGAAAAAGGAAAAGAACCCATATATTCTAAAATGTTCATAGCAGTTCTCTTTGTAGTGGGAAAGGATTGAAAATTGGGTAGAAGGCTCCCCAGATCCTACATAAGTACTAAAAATAACAATGTATATATCAGGTACAGGACAGCCTTCATTACAGTCCATAGACATTGCAAACAACAATAAATAACCCATATATAAGCAATATAAATCTCTTCCTTCTCCACTGAGTTCTACCTTTACTGGAGTCCTCAAGTCCTCCAGAAACTCTCTAAAATCACAGTACTACCTATGATCCGGAGTCCCCTCAAAACGCAAACAAACTTGATATTGCTAGATAGTCAACCCCATGACATTCTGCTGGATTTTGCCTTTACCCTCAGGAACTCATGCAGGCACTCAACCTTAAGGGGCTTGGATTCCCCATGGAAAGAAATGAACTTGAGTTTGATAAAGAAGCAAACCCCTTTTTCATGAAACCTACACTGTCCAAATATGTAATGATAATAGCAATTGGCAATGTCTAAATCTTTTACTTTTTCATGATATGGCTTAAATCTATTCCTCTAGCTTCAGGGCATGTGTGTAAACTTTTTCTAAAAGTTAGGAGTTACCCAGAAATTCCCCCTTGTCTTGGTAAAAGCTGGATTTGAGGACTTTCACTGAAGTTGCTAAAGAGGAAACTTCAGGACTTGTACTGCTCAAGAAATCCCCCTCTTACTAGAAGACCAAATTCTAGGACTGAGCTCTGGCCAGGAAATCTCCCATACTCAATCTGAGAAGTTAGGATTCAGTCATTTTCCTCACTTGAACATGCAGTTGTCATATCTCCAGACATTTTAGGCTGAGAGATTGTAGCACTGCTTATTCAAGACTAGGGCAAGAAATTTGGGATCTAACTCTCTTTTCATAGACTCTGTACATATGATAGCACTTGTAACTTCCATGTCCTTTTGCCCCAAAGTAGCCATTACCATCTCCTAGATGGAGAGGAAGGTGGTAATATAACCAAAATCTAGATCAACTTTGCTGTGCTCTGGTTTGTCCTCCATGTTGGGGGAGAGAATGGGGAGAGAAAGCCCAGAAGAAAAAAAGGCCCAAGTCAGTAACTTAATACTCTGTCATATAGGTCAACACAAAGGATATTCCCTCCTATAACCCTCTGTTCTACAGGGGTTCAAGCCAATCATTTCCTCCATGATCAATAAGATTTATCCTCCAAGAGATATCTTCAAGTAGAATTTCCTTTCAAGTAGATATTCAAAAGTTCCAGTTAAAGGGTAACAATCCTGTAAACTCATCAAGTTGGTTAGCAATCTCCTTTGATAAACACCCTATATTTATATAATGCTTTCAGGTTTTCAATGGTATAGGTATGGGTACATATATATATTATATATATGTACACACACACCTATATACAAATATTTATCTATATATAGATATACACACACACAAACACATACATATATAATCACATTTGATAATTATAACATCACTGTGAGGGAAATAGTAAAGTCATTATTATCATTATTTTATTTTAAATTGTTTTATTAAAAAACATCTCATATCCTTAGAACAACCTTGAAACACAGGCGATATTATTATAGCATGGAACTCGTAAGTGTTAGAAGAAAAATCTGAATCCAGGTTGCTTCTGACTCTAAGTATGCTACACTATGCTGTCTCTTAGATGGATAGATGGTCAGATGGATAAATAAGGATGAATTCAATTGGCTGTTCATCAAGCTACTTCTCATAATTTAGGCATAATACCTTTGTCACTTTCTTTGTTTTTCCAGTGGGATAGTTAAATCAGTCTCTTTCAAGTAAGCAAGGATTTCACTGAGGAGGCTTTTTCATCGAGGGTTATGGGCTTAATGCAATCAATGCCTTCAGTTAATAGGAACATTTGGAGAACCCTTTCATTAACAGGACATTCTTCTCGAACTCTGTACAGGACATCTTCCTTGACACTGACGGCCACCTTAGGCAAGTAGAGTTTCGTAGATAAGTCCATTTTACAGCTTCCTTGATATTGTATCCAGGAAAACCAGTGAACAAAATTATCTTCACAGCTACCACTGTCAAATAACTTAATATTTTTAAAGACATGGGAGATATCTGATTTGAAAAGATCCTTTAAAGATACAATTTTATATCAAATCAACAAGCATGTATTTAGTGTCTACCAAAATAGTCTCTACCCTCAAGAAGCTCACATTCTAATACAAGAAGCAATATGCAAAAAACTACATAGACACAAAACATAAACAGGTTTGGTGGTGATTGCAGAGGAAAGGCACTAGCATTGAGAACAAATGAGAAAGGCTTCTTGTAGAATGTGGGATTTTAGCTGCGACTTGAAGGAAAGCCAGTGGAACCAGGAGGGAAAATGAGGAAGGGGAGCACTCCAGGGATAGCCAGTCAAAATGCACAAAGTTGGGTGGTAGAATATCTTGTGTAAGGAACAGTAAGGAAGCTAACAGATTAAATTGTAAGACTAGAAATGTAAGAAAGGGTCACACTGGGAAAGGCTTTAAAAGCTGAACAGAAAATTTTACATTTGATCCCAGAGGTAATGGGGAGCACTGCAGTTAGTATCCTGGTTGTGCAATGTGCTAGATGTATGACCATGAATAGATTCCTTTAAACTCTCAGCGTCTTCACCTGTAAAATGGGGAAAATAATAATTGTAGGGTTGCTATTAGGAAAGACCCTTGAAAACCTTTAAGTGCCATATAAATGTGACATTACTATTATTCAGATTGATCTTCACTTGACAATAATTCCAGACACTAGCTGCACATGTCTCTGTTTACTCTCCCTCTGTTAAGTTAATGTTTACACATACTGAGGACACTCCTCTGTTTACAAAAGGATTCCTGATAGTGTTGCTTTAAAGCAGTCATAGTCTTTCATGAGATTCTGGAGTCACACTGGCAATCACTATTAAACAAAAAGATACATGTTGTTAAAATCTCTAGAATTTAAAAATATTCTTATATAAAAAGTATAATTTCCTTCAGATAAGCATGAGCTAAGCACAAAATTAGATAAACAGAGACTATTTGGATGGATTGCATTTGGGAAAATGCAGTGCTTACTGATCCTAAGGGACCTGCTACAGCAAAGCCCCATATATTTTTAATTAAATTTTGTTTTTTCAATTAACAAGCATTTATTTTCTTTCCTTCCTACCTCCTCTCCCACTGGAAAAAGAAAAAGAACAAAACTCTTGTAACGTATGCATAGTCAAGCAAAATAAATTTCCATATTACAAAACCCTATCTTCTTAACACAAATATTCTTCTGGAGATTAAATTGTTGCACATAATTGAATGTCACAGTCTTAGAAGAATTGAAATTTCAAGTAGCCTAATAGAAGATGCACTGTGCATATAAGTAGATTAAAGCATGTTACCAGTTATGGCCACATACAAAAAGTGGCAAAAAAAACAACCCAAAACAGTCACGTGGTCAGAGTGAAGAATAATAGATATCTAAATATTGAAGTGGGATTAACAAAGTATTATAAAAGAAAACAACAGAGTAATGCTTTTGGTACACTGAATAGATCCTGAATGAAGGATTTATGGGGGTGAAACAGATTTAAAAGCCTTTCTCCAAAATTTCTCTCATAAAGATGTCAAAATTGCGCAATTGCTTGACTATGCATCCTTGAATGACAAACAGAGGCAACCTTGTTCAATGACCTTCTGATCAATATTAGTCAAAGCACAAAACAGGAAGATATGTTCTCTTCTGTCATGAATGAGATCTGAGTTGAAGAGGCATACTGTATAGATGGTGAGGTCCTTCAGATTCCTGTGTGGATGATATTGTCATGGCATTAAGACCATAAAATATTATAGAGTCTCCTAAATGATACTGATAATCACTCAAAGGAATTTGGTCAGACTATTTATACAGTAAAAACCAAGTAGATAAATAATGCATATTTTCCAGATGATGATACGAATCTGGAAGGATAATGATGTGAAAATCATCTATCAGTATGTATGTCTTAAAAAGATTATGCAAATAGAAAAAAAGAGTTGAAGCCAGAATTGAACTAGGAGTAGGAAAGTGGGCTGAATCACCTTTGGGAAACTGTGAATCCATAAAACTGCCAATGATCCTCATATTGGGATTGTGATCTGATTGCTAGTGCCTTCCTTCTATGTAGCAAAACCATTATGGAGTAAATAATAGTGAAAAGTTAGAAGCTCCAATTTGGGCTAGTACTGAATTGTGGGCAAGTTTGTTTTTAAAGTGAGCAGTGTGTGAGCAGAGGACACCTAACAAGGAACATTCCCAGTTAGGACATCACAAGTTCATTACATTGTTTAAAATAGAGGTTAAAGGGGCATAGTTTGCCCATGAAAGGATCACCTGAACCACTTTCTTTGAGGCTTTCCTAATTCTCCCCAAGCCCAAGCTGAAAGTTATGTTCCTCTCTGCAAATTTCTCATAACCCCTTACCTAGATCTCTCTTTTTGTTAGAGGCAGGCTTAATAACAGCCCTCTCTTACCTGAGGTTTTTTGTTAGGATGAAATGAAAGTTATTTGAAAATCAGTGAACCATTAACAAAAGAAGGTTTATTTTGCCTTAATGTAGAAAGGATATACAAGGATATGACAGCACCTAGCCACCACAGTATGGTGACTCTCATGGTTTTTGGACTTGGAGGCAATTTCAAATCAAGGGAGGCAATGGCCAATCAAATCCCAGAGACAGCTGTGTTCTTTGTTGCCTTTTAAGGAAAACTAATCTCTATTGCAAGAAGAAGGAAGGATTGGACCTTACTTACCAATGTTATGAAGAAATGTTAGTAGATATTAATCCTATAACACCTTTGCACTTAGCAATTGTATCATAGTTATTTGTGTATTTCATTTCTTAGACTGTAATGTTTGAGAGGAGGATCTATGCTCTTCATATTCCTAGAACCTAACGCAGTGCCTTGAATATAGTTAGAACTTAATAAGTTATCTATAGAATTGTATTAAAGTTTAATAAGTCCAGATTTTATTGAGCAGGTTATTGCGTTTATAAAAATAACATAATGGGTATGGTGTGACTCAGCTAAGGACACATTCCCAAGTGGAGCACCCTTTTCATCCAGGCTTTTTAAAGGAAATTTAGAAGGAGCAATGGGGCCATCTCCTTTCTGCCATTTGTATCTGAAGGGGCTCTGTTGGCAGGCAAAGATTACCTCTCTGTCAAGTACCTTGAGATTTTGTTTCGGGACTTAAAAGTCAGTGATATAGGAAAAAGATGGGGACAAAGTGAGGGAATTAAGAGCTCACACCACCGATTCAACACCTGGCACAGTGCCTGGCACTTAATAAATATTTCTTGATGAATTGATTGCTTTTTCCAATACACTATACAGCCTCTGTTAAAAGAAGAAGGGTCAGTCAAACCAGAATGGTAGCAAATTGTCAAGGAATCTCATGAGGCAGCTCACTGAGGCAGTTAGATGGTACAGTTCAAAACCAGCCTCAAATAATTATTAGCTCTGTAATGCTAGGCAAGTCACTTAATCTCTGGCTCAGTTTCCTCAACCATAAAATGGGACTATTAATAGTACTTGTCCCATAGGGTTGTTGTGAAAATAAAATAAGATAAAATTTATAAAGTTATTAGCATAGTGCCTAGGACTTAGTAAATACTTAGTAAATGTTTATTCCCTTTCCTTACCATAAGCAGATATAGCCTCACTCTACTTTTCATATGAAATCTCTAGGATAGAGATAACATTGAATCAGAGAATCTCAGAATTGGGAAACTCTTAGTGGTCACAGTATCACAAGATTTAGAGCTGGGAGGGACCTTAGATGTCATTGATTCCAATCTACTCATTATGCAGATGAGGAAACTGAGGCCCAGAGAAGTGAAATCAAATTCAAGGTTACCCAGGTTAAAAGTGGTTGAACTAGGATTTTATCAGTTTCTCATGGCTAGTCCAAAACTGAGAAATTTTGTCTACTCATTTAGTGATAACCAACTCATTTCCTTAATGCAGAGCCCGTGTTTTTCTTTTTAAAGGACAATGTAGCCTGATCCAGAGCTGCTGTGTTCTCTAAAAGATTATAACCTCAGGAAATGAAGCTTGATCACGTTTGAGGTTTACACAGTAAGGTACTTAAAAAAAAAAAAAAACCCACCACTTCAAGTTGGCAAAAGAGGCATCTTTATGATGTCAACTAGTATTTAGTGCCTACTATGTGATGAGCATAAATTCTAGGGATAAAAAAGGTCAAAAAATAAAAATATAACAACCAGAACCATACATATACATTTGCCGACTACAGGTTTCTGGCATCAATTTAGCTTTACAATGCTATATAGGTGCAAAGACAACCTAATGACTGTGGTGATTATAAGAACCCTTTTCTTATAGGCAAAATGACTTTTCACTGACAGGGTCAAAAGTCTCTCTTAATCCTGGGGAAATGGTTGGAATACACAGCTCCTTCGTGTATAACAATCCTGACATTTTCTCAGTGCACAATGAAAATGCCTTTGTGTAAAATAGTAGCTCTAAAGTCTTGAGTAGATAGAAACAAAAAATGAACTGTGTTGTGTATATGAGAAGCCTGTCTCTCAGCTTTTGGCTCTGCTTCCTGCAAAGGAAAAGAAAGGGTTGCTGTAGAATGGTAGTGCTCTCTATTGGCCTAGTGTTGAAATGTTCAGTATTTATACAGGAATAGATCCTTCTTAGAAAATACTTCCCCATCATCTTCCAGGGAAAGTCATGGATAAAAAAAAAAGGCTACCAGTGCTTTTGAGTCCTGTGCTTTTCTTCCAAAAGAAAGGAAACTGCATAACCTAAGGAATCACAGAGAAAAGCAGAAAAATTGAAACTATGAAGCATGTAAGAAATATGTCTTTGGCTAAATTTAAATGAAATGAAAAAGGAATTAGCTAGGAAGAAAGGAAGGAAATCAATGATAGTTAGTATTATTCCTAAAAGTTTTATGACTGGTAAGTGGTAAGACCAAGTCTCTCAAACCAACCCAAATATGTGCAAGTGAAAATCCAAGCTATAAGTATTCTAAGCAAATGTTCGATTGTTAATTTTCATAGCATGGACTTGTACCTACTTGGGAACTTGCTTGCTATAAATCATTAGTATTTCTGTCAGTCCATCAGTAGACATTTATTAAATGCTGGGAATACAAAAAGAAGCAAAAGATAATCTTTGTCCTTAAGGAACTTGAATTCTAATGAAGGAGACAGTGTGCAAAGAAATTTATACAAAGCAAGCTATATATAGGATAAATAGAAAGTAATTAACAAAGAGAAGGCATTGGAATGAAGAGGAGTTGGAAAAGCTTCCTGTAGAAGCTTGAGATTTTATTTGTGATTTAAAGGAAGTCAGTAGGTGGAAATGCAGAGGAAAAGCATTCCAAGAATTGGGGATAGCCAGAGAAAATTCTAGAGCTGAAAGATGGAATGTGTTGTTTGTGAAATAGCCAGGAGGCCATTGTCACTGGATCAAAATGTGTGGTAGGGAGTAAGATGTAAGAGTAGAAAGATAGGAGGAGGCTGGATGCTGAAGAATTTTGAGTGCCAAACAGCATTTTCTCTTTGATCCTGGAGGCAATAGGGAGCCATTGGAATTTATTGAATAGGAAAGTGACATGGTCAAGCCTGTGCTTTAGAGAATCACTTTAATGGTTGAATGGAAGATTCATTGGAGTGGGAAGAAAGCTGAAGCAGGCAGACCCCCCCAGTGGGTTACTGCAGTATTCCAAACGTGAGGTAATGAAGGCTTGTGCTAGATTGGTAACAGTGTCGGAGGAGATAAAGGAGCATACTTGAGAGATGCAAAGGTGAAATTGGCAGGCCTTGGCAACAGATCAGGTATGAGAAATAAGGGATGATGAGCAATGAAGGATGACTCTTAAGTTGTGAGCCTGAGGGGTGGGGAGAATGGTAAGAGGGAAGGAGACTTTAGGGGGAAGATAATGAGTTCTCTTTAGGACATGTGGAGCTTAAGATGTCTACTGGACATCCAACTTGAGATGTCTGAAAGGCAATCAGAGATATGTCATTGCAGGTCAATAGAGAGATTGGAGTAGGATGGGTAGATTTGAACATCAATAGTGTATATATGGTAGTTATATTCATGGGAACTAGTGAAATCAAGAAGTAAAATAGAGGGAGAAGAGAAGAGAGCCCCCAACAGAACTCTGAAAGACACCTACAGTTAGAAGTCATGACCCAGATGAAGATCCAGCAAAGGAGACTGAGAAGGAGCAGTCAGACAGGTAAGAGAAGAGACAGGAGGGAATGAGTTTCCAAAAACCTAGAGAGAGAAGTACCAAGGAGGAGAGTGGTCAGCAGTGTCAAAGGCTGCAGAGAGGCCAAGGAGAATGAGAACTAAGAAAAGGTCATTGGATTTGGCAACTATGAGGTCAGATAACTTCAGACAGAGCAATTTTGGTAAAATGATAAGACAGAAGCAGAGAGTGTAAGAGGTAGAGAAGAGGTGAAAAGAGAGAACGTAGAAGCATCCCTTGTAGACAGCCTTTTTGAGAAGTTTTGGTAGAGTCCATAAGAGGTTGAAATGATGGCGTGGATAGAAGGATCAAACTAAGGTTTTCTCAAAATGGGAGGGGAGGGCATTTTAGGCAGTAGACAATAAGTGAGTAAATAGGGAGAGAATGAAAAATATTAGATTGAGGATGACAAAGGAGGCAATCTGTTGGAGGAGATGGTATGGAATGGGATCACTAGAACAAGTAACCTTATTGAGGAGTAAGGTCATTTCATCATATGAAATATGTGAAGGAGAAGATAGTGACAGAAGGCATCTGAGTGATAGGAGATGAGGAAGAGGAGGAAAGAGAGAGCTTGCAGCAGATGGCATCAATTTTTTTTCTACAAAATATGAGGTCTCGGCTGAGAAGGTGGAGGGAGAGATGGAGGGACAGATGAAAAAGGTTGGAAGAGATGGATAGTGAGTTGATAAGGGAGGTATAGTAGGATTGTTTGGCAGCAGTGTTGAGCTAGTTGAGGTTATACAATATTAATTTGCAGGAAGTCAGATGGCTCATTATGTAAAGGGTTGGGCCTGGAGTCAGGAAGACCTGAGTTCAAATCCAGCCTCATAGACTTACTAGCTGTGTGACCCTGGGCAAGTCACTTAACCTCTGTTTGCCTTAATCCACTAGAGAAGGAAATGGCAAACCACTCCAGTATCTTTGCCAAGAAAAGTCCATGGACAGTATTGGCATGCTAGTGTCCAAAAGGTCATAAATAATTGGACGTGATTGAACAACAATATTAATTTGTAGTGGATGCAATCAGAATAGTTGTGTGATTTTTTTTTAACCTTTACTAAGCAGCATAGATATAGGAGTGAAGGCAGTGAATAATGGGAATGATCCAGAGCTGAGGCTTGGCAGGGTATAATCTGTAGTATGGTAATGGAGCTAAGGATTCAAGAGAGGAGGGCAGTGTAACATTGAATTGGTTCACTAAGGGAAAGAAGAGAGAGTGGCTAGTGCAGGAGAGACAGCTAATGAGGGAACTGAGAGATCAAGGCATTAGAAGTCACAAGAGTTGGCAAAGAATAGGGATTTTTAAGGGAAGGCAGAGAGAGATAAAAAGCTAATGGATTTTGTCAGATAAGAGAATTTCAGAATTCTTTAAAAAGGAGGTGATATATGTGAGGGTCATGGCATGATCAAGTGTATGACTATCTTTGTATGTAGGTGAGGTGGTTAGCTCATGGGAAAAGTGGCTAGGGTATTTGAGGGAGAGTCAATAGGTATGTTAAAGTTCCTCAGTATGAGGGCAGGAGTCAGGGAGGGGAGAAAAATTGTAAGTCAGATATTGAACTTATTGAGGAAAGAAGGTGAGTGATCTGGGGGGAGGGGGAGCCTGTAGACAACAGCTAACATGATTTTGATTGGGTGATAGATATGAACAGCATGAACCTCAAAGAAAGAATGGTTACTGAGTGATGGAAAAAGGAAAAAACCAGAAAATGGCAATAGGGAGCAAGGAGTATGATAGATAAGGCTCCCCAATATTTGAATTATTTCTTTCCAGTTGCTTGCAATATTTTTTTTCCTTTACCTGATAGTCCTGAAATTTGGCTATAATGTTCCTTGGAGTTTTCATTTTGGGATCTCTTTCAAGATGTGATTGATGGATTCTTTCAAAGTCTGTTTTGCACTGTGGTTCCAGGATATCAGGGCAGTTTTCTTGGATAATTTCTTGGAGTATGACATCCAGGTCCCCCTTTTGATTATGGCTTTCAAGGTAACCCAATGATTGTTAAATTATTGCTCCTGTATCTATTTTTCAGGTCAATTGTTTTTCCAATGAGGTATTCTACATTTTCTCCTATTTTTTCACTCTTTTGATTTTGTTTGATTGATTCTTGATGCCTTGCAGAGTTGTTAGTTTCTGCTTGCCCAATTCTTATTTTAAGGAATTATTTTCCTCAGTTGACTTTTGTCCCTCTGTTTTCATTTGGTCAATTCTACTTTTTAAGGAATTGTTTCTTTTTCCAAGCTGTTGCCTCTTTTCACATAATTCTCTTGCACCAATTTTATGTCTTTTCCCAATTTTTTGTCTACCCATTATACCACATATCTGCCCCAGTGCGGACAGATTCCAAGAGTTTACTTATGTTACCTTGAATAAATCATTTGATCTCAGGTTCCAAGCTTGTTGAAGTAGCTCACTGTGATTTAATTCTATTCTACAAGCATTTGTCATGCTCAGTGAGCTCTGAGGCCTGTGAAATCTCAGAAGGATGTAAAACTTAGTCTTGCTCACCTGAAGTTTTTGATGCACAATGAAATACTTGGGCTCCTCATTCTTGAACAGGAGACAGCTGTATTAGCAGGAATGGCAAGACACAATTCTTATTTTATCTGTTGGGGAGGTTTCTATTTTCTATGTCATTTTCAAGCATAGCCAAATCTGAAGTTCAGTTTTGTTTTGGTTTTTTTTTGGCATAGACATACCTATGTCTATAGGTAGAGCACCAAGCCTAGAGTTAGATCGGAGGGAATTTTCAAATTCCATTTATCCCTAAGACAAGTGCTTAGAATTAGCAAATATATGCTGACCTGTATTGTTAGGTCACCGGGAGTTATCTACCCAAAGAAAATCACAATTTTCATCCTTCTCCCCCCCAAAAAAGTTAGTGGTATATAATGTTGATCATATATGAATGTGAATATACAATGAGGCAACATGGTATAACAGGTAAAGAGAGATAATAATAAGTGACATTTATATAATACCTACTATGTGTCAGGCACTGTGCTAAATACTTTGCAAATAATATTTCCTTTGATCTTCACAATTACACTGAGAGGTAAGTGCCATTATTATCCTCATTTTACAGGTGAGGAAACTGAGAGAACAGAAGTTAAGTGACTTGCTCAGGGTCACACAGCTAGTAAGTATCTGAGGTCAAATCTGAACTCAGGTTTTCCTGACTCTATGTCTGACATTCTAGCCACTGAGGCACCTAGGAGAGAGAGGAGAGGAGAGGACATTTATTAAGCACTTATTGTGTTCCAGGCACTATGTTACCAACTAGGGATACAAATTCAAGTAAACAAGACTGTGATGTCTCCAAGGAATTTATATTCTAATTAAGTGAAGACACATACAGGAGTTCCGGAAACAAGGAAGAGGAAAAGGGTACTTAGAAGAGACTGTGACAAAGGAGACTACAGGAAGTGCAGTGGAAGCCTAATTGCCCACAAGGTAAGGCAGAAGGTTCATCTAGCAAAGCAAAAGGACTAGGGATGGAGTCCAAGTTTCTGGTGAAGTTGAGATGACCAAAGAAGTGGTTGGAGAATGGGCCAATGGTGAGGCAAGAAGTCTGACACCTTCATTAACCTTGGAGTCAGAAACACCTGGTTTTAATTCCTATTAGTGGCACATACTTGGTCTGTGACTGGAACAAGTCTTTTAACCTCTCAATGTTCCCAAGCAACTCTCTAAGACTACAAATTGCAAAGTCTGTCTGTGCCCATCTATATTGGTAGGGACAGTTCCTCACCAGGAACTCCCTATACCAATGAAATCATACGTCTGAGTTGAAAGAAGGAAGGAAGGAAGGATGGAAAGAAGGAAGGAGAGAGGGGGGGAGGAAAGAAGGAAAGGAGGGAAGGAAGAAGGGAGGGAGGGAAGGAAGAAAAAGAATGTATACATATCCTAGGGATTCAAAAATAAAAATGAAAACAACCCCTGCCCTCAAGGAGCCTACACTCCATTATCTTTTTTTCACTAATTGTTTCATGCCTCCCCAGCAAGATCTTAAAATTCACTGTATAAACCAGGGTTCCATTGTAGGGATCATGTCTTATATTTACTGCTTTGCAATCTCATTGTACCTAGCCAGCATAATACTGGGCACATACTTGGTAATTTATCAATAGTTTTTGATTGATCATTCCCATTTCAAATACTTTCTGTGACCAGAGACAAGTCACTTATCCCCTCAGAGACTCGGTTCTTTTGTCTGTCAGAGATAACCAATATTTGCCTGCCTAGCTTAGAAGGTTTTGGTGAGGAAAGCACTTTGCAAACCTTAAAGTGCTTTACGATTGTGAGTTGTTATCATTATTATCCCACCTGAACCGGTGGTTTGTGGGACTGCAGCTGTTCTATCCCTGCTGGCAGCTGTGCATGAGTTGGCCAGCAGCCATGGTATCTACTGCTGGAAACACATGGCTAGTTAGTGGCATTTTCCCATTAAAAGTAGCCAAAGCAAATGAAGATTTATTCTCTCTTCTCCTTCATTGTGCTGCCTGCTGCGGGTCTTTATGAACTTTTTAGAAAGATCTCTACCTTTGGTTGGGCTTCTGCTAAAGGTGGAGTTTAAAGGTATTTGCTTTTCTCTACTTATCCTCACAAATTAGAACAGTACCTGGAACAGAGTAGGCACTTTTAAAAATGCTTGTTTCTAGAAGTTAAGCATGGGTGGAGTTGTTTCTTTCCGTAGGACTAACCTGACCAGACTGAGTAGATGTGATTGTCTCTAAGACTCCTATTTATGTGGTTTTGCCAAGGTAGAAAGAACTGTGAAGTGAAAGTAAAGAATGTTAACCATCTTTGTTTGCATTAAGAGATTATAACTTCTAGGAATAAAGAGAAGGTAATGCTACTGTACTCTGCTCTGGTCAAATCTCATCTGTAGTATTGTGTTTGGTTCTGGGCACCACTAAGGACATCGATAAACTGAAAGAGTATCAGTCTGCAACCAGAGGATGGCAACCACCATGGTAAAGAGTCCATGTCCTATGAAGATCAGTTGAAGGAAAGATGTTTAACCTGGAGAAGGGAAGACTCAGGGAGAATATGATAGATATCTTCAAGCATTTGGAAGACTTTCATATGGAGAAATTGGATGTGATCCATTTAGACCTAGAAGGCAAAACAATCAGCAATGACAGAAAGTTGCAAAAGGGCAAATTTAGGCTTGAAATTGGTGGGGAAACTTTGTATCCATTAGAATTATCCAAAAGTCATATAAGCTACCTAGGAAGATACTAAGTTCCCTTTCACTAGAAGTCTTCGAGCAAAGGTTGGATGATCTGTTAGGTGCCTTATAGAGAGAATTTTTTTCAGGTGCATGTTGAACTAGATGAACTCTGAGGTCCCTTTTAATTCTGTAATTTTTATGATTCCCTATTGGAGAAACTTAGAAAAAATCTGTTAGCCTTGATCCGAAAACTTTCAAAGACCAGGCCAACTTTTATAATTGGACTGAAGTAAAGTAATAATAACACCACCCCCAAAACAAACTAAATTGGGCCGGCCCATCTTGTTACCACCCATGAGAATTACTATGGATCTCAGCAGCAGAGTCAAAAACAGTAAGAATTTGGAAGAAATGTCAATGGCCATCTAGCATAATGCATACATGAAAGCAATCCCTAGTGGAATATAGCCAACAAGTGGTCAGGGAGTCTCTGGTTGACCGGATACCTCCTTTAAGGAGGAAGAACCTATCACCTCTCAAAACAACCTACTCTATTTTTAGACTACTAATTGTCAAGCCTAAATTTATCTCTTCGTTGTTTCCTCTCATTGTTCCTGCTTCTCTCCTCTGGCTCCCAACAGAGTAAGGTTAGTCCCTCCTCCACAGGACAGTCCTTGAAATGTTCGAACACGGGTACCATATCTCCTCTGAATCTTTCCTTCTGCAGGCTGAATACATTTTATTTCCTTCAACCAATCTCATAGGGCCATGGACTCAAGATCTTTCACCATCCTGGTTGTCCTCCTCTGGATACTTTCCAGTTTATCAATATCCTTCAACCATCATACCTAGAACCAAACACAGAAGAGGTCTGACCCCAGCAGAGTAGAGGGGGATTATCCTCTTCTTTTTTCCTGGATAGCATGCTTCTATTAATGCAGCCCAAGGTCCTATTAGCTTTTTTGATTGTCACATCACACTGATGTCTCACACTGAATTTGTAGTCCCCTAAAACAGTGGTGTCAAACTCAAATATAAGTAGGGAACACTATGTATAACTGTGTTGTCTGCAAAGTATATAAAATATGTAGTTTGTGGGCTACATATTAACTTAAAAAACCCACATGTTTATATGTACACACATATATAGACCACATGCATTCAGACCTTGTGTCTGAGACCTCTGCCTTAAAACACCCAAAACTTTTGAGAACAATTTCCATCCAAATATTCTTTCTCCAGTTTTATGCCTGCAAAGTTTATTCTTGGTACCCAATAGTAAGAAATTAGATTGCAATGTATAAGAAAGTGAGAGATACCAGAGACCCAACCTTTAGCACATGTGGCATATTCAGATGCATTATTGTGTGATGAATGGAGGATGATTAAAGCCCAATGACATCTTGAGACTATTCCTTTGATGTTTCTATACTCAGCTACTCATCAATGTACCTTGCCTTGGTAAGAGAGACAGCAGAGATAGAGTATGTGCTATTGGGAGACTCATTGCACCATCCTAAAAGGAAATTACCATTGGCCAGGATGGTGTAATCTCAAGTTCAGGATGAGTACTGTGAGGACAGAGGAAGTGGTGGGGCTGTAATTTTGGCTCACTTCATGCCAGTCATCAGCCTCCACCCTGGTCACCTTTGATCAACAGGGAAGACTTGCCAGGGCTGCTAGCTGGAGGAGAGTGAGTAGGAGGAGGCATCCTTTTTCATTCCATCCTCCAGATTATGTGCATGCTAACCATTCTCAACTCCCAAATCAAAGTTCAGAAAATAAGGGGTATATAGAGCTTGCGGTGGGAGGAACTGAATATACTGCTTAAATAAGATGTTCTTACCACTGGTGGATTTTTAATAAAAGTTAAATTTAGGAAACTGCACAGGATTCCACTTCATCACTTTAATTGCCAACCTGAGCAGAAACTCTTACTGGCATATGCTTGCTTAGCTTGAGAGGGGATTTTGAGTTTCTGACACTTTATTTGCGAACAGGACTAGTATTTTGGGCTCTTTTTTAACTAGGGACAGAAGCAGAGCCCAAAGGAGAAGGGGAAAATGACACCGTGATTCTAGTCCTAGGAAGTTCTGTGTCTATGCAGAAGTTATAAACCTCAGAAAGGAGAAGTGTGAGGGCTTGGTTCTAGATCTGCTGCCTCCTTTCAGGAGCTGTGACTTCTGCATGGAAGAGCTAGCAAACCCCAGCCCGAACAGGAATAGAACTCTTGGGCTCAGTGATACCCCTCAATAACTGAGGAACCAGCAAGAAGAAAATGTCACAGAATATTCTTTTTGCCCGAGCAGTGAAAGATATGTATTGATCACATTACCATGGAACTAGCACTGGAAGGGACCTTATAAGCCACCAAGTACCACTATCACTTTACAGATGAAGAAACTGAGGCACCAAAAGATTAAGTGAGTGCACAAGGCAGGATTTGAACTCAGATCTTCCTAACTTCCAGTCTAACCTTCCACTATGTCACCTCCTGAGTCTTTGGGTTACCATAATATACTTATTGTAAAACATAGAAGGGGCAGCTATGTGGTAAAGTAGACAGAGCAGGCATGGAGTCCAAAAGACCTGAGTTCAAATCTACACTCAGATATTTACTGGCTATATGACCCTGGGCAAACCACTTAACCCTGTTTGCCTCAGTTTAATCATCTGTAAGACAAATTGGAGAAGGAAATTGTAAACTCTTCCAGTATCTTTACCAAGAAAAGCCCAAGTGGAGTCAACAACCACAAAATGGAATTGTTTTGGCTTCCTTTTCTTTTAATAAATCTCTTCCTCTAATACACTGTAGCCAAAGCGCTTCTAAGTAAGGAGGAGGTGGCTCGGCCCAGGTACCGCCTCCTCAGCAGAGTCTGCTTCCTAACTGGTCAGTGACTGGTGTTCTCTCTTCAAACTGCCCCATTTTTACTTTTCTCGGCACATTTTGTATCTCTCTAATAGAATGTGAGCTCATTGAGGGCAAGGACTGTTTTGTTTTTCCATCCCCAGTACTTAACAGTAGACACTTAATAAATGTTTGTTAAATTGTACTGGTGCCAGCATCCTGGGATAAGTGGAGAGATTTTCCTGGAACTGGGAGAGTTGTGTGTGTGAGTGTTCGTCTTTCATTGCTGAAGAAGACCACGCCATCAGAGAAACGATGACATGACTTGCACTTGACTTTGTTTTGAGTGAGGGAGGGCTGTGCAGGTCACCAGACTCACTTCTCCTCCAGAGCCATGTGAATCCAGTGACCAGATACTCATCAGGATGACTGGAGATGACCCAGCATGAAGCAATTGGGGTTAAGTGACTTGCCCAGGGTCACACAGCTAGTGAGTGTCAAGTGTCTGAGGTGAGATTTGAACTCAGGTCCTCCTGACTCCTGCAGTAGTGCTCTATCCTCTGCACCACCTAGCTGCCCCTTCTATGTTTTACAATAAATATATTATAGTAACCCAGAGACTCAGGAGGTGACATAGTGGAAGGTTAGACTGAGAGTTGCCTAGCTGGGGGAGTTGTAGAAGGAGTTCAAAAGAAATAAGACATCTCCAGAAATAATCGGGACCCTTCATATGATAAGCTTATTTGATGTTAGGATTGTATCATGTTAACTTGCTTCAGGACTACACACCTGATGAAATTAAAGCATATTTGTGGTTTTTTTAACTGATGAACTTTGAACACACCTGACAACTATAAACAAACATAGCTAGTTTCCAACTTTTCTGCTATTACAAATAGAGCTGCTATGAATATTTTCATACAGATACATCTTTCTGTTCCCATTAATAACCTTTTTAAAGTTATAAACCTTCTAGTTGGAGGCTGGGCCAAAGGGTATGATGAATCTTGTAATTTTTTGGGTGGAGGGGTAATAAATCTAAATTGCTTTCTAAAATAGTTAAAATAATTTGCAGCTCCAACATCAGTAGATTAATGTGACTGCTTTCTCTCAGTCCTTCCAACACTAAATTTTTTATCCATCATTCTCCTGACCTCTTCATACAGTAACCCTTCATATACTGCCATATTTAGTGCTTCACTTTATGTAAATATATATTTATAAGTATTATTTAAGTACATAAATATACCATATCTTGTCATCCTTTATTAGAAATGCTTCCAGGTTTTGGCTAACACAAATTAAACAGCTATTGATATTTTTAAAGAAAAAAAAATTTTAATCATGTTTGTCAGATTGATATGTATAAGGCAACAAATCAGAATTAAATCAGACTCAAATGGTGATGTAATAAGGCCTAGCAGTTTATGGTGGCAAGAGTACTGGATTTGAAACCAGAGAAACTCAGCTGAGTAATTCCATACTAAGAGGTTGAATCTCAGGTCTCCAAATTACTCCCATTATGACTTTAACCTTTCAGGAGCTCAGTTAACATGTTTAAAATAAAGACTGAATGAAATGATCTTTAAGTCTCTTAAAGCCCTAGACATCATGATTTTCATATATTACAAAAATAGATATTTATTAGGGAGAGACTTTCAAAGGAGGTATTATAGCATAAAATAAACCACGTTTATAAAGTGGTTGTAATTTTGGAAGCATCTTTAGGTCAAATAGAAATAATTAAGAAATTAATAAAATAGCTTCCCTGAACTTTGTTTTCTTCCCTTTTACCACACTGTACGTTTATCCTGGCTTTCTCTCCCTATCTCTATCCCTGCCTTCCCACAATGCCTTTACAAGATCAATAATTTTTTTTTTCAAGGAAGTTATTATTTCTCCTAGTTGAGGGAGTAGTTGTACTGATTCACAGGCCTTGATTCAAAGAATCTTATCAAGGGAAGCTTGACTAACTTGCTGCTGCAGTGGCAAAATGCCTGGACTCTTGGATATTGTTCAAGGACTAGATTAGAGGAGGTTAATGTAGAAATGACATGAATAAAAAACCCAACCGACTCAGTAGCCAGGAAATCAGAATGTAAATATACATTAGGCAAAGAAGAAGATAGGTATAACAGGGCAGGACCCAGGAGATGAGAGTCAAAGGTGGACATATCAAAGTGGCGTAAGAAACAAATACAGGAAGACTGTATTTGGAAGGGTGTTTTCTGGGTATTCTCTGTGTAGGAAGAATGACTCAGCAGTTCCTATTCCATTATAAAGTTCAGACCACAAGCAGCCCTGCCAAAGCTGATATCCCTCTCCACCCCCCACCTACTTTGAAAATTCTTATTCTAGTGTCTCTAGCTACTGGTTTCCTATGGGTCTATAATAAAAAAAAAACTGAACTCCAAAATGTAATATATTGTATTATTCTTCTCAATGTTGAATGGATTTTTATTTTAGAGATATTCTACCAGACCTGAGCTATTCACCAGTGGGGTAACGTTCTCAGGTTGTACTTGGATGTACTTTCTTCATCTTGTATGAAAATAGGGAAGGGAGGGGAAGTGATAAGAAGGGAAAGGAAAGGGAGGGAAACAGAGGGGAGGGGAGGATGAATAGAAGGTTATGGGAAATAGAGGCTGGAGAAGGCTACGGGAATGGTAGAAAGATAGATTTAGGCAGGTATAGGAACTATGCTCATATAAAGCCATGTCTGGTATATGACGCATCCTTCTAAAAATCTCTATGCAGTTGTCACGCTATAATAATACTCTACTATCTGTATGATTTCCATTGATCCATTAACCAAGTTCTTTCATTCACCTTCACTTCACTTCACCAAATGATTACTACATGCCTCTGATATGCTAGGCATTCTGCTGGATATATACCAAAGAATGAAATAGTGTTTGCCTCTCAAGTAGTTTGTAGTTCACTGGTAGCCTGCTGTGAAGCTCTCAGGCTCTCCTACCTGATTTGAATCTCTTGAGAGGGAGGAATACTCACAAACACTGCTTGGCACATTATTATAGACTATTTTGGCAAGTTTACAATATCATCTTGGAAAGCAGTGAAGAGAATTCTGGGAGGATGGAACAGAAACTTTCCCGAGATGTGAGAGCAGGTCTCAGGACAGTAATTAGTTCTTCTAATCTCACAATCTCTCCTGTTATGCCTACTTTTTTTTTCATTTTTCTTCCATTTCAGAAGAGGAAATATCCCTTTTATCCAAGGCTAAAACTTCCACTTATCCCACTAATTCCATTCCTTTCTTCCTCTTCAAAAACCTTTCTTCCTCCTAGAATCTTCAGTCTCTTCCTTTCCATGCGTTCCTTCTTCCATGCCTCTAAATATGAATACATTTCTCTTAATCTGACAAAATCTTCACTTGACCTTGATACTGCCTTTAATTACTATTATATTTCAATTCTTTGTTTCAGTAGAATTTCTCAGCTTAATGATCTATCACCAGACTATCATATCCTGTTTATTTGCTCTCTAAGCTTTTATAATCAAACTTCTGTTCTCATCACTCTACTGAAATTATTTTAATAACTACCTTATTCTCCAAAATTCTTTTTTTTGGAGGAGTAGTATGGTATATTAATGTATAGTATAGTAAAATAAAAACATTATGTTTGGAGACAGGAAAGATGTGGATTCAGATCCTACCTCCAAGATAATACTAGTTTGGTTACTTGTCCTCTGAGTCTTTCTTTCTTCTCCCCAGCACTGAAAGCACAGGTAGAGGATGTCTCTGATGAACAAGAAAATCAGGAAAGAGCTTTGATAGAAGTAGCACTGGAGCTCAGACTACAAGAGGGTCTTATTTGTAAAACAAGGATAATTTTATTAGTAGTGCCTCCCAGACTTGAGAGAATCAAATGAGATAATTTATGTAAAACATTTTGCAAAAATTATATATATATGTATATATCAGTTATTATTCCTTTTTTTTGTCTTGTTGAAATATTTGAATATGCTGACCTCCCTGCCCTTCTTGAAATGGTCTCATCTCCTTGACTTCTACTCTACCATCCTTGTTATGTGTTTTCCTCTCCTTATCTTTAGCACTTAGCAGTGCCTGCATTTAGTAAGTACTGAGGAATGACCAATTGAATTTGTATCAATAGATAGACCCTTTACCTCCTTTCTTCTTTGATTAATCCAGTTCTAGATATCAGTAATTCTAGCTATTTCCATCTGTCTCCTTTTCCTTATGTGGGAGGTGGCAAAATCTGTCCAGATATTATCATATTCCCTCAATACTTTATGGGCATACTCCAATGCTGACTTCTTAACCCTGTTATTTTCAATAAATATTCTTTACTTGGGAGACCTTATCTATTTTTGTAACATCACCTGTATTCATTCAGATGACTCCCAAATCTAGATCTTTGGTCCCAGATCCAAAGAGTGAAGTTACCTGGAAAGAATCTGGAGAGCAATAGAAAAGGAGGAAGCAGCTGAGTAATTCAATTGAATTAGATAATTCCTTCCTGGTTATTAGATCTTGGTTTGCCTTTCACCTGGCCACTTTGGTGACATCACTTTATACCCTGGAGGAAAATTAACAATCTAGGATGGACTTTGTAGAGCCATTTAACCTTTAGAATCTATTTTCCATTTAAGGCAGGAATGAGCTAATTGTTAAATAAAGGTAGCTGAGCAACACTGTCCTCATATAGGGAAACTCAAAACGAAGCAGTTAGACTTTCCTCAGAAGGGCCAAACAATTGAGGCCCAATGATTGAGCGACAGAGAACCAGCATGGCCAATAGTGTTGCCACAATAGGTTGCCACAGTAGAACCAGACTATTGCTGGGCCCTCACTGACAGAAGTAATCCCATGTCTGACTACTGATTGACCCACCTATTTACTGGGAAGTTCCTACGTACCCAATATTGATTTGGTCAGCTACACTTAGGCAATTAATGTAAAGCTCTCTTAATCATAACCAGTTTAGCCAACATCATCTAATCCAGGCAAGTCAGGTTAACAAACTTTGCTAATCACAATGTTCTTGTGCATGATATTGGGGTGAGGGGTGTGCAATCCTGATCACCTGCTGATTGACTTCCTCAAAGGTCCCTCTTTGATCAGGGTACAGACCTTTGTTTCCTTCTCAACATTTCTACTTAACAAAACATTCATTTCTTTCTTTTCTAAATTCAATTTTATTTTATTTTCAGTTCCAAATTCTCTCCATGCCCCCTGCTCTACCCAATGAGAAGCAAGAAAACCAAAGTCCATTACAAATACCTTGAGGAGCACTTTCTTCTGTCTGATAACCTGAATAGAAGAGACACATTCCTCTGGCTCTTTCACCCAACTTTCACTTTATCCTAATATGCTTATTAGTAGGTAATGGCATAAACACAAAACACATATTTCTCCTTGAAGTCACTTCTTTGAGAAAAGAATATGATTCCTTTGACTTTTTATTGGCAGCTTTCTTGACTAAACCTTTTTGCTCATGTGAAATTATGGGTGAGATACCAAAAGAAAAAAGAAAAATTCAAAAGATCATGAGTCAGGCAGTTTATTACAAGAATACAAGTGTGCAGCCCCTCAACTCTGCTGGCCCATGGACATCAATCACAAGTGGTCTGTGTACATGATGGGCCCTCATCAAGAGCCCACCTCTCTAGGTCTTTGCCCTTATTTCTGATTATTGTTTCTGGGAAGATTCACAGGGAGGGGAACCCTTGAGGCAATCAATCAGCAGGTGATCTAGTGATTTTATTTTTATATCAATTATGGATTTGTGTTTTGTTTTTATACTAGTTATGAATTTCTGCTTTAAAATTCAAATCTATTAAACATTACATTTGTTAAATTCAAATGATAACTATTGGTTTGAAACATCTTTATCTACCAAAAACATATGACACAAACATCAACCTTACCACTAATTATGATCTTAGGTTTCATTAAATATCTGATTACACTTTAAAATTCACTTTTTTTATTATTTAATTAGAATAATTCGGAATGCCAGAAGGTTCATTCTAGTATCTGAAACAAAAGTCTCTCTTATAGAATCAAAGTAACTGTTACATATATAACTATCAGTCAAGACATAGAGTTTGACTACAAGTTTTTTTTTTCCTTCTCTGAAAGCGTGACTTTCTTCATTGCTTTATTTTGTCAGTGACTGGCAAATTATTTCTGGAGCTCTGTTTTCCAATCAGCTGTTACTACATTTATGAAAAATCTGTTTAACATATAAGTTTCTCTCTAACACTGTCCCGTGCACTTCACCAGATTCCCATCCAGATACATCAAAACAGAGCCCACATGGCAATTTATTATCTTCGTGATCTCAGTAAATAGGGTTGGCACAAAATGTTCTTTCTGCCTACAGGATAAGGATAGGTTTAGCATCTTTTTCAAAATTCAACATGCTGTGCTATATTAACAAGTTGGCTAAATTTTACATTAAAAAAGAGAATTATCATTACAAAAAAACTTAATAAATAAGCAAAATAAAGGTTGAATGTTTTGTTAGAAATAGTAAAAGACATCCATACTGCCAAAGTCAGCCCTGGTAGTTTTACCTGGTCAGTAATTCACATCTTTTCCCCTCTCCCCTTCCCTAGATAGCCCCTCTCCAGCTCTCTTTGCTTTCCCAGAAACTCTGTTTTAGCTTAGCATAAACCACCTGGTGCTCTGTGGAGACCAATGTCATCTTGAAGACGCCCACATACTACTGTTTCTTTTCCATGACCCACCCTGGCTGTGTGGACTGATAAAAGTGGGAGGCCAACAGATGCAGAAGAAATGAAAGGATTAATCAGAGAAACCAGTGGCCCTGTTGACTTTTGGTAGAGAGAAGAAGATAAAGAAAGGAAATAAAGTCCAGGAATTTGGGTTGGGAAGAGGTAGTGTGGCATAATTTTCCCTTTCCTCAGCTTTTGGTGCCTTCCTTCCCCAAACTGTCTCCTATATATACATCTATGTGTCTTCCCTCCCCTTTGGAGAAAATAAGAACCTGCAGCGTAGGGACTTTCACTTTTGTCTGTGCTTCCACTGGTTAGCAGAGTGCCTGGGACTTAATACATTTTGATTGATTGATTAATATAAGCTGTATTCCACTCTGGCCAATTTGTCCCTTCTGGTTTCAAAAGGTCACACAATGGGTGCAACAAAGGAAAGATGATCTGCCCCCAATATGGCTCTCTGATTTCCTACCTGAAATGAGACTATAATGGTTAGTTTGAGCACCGAAAATACTCCACTTTTAGCAGGTGGACCAGTGTCTTAGACCTATTTAGGATGCTATTACCTTAGGATGAATAAAAAACTGGATGTTAGCATCTCTTAGAAACTCTTGAGGTGTTCCCATTGTTGACTCTGTTGCTGGCCCTTTAAGTCACTCCCCTAGTGTGGAGAATGAACTTGTGATTTCACTGGTATAGGGAACTCCAGAGTGAGAGAATTTCCTATACCAGTGCAGATTGGCACCTTCTCTGTGGTTTTCTAGAGTTGTCCAGAGCACTGAGAGGTTAAATGACCATTGAAAGTTATGCTGATTCAATGACCCATTGTTTCCAGTGCATCTAGTAAATCAGTGTTGGGAGAGGCACTGCTGGAGGAGGCATTACGCAGTCTGCAGCTTTTTTATTATCTGCTATACATCCCATAGATAGCCCTCACAATTGGCCACTGGGGAGTTGCTGATCTGCAATGACCTATCCCCCTTACTGATGTGAACCTATGCAAATTGTCTTGATCTCATTAATGAAAGTTATCAATAAAAGCTGGCTCCATTCTGAAACTCTCACTGATCTTTGGTGATCAGTAACTGAATGTGTTGCTACCTTGATGTATTTTTAATAAATTCCTTTTAATTCTCTTGATCTGAATTTTGCCTTGTGTCTTCCTTTTAATATGATTTATCTCAGGTCACAAAGTCAATATGTCATAGACTGTACTTGAATCCAGATCTTGGCTTTGAGACTGGCTCTCTATTTAACCTTTAATATTACACTATGGTATAATCTAATAGCATGAAGCTGGCACTTGAAGTTAGGGTGGCACTTTTTTCCAGTCTATAATCTACTGCATCCTAGTGGAACTCAGTCCAATAGATCTCCTCTTAACTGACTCTATCAGTGCTCTTCTGTGTTCCTTGCCTGAGCCTTTACCCTCTTGTTCCCCTAAACTTTCACTTTTCCTTCTGTTCCGAAATTCCAGATGAGTATTTTATGTTTCAGACTTTTTTTTTTAACTAGGCTAGTAATTTTATCAATGTAAGATGCTCTTCCTCCTAAGGAACTTCCTCCACCAATGCAGATTCCCACCTTTGGTGTAATTTATATCTTAAAGAATTGCCTGGGGCACTGAGAGATTAAGTCATTGGCCCATGTTTTAAACCAAAGTGTATCAGATGTGAGACTTGAAACCAAGTCTTTCCAACTCCAAGGAGGTCTCTATTCATGAAGGGAATAGAGGAGAGAAGAGGGAGGAGAGGAGAGGACAGGACAGGACAGGACAGGAGAGAAAATTCTTAAGGCTGTCTAGAAAAACAAAGTGTGTCATTGGAATATGCTGTTTTTGTTACTAGGATGACGTAGGCTGATTAGGATTGGACTCTTCCTCCTTCGCTCCAGTACTGTGTAGAGAGGGCAATTAAATCAATATATCTCAACAGGGTCAACAGGATAGCATTAATGGATTCATCATGCCAAAGAGACTGGTATCAACTTCAAAGTGCCTTTTTTTAATGGACTTGATTCTAATTTGTATGCTCAGGCATGTACAGAAATTCCTTTACCTAAGACTTGTGCCTCAGGCAGTCTTTCTCTTCATACCTAGAGGTATAATCCCACCTAGAATTTCATCACCTCAGGTCAATCTAAATGAAGCTTCATTTTCAAGACCTGGACCCATATAGAAATCAAAAGATATTAATGACACAAAAGCATATCTCATTGTATCTTTTTTTCAGTGAGTTATCCATAAGTAGTTTGTATGCTATGAAAAACCTA
Organism: Bettongia penicillata ogilbyi; assembly: GCA_023548195.1. NCBI lineage: Eukaryota > Metazoa > Chordata > Mammalia > Diprotodontia > Potoroidae > Bettongia > Bettongia penicillata. The sequence continues at coordinate 3,734,485 of JAJHZJ010000482.1, read as the reverse complement.
TAGCTACATTATAGGTGGGTCCTTGCTTCTTTGTAATCTTTGATGGGAATAATACATGACAATACTACAATTGATGACAGTATCAACCTAAACAAAAATCCCAACCTATTCTCTCTCCTTTAGATTTCAAAGAGCATCCTTTCTTTTTTTTTTTTTTTTTTTTGAGGGGTTGAGGGAGAAGATGTATGGTTTTATCAGCATAAGATATTCCTGGGATTGAAACTACCTCCATCAAAATAGATAATTTATAATTTTGAGAGCTGCAAAGGGACATTGGGAAGCTAGTGATTTTCCCATGGTCATGGTGATACAGCCAGTATGTGTCAGAGGTAAAGTTTGAACCCAGATCTTCCTGACTCCAACATTATCCTTCTGTTCACTATGCCATGTTGATTCTCCAGACAATCATGTTATTTTATAAATACAGCTTTAATTTGTGTTAGAAAATGAGTCAGTCAGTCAATAAACATTTATTAAGTACCTACTATGTGCCAGGCACTATGCTACGTGCTTGGGATTTAAAAGAGATACAAAAGATAGTCCTTGCCCCAGGAGTTTCCAGTTTAATTCAGGATACAACATGCAAACAACTATGAACAATACAAAGTATATGATTTGGAAATAATCAACAGAGGGGACACACAAAAATTAAGGAGGACTGAGGGAAAATATCCTATTAAAAGTGGAATTTTATTTGGAATTTGAAGGAAGCCAGGAGGCAGAGATGAGGAGAAAGTATTCTGGACAGGGGACAACCAGTGCCTGTAGTTGGAAGATGGAATGAATGTCTTGTGTGAAGACCATCAAGGAGGCCAGTCACTGGATTGTGAAACACGTAGTGGGGTATAGGATGTAAGGAGACTGCAAAGATGATGGGTTTGGTGGTGGTGGGGGGGTGGTGATAGGTTATAAAAGGTTTTGAAAGTTAAACAGAGGATTTTATATTTGATCCTGGAGGTGTTAGGGAGTGAATGGGATTTGTTGGAGGTGAGAGAAAGGCATGGTTAGATCTGCACTTTAAGAAGATCACTTTGGCAGCTACGTGTGAGAAGGACTGAGTTGGAAAGATTTGTGGGAGGGAGGGCAACCAGAAAACTACTAAAATGAGGACATAATGAACTGTAGTAGGGTGCCAACAGTGTCAGAGTAAAAAAGAAAGCATATATGAGAAATTTTATAAATGTTAAATTGACACACTTTGACAACAGATTGTACGTAGAGGGTGAGAGCTAGTGAGGGGTGGAGGATGGCATCTGGTTGTGAGCCTGGATGACTGGGAAGATGGTAGTAGTCATAGAAAGGAACAGGGGGAGGTTTGAGGAGAAAGAAAATGGTTTCCTTTTTTTTGACATGTTAAGAATAAGATACCTACAGGACATCCAGTTTGAGATGTCCAATAGGGAGCTGGAGATAGGAGACTAGAGAGAGGTTAGGGTGGGATAAGTAGATTTGAGAATTATCAACACAGAGATAAAAATTGAATTCATGGGAGCTGATGAGATCACCAAGTGAAATAATGTAGAAGGAGAAGAAAAGACCTCCTAAGTGGAACACTCACAATTAGAGCGTGTGACCTGGATGAAGGTCTAGCAGAAAGAGACTGAGGAGTAGTTAGAGGTAGGAGGAGATGCAGGAGACAGCAATGTCATGAACATCTAGAGAGAAGAGAACATCACAGAAAAGAGAATAATGAACAGTGTCAAAGGTTACAGAGAGGTCAAGAAGGATGAGGATCAAGAAAAGGTCATTAGACTTGTAATTAAGAAAGTAACTTTGGAGAGAACAATTTTGATTGAATTATATTAATAATATATGTACTATTGCTAGATAATTTGATTTTATTTTTCCTAGTAACTGTGATATGTTAATTGTCTTAGTTTTGGGTTGAAAATGAGTAGAGAGGCCGTCTGGTGGAGTCTTGAGATGGCCTTGAATTAGAAAGACCTGGGTTCAAGTTTAACGCCTGATACATACCGATGGTGTGATTCTGGGAAAATCACTTAAACACTCAGTGATCAAAGGCAATTCTCTAACACACTGAGTTTCAGAGCAGGTGATAACCTGTATTGGTAGAAGGAATTTCCACATTAGTGGTTCCTCATGCCAATAAAATCACAGGTATAGTCCCAAAAATAAATACAGGTACAGACTTAGGTTGTATATATGCCACAGACTCAACTCCATCTTCCTGAACAACTTGATAGCAAACAAAATAATATTTTCTAGAAATGACACTGGGCTGAGGGGGAACAAAAAACCTAACAACAATTATGAGTCCAGTTTTCCTGTCTTCTGTAGAGTTGAAGATCATTTGTGGAATTCTAATGCCCAGAGCACCGTTCAGTTCAGGTATTCTGGAAGCACATGTCATTTAGGTAGGAGGTCAACACTTCACTGGATCACTATGCTTTATTAAAGGCTTTTTGTTGGGGGGAATTTCAACTACCATGGAGATGAACACTGGAGGGGTGGTTCAGAATTTTATGGTCACTATGACAACTATGAACTTTTTTGAGGCATTTCTGAATCTACAAACAAAAGTAGCAATATATGTGATCCAATTTTAAATGAGTGTGGGAATAAAGATGAGGAAATAATTCCATTTTTTTGGCCTCAAGTCATACTGGTGTGGTTATAAATATTTAAGCTAGAGGCAAGATAATGTGAAAACTACTAGACTAGGAGCGGAGAGATGTGAATTTTAGTTCTGACTCCCCCATTAGTTAGCTATGTGACTTCGGAAAGGTTTCTTAACTTCTTTGGGTCTATTTTCCATTCAATAAAAATTGAAGGAATAGGGTAGGTGATTTACCAGATCCCTTGCTTATAAAAACTCTACAATTCTATTTTATTCTATGAGGACTACCATGAAATTGTTTTACTTTCTTTTATCATATAGGAGTGGTCCAATAATAATAGCTAGCTTTATATAGCACTTCAAGGTTTGCAAAATATTTTACAAATATCATTTTATTCTCATAACAACCCTGGGAGATTGTTTGTCCCAAAACTCCCCAGGGTGCATAGATGCTACTTATAAATAATTTGGGGGTAGTATTCCATAATAGATTGGATGAGTGGGTGTTGGAATTTTATCTCAGTTTAGTTATTGTAAAACCTTGAGTAGTTCACCTTGCCCTTCCCCACCCCCTAGTTTGTCTATATGCAAAATGGGGCCAATACAATTCTTTAATGATACAATTGAGAGAAAATGTAAAAGACTAATGACTGAACTATTAATAAGGTAATCTTGATTATCATTATTAAATTCAGAAGGTTTTAAGTTCTATAGAGGACAGACAAAAGACTGCCTATTTTTTAGACACTACATCACAAAGATGTGAACTGTAATCATATAAATGTGGATTATGATGATAGCTTACTTTGTTTTTTCACTACAGCCCCATGAGATACATTGTGTAAGAACATGCATCCTTATTTTACAGATGAGGCAACTAAGGGCTTCCTCAGAGGGTTGAGGACTTATCGTTGCCACACAGAAGTGGGGTGGTAATGAAACGTTAGCACCCTGAACTTCTTACTTCATGTTTACTGCTCTAGCCACAAGTCCATGCCTCTCAATCCTGTCATAGATCAAGAGCTAGAAGGAACCCCAGTGCCTGTTGAGTCCAATGTCCCCATTTTACAATTGAGGCAACTGAGGCACAGGGAAATTAAGTGACTTGCCCCAAGTCCTCTGACATCAGAGCCAATGCTCTTTTCACTGTAGCATACTCTTTTCAATACACTGAAACTTTGTCATTATACCTTTCTGAGAGTCATGCAATAATGCTATTCTAAATAGATATGGGTTTGTACTATGATATAACAGTAATGACTTCCAAATCTATACCTATTGTCCTGACTTCTCTTCCCAGTTCCAGACCTACACTGCCGACTTCCTTCAGTGGAGGTATCCAAATTGAAGTCTATAAAACTCCTGAATGTTGTCAGAACCGGATTAAAATGTAATTGGGAAATGTTTAGTGAAATAAATAAAAATGCATTACAATATAGATATTGTTACTTTGTGGTTTTCTAAGTCAATATGAGATGAACAGAGATCTGCATCTATTTGAGTTTGAAATCACTGGACTGTAGTATACTATCTAGTGCCTAATTTCCCTAGGCTTAAGTGAGGCAGATACATCTCAACAGCACATAAAGGCTGAATGCAACAAATATAAATTGAGACTTCAAAGCAAACACAGGCTGTTGCATGATATAGGATGGTAATAACTAGGACTGGTTGTGAGAGTGATTAGTGATAATTTTCAAGATTTTAATTATGTTTGATGGGCTGGCAGTTGTCTTTGCCTTGTATGAAGATGTTCAGTAAACACCTGTTGATTTGTTCTGGCTTTGATTTTATAACTTCACTGCACATCTTCTTTGAAGATATTGAATTGAATTTATTATTTACATTACTATACATTTATGAAATAAACATGTACTACATTATACTTACTGAAATCTAAGTAGCCTTAGGCATAGGTATATATGATATCAATTTCTAAAATAAAAATATTCAGGTCAAAAATAAAGAAGGGAAAATACAAATTTCAATATTAGGCCTAGAGTAATAAACTGTATAGGCCTTAAGTTAAACATAACACTCAGAAGGGCACTCCTGGAAGTAGTCTGTTCCAAAGTACTATGGTACTGTAACAACATATTGCTGTAACAAAAACACACATAAAAAAAGGAGAGGCTAGAGTAAGAACAGAAACATGATAGAAAGTGAGGTATCAGAAAACTCCTATATTTGGTCACAATATCTGAGTATTCCTTAACTATGCAGGGTATGTGTTTATCAAACATTTCTCTAAAACTCATCCTACATATCAGGGTTAAGCTGGGGGAAATGGGTCACTGGAAACTGAACCTAGCAAAAGTAAAAAAAAAATATAAGGGTAAAAATGCCACATAGAAAGGTTCAAGCTATAAAAATACAAACAAAAAACTTGTATGAAATTGACCTATGAGTTCTATAAATGAAGTGAAGCCTTTGATCAGATGAGTTGGACATACTTCATTCCTTTTGTATCTGGAATGAAGCAGAGCTTCTACTGAATTGGTATAATAACCCTTTACAGCATCCTGAAGCATTAGTTCAACCCTTGTTTTGAAGGAAAATTGCCACCTACTCTTGTCAACACTGTTTCTGAATAAATTTATTCACAGAAGAAAATTACAATGGGGAAAGCTGATGGCTTTCCCTCATCCTTAATGCTCCTAGAACTTTCTGCAGCATTCAAACTATTGACCACCCCCTCCTAGCTTTCATTTCTGTTCTGGCTAAAGGAACACCATATTCTCCTGTTTCTTTGAATTCTAACCATTACATCTCTGCCTGTTCTGATGTTCCTCTTCCCTGTCATTTAATGTGTGTGCTTCTAAAGGGTTTGTCTTCATTCCTCTTCATTTCTCACTCCCTTGGCAATCTTTCCCCACAGCTTCAACTCTGCATTTACAGAGGTAACTTCCAAATCTATACAGGAAACTCACAGCTCTCTTGCCATCTCCTGACCTGCATTGATAACTGCCTCCATCTGGATGTCCCATCAGCATCTTGAACACAATATTACAAAACCAAATTTCTTATCTTGCTTCCAAAACCTTCACTATTTCTATCAGTGGCACTTTTTGCCCAACGTGTCACATTTAAATCTTGGTTGTTCTCTTTAACTTTTTCCTTTTATACCTTATATTCAATCAGTTGCCAAATTTTCTGAATTCTACTTTAAAAGAATCTTATTTCTATCTTTCCTATGCATGTTCTAACTGCCACCAACTTAATTCAAGCCCTGATTACTAGGGGACTATTAGAAAATTATTTACCTGTTTATTTTACAAGCATTCATTATTTCTCCTTTCCAGCCCACCCAGGCCCAAGAAAAAGAAAAAAAAACCCTCAAAAGAAATACACAGAATTCACCAAAACCAATTCTTATACTGGCCATGTCCAAAAATGTACGTTGCATTCTGCATTCTAAATCGATCCCTCGTCTGGCAGGAGGTAGGTTGTATGTTTCATCCTCAGTCCTATAGAAAATTGTTTATCATCACTGCAATAATTTATTAAGCATTTCTTTGTCTTCGTTCTTTTCCCTCTCTGAACTAACTTTTATAATACTACCAATTAGGCCTTTACAAAAAGATCTTGCCATGTCATTCCTCTGCTCAGTACTTTTCAATGACTCCCTATTGCCTTTTGAATGAAGTTCAGAATCATTTGTCTGGCATTCATAATTAATAATTTAATACTACTCCTTTCCACATACTCAAGATTCCAGATAAACTGGACTGCTTGCTATCCCTATATATGACCTGTACTTTCCAATGCCTGTGTCTTTACTCATGACATCTCCTATGCACAGAATGCCATAGAATAGGAATTCAACACAACTTCTACTTGGTCTTTAAAGTCCAACTCCCCCCAGGAAGCTTTCTCTGATTTACCTTGGAGACAACCTTCTCACTTGGTTCACAGATAGCACTTCTCTTGCATCTCTGATGTACTTATGTGTCACTTTTACATATTATGTATGCTATGTTTTCTACTAGACTATAAGCTACATGACCAGCAGGGACTGTGTTTTATCTAAATTTTTTCTCTTCCACTATATGCTAGGTACAGTGCTCTGCCCATGTAGGTGACAGAATACTAGGCCTAGGGTCAGGAAATACTGAATTAAAAGCTTACCCTAGATACTTAGTTGAGTTTCCTCATATATAAAATGAACTGGAGAAGGAAATGGCAAACCACCCCAGAATCTTTGCCAAGAAAACCTCAAATGGGGACACAAAGAGTTGGACATTGCTGAATGACAACACATTCATTTTAATGAGTTTATCAGTTCTTTTCTTGAAGTCAAATTTTTTTGGGGGAAAGGATGAAAAGAACTCCCCTCCCCTCCCCTAACTTTCCTTTTACTGTTGCAGGCACTGCTAGCCTTCCAGGTAGTCAAGTTCACAACATAACTGGAGAGTTATTTACTCTTGTCTTTTCACTCTCCCTCCCCTCCCTTTTCCCTTGCCTTCACAGTATTCAATTAGTTGTCAGGCCTTATTTTTAGCCTCAACAATATCTCATACATCTCTCCTCTTCTCTCTGCTCAATGGACAGAATTCTACTCCAGACCTTCATAAACCTCTTGCTATGGAACTATCTGAATAGGTTCCTTATTCTCCTTCCTTCTAATCTCTCTTTTCCCTCCAATTCATTCTCTATGCAGATATCAAACTGATATTCCTAAAGTATAGAGTTGGCCACACCATTGTCTTAATCAAGAAGCTTTACTAACTACCTATATTTCCTTTAGAATAAAATAAAAACTCCTTGTTTGTACTTTAAAGCCCTTCATGATCTTTGGCTCAAGCTTATTTTTTCTGGTATGATTTCATCTTACTCCTCCTCACATACACACTACATTCCAGTCAAACTGGACTGCTTGCTGTTTGCCATCTAGGGCATTTCATTTCCTGCCTTGGTGTCTCTGGAAACGCTGTCTCCCATGTCTGGAACGTTCTCCCTCTTCATCTCTGCCTCTTCCAGTGCCTAACTACCTTGGAAGCTGAGCTCAACTGCTATCTCAGGCAAAAGGCCTTTCCTGATCTCAACAGCGCTACTGCTTTCCCACCCACTAATATTACTTTGTATTTATAAATGTACATGTTATTCCCCCCATTAGGATATGAATTCTTGAGCAACAATTTTGATTTTGTTTTTGTCTCTCTCTTTGCCTCCACTGCCACCCCAACCCCACTCCTTTTTTTGTTACAACACAAAGTAGTAGAGTATTTGGAACTATTAAAATGAGGGATATTGAGTGCATTATTCTAGTCCAACATTGAAATCTCATTGTATTTTCCTTTCTTTACTCTTGACTTAAATATTTTTATTTTAGAAATTGATATCAACTATACCTACACCTAAAGCCACTTAGATTTCAGTAAGAATGATACAGCTCATTTATTTCACATGCATATAGCAGTATGAGTAATGTAATTCAAAATAGCACACAATAGTCACTTAATAAGTACTCATTAAAATTACTTGAAATAAGGATACAGGTGCCAGAGAGGTGAAAAGTGTGCCACTACAATGTGAAGAAAAAAAGAGACCAACTGAGGAATTTGGGGAAAAACAAGCTGGACAATTTTGCTAAGAACTGACTCTGATGTAGTCATTGGTTGTTCTGAGTCTTTTGGAGGATCCCAAACAGTCAAAGCCCAGAGGTGCTAAAGCCCTTTATCCGAACTCCATTAGCAAAATTCCAAATAAAATCAAACTATAACTGAAAACAACCTAATAAAAACTTGCCAATCAATCAATTTTCTGAATTCACCTTTGTGGTTTTTGCAATTGCATAATAGAGATCCTACTACATAATAATTATGTGCTTTTTGATTTTTACTAAATTTGGAATTTTAGCTCATATTTGTCTTACTATTTATCAGATATGAATATGGTAAAGTTTTGATTTATTATATTTAATATGATAAAATATCATTTCTTATTGGAACATCAACAAGTAATATAAAAACTCTTTCTTAGGCGGCAAGGCAGCTAACCGGGTCACCGGGGTTTAATGTAGTAGTAGTAGTCAAATAATAGAGTTGAAGACATGGGGTAGGGCCATGGGGACTAAGAGATTTAGGCAAAATTGTATCTAGACAGGCAGAGGTCAGAACTGGTTACAAAAAGTACAACTGAAGCTACCAGAACTGATTGACACAGGTCAGTTTAAAAAAAAAGGAGGCCAAGTCTGGTAGGTACAAAAGCTAAGTCATGAGTTACTCTAGATAGAACAAAACCCAGTGAGCTAGAGACAGTGAAACACCAGGAACAGCTAGGGTACTGAAACAGTAATACAGGAGATTTGTTGAGAAGAAAATCAATAGTGAGAAAGTAGAAGAAATGTTATAAACAAATTTTATAAAAGTTTAGAAGGAAAAAGAATGAAAGATATGATGATAGCTAGATGAGAGAGAAAGGTTAAGGAAAAGGTTTTTTTTTTGAAGACGGAAGAGATCTAAGCATGTTTGCAGGCAAATAGAAAGGAAGTAGCCATGTTAAGAGAAAGAGTAAAAATGCTAACAAAACGGTTGGACTTCGGATGCAAAATCCTCAAGGACTGGGGAAGGTATAGCATCAAGGAAGCAGGAAGAGGGATTAGCCTAAGTGAAGAATTGAGATTCCTCTTCCTCTAGGACCAAAGAAAAAAAGAGAAAGGGAAGGGAGCATTCATTTATTAAGTGCCTGTTGTGTACCAGATACTGTGCTAAACACTTTACAAATATTATCTCATTTGATCCTTACACCAACTCTGTGAGGCAGGTGCTATTATTATCTCCATTTTCTAGATGAGAAACCTGAGGCAGACAGAGGCAATGGCTTGCCCAGGTTCAGATGGCTAGAAACTATCGGATGTAGTATTTGAACTCAGGTCTTCTGTTTCCAGGTCCAGTGATGTAACTACTGTACCCCCCATCTCCATGAAAGAAAGAAAAAAATATGATTATGCTGAGAAATATTGAGGAATAGAAGAGATGAGCAAGTTGATACCAAATGGGCTCAACATTCTCCATAAAGTAGGAAATTAAGTCATCTGCTTTAAGTGTTCAGGATGGGGTAAAGGAAATAGGGAACAGTTTGGAATGGTTTTTATGAGGAATGAGATAGGAGTTGACAAAATGAATTAGATCCATTTTTGTGTCATGACCCACTTTGACAGTCTAGTGAAATCGATAATCCTCAACTCAGAATGATGTTTTTAAATAAAGGAAATGACAAACTTAAGTTACATGTTAGTGAAAATAAAAAAATATATTTTTTCCCCATCAAATGCCTGTGGTCTCTTGAAATCTATCCATGGGAGTTCATGGGCCCCCGGTTAAAAACTCCTGATTATATAATCTCCGAGGTTCCTTCCAACTGAAGAGTTTCAATGAAATCCTATAAATTTGGTTATATTGCAAATTAATCTATCTTGACATACATAATGATGTTAGGTGTCTTTCTTTGTGTAAGCTGCAGAGAACAGATTTAATTCAATTCATCAAACATTTCTTCAAGACCTACTATATGCCAAGTAACACACTAAGCACTGGGGATAAAATGCCAAAAATTAAACAGCCCTTGCCCTAAAGAGCTTACCAGCTGAACTAATTAAGGCTAATGCCATGTGAGTATAGAGAAGTGAGAGAAACATTATGGAGGTTGAACTGGCAAAAGAGAAAATAACTGAGGCAAAGGAGAGGAAAGAGTTGAGAATGATTCTGAGGTTGCAAACCTAAGTGACTGAGTGGCACCCTCAACAGAAATATAAATATAAAACAAGAGGGATGGTGTGACTGAGTCATTTTGTCTATTATAAATACCCAAATTATCTACAAAGGACATATGAGGGAAGACACTGTTTACATCCAGAGAAAGAAATGATAAATAGAAGTATGTATAGAATGGTTTTACACGTTTGTGTGTATATATACATATTGTATATGAATACATACATATTTGTCTGGTGGTACCATCTTAGGGGGAGGGGGAAGAAAAAAGAGAAAGTTGCATGATAACTTTATTACATATTTAAAAGGAATACATATTGGATTTGCAGTTTCATGTACAATCATTTTTTTCTCTATTTTACTATGTTATGGAAATGCTTGTTCTATTTCTTAAGTTCAGAATAAAATTAATAAAAATTTTACAAAGAAAAAAGGATGGTTTTGTAGGTGAAGATGAGCTTTGTTTTGGACAAGTTGACTATGGGACAGCAAGGTGGCAACATTCAGTAAGCAGTTGGTAAAGCAGGATTGGTAACCAGGAGAGAGAGGAAAGCTAAGTATGTGAATCTGAGACTCATTTGCATAATTGGATGCTTGAGACCTAATGAGATAATCACCAAAAGAAGGGGTGCAGAGGGAGAAAAGAATCCAGGAAACAGTCTTGGGATGTTTGACTACAGAGAGATAGTAATCCAGCAAAAACAAAAACAAAAGTGAGAAGGAACGGCTGGGCAAGAAGGAAAAGGCTCAGCAGAGAACAGTTTCCCAAAAGCCTAGGCGATGGACTGTCTGAGGGAAGGGAGTGGGGAAGAGTGGTCAATGGTGTGGATGCTGCAGAAAGCTCAAGAACAACCAACATGAAGAAAGCGCCACCAGATTTAGCAGTGAGGAGATAAATGGTGTCCGTGGGCAGAGCGATTTCATTTGGCGGTGGGATGTTAAACCCACTAAAAAGGTCTGAGAGATAAGTAGGAAGTGAGGAAGGGAAAACCACAAATGGAGAGAGGGCTTTCTAGGGATTCGGTAGTGAGTGGAAAGAAACAGAAAGCTGGCAGGGTCGAAGGAAGTGGTTTTTAGGACGCGTGGAGGGGATAGAGTGTATATATCGATCACATCACCCCATCCCACCTAAAATAACTGATACGATGCTGACCCGGAGAGGCTGCGCTGGATGCCCTGGTAGTACAGACATAACTTTAAAGACGCGTGCTTACAGCTACCAGATCTTCAGGGCATTTCCCTGATTTCACTGGCAGGGATACTCTTCCTTTCCACGGATGAACTTTTACAAAATTAAAGAGGTCGGCCTCCAACGACTGAAGCCTGTCCTTCTAGCTTAGCAGGACCCCCCGATGCGGGCTGACGTTGTCCACGAGGAGCCTGGCTCCCCTCCCACCCCAAGAGAGGGCGTAGGCCTGGGCAGATTTTTCGGTGGAGAGGAGTCTGACAGTCCCTGAATGACAAATGTGAAGGAGTCACGCGTGGGTCACGTGTAAAAACACTGTGGGGGGTGGCTCAGAAGTCAGCTGTTTCCCCAAATCAACCCGGTAATTGGCAAGGCAGGGCAGTAAACTGATAACAGCGCTGACTCTTAGAAAAATTTCCCCGGGTGCTATAAGAAAGACAATCGTCCCGCAGCTAAGTCGGTGAGAACATTTCCTTTGGGAACAAACAAAACAACCTGGACCCAACGCACGCAAGTCCAAGAGAAAAAGGAAGAGCAGCGGAGAAAATAGAGGGCTGAATCAGAAAGCGTAATTCCCCCGGCGTCGGACGTGAGCGTTAATAAAAGAGGGAAGGGCCCCAGGGGCGCAGTCCAATACACGAGTCAGTCCCATTACTCACACCCCGTGACCGCCTAGGCGTCACTCACTGGGCAGAGACCCAGAGGGGGCGGGAACGAGGGCGAGGTCACGTGGGTGAAGCCGGCGGGACAAGGAAGGAAGCTGATTTGAGGCAGTAGGAAAAGTGCTCCTAGAAACAACATCCCCCAGCATGCAGCGCAGCAACGACCGCCCGACCTTTAGGTTCCACGGGGCGTGTTGCAGGATGGGATTGGGAGTCTACGCCTCTGACAGACCAGACCGGATACCGGGTGGTGAGGAGCAGGGGTCGATTGGTCCGTCCGGATTGGTTGGTAAGGGCGAAGGCCCCGCCCATAGATGGTGACGACAAGCGGTCCCAGTACATAAGGCGTTGTGGCCCCAGACCGCCCCGCCTTAGCTCCCGCGCTAGAGAGAAACATGTATCGATTTCGCTCACAGCTCTTCACGGGGATTTCTGCTGCCGCCATCGCCCACTCTTTCCCTCGTCGTTTCTCGCCTTTGTTGTTAGTCGAAGATTTATCTCTTAGCCACCCTCCGCACAGACGCACGAGTAAAAAGTGCAGTTCCATCGGCTGATCCTCGTTGTGCTTCCAATTCCAGGCGGCACCGGGCGTCCCACGATGCCGAAGAATAAGAAGCGGAACACTCCCCACCGCGGCGGCGGCGCAGGAGCAGCAGCGGCGGCGGCAGCAGGTGAGGGCCGTCCTACCGCCGGCATCCCCGTCGGCCTAGTCCACGCGTCGCCCCCGGACTCGGGCATTGTGGGAGTTGTAGTGCTCCTCCGTGCCATCTAGTTTGGGGCTAGTCCTGTACAGGACAGGAGAACTACCACTCCCGGCATGCCTTGGGGACCGTGCTGTGCTGTCCCCTCGCGCACAATGGCGGAGGCCGTCGGGCTCCTAGGGAGAAGAGGCGGGGTGCGAGTTGGGGGTGTGCGCTGGGTCCCTGAATCTGAGAAGGAAGCGGGTGGCTGGGAGGAAGGGGTTTTCTCGGGGTCGGTGTGGCAGGTCGCAGAAGGGTCTGGGACTGTTTATCTGCTGTTACTGGACTTCGCTCCGGGACACTCCCGCCCCCTCCCTTCTGACCCCCCCTTTCCAAAATGGAGTCTCCAGGGAATGTGACCCGCCCGCCGCCTTGGCACTTCCCATCTCAGAGTTGGGATTCCCGGTGGCTTCTGACCCTTCCCTCTGCCCCCCTCCCCCCTCCTCGTGCGTAGGACCGGCCGGCTCCTGCGTCAGACGAAACGAGGTCTGACGCTGTGGGGTGACAGCAGGGATCCTGGTTCTGCTTCTCCCGGGTCGGGGAGCTCCACTCCTACCCCCCTCCCCGCCCCTCAGCCTCCAGGGGTGGCCTTGGAGCGCAGCAACAGGGACCTGGGTTTCCCTCACTCCGTCAGTCTTTACTTTAGCAGCCACTGGCCCTTACTGCCATCTCAGGACATGCCTCTTCTCTCTCCCCAGGCTCCGATTACTGCCCCCCACTCCCCACCCCCTTATCACAATACGCTTATTCCCTTCTCTGGGGGATACTTGCAGTTGTAGACCGAATTCGCGTGAAGTAATGACTTGAAGGAACACATATCTCTTTACATTCATCCACCAGATAGTCTGAAAACTAATAAAAAGGATAAAGAAAGGGCGATGAGAAAACCAAATCAGTAAAAGATTAACGGAAAAAACCCCCAGAAACTCTTGTTTCCTTCCTTAGAAACTGATGTGTAAAATATTCTTTGATTCCTGATGAGCAAATGGTGTGAGGGCTTTGCTTTATTCATTTTTTCTCTACTTATAGATGAGTTACTGTTCTCATCTGAGCTAAGCTCATATTCTGTATAGAACTAAACAGTGTAAAACCAAAACACAGCATTAGCCTTCCAAGATATTCTTAGATGGTTGAGTGTCTCATATCTTGAGGGACTATCATCAGTCAGTGTAGGCATGTAAATAAATAATGCAAGTTTTTTGTAAAGTTTTGATTAACACCACTGATAGCTGAAATTCATAATGATTTGCCTTATTTCATATAGAATAAGTAAAATTTTAACTTAGAGGATGATTCTGAGTTAGAACTCTGGGAACAGTGCTGATAGGATTCATTACCAGAATTTACTGATAGAATTACTACTCCCTGCTTAAAGCTTGTATTCTTATCAGAAAACTTATTGAATAATTGCTTGCTATGTTCTACAGAAAGCTTTTTAAAACAATATTTTATCTATTTTTCTCTGCCTCTCAACTTTGATTTTCCCTAAAATGTCTGATTCTTTGATTTGGCATAGTCATCTTGGAGTAGTAGATAGAAAAATAGCCTGGATAAAGTACTGTCTTTTGACATATGTAATAGTTGTGTGATTAGACAAAACCTCAGCACCCCTGGCAGCCTTGTATCAATGGAAGAAGTTCCCCATTCTAAATTATGACCTAGATCCAGGGAACCTTCTGCCTGAGGCTACCTGTGGTCCTCAGGTTCAACTCTTTGACTGAATCCAAACTTCACAGAACAAATCCTTTTAATAAAAGGAGCCCTGCAGGTTCCCCATCCCTAAACTAGCCCACTTTCTCCCTCAAAAGAAAATGATTTCAGCTGCTATCCCAAGTAGGTGGTGTTTCCAAAATAGAGTGCTTTGTGCATCAGTTGTTAGATGTGTGTTCAGTGAAGAATGAAGTTGGCATCATTCCTGAAGCATGTGTTCATCAAATTTGGGTGCTTAAGTGATACGTATACATAAACTTGACTGATTTCTGTTTCTGGCAATTGGTGTTGATTCTCTAGCCAAGAGACTTTGAATAATTTGCTTCATCCTCTCTGGACTTCATTTACCTTAACTGTAAAATGAGGACAAACTTAGACAACTTTCCTAAGCTTTCTTTCAACTATTCCCTTCATGTTCTGTGTTCTGATGAACCTTGTTATATTGTCAACATAGAAATTATGGAAGGGTGGAGGACCTTAGAAACTGATATGATAGTGGTAGCATGAGTAATGCTGACATTAATGCCTTTCATGTATTGGAAACATAGTGTAACTGCATTGCATCTTCTATACATGGTAATATGGGCCCCCATTTCTATCAGTAAATGGAATGGAGGTTTGAGTTCAAGTTGTCAAACCCTATTCCTGTATTTTAAAGTTTTTGGTTTTTCTTCCTATAATATAAACTGTTTTCTGTTTAGACATGGAGAAAGATCTTTAGACCACATGCTAAGGCGGCTACTGTGAATGGAGCAAATTGGGGGCTGGTGGGAGTGCGCTCTGGTGCTGGTGGGAAAGGCTTTAAGATCCTACCTTAGTTGCTGTGCCCTGACATAGGTACTGATTCTAGCCATCCTCCCATGGATTCAGTGATCATCTCTATGCAAATGATTCTCAGATCTTTTCTCCTAACCTCTATCCTTTCTCACTTCTCAAACCATGTTAAACTTAAACTCAACATGGCCAAAACTGAGCTCATTAGCTATCATTTCTCCTAAACCCCCTCCTGTTCCTAATTTCCCTTTTACTATCACCAGTATTACCATCTTTTCAGTCACCAGGCTTACAGTGTAAGTGGCAGACTCTTTCTCATCACCACATATCTAATCAATTGCCAAGTTCTGTCAATTCTGCTTTCGTAATATTTTTTCTATATACCCCCTTTTTCCTTTGACATTGCTCCACTCTGAGTCCAGAGCCTCATTACCTCACACTTGGACTATTTCAATAATCTGCTGAATAGTCTCAGTGCTTCAACTCTTTCCCCACTCTAGAGTATCCTCCACTCAGCTTCCCTGTTGACTAAAGTGTAGATGTGAATATGTCAGCCTGCCTTCTTATTCAATAAACTCCAGTGGCTTCCTGTCACCTCTTGAATCAAATATAAAATCCCTTCTTTTTAAAACTCTTCATAACCTGTCCCTTTCCTACCTTTCCAATGTCCTTAGAATGTCTTTCTTTCTATCTCCTTTTCAGTGATGCTGGCTTCCTTGTAATATATTTCTCAAAAGGTCTCCTGACTCTGCATTTTCATTGACTGTCCTCCATGCCTGGAACTCTCCCTCCTTCTGGCTTCCTTCAGGTCTTAGCCAAAGTCTAAAGAAGCCATCATCTGCAAGAAGCATTTCATAGTCCTCAATATTAATGACATCTTTCTGAGATTATCTCTAGTTTATCGTATATATAGCAGGTTTGCACATAACTTGTTTATGTGTTGTCTTCCCATTAGACTGTGAACTCCTTGAGAACAGGGACTGTGGTTTGCCTTTCTTTGTATCCCCAGTACTTCAGGGGATTGTTTTACTTGACACAGGAGACAATCTGCTCCCATCAAGTGCAGTTGCCCTTGGAATGGAGGAATATATTCCCCTAGAGAATGACTTGTGCCTATGACCCTTGAACACTGAAATGGAGGCAACAAGTGAGAGAAAACAGTGGTGGGAGGAAGATGAACCATGGGAAATGGGATACTGGTGGGTCCAAAAGGAGTGTCTCCTCCAACATGGGACGTTATTTAGTCATTCTGGCCTTGGTATTTTTGAATTGTTGATCTAGTTAACTTTGAGAGGCTGTTGTGACAAAGTTTATAATGCCAGCCTGGAGTCAGGAAGTCCTGAGTTCAAATCTAGTGTTTGACACTGCCAGTACAACACTGGACAAGTCCCTTAACCTCTTTTGCCTCCATTTCTTCATCTGTAAAGAGGATAATCACACCTGCCTTACAATATTGTGAGAGTGAAATGATAAATACTTGTAAGATACTTTGCAAATTGTTAAAGCCCTACTTAAGTGCTTGTTGTTGTTTCTAAAGTCCCTTCCTGATTTAAAATCCCATGATTCTGTATTATGAATCTGATCTTGGTCAAATTCCTTAAATTTGGACTTGAGGACTGAGACTTAACATTGTCAATTCTACACTGTCTAATCTAGTACTATCTAGTCAGTACATGGTAAATACGTATTTGGGTAGAATCCTTTAGAGGATGTCCATGGAAAGATGGGGACAGATTCTAGTTCTAGTTCTAATTTTATTATTTTATAGTTCTATTCTTTTTTCCATAATAACTGAAAGGTGCTATAGATAATCAACTTCTATTTATGTCATGCTTTATAAGATTTTTCAAAGTGCTTTAAATATAGCAACATCTCATAATCAATCATCTTCTGAATTACAGACTGCAAATATTAACTTCATTTTATGGATGAGTCTCAGCGTGGTTAAACTAGTTACCCTTCCACATCTTGACTTTCCCCACCATGGTTTCCATATATCTCGAGCCAACATAAGAAATTAAATGGGAATTTGGGGGCAGTTTTGCCAAAGTTAGAATGACATGCAAAGGCAACCAAATAACTCAGAGCCTATGACCAAATACTTAACCCAAATTTTATAATAAAGTATCATAAACACCCTATAAGAGAAAAAAGAAAAAGTTCAGACTTCTTCTCTGGTATGAAGGGAGGGTCAACACCTATATGGATTTTCTAGATTGCAAGGGTTCCATGCCCATAACCTCATGATATGGAAGGGACAGCTATATTTGTCTATGGTATCGTGTATCTAGTAAATGTCAGGTTTTGAACACAGGTCTAGCTTCCAGATCCAGTGCTCTTTTTTTCTACAATTATATTAACTTTAAAGAGTAGCACAAGTGGAGACATTCTGAAATGAAAGGGAGCTTTTCAAAGTTTTCTTTAGAGATTTGTGTTGACTTGTGTCACCATTTTCCTACAATGAAAGTGATAAAATTCATGTAATCAAATTCTTTGGTTCTGGTAGGTACCAATTTAGGATCAAAATGGCCCATGTAGAAGGAGACAGCAAATGGGAGGAAAATTTTTAGGGTTCGATTTTTCAAGATTTCATCTGTGTGGACCCAGTAATGTAGATCACATAAATATGCTTTTTAAAGATAAATTTTAACTAATATCTTTTGTTTTTATATCTGCCTAAATTTTCCTCATGTTACCCCTCCCTTTTCCAGAGAGCCATTCCATAT
The DNA here is from genome assembly GCA_023548195.1 of Bettongia penicillata ogilbyi. Classification (NCBI taxonomy): domain Eukaryota; kingdom Metazoa; phylum Chordata; class Mammalia; order Diprotodontia; family Potoroidae; genus Bettongia; species Bettongia penicillata. Next base: position 3,716,394 of record JAJHZJ010000482.1, on the reverse strand, counting down.
AACAAAGAATTAAAATAAAAGAGGAAGAACAGGGAAAAAATTCTGACAGCACATGCAGTATTCCACCCCAGTGAAAACCCACCTTTGTAAAAAAAAAAAAAGATTATCTCTTCTTTGTAGCCAACCTTCTTGTTTGTAATTTTGTGACATTTATTTTTTATTGTTTTGTGGATTCTTTTCATTTTCATTGTCATAGTTATTGTGTATTTTATTTTCTTGGCTCTACTTGCTTCACTTTGTTTCAGTTCATGAATTTTTTTCCATATTTTATATTCATCTTATTCTTTGTTATAGCTGAGTAAGCTTCATCGCATTAACAGTTTGTTAGACCATTTATTATATTCATCCATTTCTCATGCAATGGGCATCTGCTTTGTTTCCATTTCTTTGGTCTTCGGGATCTTTTAATATTTTGTGGGTAACAGTGTAGCACCTAAAGGCTGACCATTCTATAAAGATTACATTATGGAAAATGATTACAGAGAGTTAAGTACAGAACCAGAAAACTATCAAAGCCAAACGCTTGTGCTTATTGAAAATTATCAATCATGGTCTAGTGAAAACAGTTGGAGATGTCTATTTGAAGGTTCCTGTGACATACAATTCCTTCTTGGACATGAGAATAGTAGGCATCATCATGCAATGCTCTGTTAAGATACACACATATACAAATACATTCTTAATCTTGTTCAGTATTTTAGGTGATTCTCAGTATCACCACTGTCAAGTGTATTTGATGTAAAACTTTTTAATCCTAAAAAGGAGAGGCAGCATTGTATGTTGGTGAGAGGTGTTGGCTTTGAAGTCAGGAGAACCCTGATTCAAGTCCTTCTGGCAAATATTAACTTGAGTTCTGGGCATTGTCATGTATTCCTTTCAATTTCCTGCATTTTGAGTAGCTGAGACTAAGTTGCAGAGTGGGTATCTGTATTCCAGTTGGCGGTGCCTAAGCCAATGAAATCATGCATTAAGTCTAAAAAAATATTAATAACATGAGTTAAATTGCTATGCAAATTTGATGATATCACTTGATTAGGATAATTGAAGCATCATAATTCTAAAAGGAGGCTTTAATATGAAAGTATTGAATTCGTATTTTAGAACCAAAAAAGCCTCTTTTTCTTTAAATACCATGTTTATAAATGTAATCATCCCATCCTTAATCTGTATTGGTCAGCACAGATTAGGCTAAGAATGAGGAGTTTGTTGTAGTAAAGTAATGTAAACATTTCCATTATGAGTGACCTCTCCATACTCCTTCCACCCCTCAGTTTTATAAATTTGGACTTTTGTTGTGTTAAGGGTTATAGAACTGGGAGGAATTGGAGATCTTTTGAGTCCAACTTCTTCATTTTGTAGGTTAGGAAACTGAGGCCCAGAAAGTGATTTGCTCGAGGTAATATAGATATTAATGCTGTAAAAGATTTGGAATTCAGACTGCACTTAGCGCAGTGCCTGGCATATAGTAGGCATTTCATAAATGATTATTGATTGATAAACTGACATATCTCCAGATTCCAAGTCTGACTCTTTTCACTATTCTATGGTTCCCTTAATGAGGTTATTATTAAGGAGTTACTATGTGTGTAACTCTGCTAGGCTTTAGAGGTCCTTGTGTGTCATGGGTTTATGGTCTTATTAAGAAGAAACATTACATACATAAATAATGGTGATATAGGTCATATTCATGTGTAAGAAGCAAAATGCTCAAAATGGGTCACTCCTGCAGCAGTTAAGATGTTCCACATGATTTTCCCCCTCAAATGCTGCTTACCTCTTGTCAAATGTTAGGTCAGTTAATCCTCATGAAAATCAGGTGAACATATTATCAGGTTGTCTGACTCTTTCTCTTTCCTTCCCAGGTGGACAGCATCGAAATGTGCAGCCTTTTAGTGATGAAGATGCATCGATTGAAACGATGAGCCATTGCAGCGGTTTCAGCGATCCTGCTAGTTTTGCTGAGGATGGTACGCTTCCTTTTACAGCTCTAAGGAGATGCAACTATAAGAGTAGATGGGAAATCTTTTCAGAAACTGAGACAAGCAGTTGCCCTATTCCTTCCTCTTTTTATTAAAGCTCATATTTCTTGGCTTATATTTCATTAGGGCCAGAAGTCCTTGATGAAGAAGGAACTCAGGAAGATTTAGAATACAAACTGAAGGGATTAATTGACCTAACATTTGACAAGAGGTAAGCAGCTTTTGGGGGGGAAAATCATGTAGAACATCTTAATGGCTTTACTTTTTGTGTAGGTAGTTCTCTGTTATTACATATATCCTTTTCTAAGGCCCAAGCTATTGAATTTTAATTTTTTCTTTTTCTTTTGGATTCTGAATCCAGGCTATGAAATTAATCACCTGAATGTAGATAAATGGATTAAAATGAGTAGTTTTTTAGAGCAATGTTTACATGCAACTTGTAGATGTCTGGATTTTTAAAAATTATTGAAATGTATTTGGCATAATGAATATTAATTTTTAACTAGAAAGTATGGAAGTAGCCTTAGATTTGTCCTCCTATCTGGTAATGTGATAAAAGAAGAAAATGGAGAAACAAATCCATTGAGTAGTTTCATAAGAACCATGTAGTTTTTTGTGAGTGAAGTATTTTTATATTTTATTAGAAAATACTTGAAATGTATAGAGTCCTAGAGTTATTAGAAAGTAAGCTAACAAATGTCAATCTAAAAACATTTTAGCTTTATCATGTCCAAATGTTTTATTTTCTACAGTGCAAAGACAAGGCAGGCTGCTCTTGAAGGCATTAAAAATGCAATGGCTTCTAAAATTCTTTATGAATTTATTCTGGAGAGAAGAATAACATTAACAGACAGCATTGAACGCTGCTTAAAAAAAGGTAATACTTTTAAAAATTGCTAAAAGTTTTAATTATGCTTTGCACCTTCTTTAGAATAGCACTGTAATGGCCATAATAATTGTGAGTGGCCTTCCTTTGGGGTGATCAAGGAAAATTTTACGAAGAGCTCTATGCAGACTTCCAGCCTAGGAGAAAATTTTCCCTTTTATTCTAAAGGCAATCCTCTCTCCTTCCTCCCCACCCGTCCTTCTTCCTTTTGGCTTTTTTATTAATCTAAATTAAAATAAATAAATAACAAATAAATATAATATCTGTAAAATATATACAAAGTATTTTTTAATACATGTAACACATAGTAGATAATGTAAAATAAATTAAGACACATCTCCATTTAGGTAGAAACAGTAGCTGTGATGGAAGACTCTTCAGGCACACTTAGTGGATGGGATGAGGAGAGGGATGGTGCTAACCCTAAGAAAGAAAAAATATACAAATAAATGTGTATTTTGCAGGAGGCCAAAGTCCTGTGTAAAGATGTAGTTTAGGTTAAGTAGTAATAGGAATAATCTGAAATGCTTTGGAGAAATCAAACAGCAAGCAGTTATTAAGCTATTTTTGTTGTTGTTGTTCAGCTATTTCAGTCATGTCTGAATTTTTGTGACCCCGTTTGAGGTTTTCTTGGCAAAGATCCTGGAGTGGTTTGCCGTTTTCTTCTTCAACTGTTTTTACAGATGAGGAAACTAAGGCAAACAGTTTAAGTGACTTGCCTAGGGTCACGCAGCTAATAAGTGTCTGGGGCCAGATTTGAACTCAGGAACATGAGTCTTCCTGACTCCAGGCTCCACACTTTATCCACTGCTGCCCCTAAGCTCTTATTTATTTTTCATATTTTATTAAATTTTAAGCATTCGTTGACTATACAGAGGCTACAAAGATTACTTGTTTTAACTATCCATACAAAACTTACAGGAGCTTGGGGAATAGGTATTTTATAAAGTCAAATAAGACTCTAGTGTTGCCATTTTTAGAAAAATAGTAATTTTCCCTCCTAAATCAAGGTTAATTTACTTGTGGCCTTTGCGTAGTCAGTTATATTTTTACTTTTATTTTACTCTCCAGGAAAAAGCGATGAACAGCGTGCAGCTGCAGGACTGGCATGTATTCTTTGTGTACAGCTGGGGCCTGGAATTGAAAGTGAAGAGGTTTTAAAGACACTTGGACCTATTCTAAGGAAAATAATTTGTGATGGAACAGCTAGTATCCAGGCTAGACAGGCTGTAAGTATTATGCGTCAGTGTTCCCAGTTAAAAGTATTCCTCAGGGGAATCCATGAATAAGCAGCCACATGTATTTTAATGATCCTTTGATAATTATCTCTGTTTCTTCTTAGTAGTAATCTTTAATGATTTTTCCTTTAGTTTTAGGGACAACATTTAATATTAATCAAATTATATCTCTTGAATCTTAATTTAGCAGATTTTTGAAAGTTAAACTGTGTCGTACTATTAAATCATAGAATCTGTTTACCAAGGAAGGTTGTTGAAAATCTCTTAAAGTAATCCTATCCTCCATCTTCTTTGTTATAGTTCAGGATCAGCTATGCAAATAGTTTAAAAAAATAAAGCATCTGGCTACTTACCTAGGGATGTAGCAGGAATAAATGTCAGGTTTTTTTGTTGTTTTTTTCTTCAAATGGGGCAGAGAGTCAGGAGTACCTTGCAGGGTGAGGATTTAATGTGTGCCACAATTGTTCCATTTATTCATTTGTCTAGCCCAATCTACTTTTGGTCTTAACCAATGGAAGTACTTTGATTAAGTGCTCTCTTCCTCTTCAGATGCTTACATATATGCTTAACTGTTTTATTCTTCAACTAGAATGTGTGCTCCTTAGGGGTACACATTTTACTTTGGACCTTTCATCCCCAGACTCTAGAAAGAGTGTGCTTTAGAGTTAATAATGCTTATTAGATTGGATTTGAATGATTACTTGGACCAGATAAGATTCAGAGATGTTGTTTTCAAAGTACTTCTTCTGATTTAGAAAATCTTAAATGCTAAGACTCAAATTTTTATAGAATAAGGATTACAAATTAAAACTCTAGTTCCAGTTTTGCCTCAGATGCTTACTAGATGTCTGATGCTAGTGGTCACTTAACTTATCCCAGTTCAGTTTCCTTATCTATTGGACTGGGGATGCCCTTTTAGATCTGTTTCAGTTCTAAATTTATGATTTTCTGACTTGGCATCTAATTAGTATTAGGGTTATTTTCAAACTCATTGTTTTAAATTGTATACATTTGATTTTGGGCAATGCATAGAAAAAAAATTCCTGGCATGTTGTGGTAGTAATTGCAAAGACCTTGATAATATGTAATTAGTCTATGATGAGTCATTATTAGGCAAAAAGGAATTTCTATCTGACCCAAGAAAAGTCTGGTTCTAGGATTTGGATTGAGAAAGGAGCAAAGAGTAAACTTTTCTGCGATCAGCAATTAACTTTGAGTTAATTTTAAAAAACTGTTCTTGAACATTTAAAATATTCTGTTTCATTCATAGAAGATAACAAGTAGATTGATTTTAGTTAGAAAAATGCCATTTTTCTTTGTTTCTACAGGAAAGAGATTTCTTAACTTGATCTAGCATAAAAATCTAACTGACTAATTATACAAATTAATATAAAGAAAAATGTATCAACCCTAGGTGCTGAAAAAGCAGCTTCTTTTTAACCTTTTCCCTTTTGCTTAAAAGTATTTCATGACATTTTTTGATGAATTGTATAAGATTTCATTTGTTAGGGAGAGGAGGTAATGGAATTAGTGATCTTTCTTGATTATGGGGATAGAATTGATGGCTTCAGTTTATAATACAATTATATTATTTATATGAGTTAGACTTGTTTTTTAAAAAAATTATATAATTTATTTTCAGTTCTCAACATTCACTTCCACAAGAATTTGAATTCAAAATTTTCTCCCCTTCTCTCCTTATCCCCCACCCCAGGACAGCATGCACCCAATCTATCTATTCCTCCAGTTGGTACTCCCTTATACTACCACCTCCCCCCTGTTTTCCTGTAGGACAAAATAGATTTCTATACTTAACCTGTGTATCTTATTTTCCACTTGCATGCTGAAACAATTCTTAACATTCATTATTAAAGTTATAAGTTCCATCTTCTCTCCCTTCCTCCCTCCCCACTCACCCTCACTGAGAAAACAAACAATTCAATATAGGTCATACATGTGTAACAATGCAAAACACATCCATAGTAGTTATGTTGTGAAAGACTAACCACATTTCCCTCTGTCCTATCCTGCCCTCCATTTATTCCATTCTCTATCAGACTTATGAAACTGTTTAAAGAAAACTAGGATCATGCAAAAATTTACCAAAATTCACAGTCAAATTCTAACAGAGCCAGAATTAGTCCCCAAATATGTTAACTCCTGCTCCAGTGGTTTTCTGCAGCACTGCTCTTAGCGACTTCAGAAATAGATGTAATTTAAACAATTTTCTCATGAACTTAAATTACAATTTAATTAGAAAGCCTTCAATTAAATAGAAATAAAATGGCATTAAATTACCTCCCTTCTCTTCTGTGTTTAGTGTACAACTTGCTTTGGAGTTTGCTGTTTTATTGCCACAGATGACATTACTGTAAGTATAAAACTTGTAATACATTTTATTATGTGTCTAGTATATGGGGGAGGAAACCTGCTACCTCTAGGCCACATGTGGCCCTCTAAGACCTCAGGTGGTGTCCTTTGACTGAATCCAAACTTCACAGAACAAATCCCCTTAATAAAAGAATTTGTTCTGTACAGCTTGGACTCAGTCAAAAGGCCAAACCCAAGGACCTAGAAGGCCACATGGCCTCAAGGCTGCAGGTTCTCACCCTTGGTCTAGTATAATAAAGTTTAAATTGGTCATTTTAATTTATGTTCTTGTGAATTAGGAGTTATATTCAACTATGGAATGTTTGGAAAATATCTTCACCAAGTCATATCACAAAGAGAAAGACACTAATGGCATCTGCAGCACCCCTAATACAGTGCTTCATATCAGCTCTCTTTTAGTGTGGACATTGTTATTGACTATCTGCCCAATCAGTGAAGTGAAGAAAAAGATTGAGATGTATGTATTTAATTTTTATCTCTTTGATTTCCAGAAAGCAATATTTATCTTCTGATAGTACATTTAGGTGTAAAATTTCATTTAAAAAGAGTTCTTTTTAATTGTCTAATAACTGTATTTTCTAGGCATTTACACAAACTTCCAAGCCTGCTCTCTTGTGATGATGTAAACATGAGAATTGCTGCTGGTGAAGCTTTGGCTCTTCTTTTTGAACTTGCAAGAGAAACTGATAATGTAAGTATGTCAGGTGCTTAGTGAATTACATTTGTATTTATGGCATAGTTGTACTTGATTTTTTGTTCTTTTACCAACCTTTTGGATTTAGAGTTGTGTGCTGTCATTTATTTGAAGAATTGGTATATCTCAAGGGGAAACAAGATCGTTTTAAATAGGTACAAGAATTGCAAGCTCATTAGGTTGGCTTGAATGCCTAAAAATATCAAAGGAGTAATAATGTTACATAAAATTTATGTAGTATATGGTAATTTACAAAATATCTCTTTTGATTCACTAAATTATTCGAAGAGGTAGGTGGGGCAAGTGCATCCCATGTTATAGTTAAGTAAACAGCCTCAGAGAAATTAAGCGATTTTTTTTTCTCAGATCATACAGTATTGAGTCATTTTTCAGTACCGTCCAACTTTTTGTGACCCCATTTTGGAACTTTCTTGGCAAAGATACTGGAGTGGTTTGCCATTTCCTTCTTCAACTCATTTTACAAATGAGGAAACTGAGGCAAAAGGGGTTAAGTAATTTGCCCAGGCTGACATAGCTAGTAAGTGCCTGAGGTCAGATTTGAACTCAAAAAGATGAGTCTTCCTGACAGTAGGCCCAGTATTTTTATACACTTCGCCCTTCTCACTGCCAGTTTTTGAACAGGACTCAGAATCTTCCTGATGCCAAGTCTAGTGAAATTAGCCTTAGCGTGTTACAAGCTCATGGTTAATAAGACCTATAGTATTAATTCTTTTATTAAGGAACAGATTAATTGTTAATTGGACATAAAATCTGACGTCTAGTAGAGTAAAGCATTGGCATGTATGTTTCTCCAAGGCATGCTTAAAAATTGGAGGGTGTTTTATTTTTAAATAAAATTTAAGCTCTGTAGCTCTTGTGTACTGTAATATGTCTAAAGATTGATAACAGGGGCTCTTACCTTACGTATTATTGTAAGATCCTAATTGAAATAGTGAGAGGATACCAAGTAGAGGAGAGTAGAGTAAGGTTTTCCTTAGGTTTGAGAATAACCAGTAGAACAGTTTAATATATCTCCATGCCTGGATTCATCCTTGTCTTCAAAAGGCAGATTTTCTGGAATTGACAGTGGTGAGCAATTTCAAGTAGAATTCACAGTGAGCTTTGTACATAGGCATACCTAGTCATAAGTAGTCAGAAAACATGAACCTCAAAGACTAAACTTTTCTTATTTCCAAAATTTACCCACTATTTATAAATTATTCAGAATTGCCACCAGTCTTACTACCATGTTTCTGAAAGCATTTCTCTATTATTCTTACACTTTGTTTAGTTGAAATGAACACATTCCAAGAACATGTATTGATTTGCTCAAATCCTGAGTTTATTTTCTTTGATAATCACGAACTTCTGAAATTAGAAAGAACCAGTCATATTTCTTGGCATCTTACTGTGAGAGGGTTTTGTTTTGTTTCTGCATAAAGGGGAATTTTTTTTAACATTTGAGTTCTAAAATTCTCTTTTCCATCCCCTCCCCGATTCACTGAGAAGGCAAGCAATATAATACCTATTAGATATGAGAAGTCATGTAAAATATATTTTCCTGTTAACCATGTTGAGAAAGAAAGAAATAAAAATAAAGTGAAAAAATGTTCTTCAGTTTGCATTCAGAGTTCTTCAGCTCTCTCCCTTAGAGGGAGGGTGGATAGCATTTTTCGTCATGAGTGCTTTGGCATTATCTTGAATCATTGTATTGGTCTGAGTAGCTGAACTCTCACAGTTGATCATAGTTACAGTATTGCTGTTACTGTATACTGTGGTTTCCTGGATCTGTTTGCTTCATTTTGCTTCAGTTCATATCGATTTTCTGAGGTTTTTCTGAAACTATTCTGCTCATTGTTTCTTATAGTGTGATAACATTCCATCACATTTTATATCACATCTTGTTCAATCATTTCCTAATTGATGGGCGTCCCTTCAATTTCCAATGCTTATACACCAAAAAAAGAGCTGTTACAAATATTTTTCTACATGTAGGTCATTTTTTCCTTTATCTTTTTGGGATATAGAGCCAGTAGTGGTATTGCTTTGTCAGAGGGTGTGTGCAGTTTTGTAATCCTTTGGGCGTAGTTCCAGATTTTTGGTTTAAAGTTTAACTAGCAAGATGGAAGTGTTAGTTCTTGGAATATTTTGGTCAGCTGAATAAATAGTTGGAGAAACGTAGCTTGTGCTCACTGAATACGCTACAAATTTGTTCTCCACTTCATCTCAGCCCTCACTGCTACATGGTTTCATCTCAGCCCTCCCTGTTACATGGAAATCCTTGGGGTGTTTCCCTGCTTAACTCTTATACTCTTCATAGTGGCTATCCGGATGTTCTCTGTCCCTGAGCTTTTTACATTATCTCCGTCCTGGACCCTTAGGACGTCTTTATCTTCTTTTTGACTAATAAAATAGAGGCTTGTGTTGCAAATACTATCTCTTTACTCTTCACCTCAGAACTGTTCTTTACCTTTACCTGTTATCTCTTCCTTTCCTCCAGTCTCTGATTAAGAGGTAGGATATTCTCCTTGCATCACAATCACTCTACATGTTCTCTCCGTCCCCTTCTGTCTCATTTCCTTTGGGAGCTTGTTACCCTTAATCATTTACTTTTTCTTATCCACTAGCTCCTTTTATGTATGGTCCCTTAAAAACATTACCTAGGTCTCCTCCTTCTTTAAAATAAAAAAGCCCTTGCATTGACCTTGCCATTTTATCAGGTTATCATCCTAGGTCTCTTCTTCCTTTGACAGCCAAACTTCTAGAAGGGATTGTCTTAATTAATTTTCAATTCTTTGACTTACTTTCATTTCCTTTCAGTTTGACTCCTACGATCTTATAATTGCTAAATCCAGTGGCTTCTATCTCAGTCCTCATTCTGCTTGACTTCCTGCCTCTGCTCCTTTTCAGCCTCCTTTGCTGGATCCTCATACTCCCCAAGGTTCTATCCTCCCTACATGTTTTCCCTTGGTTATTTTATCAGTTCCTGTGGGTTCAGTTATCTGATTATAGATGACTCCCAGTCTGTATCACCCATTTGGCATGCAAGATTGCCTCGAGAAGTTGTTTGTTTGGGTGTATCTGCCTCCTTTCTCCAACTCTAAGGTCCTACTGGGCAAGGACCATGTTGTGTCTCCTTTTTTCCTGCCCAGTGCTGTGGACAGACTTGGAATACAGAGTCAGGTTGAACTGTTCTATATGAATGAGTTTAGAAGAGGAAAGGCAACTGTTTTATCCATTTGAGAAAGTGTTTGGTAAATAAGTGGTCCTCCTGCATTTGATGTTTACATCAGCATGCTTATATACATATGCTAAAGTCTCAACTAAAGTGTAGGAATAGCTGGATACTGATGAGGAAGTTAGTGCTTGTTTTTCCAAAATGAAAATCTCTTTCCAATGTGATCTTCAGAAAAGGTTAGAAGTATGACCAGGAAAAACCAGTTTTGTTTTCTTTACTAGGATTTTTATTATGAAGACATGGAATCTTTGACTCAGAAGCTCAGAGCTTTGGCTACCGATGGGAACAAACACAGAGCCAAAGTTGACAAAAGGAAGCAGCGGTCTGTCTTCAGAGATGTTCTGAGAGCCGTGGAGGTAATCTAAAATTTTTTGCCTAAGTTATGTGATGCTGGAGCTACTTTTATAGTCACCATTTACCAGAAAAGCCAAATAATTATTATATGTTCTGTAGAGTACAGTATAATGTATTCTAGTAAAGAATGAGATTTCATAAGTGAGTTAGAGCTGCAGGAAATTAAAGATTACCACTTTTAATTTTTCAAAGTAATTTTTCATTTTTTTTTTTCAACAAAAAACACTAGGCAGATAAGACCAATATAAATCCCAGTTTTACAGATGAAGAACTAATTAGGCACAGAGAGGTAGTAGCTAGCCTAAATCAATTATATAACTAGTTATTGGTAGAGCTGGGATTAAAATTCATAGCTTCTTTCAGCCTCATTCTCTGTCTTTAGATTAAGCTGTTTGCCTAGCCTTGGTGTACTAACTGCTGTAGATTTTGGGCTGTGTGACATTAGATTAGCTTTTATGTTAGAAGTACATGACTTTTGTAGAATCAGCTTTGTTACTAGAAATTTGATATTTTATTTTTCCCCAGTTACATATAAAAACAATTTTTTAACATTCATTTTTAAAACTTTTAGTTCCAAATTCTCTCCCTTCCCCCCATCCCCCCAATTCCCCTTAAGAAAGCAGGTAATTTGATACAGATTATACATGTGTAGTCATGTTAAAACATTTCCATAATAGTCATGTGAAAAAAAAAGAGCAAAAAAAAAATCCAAGAAAAACAAAATAAAAAAAATTTACTTCCATCTGTATTCAGACATCATCTGTTCTTTCTTGCTGCGGCCAGCGCAGTCCAGCAGGTCCGGGGCGGTTACGGGGCTCACAGAATAAGGATGAAAAGATAGGCGGGACACAGCAGTCTGAAGAAGCTGAGTTTATTCTGGACATACTGAGCCAATAATTCAGGGAATCGGGATGCTTAAATAGTAAAAAACCATAAAGGCAGTGATTGAAGCATGAAACAGAGCAGATGGTGATAAGTAGAAAGGGAAGCTTCAAGGCCTCTTTATCGGAATGTTATCCTGTATAGCAGGAGCCCTGATTCCTGGAACTTCAACACCCGAATTCAAGGACGTGCACCTGAGAACAATATATCACTTAACTTCTCAAGTCAGCTATTATTCTCCCTTGGAGGAGGGGAACTCTTGATAAGGGGCTCTTTCAAACCCAAACCCCTCAAGGTTCTCTACACTTTCTGTGGAGATAGATAGCATTTTTCATCACAAGTCCTTCAGAGTTGTCTTGGATCGTTGTATTGCTAAGAATAGCTAAGTCTTTCACAGCTGATCATCTTAGAATATTGCTGTTACTTGTGTACAGTACATTTCACTTTGCATCAGCTCATGTAAGTCTTTCCTGGTTTTTCTGAGAGCATCCTGCTCATCCTTTCTTATAGCACAGTAGTATTCCATCATAATCACAAAACACAATCGTTCTTCATATAACTTTTTAAAAATATTCCTTTTATATTATTCATTTGAGGGCCTTGGGTTGAAATAATCAGTTATTTTGCATCCTTATAACTTATGTGTCTTTTATGCCTGGCATAGAGATGCTTAATAGAGACATGTTAATTGATTGTTCCTCCCATGCCCATTTTGTGTTTTACTGTGATTTTTCATTGTTTTGCTCTTAAAATAATGCTATGATAATAGTTTTTATTTGAATAGACATAAAATTTAGAATACTGTAACTTAGCAGAAATGAACTAGTTCATCTCTCAAGGGACCTTAGAGTTCTAACATTCTGTGATTCTAATAACCTTACTTGAGTACTTAGAATGTAAGGAAATATAGCCTGGATACAGTACTCCCAGGCTGTTGTTCCTCTGCCTGTAAAAATATGGAAATTTCATACAGAGTAATACAAGAAGACAGCTAGCTGAATAATTTTGGAATCATAGGGTTTTAGACTGAGTGCTGAGACATTAGATATCACCATTCAATATCAATTACCCCATTTTATAGAATAATAAACTAGATGCCCAGAGAGGTTGTGACGTTGCCAAGAAAATACATAGAGGCATTAAGGGACAGAGCTGTGTTTCAAACTAGGATCTTCTAACTTCCAAGTTGAATGGGAAAGTTTGGTGTTTTTTGCTCCATACTGGAAGATGATGGGCTTTCCAGTTTTGGCTCTTCTACTTAATACATGACATTTAACTTACCTGAGCCTAATTAAGCTCTCACATCTGTAAAATGATAGAATTTAAAACTAAGGTGATCTTCAAGGTCCTTTCAAACTATGACCTTTTAAAAATGTATTCATGTTTTAAGTATCTGGATAGAAAGCCAAGTCACTTTTTGCAAAACTACTTAGCAATGTAATTTATTTCAGCATGTATATGTGCATTTATGTGGTTAGAAATTTAGTTACCTAAGGAAATGCCTTAAATTTTCTTTTTTTTTTTTTATATAGGAACGTGATTTTCAAACAGAAACTGTTAAATTTGGACCTGAACGTATGTATATTGATTGCTGGGTCAAAAAACAAACTTATGATACTTTTAAGGAGATTCTGGGAACAGGGATGCAGTATCATCTACAGGTGAGTTGCTGTCATTGTCTGCCTATTTTGTTTTTAACATTTTGAGCAATTCTGCAAAGTTCCAAATTTTGAATAAGTTTAACTTTATATTTGAGATGCAAATGAATGCTTTTTCATATGACATTTTAAAAGTAAATAGATTTTTTTGATAAAACTTTTTGAAAATACACTGTACAGTTAGGAATATCTTTATTTCAGTCTACCACAAAAATTTAGTTTCTGTGATAAGGATAAGAATTGTAACAATGTTTTTATTGGTGTAGCAAACTCTTCCCGGGTAAAGAAACTCCCATTACCAATGCAGGCCATTACCTTCTTTTGCAACTCTATAGTCTTAGACAATTACCTGGAATCACTAAGATTAAGTATCTTGCCCCAGAGTCACCATAGCCAATATATGTCAAAGGCAAGACTTGGAACCCCTGTTTTCCACTTCAGGGCTAGCCCTCTATTCACTGTGCCATATTGTCTTTCTTTAAGTATAAAACATGTAGGAACAATTTATTATGAGTCCAGAAATGGAAAACAGCTTGTTGAAATTTTTATTTACGCTGGTATTCTTTAAGGTTGTTATGGTAATATTTACTGACACCATAAATTTTTATTGATTTATTTTGTTAGTCAAATGAATTTCTTCGGAACGTATTTGAGCTTGGACCACCAGTGATGCTTGATGCCGCAACACTTAAAACAATGAAAATTTCTCGTTTTGAAAGGGTAGGTTTTTAAAGCCTTACTCTCAATGTATTAAAGAAAATTTGAACTAAAAATAACATTTGCACTATAAAGTAGATAAGCTTTAACCATATCTTCCAGTGATTTGGACTTAATGATTTTATGTCACTGTGATGATGATGCTGTTGCTATGACCTTAGCTTTATTTCTGTTGGGTTGGAATGTTTTCTTCGTATTCCTGAATTATGATTTGATTGACTAAATCCTTTGCATAGTCTGCCTGACTTGTTTGTGGGTACACACGAGCACACATACATATATACACATTATTTATGAATGACCCTCCTCAACCTCCAACACAAATGGCTACCTAGGAATGACTGCAACTGAAAGAGTTCGCTTTTTTGTCTTAGCTCCCTATATTTGAGATTTCTCTCCTCCTAGCTTTTGTCTTCCCCCTGACAGCTGCATATCCTGCTACTGTCTGGGATTCATTATACATAATCTCTTAGGTTCTTACCTTAGCACTACTTCACGTCTAGATTCTCTGTGGCAGTATGTGGGTTGTCAGTAATGAAGGGGAAAGTGAGAAAGGGTGGAGCAGAGGCCAGAAGCGTGTTTGTAGTATTGCAATTTAGAAATTGTACATTATAGACTCAGTAAGTCTGTGTGTTCTAGCTTTTGAATCTAAACATTTCCACAGGAAATTCATAGTTTCAAACAACCAGTTTGTAAAGTCACCTTTTGTAACACAGTCCTTTTCAGTGTTAGACCAAAAAGTGTATAAAGTTTAGCCGTATAAGCATATACAAGTTTTACGTGACTCATTGTTATTCTTTTGTTTTTTGTTTTTTCAGCATTTATATAACTCTGCAGCATTTAAAGCTCGAACAAAAGCTAGGAGTAAATGCCGTGACAAGAGAGCAGATGTTGGAGAATTCTTCTAGATTTTGGCTATTTGAAGACAACTATTCATTTCCTAATTCAACAATCTTTTCTATAATTTCCAAAGTATTTAATAATTTTTATCATGGGGGGTGGGGACAGGGTGAACATATAACTTAGATAAATTTTGTAATGGGGCCTAAATTCCTTATAACATTAATACTGTATAACATTTATTAATGCAGTATTGCAAATGAGTGTAATTATTGAAGCTTCTTTGTATATAGAATTAGTAAACTTTTAATAAAGTTTTTACATTATTTGATCAGAATCCATTTGTGAAGCAGGGCAAAAATTTTCATGGTTCACCTCAGATAACAAAATGACGTTATAAATTGTATACAAGGTTATATACAAGGACACACACACACCTTAGACTCTTTGGTGTCCAGAAATGTTACACTGGCTATTACCAATCCAGGTCTCTACCCCTTAAGGTTTATGAATTTCTGCCATAAGGTAGAAAAATAGTTGACCGAATCCTGAAAGTTTGTTAGTCTCTTAAAAAGCTGCTGTATTTGCCCTTTCAAAGGAACTTGATAACTAGTTGTTCAGTTGGCAGACTGGACTTACAAGGAATTCCACTGCACAATATGTGCAAACTTTCAGCTACATGAAGGCTTTAGACAACAGTGCTCTTGATATTAATGAAATGTTATGTACCATCTTTAAAAGCAATAACACTGATTTTATCTCCAGTGTAAGACCATGTGTTCATTGTTTTAAAATAAAAGTCTTTTCTCATTGTTTCTTTTTTTTCAACAATGAGAAGCTTTTTAATAATTGAGGTAAATACTTCTAATTGAATTTAGAAGAACAAACATTTAATCTTTGCTGTCTTATGTGATGCCAAAAATCTGCAAGTGTGTGTGCCATATGATTGATACAAAGAGCTAGTAACAGGACTGATTAGATACCTCCTTGAAATATTTTTTCTTTTGCAAGCACACCAAAAAAAATTAAAATAAACTTTCTAATGTCCTAGTTCTTTGAATTATTCTAAAAAACATTGTTTAAAAGTTTGAAACTCATTAAAAATCTAGAATGTAGAAATTATGTTATAATCAGGTAGCCAGAATGGCTTTCTCAAACAATAAGTCTTACCAGATTCTTTTTACAGGGATAGAATGTTAGATTAGTAATTATGGAAAAGAATTCGGCAAGGTCAACTGCTATATTAATATTTTAATGATTTGGATAAAGGCAGAGATGGTCAAGAGTTGATCAAAGAACATGGCCCATCTGATAATAATTAAGACTTCATTATTAATAGGGGTAAAGTTAAATTTACGAGTGAAAAATGAGGGAAGATCTGGTATACATTAGTTAATCTGAAAAAAAATAATTTGTACAAGCTTCATTTGTAAGAACAGTATGATATGGTTGCCAAATGATAACTGATATTTACTTGACATCACTGTTTGTGCAACATTGCCTTGGGCCAGTTGCCTAACCAACATTCATATTGACAAGCTGGATCCCCAGAGGAAGCTTTCCTTCTCTTGGTATGTAGGTATAAATCAGAGGGGTTGAAGCTCTAGCTCACTGATGGACTGTCTTGTGTGCCCCGTAAGTCAACCAGTTGACAACAATTGACTTTTACTGTGGGATGTTTACCGAGAAGATAAGGGCAATAGCAGTAGTTACACAGGAATCCATCCCTCTAAACAAGAAGGTGCCCTCTCCCCTTTGATACACAGAGCCCTGGGAAAGAGGTCTGGCCCTAGGAGTCTCTTCCTAGACTTTCTACCAAGCTCACTTTGGGGCACGGGATTGGCAGAAGACAAATTGTTGCCTTGCTCTGCTGACCTTGCTTCTTGAAGGCTGACAGGGTAATCCACTGCTGGGCTGAGTCAAATTAGCTCAATCATATTTAGCTGCATTTGCTACTAGCTCTAGTTGCTGATAATACCTTTTTGATAGACCTTCCAAAGAGACAGATTATCTAGGTACTTTCTAGGTATTCCTACTTGCTTACTTAAAATCTGGAAGGGATAAATAAAAAAGAAGGGAGATAGATGTAGCTTTCCTTTCTTCACTGGAAGTACTTGCTACCCAGTTGAGGGAATTGGGGTGATAACACTTCTTTAACATGACTATTGACGTTGACTACTAGCAGCCACTTACGGCTTTATTATCAAGCACACAAGACAAATGCCCTTGTGTGATGGATGGCCAACAGAAATCAGTGAGAGCATATCTGTATGCTTTGAAAGGGGTGGGTGTTGGAAAAGATACTTTCTGTCATGCATATGTAGAACAAGACCATCCTAATTTTTTCTTGTACTTTCCTGGAATACTGAGTGAATACTCTGAATATGGGTGTGAGTATGTTTGGGGGAGAGAGATAATTATTGATTTGCAAAACATTTGATTCTCCAAACTATGAGGCTAGTACTACAAGCATGTTTTGCCCCATTTTGCAAATAAGGAAATGAGCTTTTGGAAGTGATGTAAATGACTTCTTCATGAACATATTACTATCAAATGGAATTTAAACCCAGGTGTTTATGATTCCCAAATCTGCCATTCTGTTCACTATATTAGGCTACTTCAAAAAAACCCGAAAAACAAAGCCATGCTGGCCTGCATAGCATTCAGGAAATAGACCTGCTGTAACTACCTCCAGACTACATCTTCAGTACTGTGTTCATTCTTAGGAAACCCTGTTTTAGGAGGAAATTGTCCGGGAGAATTGTTGCAAGAAGTACTTTTTAATTTTTGTATCCCATTGAAATGATAAATTATGAAATAGAGACAATCACACTGGGAAGATCATGATTAGCCGGAACCAAGGTGGCAATCACACTAATTAAACACAGGATATGGGAGCAAAAAGTCCATCAAGGTAGAGAGAAGATGGTACAGAGGCACACTGCAGTACTGAGAACAGGAAATGTGATGGTGAAGAAAGGAAAAAGAGGCATTGTGGGGAAAAGAATGGGGAGGTGGAGTATCACTCATGTAACCATGGATGGGAGATGGAAAGGAAAGGGTCATCGGGGGCAGGAGTTTGAGGTCTTATTTTTAGTAGGGTTTTGGGGGGGGATATTCCTATCTGTCACAACCTTGGGGTAAAGTTCATTCCAAATATCAAATCATTTTAAATGTTATCACAAAACTGCAGAGTTATATCTCAAAGTTATCAGCATCTTTTCCATGTTATTTTGGTCCGGAACTATGGAGGGCTGGAAAGTGCATATCTCAGGAACGGAAGGCCTTAGCAGCAAAGCCTACCTGACTTCCACTGATTCATCACGTTACCAGGCTGTGAATTTTGGTTAATACATGACAGGATTTTAAAACTGTGCTCTTGATCTCTAGGATGGTTTGTATGTCACTTCCAGATTCCCCTCTGCAGTCTTCATGCTATTGCTCCTGTATTTGGGCTAATTATATACTTACTGTGCTGGCTAGAAGGGGGGTGGAGATGGTCAGGGGGCTAGAACAAGATAGAATTTTAACACACTCATGCACTTAGCAAAATTCTGGCACATAGTAGGTGTTTAATAAATGTTTATTGATTTGAAAATACAGAGGAAGACAGCAAGACTGGTAAAGTATCTCAAGATCATGAACACTTGTTAAAGGACCTGGGAATGTCTAGCTTAGAGAAGAGAATCCTTAGAGGAATATACCTGACTAACTTTTATGTAGGAGAATTAGATCTGTTCTACTTGGCCCCAGTACCAAAAACTAAAGGTACTAAATTACAGAGACTGATACAAGATTTGATACAAGAAAAGCTTCAAACTAGAATTGGAACGCTTTAGAAGTATAGGGTTTCCCATCACTAGACTTCTTCAAGAAAAGGGTGGTATGTTGGAAAGAGGCTTCTTATGTTGGATTATTTTGACTTGGCTTCCTCCTGACCAACATCCTATGAAGTAGCTTTTCATATAAATAAGCATAATTCTTCATTATATTTACAGAGAATTTTTCTGCTTTAATCATTTAACTTGCAGCATATGCTTTCCTCCTAAAACATCCTATTCCAAATAACTTGGTGTTGAAGGTGACCCTATGTTCTGGAAAGCCATGTCAGCAGAATACACTGAGCACTGGCCTGGTCTAGGAGTGGGTAAGCTGTAGCCTTAAGGCCACATGTGGCCCTCCAGGTTTTCAAGTGTGACCCTTTGATTGAATGAGTCCAAACTTCACAGAACAAATCCATTTAATAAAAGGATTTATTCTGTAAAACTTGAACTCAGTCAAAAAACTGCACCCAAGGACTTAGAAGGCCACATGTGACCTCAAGGACGCAAGGTCCCCACCCCTGGTCCTGGTCCAACAAATTAAATTTAGAGAGGTTGTTCGCTAGAGTCCTGGTCACCAGATAATGACCTCTTTCAGTCACAACAACTTACGGAGATTTTTGTGAGCTGTGCACAGTGTGAATCAGTGGAAGGAACCAAGCTGATGAAATAACAGATGTTGGAAAAGTCAAGTCAAGAAGCAATTATTAAGTGACATATGTTCCAGTCACTGTTCTAAGTGCAGAGAGAGGGGAGTTGAGGATGGGAAGGGCTTTTAAAGTTTTTGAAATGGATGGGAAAATGAGAGGGATGCTTCGGCTTTATGCTCATTGGAATTGGTTCAAAGAGGTAAGAATATATAATAGGGTAGCAGACAGGAAGGGGATAGGAGATAGGAGAAAGATGGGAGATAATGTAAGAGAGGTTGGATTGAGAGAGGCAGCAGACTTTGGAGGAGGGACGGGATAAAAGAAGAAGAACACGAAAACAAAAAGGAGGGAAATACACAGAAATAACTGAACGTGAATGTGATCAGCTCATCCATAAAATGGAAGCAGCGGAATGCATCAGAAACCAGAATGTAACCCTGTGTTGTTTGCGAGGGACACACCTGAATCAGACACACAAAGAATTAAAGTGCTGGAGGAGAACCTAATATGCTTCAGCCGAAGTAAAAAAGTCAGGGGGTGGCAATCATTATCTCAAAGCAGATGCAAAAAGAGACCTAATTAAATACATAAAAAAAAATAAAGCCCTTCACCCTCTGCCCCCTTCCTACCTTTCTAGGCTTCTTACGCTTAGTCCCCTCCATGTGCTGTGTGACCCAGTGACACTAATCTTGATGTTTCCTGCACACACTTTACCTGCCAACTTCACGCCTTTTCACTGGCTGTTTCCCATACCTCCAATGCTCTACCTTCTCTCCTCTACCTCTTGGTTTCCCTGGATTCCTTCCACACTCAGCTCAATTCCTATTTTCTGCTGCAGCCTCCCTCCCTGCTCGCCCCACACTCCTAGGACCTTTCTTCTGAGATTATCTTTCTTTGACTCTGCTTCCATCTGCATATATGTTCTACATGCGTGGTTGTTTGCATGTTATCTCCTCTATTAAAATGTGAGCTCCCTGAGGCAGGAAACTCGACCAAAAGCATTTGTCTTTATTCCCAGTGCTTAGCGTGGTGCCTCATGAGACGAACTTACTCTTTGTTGGTTGATAATTTAGTTTGGATAGATTTCTATAAGCCATTTGGGTGGACAATGATATGTTGTGTTAAATTTCTGATTTAAAAGCTCTGTTGGAGTGGCCAAGAGAAGACAGGCGAGCTTGTGGCAGGTAGAAGATGAAATGACCGAGGAAACAAAGGTTAGAGCTTCTGAGTATGTTGATTTATTAAGCAATGCAAGCCAATAGGTTATAGGCCCCTCATCTTAAACACTGGCTCCCGAATACAGGGGGAGTCAGATTTTATACATTAAAAGCAATTAGTCAAATAAGAGCAATTAATTAAAGGAAAACCATTAACCAGGATACAAAATTAGGTAATCTGATTTCCAGTTGGAGGAAAGATTAGGGACTTTCCAAGTTGGGAGGGTGAGTGTAAAGAGGTGCAATTCCCTGAAATCAGAAAAAGAGGTGTCTCCCCAAGGATCTATCCAATCAAAGGAACATGAAAACAATAACTGGTTGATCAGTTTGGGGCCAGTTTTCAAGTGAGACATATGGGTTGCTTGAGATTAACAAGTGTGAGAAAATTATCAAACTTTGGATCTGACAGGTTTCTGGTCTTCATAACCTAAGGCTTTACTTAAGGGTCTCAGCAACAGGTGGAGATGGTACCGTTTTCCAGCCATGCAGGGCAAGGTTCAAACAAAGCAATAAAGTCCTCTCATAGGCTGAAGTGATAAAGTACTCCCAGGGGAGAACTAGCTCAGGGAGAAGTATATAAAAACTATTAAAGCACCTGGTGGTCTAATAGTAACTGAGAGGGTTCTGTTTGCTTCTAAGGTCTTACTCA
Organism: Bettongia penicillata ogilbyi; assembly: GCA_023548195.1. Taxonomy (NCBI): domain Eukaryota; kingdom Metazoa; phylum Chordata; class Mammalia; order Diprotodontia; family Potoroidae; genus Bettongia; species Bettongia penicillata. The sequence goes on along the minus strand of JAJHZJ010000482.1, from coordinate 3,695,180 downwards.
CTAGGTAGGGAACATGATATTATTCTAGGGATTGACTGCTGTGGTCTGACATCAGGACAGACTGACCCAGTGAAGGGATGACTGCAATGAAGAAGAAAGGCCATCAATTCTTGGCTGCCATCAATTAGTCTATATATTATGCCAAAATAATGCATCATTTAAGTAATTTTTTTAAAAAATGAAATTACTTGCTATTTAAAAATATAACTTTTTCCAAAATAGTCTAGTTTAAGGAAACTTACTTTTCCCTATATTCCTTTAAATTGATGTCTGTTACATACATAGTTAATTTAAAGGAAATTAACAAGTATGACTCTTAGATTTGCATACAGTTTAATGCTACCTTCCCAAAAGTTAATGCATTCAATGTCATATGATGTAGTTTACTGCACACAAAATCCGTTGTCTTCAAATGTTATTTATATTTTCTAATGGACATGTAAATTATAATGCTGATAATGATAGTGCCTTAATCTATGAGAAATCATGAATTAATTCATGGAAACTATGTGAGGAAATTAAATTTTTAAAAAATATATAACATCGAATTAATATTCACTAAATTGTCATTAAGGTCCACCCAGCTCTGCCTAATTCATTTAAGTCCATCAGTGAAAGAGGACACTTTTCTCCACCTTGTTTCCAAATAGGAAAAATAACCTATTTTTAGAAATTAACAAACCAAAGCAGGATTATTCTGTTTACTTTCTTTTCAATTAAGATATAAAATACTTTGTGCTTTTTCTTTCTGCATATCTGAATGAAATCAAAATATAATATATCGCTAAATAATAGTGGCAATAAATATTATACATATGTGTATATATGTCATATATACATATATATCATATTGTTAAAGGAAATCTTTGTTCAAGCTTCACCGTAGTCAAATAAGGCACAGGAAATAAGACAAAGGAGTTCATTAGCATACTAAGGCATCAAGTATTTGGAGTACCACAGGCTCAGATTCAAACTTCAAAATGCTTTTTATAGACAAGAATAAACAACTTCCATATAAGGACAAAGGTATTTTGATTGGTATATGTAATTATGAGGAGATGGAATTAGTGTTACAGCGTCATAGGGAGAAGGCATCAGTGGTCATGCTCAAGGCTGCTTCTGGACAACCATTTATGGCACACTGACTGAGCAGATACTCAAAATCTAAACAGGGTTTTAAAACAGGGTCAGTCAGACTGACTGTACAAGTCCTGCTTTGATGCTGTTTTCATGATGCGCCACCACAACTGGACCCATATTGCTCCTCTGTCAACTGCATCAACCCCTACTGCTTGTAATTTGGGAGACAGCTTGGGAATCATTTCTTTGCAACAGGGGAGAAAATAGAAACACAAGAAACACACATTCTTTATGAGGACACACATGAGAAAACTCAGAAACATTTATTACTTTAGCCATGAGAGATTTGGTGAGCCTGAGTCAAAATCTAAACAGTTTTAAATTGGGGTCACTCAGATTGACTGCACAAGTAGCTGACTTTGCACATTATGTTGCCAAATAACATGACTCAGCTATCTTCCCACCTTGCAAGTTCCTTCTACCCTGTAACCCCTTTCTTGCATTTGTGAGCTCCTCTCAGAAATTCCATTTTGAGGAAAGGACCCTGCAAAAAATATCCCTAAAAGTCCCTGTACCAATGTACTGAAAAGTAAACTTTTATAAAACAGCTATTTTTTCATTGGTAATTTCATAGGGATATGTTTCTACTAATTAAAGCAACTGATTTCTTCTGAGTGGTAGTAATAGGGTATCCATACCTTTTCTCTAGGTTTTCTCCCCTGCCATTAGCTTTTCAATGTCAACTATGAATGTAATTCCAGGAAACCCTGGAATGAATGTTCTTATACTCTGGGGACATGAGAATTTTGTCAGGGGTACAGGAAATATTTGATTAATAGCTATATTATTCTAGTGAAATATTCCAAAAAGAGTACTGTTAGGTGGGGGTGGGGTGGGATTGTGGACTGGAGAGAGGAAGGTGAGGAAGGCAGAAGAGAGGTGGGAAAGGGCAATGTTACTGTCTGGAAAATTTGAAAGAGATGATTGAAAAAATAATTCCTAATGACCCAAACCAAATGAATGAGGATGTATAAAGTAAGTACTCTTTTCAGGTTGAGCCAAAAAGAAAAAAATCCAGTGGGAGTGGCCCAGTGAAAGATGAGTTAGTCAAGTTGTACAAATTCTTGAATTGATTTCCAATCAATAGTGACAAAGTTTTTGGTGGACCATTGGAGAAACAAGAAATCCTAACTAGAGATGAAAATAATTCTTGCTACAGGTGTTCACAAGGCTTTGATTCCACTAATAACAATTTATCTATGTAAATTAGGATTCTCAGTCCTGTTCTCAATCCAGTCCAAAAGACACCAACTCTCCCATAACATTGAAAGCTCTTTGAGGGCAGGGACAGCCTTCTGCCTCTTCTTGTATCTCCAGCATGTAAGCACAGTGCCTGGTACACACCACATGCTTAATCATGTCTATTGATGGATTGGACTGGAAGCTTGAACATATTATGCTGAATACGACAATTTCTTTATGAAAATTATCTATTTTGTTTCTTATTTACATATATATGGTAAACTCTAGAGTTTATTTCCTTTCCTCTTTCATATTGAACAGGAGATACAAGAAGGATTATTGAAAGATGGGCCCTGAAAACAAAAAGAGCCCCTATTTTGGCTACTGTAGCAATCACAGTGTAATCTACAGCTACTGTTACTTAAGCTGGACTCCTCCTTGCCCAGTGGAATATTTCCAGCCTTCTCCAGGATATTTATATGCAGTTCAACATGAGAAAGAGACCTTAAAAATTCCAGTATCACTTTACACAGAGGCATAATAAACTCCAAACTTAAAAGTGGATCTGAATAAATAGTTGTTAGTAATTTCATCATAGCATTTTTTTGAAGCTAGGATAGGTTCACAAAAATCCCCTGCCCTTCCTTCTTTAGAAGTGGAAAAAGGGGTATCACTTGTTTAAAAAAACAGAAATGAAAAAAATGATCAATATTTGGAACCCACACTACTGGGTCTAATTGAAGACTAAATATAGATGACAGTTTCATGCTACGTTTTACAGGACCTATAGGAACTCACATGCCCTGAGGAAAGGCGGAAAGAAAAGTGCTGGAACTTGTAGAAAGTTTTTTAATTTTTGGCTGCTCTTTTTCCTGTAGTGGCTTCCTGAGTGATTTCCATTTCGAACTGGCCCCTTTGAGAAACAGCCTTGGAATTGGTGTAAGTCATTTGCATGCCATCCCACTTCTGAGGACTGAGTTGGCTTTCTGTGGGGGAGGGCGAGAGAAATGGAAGGGAGGGAGTTTCAACTGTTCGGTCTAGATGGTCATAGCTTTTAATAGATATTATTTAACTCTTTCAGATCATATTTTTAAAAATTCTGAAAGACACAATAACCTCCAAATTGGATTAAAAAACAAATTACAATGATTCTTTCAATAAAGATTTTTATTACTCTTGATTTAAACTCTTTTGGGAAGCAATTTCTATTTGGTGGACAGAAATATAAATATGTGCTTGTTTCTGTGGCTTGTTACTAAGAATCTGTAGAGGAAATAAACAGTAAAACAGTGTTTACAGAAAGTCATTTTTATTTGTCACATTCTTATAATTTTAATCAGTGTTTTCAAATAGTGACAAGGAGAAAAATTAATAGTTAGCACTGAGATAACTGGAGAGAAAAGGGGAATTATTCACAGGTATTTGAGCTCAGGTTTGAAGAGATCTTGGTAAAAAGTTGCTTTTGAAGGGTGCCACAAACATCTGGCTTAGTAAATGTGGTGTGACTGAAGGGTCATTATGACAATGAAGAAAGGCTATTACAACTGAGACACCCAGCAAACCCAGCTGGTCCCAGGCAGTTTCATAAGGAGAGGCTAGAAATAGCAACAGCTATGGGAGCAGCAGCTGCAAGCTGTGACTTTGTAGGCTGCTCAAAACTGTGGATGGACAGAAATAGATTTAAAAATGGAAGGGACTTCGGAAGTCACCTAGTCTAATGCCTTCATTTTAGATATGGAAAGAAATAGAACATTCATCAAAGAATTTCTATGTTCTAGGCACTGTTCTACTAAATGCTTGGAATACAAGCAAGCAAGATAGTTCCTGCCCTGAGGGAGCTTATATTCTAATTGGGGAGGACAACATGTAAAGGAGAGCTGAAATGGGAGATGGGTAGGGATGGTTTGGACATAATCATTGATAAATGGCATAAAGACCCGGTTCCAGCAACTTGGTGGCATAGTGGTTAGAACACTTGATTGGGAATCAGGAAGACCTGAGTTCAATCCAGCTTCAGATATTTACTTTCTGTGTGACTCTTGGCAAGTTATTTAACCTCTCAGTGTGTTTCCTCATCTTCAAAACTGAGATGATAATAATAGCATTTATCTCGAAGGGGTAATGAAATAGTATATGTAAAATACGATGTACATGGGAGCTAATGTCATAATTGCTGTTATCATTTCAAGCAAGACAAGGCAATCACTTAGCTATTAGAGGCTGGTATCAAAGGTGAGCATTAGGGACAGAAAGAGAGATAGGAGGAAGACGACTGAAAAGCAGGCAATGTGATGTAGAAATGATGGCCCAAAAACAGGAGCCCAGAGAAATGAAGAGTATTGCCCAAGTAAAACAGTCAGGATTTGAACTCATGTCTTCTGGCTTCAAATCCAGATCCTTTTTAGTTATCCAATAGTGCACCAACGACCTGGACCACACTCCTGAAAACCTCATCCAACTTGGTCCTCTCTCAGTTATTTCTTGACTCTTTGAGATTTGCATTTTACAATTTCTTTTAAAAAATTATATTACAATCTTTCATTTTCATGGCTTCCAATATCAGCATGCTATTTCCTCCCAAGAGAACAATGTGCAGGTTTTATTTGTCAGCTCTGGGCTGCTTGCTGAATTCTCTTGTGTCCAGTAAGGAACTACTTAGGGACACATATTTTGAGTGGGTGGAAATCCCAGCATGTCTACTTCTGTCAACTGAACGTTGTTTTTCAGTTCCTGTAGCTATGACTCTTGCAGCTACTGATCTAGTGCTTTACAAACATCAGTTAATTATTAATTAATAACAGCACCATTTTCCAGTGGAGGAAGCTAAGGTCAGATCAAGCAGATCAAATCACTGATCCAAGAACGTAACATGAGTCAGAGTTAATAAGTAAGAACCATGAGTTTGGAATTTAATAATAAACCCCTCCTGGAATTGAACAAATATAACTCAGAAAAGTATTCTCATGTTGATCTTAGGTATTATGGATAATCTGAAGATTTAATACTAATGAATTACAACTCCCCTATGATATTTCTAAAAGACCAGCCTAAATACATGTGAAAATCTTGCTATCCGTGTGACTTTGGATAGGTACACAACTTAAACCTATGACGTCTCAGTTTTTTTATCTGTAAGGTGAATTAGATGATCTCTAGTTTCTTCCAGCTTTCAAATATGATTCTTTCTTAAAAGTATTTCATTCTCCATGCCATTTCCTCTTTTCTGTGGGAAAAGAACCCCAAAATTACATGAACTTCAAAAACATTTACATAGAACTGACCCAGTAATATCTTTATTTACCAAAAATCTTAGGGTGGAATGAAGGAATGTAATGTGTTTGTGGGGGGAAAGAGAAGTACTTCAGTTTTACTGCTAAAAAATCCTTAAACTATTATCAGTCTGAGATTTTTTTTTTACTCCCACAGCTTCTCACATTGTTGGTGATCTGAGTGTTCTGCAATTGTTAGTAAGCTTAACTTTTTGTGTGTGAAATTAACCTTTTTCTGTTTTAAATTTGTGGAAGGAAATTATTCCTGAAGTGTTATTCATATGCGATTTTTAGGGTGGGGCATTTGTTACCAAGTACAATCAAGGGTCACACTGGAAAATGAACAGTATACTAGTGCAAAATTTATTGCATTTGTTTTTCCTTTGTCTTATGTAGCAAAGTAATAATGTAAAGAACAACCTTTCCCTGCCCTACTCCATGTCACCGCCCTCATATTCAGATTGTGTTGGTAAATATTTAACATGAGCAGAGCATTGCTGAGAGATTTTTAAGTTTGGTCTGCTGTATTAACATTTTCTCCATCACTATCTTAATCAATATATCATTCAACAAAACACTAAATCAAACCCTGATTTGTAGAATTTGCTAATTTCTGAGGCATATACATTCCTGCTGAAAATTTAACAATCTGCTCAGGAACTGGTTTGAGCTCGTATAGCTACGTATGTTATGTATATGTATACATATAGCTATACATGTATACAACTATGTATAGCTATGACTATTTATGACTTATTTGCACTTCCCACCATCCATCCTTTGTGAAAAAAGTAGGATAAAAATCCTAAATTAAAAAAAGTATTATTTTTATTATTTCAGCTCCACACTCTATATAATCTCTGGCCACAAATCAGCTGCATTGTAACTAGTATGGAGTGAAGCGAGCTTTGATCCAGGGTGCCATGGTCTGGGAAGGAAGGCGTTATGCTTCCTTGCAATGATCTCTATCCCCCACCCTTGCTCCCACCCCCAACAAATCTGGATTTGCAGTTCATTGGCCATCATTGTTTAATGCAACTGCCACAGTAGATTCTGAGTCTACTTTCCCCTCCAAAGACTTCTGGGTATGAGGAAGAGAACAAGAGTTCTATTGAGTTATAGATATATAAACTGGGGATTTTTTTTGGAATTTTAGTCCGTTTGCTATGCACATGAATGAAATAACTGTTTGATCAAAAATCATGGTTTTAAAAAATTATAAAGACAACAAAGATTTCAAAAAATTTTAAGAACCACACTGTGGTTTTCTGTTTTTCAGACTTCTGTAGTATATTAGCATGGTAAAGCTAAGTGGATTTTTAGTCACCACAGCTGTGTGGCATAGTATACACAACTGAGCCTGGAGTCCTGAGACTGAGTTCAAATAGGATCCCAAACACCTACTAGCTGTATGACCTTGGGCAAGTCACTTAATTTCTGCCTGAGGGGCACCTCAGGTGGTACATTGGATAGAGCATCAGTGCAGGAGTCAGGAGGACCTGAGTTCAAATCTCAACTCAGACACTTGACACTTACTAGCTATATGACCTTGGGCAAGTCACTTAACCCCAGTTGCCCCATTCTGGGCCATCTCCAGTCATCCTGATGACTATCTGGTCACTGGATTCAGATGGCTGTGGAGGAGAAGTGAGGCTGGTGACCTGCACAGCCCTCCCTCACTCAAAACAAAGTCAAGTGCAAGTCATGTCATCATTTCTCTGTCGGTATTGTCTTCTTTGGCAATGAAGGATAAACACATGCACATAATTTCAGCCTACCTCAGTTTCTTCAACTGTAAAATGGGGATGATAATAATAGCACCCACCTCCCAGGGTTATTGTGAGGATAAAATGACATAATATTTATAAAACACCAAGTACAGCGTCTGGCACATTATAGGTACTTAATAAATATTTGTTCACTTTTCCTTCTTCATTGAGGAGGATGCTACAGTGCCTTCAGTCATTCTGATTGTATATTCTGATCGCACCATGGATAGAGGTGAAGGATACTCTGGAATTTGCTTTTTTGAAGAAATCTCTGATCTCAGGTTCTTCTCTTGCATTTCCCCCTCTCTTCTAAAAGTAGAGTGCAAAAGTACAGGCTTTGGAAAGGAGGAGTGGACCTAGGTCCTGGGATTAGCCCTGAGTTCTCTTTCTGACTGGAACTGGCCAGCAGTATATGACTACAGGCAAAAGTATTCAAGGATTTAATGATATTTTTATATAATTGAGATGTTTTACATCCGTGTCAAGATAACCGAGGTGTCTATGGTTTGTTACTGATGAGGCCAAGATCTTCATCTCTCAGGCTTTTACTTGTAAAATGAGGGTATTCAATTAGACAATCTCTAAAGTCCTCCACACTGCTAAAATATTCTCTGACTTCAAGCTATATAGGTAGCCAAGCAGTAAGACAGGTCCAATCTCATCTAATTTTGCCACTTGACACAAAGATCTAACCTGAATGCCAATTAAGTAAAAGAATGAAGACTGATCCCTTTGTGATTCATTCTTGAAATGTGCTTTAAAAAAAGTCATTTCCTAGTGTCCTTCAGTATTCAGTTTCTCCTCAGTACCTTGATACACATTCAGGTAGTTACCAGTGATGACTAATCTCCTTAAATGCTTGGCGATATCATGGAAGAAAAGTCTAAAGATACATCCTCCAGAAAAAAAAATGTTCAACTTATATGTCTTCCACAGGATGTGAAGAGTAACCCAACTCATTTATACGGAACTGAGATGACGAGTAATTATTCATTTTTCCAATAGATTTTACTTTGTAAATTACCAGTCAACCCTCACCTTCTTTAGCTATCATCCAAACTAGAGCTTTCCAATGAGTGGTGATTTCCCCAAAGAAACAATGGTAGTAGAACCTTCCGTTTATCATGTTTCCTTGATTATAGTTTCTTTTTTAATTTGATTTTTTTGTTTTTCTTTACTTTCATTTCTGATTCTATCCCCAATCCACTCCTAACCAGCAAGCCACTCTCACAACAAAGAGTAAAAAAAAAGAAAATAATAACAACACCTACTTCTCACAGTTATGAGGATCAAATATTTGTAAAGTACTTAGCGCAGTGCCTGGCATATAGTAGGTGCTATATAAATGCTTATTCCTTTCCCCCTCCATCAAAAAAGAGAAGGAGAGTACATTTTTTCATCCCGTCTCCAGGGTCATTATATTTATTTAGCATTCAATTTCCATTCTTTGTTCTTTTTGTTTATAGGCTGTCATTTCCATTATTTTCCTGGTTTTGCTTGCTTCACACTGTTGATTCATGCAAATATCCCCATGCTTCCTATAGTTATGGTTTCTTGTGAGACATCCTGTTTTCCAGAGCTAAGGCTCAGCAAGCAAGCCATGCCATGAGCTTAGCACAACAAAAATCCTTTGTGCTCATCCTCTGGATGATCTCTGCCACAGCCAAACCACAGAATTGGGTTTTATGATTTTAACTTTTTAGCCCCATTTCCCAGGGGATCCTGGCCTGAGGGCTGGAGCTACAGCCAACGTGCCACAACAGAAAGTGATCAATCACATGTGTCTCCTGACACTGAACAATTTCCGTGATTGTAACTTCTAAGTGAACTGAACCAGGTGCTCCCCTCCTGTTCTTGACATATTAACTCTGGTTCTGTATCCCACTAAGCAATCACAAGACTCAACGACCCTTAAGACTTGAGACAATCACTAGGCTCAACAATTCTAATAACTTGGGGACTCTTTCACAGTATCATCCCCAAAAATGCCTGCGCATGTAGGCCTGCCATGGAAACTGTTTACTTAAGACCTAGGTATGACTGTGTTAGGTCCTGTGGTTTTCATGTTTAAAAGCCCTGTCTGGGCCACAACCTACAAGCCCTCCTCAGGAGGACTTCAGTTTGCAAACCTGTTTTCCTCACTATGAAACTAAACTTCTGTTTGATTCCTCTCTTGCCTCTAACCTGCTTTGTTCTGCTCTGGCCACCCACAGGTTAGAGGCTGGTTCCTGTCTAATTGACAGTGTCAAGAGTTGGGAATTGAGTCCAGCTTTTCTTGATTCCAGGGTTGGTTATCTGTTTGTAATGCCAGACTACCTGTCACTCTTCCCTAGTGACTTATAGCTGCCCAAATATACTTCTCTACATGTCATTCCTTTACTCCAAAACCTTTAGTGAGTTTCCCATGACTCCAAAATTAAGTATAAACTCCTTATCTAGAGATTCAATTCCCTCTGCAATCTAATGCTAAGCTATCAGCCTCATTGCATATCATTTCCCATCATGCACTAGGAGGCGTAGTGGATTGAAGGCTAAATCTGGACTCAGGATGAGCAAGTTCAAAATCCTGCCTTTTGATAGTAGCTTTGTGAGCCTCAGTTTTCTCATGTGCAAAATGGGAATACTAACGCTCGTACTATTAACAGTAATAATATCTATCATACCTACTACAGGGTAGATATTACCCTAGGCTACATTACCCCAGGGAAATAGTGAAGCTTTAAGGAGATAGTGTATTAAAATGCTCTGCAAATTATAAAACCCTTTGCAAACTATAAAGCCTTGTCAAGCTATTAGTTGTCACTGCTTAGCCCAGCCAGACTCTACTTCCTTGTTCTTGATTTGGCCCCTCCTCTGCCTTTGCTCATTCTGTCACCCATGGCTGAAATGGCCTGTTGAGATTTACCCCACTTCCGGCATGAAACTTCTTCCTTTTGCCTCAGTGAAAAGTCTCTCTCCTTCTTCAGATTTCTCACAGCACTTTTCCTGTACTTCTTTGCCCTTATACCACTGGTATCATATTTATCTGTATACTTGAAAGCTCATAGAGAGCAGAGTGTGTATCATTTCTATTCTAGTATTCACTTGCACATAATATTCACAAAATATACATTTGTAGAACTGGATTGAATTTATTCTAGGACAGAGGTGTTGGCTCCTGCCCTCAGGCCCAGAATGTACAGGCCAAAGTACAGGCTAAAGGAAAAAACTTGGCTAAAAAGAATCAAGAAGCGTGTATAGAAGCATCTTTTATCAGACATAAGAAAGGGAAGTTGGAGCAAAGAACAGACCTTTCAGAATTCCCTACGTCTTTGAAGAGGAAATTAAAACGGGCGGCTTCAGTCCAAGTTCTTTGTTCCAAGACATCAATAGGGCACAGATCTTTGTCTACCTGTCTGTTTTGTGTCTCTTCTGTCTCTGGTCCTCTTATCTCTGTCTGTCTCCATCTCCCTGTCTCTATCTCTTTCCCTCCTTCCCTTCTATTTTTCTTCTTCCTCCCTTCTCTTTTGCCTTTCTCTCCAGCTCAGCCCATTAAGTGTCTGCCCCATTAACACTGCTGTTCCTTCTGATTTCTTATTTCACAGCCTATATGTATCTCTTGGAAACCTCCTGCTTGTGATTTAAGCCTGCCTCTTGGCTCAAAGGTTACAATGTCCAAAACTCTTCTCAGGACTGAGAGGAGCGCTTGTCTCTCTGAACGACAAAATTCAAAATTCTCATCAGTTCTCTGATTCCTATTACACAGTTATTATGGATATTGCTTTTTATTCTCCACTGTTTTTACTCTCTATTATTTCATACATGTCTTTCCAAGTTTCTATAAATTAATCTCATTGATTCTTTGTAACCATTCTTTTTTGATGCGACACACTCTCCTGGTAAATATATGTATGTATGCATGTATATGTCTACATATGAGTACATGTATGTACAAGTACATGTAAATGTATGTGTATGAATATTTTATTCATTCCCCAAATTGTTAGTCATATTTTGTTTCCAGCTTTTTGTTATCACAAATAACTATGAACCTTTTTGTAAATATGTCTTTTCTTACTATCCTGCTTCTTGGGGCATAGTTTCAGTGGTGGTAGAATCTCCTAGTCCAATGGAATGAACAATTTAGTAACTTTCATTGCAAAATTATAAATTCTTCTTTAGAAGGTGAACCAATTCATAGCTCTACTAGCTGTGAATTTTTATGCCTGTCCCTCAAACTCTATCCAACAATGAATTTTTCCATCTTTTAGCATGTTTCTCATCTTTCGGGGTATGAGGTGATACCTCAGAGATGTTTTAATATGCATTTCTCTTATTGTGAGTGATTTGGAACTTCTTTGAAAAAATGGTTAATAGTTTGTATTTCTTTTTTTGACAAGTTTATATTTTTTGACCAGATATATGGGGAATGGCTCTTAAACTTAAAATTTGTGTCAATACCTTTTAGATTTTGAATATCTGACTTTTAAGAGATATTTAATTTATTTTCCCCTTGAAACTATAAAGATTTTATTCATGGAAGAGTTTCTTAATTTTCTGTAATCATTATAGACTCATAAATTTAGAGATGGAAGGGACTTTTAAAGTCATCTGGACCAAGATCCACTATTAAAGATGAGGAATTAAGCCTAGAGAGGTTAAATGACTTATATTGTTGTGACTAAACTATGAACATTGAATGTCTCTCTAAATCTGCAAGTACTTGAGCTGCTTCCTTAGCTCATCATCATCCCATCCCCCATCTCCCCCAATCCCTGGCAATAATATCCCTGAAGGTCTAGCTCTGTAACGCTTCTAAGGGATCAACATGACTCCAGAGGGAAGTAATTCTTTCCTGGTAAGGGGATCGAAGTCTTTATTCTACCAAGTCTCTTCTACGAATCATGCCAGGTGCATGTTATCTTCAGAAAGAGAGAAAAACAAGCAACCTGAGCTACATTAACTCTCTCTCTCTCTCTCTCTCTCTCTCTCTCTCTCTCTGTCTCTGTCTCTGTCTCTGTCTCTCTCTCTGTCTCTCTGTCTCTGTCTCTCTCTCTCTCTGTCTCTCTCTCTGTCTCTCTGTCTCTGTCTCTGTCTCTCTCTCTCTCTCTGTCTCTGTCTCTCTGTCTCTGTCTCTCTCTCTGTCTCTCTGTCTCTGTCTCTGTCTCTCTCTCATTTCCCAGATATTTAGTATATATTAGGTTGTTATTTTAAATAGACTTTCTCTTTCTCTTCTTCCTAGGATTGTTGATAATATACAGAAAAGTTGCTGATTTTTATGGATTTACTTTACATCTTGCTATGTTATTGAAACAATTTATTTTCTGAGAGAAGTGGTATGAGATAGAGCATAAAATTCTCGGAATGGAGACAGGAAAACCTGGCTTAAAATACTGCTTTTACCACAAGCTGTATGTGACCAAGGGCAAATCACTTAATCTCTAAGAACCTCAGACAATTCAGTTATCTGAGCAGTAAGTTATGGATGAACAGTAAGTTACATTAGTGGGAAGAATTCCTATACCAATAAAATCACAGTCCTTGAGGTATTAATTTTTGGTTGATTCTCTAGGATATTTTTTAAGTCATTTGATCACATGCAAATACTGATAAGTTTGTTTATGCTTATTCCTTCAACTTTTTTTTTATAATTGCTATAGCTAACATAGCTAGAACATTATTTCAAATAATGCTGGAGACATTGGCATATTTGCTTTATCTTTGAGATTACTGGGAAAGATTCCCTTGATTCTGTTATTAAAAAAACAGCAACAACCACTTGCTGTTGACTTAGATAGATGGTTTTTATTATATTAAGAAATGGACCTTTTATCCCTATGTTTTTATTGCTTTAAAAAACTCTCATCAATGAATGCCATATTTTGGTAAAGGCTTTTTCCTTTGTCTGTTGAAACAATATCTCAGATAACAAGCTTGAAAGGGTAGCTAGGTGATGCAGTAGATAGACCACTGGTCCCAGAGTCAGGAGGACCAGTTCAAATCTGGCCTCAAACACTTGACACTTAGTAGCTGTGTGACCTTGGGCAAGTCACTTAACCCTAATTGCCTTGCAGACAAAAAAACAAACTAAAAAAATAGATTGAAGGAAAATTGCTAATCTTACATTGATAGAAGAAGTTTCCTTCCTCATACCAATGAGATGAAATGAAAGCTTCAGAAAAAGGAAATTATGATTTTTAAATGATTTTTGCCATTAACCTCATTTATGTGTATAGTCTTCCTAATGTTGACCTATCCTATAAATCAACATGATGATAGAGAATAATTTTATTCTATTTCTGTAGCTCTTTGTTAATATTATAGTTAATATTTTGTGTCAATATTAATTAGTGATAGTGAACTAGAATTTCCTTTTTCTACTTTATCTCTCCTTGTTTTAGGTATTATTATTTTTCTGAAAGAAGGAATTTGGTAAGGTGCCTTTTTCACTCTTTTACAAACATTTTTATTTAGCATAGGGTCTACCTATAAGTCTGTCTGGATTAGGGTTTTTCCTCCTTTGTGGAATTTATTTATGACTTGCTAGATTTTTCTTTCTGATATTGGATTATTTAGACTATCTTATTTTGTCAATCTGCCTATTTTATAATTTTATACATACTCATTAATTTGTTTTCAGATTTTTTGTTTTTCAGATTTATTGACATATAATTGGATAATGTAGTTACAATTTTCTTTATTTCCAGTCCATTAATTATGAATTACCCCATCTCATTAAAAAAAATTTGGTAATTATGTTATATTCTTTCTCTCCAAAAAAAAATCACAAAAACAAAAACCCAAGGTGCTAGTAGCTTATTTATTTTATCAGTTTTTTTAAAGCCTTGGTTTCCAAAGCTTTATCTGAATGATCCAAAGTCAGCAACTTTTCAAGGCCATGAAAAGGGAATTTAGTGTAATAATAATGTCACATTTATAGAGATTTAAGGTTTATAAAATATTTTCTTCTCTATGAGGAAGGTAGTAAAAATGTACATTTTTTGTTCATTTGAGAATGTACAATTGAGAAAATTGAGAAATTGAGAAAAAATGTAAACATAACAGCTTACTGATATATTGTACAATTAGATAATTATCTATAGCAATGCTTTCTCTGACAATCACCTCAATCATGGTCAACTTGACTTACCCTCCAGTGATACTCTATTTCTCTGTGGTAGAACTTGCCTTTTTAGGCTATTTATTTTTAACTCCTTGTTTTCTTTCAGGAACAATGAATCATTCTGCCCTGGAAATTGACGCCTATGACACCCGTGAAGAGACAAAGCTCTATGTTATTGACTCCTTAAATGACTTAAACAGAGTGAACCTCTCTCCTGCTGGATCCCAGCATGTAATCTGTATGTGTGTGTCAGTTGAGGTCTGCCAGCTGCTTTCTTTTTTACAGTTTGTCTAAAATTAACAAATGTTAGTATGAGAATGTGGGTTCATCTTCAACATTTGGAATTGTTTATCACCAGAAAACTGATTTTATTTTTTTCTTTCGTTTACTAAATTCTTGACAGAATTATGGAATTGCGCAAAGTAACATGGAAAGTCTTTTAATTGCTTTTTTTTTAAAGATTGGGTCTCTGTATTGTCCAGCTTATAAGGGTAGCAGCGTCTCACAGTCACAAACCCATTACTAATCAACATTGGAGCTTTGACCTGCTCTATTACTGACCTGGGCTGATTGACCCCTCCTTAAATAGTCTGTTGACTTCTTGCTAGTAGGGACTTACCCTATTGGTTCCAAACTTGGTATAGATACTGAATGCCAACACTCAAATGATCCATCTGCCTTAGTCTCACCAGCAGATGGGATTATAGGTGTGTGCCACAATGCCCACCTGGGGAGGTTACTCTTAAAGAAGCTTTTCAGATGCCAAGAAGGAACAAACACAGCCCTACTCCCACCCCCAATTCTAGGAGCATTTCTCCACAACTCTCGCTTTTCTACCACTTAGGGCCATCAGCTCAAAGTTTCCCTTCTCATTTATTAACTTCTCCCTAAATTTCTATCTTTCTTGAGGGGTACTTTTAAAAAACCTTTTGTACTTTCCATAAAATTCTAGAAACTCAGACTTAGAAGAGGACCTTAGTGACAACTAGTCTAACATATACCTGAAAAAGGATCTCTTACAGAACATAGACTGCAAGTGGTCATCCAGTCTTTGCTCTAAGACTTTGAGTGACAAGGAATATGTATCTAATGCAGACTGTTCAACTTTTGGATACTTCTAATTAAGAAATTTTTTCCTAATGTGAAACTTAAATTTATCTCTTTATAAGTTATATCCATTGCTCTACGTTTTACCTTCTGAGGCCAAATAGAACTGGTCTATTCACTCTTTCTCATGAAAGTTCTCATGCAGTTATTCTATCTTGTACCCCTGAAAGTATTCTTTCTCCCTTCTCCCCTTTTTTTTCCTGTTATACACACTCCTAACTTCTTCAGAACCTTAAGTCAACTGTTTCTAGGTATGGTTACAAGCTGTGAAATGAGAAGAAGTGGGATATGGCCAATCCATTCATCTGAGCCCTATTTCCATCTGATATGGGTCACTGCAAGATGGTTTTGGCCATAGTAAATTGATATTGATCAAGAAAATGCCTGATATGAACTGTCTGGTTCAGTGACCATGAAGAGACATACTATATCTGAATCTTAGGTTCCATATCTCTTTTTATTCGGCTTTGATAGTAAGACATTATAGTAATCATATTACCACCAAAAGGAAATCAACAGAGATGGCAGTTCCTTTTTATTTTTTAACCTAAGGGAAATTTATAATATTTTATATACCACAAAGACATAAATCCCAGTTACCCTATGCATATAAAGGATGAGTTGACACAAGTTTAATCAATGAACAAAATATTAAACATTATGTGTAAGACAATGCTAGATAGAGTGAGGGACATAAAAAAAATGAGCCTGGTTCTGCTCTAAAAAAGCTTACTATAATAATAGCAATGATAAAAATGAAAAAGCTAGACATATAATTTCAACAGTTTGGGGAACAACCTGGGACAAAATCTCCCTCCATCAATGCAGAACCTGGGCCAAGGTGGCATGGTGCAGTGGTTAGAATCCTGGAGTGGAATTAGGAAGACCTGAATTTAAATTCCTCGATTAAATTCCTCTTTGATCTATTTCTGTTCCCTGCTTTCATTTTGCTCTTGGGATTCATGATGAATTTTGGCTTGACTAGAAATAGTCTCTGCTTTAATCTTACTTGGATAATAAAATAATTACTACTATTACTATTGCTACTACTAATTTATACAGTACTTCAAAGTTTACAAAATGTTTTATTTATACCATCTCATTTGTTCCCCACAACAACCCTATGAGGTAGGTACTGTCATCCCCATTTTATAGATGAGGAAACTGAGACTAGGAGATAAGTTAATTAGCCATAGCAGTAGTGTCTGAAGGAGGATTTGAATTCAGGTCTTCCTAACTCTAAGTGCAACACTGAATTAGAAGGTATTTCAAAAAGACCTTAAATACTTACCAGCAACATCACCCTAGGTAAGTCATTTAACTTCTGAGCCTCAGTTTCCATAAAATGTAAAAATGAAGACAATAAGCACCTACTCAGAGTTATTTTGAGGCTCAAATTACACACACACACACACACACACACACACACGTGTGTATGAAGTATTTTGCAAACTTTGAAGCCCTGGTAAGCTGTTATTAGATTATTTTGAACCCCAGCTTCTTATGTAGAAGGCAACCCAAATCTCCACCCTCTTCTCTAGGGGATCAAAGAGTACAGTTTTTAGGATAAAAACTAAACAAACTTCACTCCCACCTAGAGCTCAGACAACGGGTGAATTGTTTGTGGTCCTAATAAGCCCTCTCCATGGCCCACAATATTCCTGAACTTCAAAATCAGACTTTCAATCAACTGAATTATTGCAAGTGCCACGTTTTGTGGGCTTGGATGCTACATCAAATAAAATAGACTTGGACCTTGACCAACAAGCCTTTCCAACTTTGCCTCTCCCAGGTAGTAGTTGAAATGATAGCCAGGTATCCATTCCAGTCTGACACTCCTTATCCAGGAGACTAAACACTAGTAACCTGAGTGGGTAGACTTTGCGAAATATTATATGCAGACAAATGATAGCTTCCCAATCCTGACTTCAAGGTATTAGGGTTCTTTTGTCTCGTGCTACAAAATCTGACCATTTCTGGGACTTGGAAAAATTTGCCTTCTGCCCCTAGTACTGACAGAAGCAATATATGAAGCAAATGGATGTGACTTTCAGCTATAGCCAGATCCTGCCAGACCCTGAATCAGAACCCCATCTTCAACAACAGGATTCTCAAGACTAGGCTAAACAAGCCTGTGATTAATCTAGACCTGGAACACCAGTTTTTGGATGATGAAAATTGCTCACTGAGCAAGCTAGAGACCGCACCTCTGGAGAAGCTTCTTGGGGGAAAAAATTATTAATAAAGGGGTAGATGACTTAGGTAAAGACCCTAAGCTTCTACTTCATTTACTAGAGCCTTGGCATAACTTGGTATAACTTATTAAGATGAATGAATGAATGGATGAATCAAAGGGTTGTACTCTACAGTCAGCAGGGGTGCAGAGTAGGTTGGGCTACTCCTGACTCAGCTTGCCCAGATCCTTCTATGATCTACCTTTTCCTCCAGCCTTCCTACCAATACCTTATTCATATGTGAATATGTTGTATATGGCTAGTAATATGCAATTTGTATGTAACATATTCACATATGATACACATAGGATATACACACATATGCAATACACAGTGATAGATGGGGATTGGGTAAGGAGACTAACAGCTAGGGAAATCAGATAAAGCTTCTTGAAGGAGCTAGTACTTGAGTTGAGCCTTGAAGAAGGCTAGAGATTCTAAGAGGTAGAGGAGGGAAAGGGAGAACATTCCAGGCATGGGGGACAATCTCTGTAAAGATGTAGAAGGGAATGATAGAATATAATGTACAAAATGATAGAATATTATATACAAAAAATAGACCTAGTTGGCTGGAGTATAGGGTATATAAAGGAGAGAAATGCATATTCAGTCCCTGGCAGAAGAGTTGTTGTACGTCATATTTGACTCTTTGTGACCCCATTTGGGGTTTTCTTGGCAAACGTACTAGAGTTGTTTGCCATTTCCTTCTCCAGTTCATTTTACAGATGAGGAAACTGAGGCAAACAGTGTTACATGACTTGCCCAGGGTCACATAGCTGGTACTTGTCTGAGGTTGGATTTGGAACTCAGGTCTTCTTCCTAACTCCAGGCCCAGTGCTATAGCTACTGCATCACCTAGCTTAAAATTCAGAATGAAAGAAAAACAGGACCTTTCTTTCACTTGAATTATGGTCCTGACTCTGCTACTTATGTTCACTAGCTAAACAGCTCATCTCTCTAGTCTCGGTTTTCCCATCTCAAAATAATGAGTTCAAATAGATTCTCTTTATAATTTACTTCAGTTCTATTTCAGACCTATTTCAACCAAAGTTATAGTCTAGAGTCAGGGGGTGGGAAATCTGCAGCCTTGAGGCCGTTATGTGGCCCTCAAGGTCCTCACAATTGACTGAATTCAAACTTTACAGAACAAATCCCCTTAATGAAAAGATCCGTCCTGTAAAACTTGGACCCAATCAAAAGGCCACACCCAAGGACCTAGAAGGTCACATGTGGCCTTGAGGCTGTAGGTCCCCCACCCCTGGAGACTGCAACCTTATAGACTCTCCATAACTATGAAAACAGAGGCTTTGACTCACAGCTATGTTGGAACTCACTAAACTATTGAGATAGCCAATTGTTAAATTTTCAGTATGAGCATTTGCTACTAATATGGCCTTGATTTATTGTTTTGTTGATTGTCTAGACTTTAAAGAGTAATAAAGAAACTGCTAATAGTGCAGATGAAATTTAGAAGTGCATACATTTTTTTTTTCTGGAATGTCAGCTGTTAGACATTTACCACCAGTGCTGCTCAGATTTAGACAATAAATACACAAAAAAGTGTATATATGAAAAGGTATCTTTAGTGCTAAACTCAAATAGAAACAATCTGAGCCACTACTGACTTAGAAAACCACAAATTAACATTACTTATGTTGTATTGTGTTTTTATTTTGCTTTAGCTTCAATCTGTAGCAAATACATTTGATGGATGAAGGGGTTCCACTTGCACAGTTCAATTTATCCTTCCCCAAGTTTCTGATTTCCTCATGGGAAAAGTTCTGTGAAAGCAAGTTTAATACCTTTCATGGTTATTATATTTTTATCTCAGCGATGAAACAGTTAACAAACCCTTTTCACAGAGCACACCAGGGTTAGAAGCTCCTTTAAGAACCAGGAATGTCTCAGGGTCAGATTCAGGTACCAAAGATTATTCCAAATAACTCCTCAGGGAAAATTCTAGGGCCACAATTTTTCACAGAAAGAAATCCCATAGTCATTCAACAATTGGGCCTCAGTCTCCATTGTACTTTTGCCTATTTCAGGGAAAAGGATAGAGAATATCTAGCAGCTCTTCTGCCTGACTTCTCTTCTTTACCTCTCAAGATAAAAATAAATCTTACATAAAGCAATAGGCCCACTCCTATACCTGGCTGCCACCTGAGTGCTCTGACTTCTTGGAAACTATCTGACCTTTTTAAAGGAAAGGACAAATAGGTAGCAGAATGAGTAGGCCCTACATTAGAATCCTGCTGTTTATTAGCAGTGTGACCCTAGCCAAATCACTTAACTTTTCTTATTCAAAATTTCCTCACCTGCAAAATGGAGATAAAAGTGATGGAAATATTTTACCTAGTTATTGTAAAAATCAAATATGTTTCTCAAAAATTTTAATTATGCTACTAAAGTTTAAATTATTATTTAATTTTATTTAATTATATAAATATTTATTTATTTGATTAAAGCTATTTAGACTATTAAAGCTTAAAACTGTACTAAGACTTTTCAGCTATTATAGCTTTAAAATGCACTAAGACTTTTGGGACTTGAAGTGTACACAAAACTCTCTGTAGCCATTAAAAAATTACATAAATATTAGCTATAGTTAAGGAAGTAACCTAACCCTGGGCAGCCAGTGGCACAGTGGATAGAGTGCCCTATCTAGAGTCAGGAAGACTCATCTTCCTGAGTTCAAATCTGGCCTCTGACACTCACTAGCTATGTAACTCAGGGCAAGTCACTTAACATGTTTCCTCATCTGTAAAATGAGCTGGAGAAGGAAACTGCAACCACTCCAGTATGGCGGCCAAGAAAACCCCAGATGAGGCCACGAAGAGTCAGACTCACTGAGCGACGACTACAAATCCAACCCCGCTTATTCTTTGGATGAGAATGAAGGAAAGAAGGGGGGAATCTATCCTATCTATAGTTCAGAAGTCCTAGGAAAAAACTGACTAATTTATGCTTGCTGTCCAAAGACAGTCCCTCCTCACTCAAATCAACTTTCTCAAAGATCATAGTAACAGCAGTTCACAATTACGTAGTCCTTACTATGTACCAGGCGCTTTACTAAGTGCTTTATAATTATTTTCTCATTTAATCCTCATGACAACCGCAGAAGGCAAGTGCTGTTATTATCCCCATTTTACAGATGAGGAAACCGAGGCAAACAGAGGGTCAGTGAATTACCCAAGGTCATACAGCTAATAAGCGTCTGAGGCTGGATTTGGATTCAGGTCTTTGCCACTCCAGGCTTGGTCTATTCACTGCATTACCTCACTGCCACATTATCATAGATTTAGAGGAGAAAGTAACCTCAGAGGCCATTTTATTCAGTTCTCTCATTCTGCAGATAAGGAGGTTGAGGTCCAGAGACTTAAGTGCCCAAAGTTTCACTGATAGTGGAGAGCTGAGCTGAGATTTGAACTCAGGTCTAAATTCAACACTGTTTCCGCTTCATCACTGTTTTCCTAACAACTACTGTGTGGAATTATCATTCTGCTTTACATAGGGCACAGTGGAATAAAGTTTTTGTCACTAAGTCTTTTTCTCATTTGTTTTATATTAGCTCAAGAAAAGAAGTTCATAGGAGGTGCTTTTAACATAAGCAATGGAATCAGAAACAGAAGCTTATTCTTTGTGGGGTTGATCATTGCCTTGATCGTCAGCTTGACCCTGGTTTCTTTTGTGATATTCTTATTAAGTAAGTAAAAACCCAGAAGGGATCTCATTACTTAAAATGTTACTTAAGGCTTTAATAGAACATGCATCCTTCAGTCAGTTTCACAGCTAGTTATTAACCCTTTGTGTAGCACTTCTCCAGAGGGTGCAAGAATAGGCATGAAGGACTTATCTTGCAGTTTTATGAGCATTTATGGCTTCTCTAGGATGAAAGATACAAAATGACACAAAATAACAAGATAAAATAAAAGAATGTAAATTCCTTGAGAATATAAATTGTTTCATTCTTTGTATATGCTGTATATATATATGTGTATATATATATATATAATTTTGTATGTGTATATATTTATACATATAATATATGTATATGTGTGTACATATTATATAATTTGCATATATTTGCATATTATCTCCTCCATTTGAATGCAAGCTGTCTGGGGCAGAGGCAGGTTTTGCTTGTTTTTTTTTCTTTTGGACATTCAGCAAATGCTCGTTGATTCATTGACTGACCCAGTACCTTAGCACAGTGTTTGGAATATAGTAGTTGTTTCAAAATCCTCAACTGATGTAACTCTGTCCAAGAAAGAAATTTATTCTTTTTAACAATGATAATAAAAATCATTGCTATTTGTGTAGCTTTAAGTTTTGCAAAGTACTTTACATATATTATCTCATTTGATACTTGAAACAATCCTGTATGGTGGGCAGTATTACTATCTCTATTTTACAGAAGAAGAAAGTAAGGCTTGGAGAGGTTAAATGACTTGCCCAGGATCACACAGCTAAATAAGTGTCTGAGGCAGAATTTGAACTCAGGTCTTCTTGAATCCAAATCTGATACTCTACAAAAACCTTAAAACATTAGGTAAATGGAGGTGGTGATGATGATAATATGTCAGACTGTGACAATGAAGAATTGTTTTCTTGGAAGGAGTTATGCACATCTGGGAATTCTCTATAGAAGTATTTTATGAAATTGAAAGAAAAGTTATTTATGTATATTATTTTACTTCAGAGAGAAGTGCTTGTCTCTGTGGTCACTGGGGCTAGATGCCTATAGAAGATCATTCATTGCCACCGACTTTATAATAATTTTTCACTGTCATCATCATATGTGAAATTGACAGGAAATTCAAGGAAGGCTTACCAAGTACAGGGAATCCTGAACACATTTCCTCTTTCTGTCTCTCTTCTTATATATGATGATAGTAAAGTTAAAATCAATGACCTAAACTGTGTTTATAGACAAGGGGTTATTAGGTTTTATACTGATCTCCAGCTGCTTAGACATTCCTTTTTTTTTGCATTTAATATGGAAGGATCCTATAGAGAAATAGAAAAAAAAAGAAAGCACATCTTATTTTAGTTCAAAAATTCATCAACGTTCATTAATGTGGATTCCAACTTATCTTTGTAGACATTTCACAACTTCCCCCTTCAAGTACTTTACTTTCTAACAAAATTGGCCAATTTTCTGCTCCACAAACTTGAAATTCTACCTACTGCACCTTTGCCTTTATGCAGGCCCTCCTCTATGCCTGGAATGCCCCTTTCTCTTGGATATTTCTTACTTCTAAGAAGACTTTTCTGATTCTTCCATTGTTAATATTCCATTGTTCTTCAAATTGTCTCCTGTTCACTTATCTTTCTTTGTCGTTGCCTGTAGAATTCTAACTCCTTGAGGACTGATTTTTTTCATTTCTGCCTTTGTATTCCCACCACTTGTGTAGTGCCTTGCAAGTGATAGGCACTTTAAAAAGTGCTTCTTGCATTAATAAATTTTTATTCAATGAAATAAGTGCCTGTTGTCTACAGATCACTGTCTTATGTGCTAGCGGTGCAAAGACTGGAAAATGACTTTGCTCTCTCAGGAGCTTATAACCTAATAAGGGGATGAGACTCATACAAATATTTTGGAAAATACGTAGAAAATCATTAGCATACAGAAGAGCTCAATCTGAGTGGTCCGAGAGACGTTTAGAGGAAGGAGATCACTTCTAGCTGAGGAGGCCAAGGAGAAATATACTTTCAATATGGCTCTTGAGATAGGAAATGTTTCTGGAAGTCTTGAGACCAGAAATTGACCAAAAATGTGTGTAAGACTTGGTATAGAAACCCTTTCCTTATGGGATTTGACGGGAATGGGGATGTGGGGATTTCAGGGTTAGCTTCTAAAGGGCAAACCTGCATATATTTTAATATTTTGGCATTAAACAGGAATAAGTTTGTTTCTTAGTTGATTTAATTTTTGCTTAATTGTTTGACCATACCTTCTTTATCTGATGTCTCAGCTTGCTCATAATGCTTGCCTTGGAAAGGAAGTGAATACAAGAGAGGATGAATTATTAAAAATGTATTTTGTTCCCTTTGGGGAGGGGTTTTGTATCTATAACATATATACATGTGTATATATGTAAATACTGTGCATATGTGTATGTATACACACATATATGTCTGTGCATATATCCATACGTATCTCATCATCATCATCATCACCATTAGACCTGGAGTGAGGAACATCTAGTTCAAATCCAACTTCAGACACTGTGTGTGATCCCAAGCAAGTTACTTAATAACTGTTTGCCTCAGTTTCCTCATCTATAATATAAGCATTATAATAGCATATGCTTCTCAGAGTTGTTATGAACATCAGATAAACAATATTTGTGAAGCATTTAGCACAGTACCTAGCATATAGTAGGAATGATATCTCTCTCTCTCTCTCTGTCTCTCTCTCTCTCTCTCTCTCTCTCTCTCTCTCTCTCTCTCTCTCTCTCTCTCT